>OX637537.1:15304494-15316994 GCA_951800035.1 Linnaemya tessellans
TTTTTAATTTGTTTTTTAAATTTATTTAAATTTGTTTGTATCTTCCTGATTGTTGTTGAAAAATATGTTTATAAGTATATATGTATATGTGTTTTTGTTTATATTTATATGTAGTATTAATTTGTATATATAAAAAAACTGTTAAAATTTTAACCAATGGAAATACATTCATATTGTTTCAGCATAGCAAGGCAATGAAGAACAATCAATATATATTAAAAAAATTTTATAAAAAAACATAGCTGCGAAAAAACTACATAAATATGTATCTATAATATAACAAAAATTACATAAAAATTACATAAAAATTACATAAAAATAACATAAACAATGGATTCCAATGGACATACACATTCATATATATATATATATATATATATATATATATATATATATATATGTATATATATATATGTATTTTAGAATGATTGAGCTCGAGGTCGTTTTTGTAAAAATCGTTATAATTTTTCTATTTTATTCGATATTTCGTCAACAATTTGTTGACATCATCAGGAATAACAATCGAAAATTAAAATTTTCTGTATAAATTGGTTTTGAAATATGAAAAAAAAATTTTTCGAATATATCTATGTTTTCAAAAATATTAACATAAAAACAAAAGCATATATACAGGCTTGTATATATTTACACATGTATACATCAATACATACATGAACGTATACATATATGCATACATGAACGTACACAACTACATACAAACATATATACACACACATACAATAAAAGAAAAATGGGATACAATCAAAGTATATACTAACATAAATAAAACTTTATTTTTACGTATGTTAAAATTTTGTATAGATGATAATAGATATTTCCAATATAATAACAAAATATATATACAACAAAAAGGTCTTCCAATGGGATCACCAGCATCACCAATTATAACAGATATTGTAATGGAAGAATTATTACATAGAGCAATTCAAAATGTTGATCTTAAACCCAGAATAATGACAAAATATGTAGATGATTTTTTTTTGCATTATTCCTACATCTGGAATTGATGATATGTTAACAGAACTAAACAAATTTAATTCTAATATAAAGTTTACTATTGAGAAAGAGTTTGATAATAAACTTCCTTACTTAGACACACTAATTATTAGAAAAGGAAATAGATTATTAATAAATTGGTACCAGAAACCTACAGCGTCAGGCAGAATGATTAATTATTATTCTAAGCATAGAAGACATATTATTATCAATACGGCTAGGAATTTCATAGAAAGAGTTTTAAATATTAGTGATAAGGTATTTCATAAAAATAATATAAATAAAATTAAAGACATTTTAGAATATAATAATTTCCCAAAGAGTTTAATAATTAAATTAATATATTAATATAGAGATAGGAGAACAAATAACAATAATAATAATAACAACAATATTAACAACAATACAAATAATAATAATAATAATTTTTTTTTTTTTTTTTGCGGATAAGGTGGGAAAAGGCTTTATGCCTTCACGATGGCCGTCACCAATCGTGATATGTCGGACTCGCCATTGGCATACCGACCAAAAACCCGCCTTGTTTCCTCGTCTGGGAACAATCCACCCCGGAACCGCGTCAGCATTACTTCGGGGTGGTCCCACTTTCGGCATTAGGCCGTATTCTCCGTTGTCCTGCGTCCAGGTTCCGCATTGGCAAAGGTAGCCCTCTCCACATTCATCACATCATCCAGATCTATCTTCTTAGCCCGTAGGATCCGTTCGCAGTAGTTAGCCACGGCGTTCCAATGGGTCTGATCAGTGATCGTCTTTTCGGTCAAGTTCTCGGCCGTGAATTGGCCGACTTGTTCCTTCAGAGTTTCTCGTTCGGTCGCCCAGCGCGTACAGGCAAAGAATGTATGCTCCGCGTCGTCAGTGACTTCTGAGCTTTCATACACACAAAAGACTGTGCTGCATTTGCCCATTCTGTGAAGGTATTTGCGGAAGTAACCGTAGCCAGATAGCAGTTGAGTTAGGTAATAATTTACCTCGCCGCATTTCCTGTTTATCCATCTGCTAATGTCCGGGATAAGCCTTGCCGTCCATCTTCCACACGTTGCCACATTCCACTGTGTTTTCCACTCGAAAATAGTACTTTCTCTCGCATTATCTAATGGTCCGGAATGGTTCGATTTCCTTTCCCATATTCGCTTACGCTCCAGTGCCAATAGATCTATGGGGATCATGCTGGCTATTACCAACACCGCGGGCCCTGATACCGTACGATATGCGGACGACACCCGAAGTGCGGCTGTCCTCTGCGCGGCCAGCAGACTCTTAGCACTTCGCTTCACTTTTAGCGTGTCAGCCCATACTTCACATCCGTAGAGAAGTATGCTGTTGTTTACCTCCATAAGAAGCCTGCGTTTGCTAGAAATTGGTCCTCCAGTGTTCGCCATTAGTCTGCTGAGCTGTGCCGTTATTTGCGCTGCCTTTGTCGTTGCTTGTTTCAACTGCTCCGCGTATGTGAGCTTTGAATCCAGCCGAACGCCCAGATACTCGATGTATGCTTTCGTGCGTATGATATCATCTTCTATCCTCATGTTCACCTCTGTTGGTATTTGGCGTGTAGTGAGCAGCAGAAGCTCCGTTTTCTGCATCGCCAGCTGTAATCCGTGCTCGTTTAACCACGTCCTGACTCTGATCATCACTTGCCTGAGTCTGCGTTCTGCTTCACACCCGTCTCTTGCCGTAATGACTGCCGCTATGTCGTCCGCATAGCCAACTAGAAATGTATCTGGTGGCATTTCGATGCGCAGTATCTCGTCGTACGTAATGGCCCAATATGGAGCCTTGTGCTGCCCCCGCCGTCACGTTGACTCTTCGTATCCCATTGCTTGTGTTGTAGATAAGCACTCTTTCCTTAAGGTAATCATTTATTACCCTTCTAAGGTACTGCGGTATGGCGAATTTCTGGCCCAAGGCATGCATGACATCACACCATCTCAGACTGTTGAAGGCGTTCTTAACGTCCAGTGTTGCTAACAGAACTACTGGCCTGCTGTAGTGGTTCCTTCGTTGTGCAGTATAAACGGTGTCGGTTACTTCTCGTAGGGCTCCTATAGTCGACCTCCCGGAGCGGAAGCCATGCTGTCGATCCGAAAGTCCTCCACCTAATTGGAGACTTCTTTGCAGGCGTGGCTTTATCAGCTTCTCGTAAAGCTTTCCTGCCGTGTCGAGCATGCACAGGGGCCTATACGAAGATGGCGACGTTGTATCCCCTTTGCCCTTGTCTATCAGTACCAGCCGTTGCCTTTTCCACACTCTAGGAAACGTACCCTCTCCCAGGCAGCTATTATACATTCTGAGGAGTATCTCAGGGCGTTTGCTCGCGATTTCTTTCATTACTTCCGCCGGTACTCCATCAGGGCCGGGAGCCTTATTATTTTTAAGACTTGACGCTGCGATTTGAAGTTCTTCTGTTGTGAATTCGGTGACTTGGTCGTCGCCGCTGAAGGTCTCTTCACTGCGAATTTCATGGGTTGGAAAAAGAGTTGTCACAATGTTTTCCATTGTTTCCTCATCCATTTCTGTCAAAGGGCCTCTTTTGCCCAATAATAATAATAATAATAATAACAATAATAATAATGGTAATGGTAATATAAATAATACTACACAGCAAAAGACATATAAGTCATTGACTTATATATCTGGAATATCAGAAAGATTAGTAAAATCTAAAATTTACGATGCAGAGAAATATAGAATAGCTCACAAGACATATAATACAATGAAAAGACTATTTAGCAAAACAAAAGATAAGATTGATAAGTGGGATAGGTCTAATGTAATTTATAAAATACCTTGCAAGGGGAATAGTCAGGAAAATTGTAATAATATATATATTGGTACAACTAAAAATAAATTAAAGACTAGGATAACAGGTCATAAGTCAGATCAAAAATATAGACACATGAATTCACAAAAAACTGCTTTATGTTCTCATAGTTCTGAATTATATCATTTTGCAGATTTTGAAAATGTTTCAATATTAAACACAGATAACAATTATAATCGGCGCTTAATGTCAGAAATGTTAGAAATAATTCGCACACCTATATCACTAAGAATAAATTTTAAGCAAGACACAGAAGAATTAGCACAGAACTATAGGTATTTAGTTAGTAAAATTTGAATTTTTTATAAAAAAAAAATAAAAAGATTTTGTTTATTTATGTTAATTGGTTAAAGAATTTATTCCTATGTATGTATGTATATATTTATGTGTATGTGTGTATGCGTGTATATGTGTATATGTATATATATGTATATATATATGTTTGTGTATGCATGCACATATGTATATATATTTATATCATGTCATTATTTTTATATGTTATTTATATACACTATACTGTAATCAATTCTTATCCTTGTTGTAATGTTGATTGAATAGTTTAAATATTGTAAATGTTTAGTTATATACATATGTATGTAAATTTGTATGTATGTTAATATATTAATTTGTAATTATGTTAGTTATTTATATATATGTATTCATATGTATGTGTGTGTATGTGCATATGTGTATGTACATGCATATGTGTTTGTATCTCTCTATGTGTGTGTATATATATTTGTATGTAGTTGTGTACGTTCATGTATGCATATATGCATACGTTCATGTTTGTATTGATGTATACATGTGTAAATATATACAAGCCTGTATATATGCTTTTGTTTTTATGTTAATTTTTATGTTAATATCTCAAAACCAATTTATACAGAAAATTTTAATTTTCGATTGTTATTCCTGATGATGTCAACAAATTGTTGACGAAATATCGAATAAAATAGAAAAATTATAACGATTTTTACAAAAACGACCTCGAGCTCAATCATTCTAAAATACATATATAAGAAAAGGTCAATAAAAGCAAACAACAATTATATATATATATAGTATATATATATATATATATATATATATATATATATATGTATATATATATATATATATATATATATATATATATATATATATATATACACTAGAGCCCCGACTTGCGTCGTTAATGGGGACCGGAGAAACGCGAGACGCAAATCGAAGCGACGCAAATCGAACCACCTTTTTCTATATAAATGCACTGAAATTTAATTTATTGGGGAAAATATTTAAAACAAAGCAAAAATTTTGTATTTTTGATAGAAAACAAGTATGAATACATATTTATTTATTTCCTTTACTTCAACAAATGTTTATAATTATTATAAAGAAATAACAAAACAATAAATTAAGAAAAAACACAGCAAAAATTAAATTCATTTAAATATCGCCTAAGGTCAAAATTTAAAAATTTTCAGTAGAGGCAAATCCCTGAAAATTCTTTATACTACTTTATATCACAAACAGGGATACAATTGTATATTTTTTTGGCGGAAGAATACAGATATTGATGTAAGATTTTTACATTGGTAGATATGCACACTGTACATTGATTTTTGGCAAAAAGTGAAAATTGAAAAATATCGACTTGACCCTCTTTAGACGAAGCAGTGCGATATGTACGAGTATATTCATAAAAAGTAGATGCATTAAAAAATTTTAATTTATTTAGCTTACATTGAGCTCAATTCAACTTGAAATTGTAACAACGCGAATCGAGTTTTTCCAGTTTTTAAAAAGCGACGCAAATCGAAACGACGCAAATCGGGACGACGCAAGTCGGGGCTCTAGTGTATATTGTTGGAAATACCAAAGAATAAGCAACGGCGCTACTTGCTATATCTCGCTTTGAAGTCTAGTCTAAACGCGTGTCAGAATAATAAAAATTTATAAATGTCATTCTAAGCTTGAGATTTGCACGAATAAGTACTCAATAAAGCGATCCTCCCTGTAATAAATATATTAAAAGTAATGTGTTGTTATTTAATATAACGAAAATACAACAACTGGCGACGAGGTGAAAAGGATTTATATTCATAAATATGGCAACAAGATCTTTGGACAACGTTGTGGGCGAAATTTTGGTCCGCCAACAGGAATCGATGGATAAACAGCAAAGGTTGATGGAAACGCTCATAAACCTGTCACAGAGTACTTCCGCAGCTGCATCAAATTTATCAACACCTGCAACTGGTTCATCTACAGCACCAGAGGCCCTAATGGACATCATCTCCAAAAACATACGGGAGTTCACATACGATCCAGAGGATGGCCAAATATTTTCAACATGGTATGACAGATATGAAGACATTTTTGAAACCGAAGCACAAGAACTTGACGACGCATCAAAAGTTAGGTTATTGCTAAGAAAAGTAAGTACGACAGTGTTTAATAAATACAAGGATTATCTACACCCCAAAAAGCCTCGAGATGTCAATTTTGCAGACTCTAGAAATTTTAAGAAAATTATTCGGAAGAAAAGAAAGTTTATTCAGCCTACGGGTAAAAGGCGTGCAAAATGTTAGAGGTGAAATGGAGGACTTTGTAAGTTATGCCGCCATTGTTAACCGCCATTGCGAAAATTACTTGTTAAGCAAATGCACTGCTGACAACTTAAAATGTTTAATTTTTGTAAATGGGTTAAAGAACGAAAAGGACAGAGAAATAAAGGCGCGACTTTTGACATTGCTGGAAGGTGAAACTGAAGCAGCACCAATAACAATAGACAAGTTGGTAGCTGAAATTCAACGTATGGAATTTTTAAAACGTGATGTCATAGTTCAAGATAATAACCCTACAAATATTAACACGGTAAAAACCTCAAAAATGTTAGAAAACACAACAACACCAGTTCCAAGACGCCCTTGTTGGCAATGTGGACTAATGCATTTCGTTCGAGACTGCAAATACACAAATCACAAATGTAGTCAGTGTCATAGAATAGGCCATAAAGAAGGGTTTTGCTCATGTTTCCCTGAAAAAAATCATCGAAACAGAAGTAAAAATTTCAACAACAAAAGCAAATTTATTAAAAGCGTGCACACAGATAAAGCTTCAGTTAAAAACAGAAAGTATGTCACTTTACTTATCAACAATGTCAGTGTTAAATTACAACACGATAAAGGATCAGATGTTACAATAATTTCCAAGCAAACATGGACAAAAATTGGTAAGCCCTCATTACACACATCAAACTTAATGCCCCATGATGCTTCATCCAATAGCATACATCTTTTGGGGGAATTTAAAGCAGCGGTATCTTTCAATAACACCAACATTAGTTGTAACATATTGGTTTCCTCAACTCCAAATTTGAATCTTTTTGGGTCTGATCTTATTTGTGGGATAAACCAATCGACACATATACATCGTGTAAAAACATAAATCTCAAAGGTTCACTAACACCCGTGGACCTACGTAAACAGTTTCCAGAGGTCTTTAGGGAGGAAATTGGACATGTGAAGAATTTTAAAATACACTTACCATTAAAACAAAACGCAACTCCAATTTTTCGGCCTAAACGACAAGTTGCATACGCTGTAAAGCAAGCTCTGGATAAAACCCTCGATACATTGGAGCGAGAAGGCATTATCACCCCAATAAATTATTCAGACTGGTCCACTCCAATTGTCGTGGTAAAAAAAGCATCTGGTATGCTTAGAATCTGTGGGGACTATTCTACAGGCCTCAACGACCAGCTTGAGCCACACAATTTTCCGCTACCACTACCAGATGATATATTTGTAAATTTCAATAATTGCTCATCATTTTCTATCATAGATTTAAATAACGCCTACATGCAACTAGAAGTAGATGACGAGACTAAGAAGCTGTTGGTCGTTAATACCCACCGTGGTCTCTACACTTTTAATCGTCTTGCTCAAGGAGTAAAATCGGCACCAGGCGCTTTTCAGCAGGCTATACAAACCATACTTTCAGGGGTTGAAGGCGCTTACCCATATTTGGATGATGTGGTTATAGCAACAAAAACACGTCAGCAAAATGAAGAAGTGGTAAAGCAAGTTTTAGAGCGATTCAAAATTTATAACATGACAGTAAATTTTAAGAAATGTCAATTTTTCAAAACTTCCTGTACGTATATTGGATATTACATCAATAGCAATGGTATATCACCAGACAAAAACAAAATCAAACAAATTCATGAACTACCACCTCCAGAAAATGTTGGTCAATTGCGGTCATACTTGGGAGCAGTTAATTATTACAGCAAATTTCTTCCTGAAATGCGTAAACTCAGAGATCCTTTAGACAATCTTTTAAAGAAAAATGCTAAATGGAATTGGTCGATACAGTGTCAACAAAGTTTCCAACGTTTTAAACAACTATTGAGTTCGGAGCTGTTATTAACCCATTATAACCCGCGATTACAAATAAAGGTGGCCGCAGACACTTCAAATGAAGGATTAGGAGCATATATGTCACGTGTTTCCAGATGAAAGTGAGAAGGCTATATACCATTGCTCAAGAGCGCTTACTCCGGCGGAAAAAAATTATTCGCAAATAGAGAAGGAAGCCTTGGCATTGGTATTTGCTATCGTCAAGTTTCATAAGTACATTTACGGTAGAAAATTTATTCTACAAACGGACCATAAGCCATTGCTGGCCATATTTTCAAATAAAAAAGGAATTCCTGCACATTCAGCAAATCGCCTTCAACGTTGGGCATTAACACTGATGTCGTATGATTTTGAACTACAATACGTTTCAACAGATAGTTTTGGTGCTGCAGATATTTTATCGAGGCTAATAAACAGCGTTCCCAAATCAAACGAAGACACAGTGGTAGCTTGTGTAAAACTGGAAAAAGCCATCAAACTTGTCATTGATGATGCCACCAAAGCATTACCCATCACCTTTAAAATGATAAAAGATGCAACTACAAAAGACGATGAACTTCAAAACCTGATAAAATATATAAAGTCTGGTAAGTGGCCTAAAACTATTGATTCAAATTTAAAATGTTACTTTTCTCGGAAAGAAAATTTGAGCATAGCTAGTAATTGTGTAATGTACGGAGACAGAATCATCATACCCAAATGCTTCAGAGCAGGAATCTTAAAAGAATTACACAAGGGTCACAAAGGCATTGAACGCACCAAAATGTTAGCACGCTGCTATGTATATTGGCCTCAAATAGATGAAGACATTAAGAAATATGTTCAGGATTGTTTGAACTGTTCAATGGCAGCCAAAACACTTCCTAAAACGACATTGCACTCCTGGCCAATTGCTGATCGACCAATGCAAAGAATACATATTGACATAGCCGGTCCAGTGGACAATTTTTATTATTTTATAATGGTAGATGTATATTCCAAATGGCCCCAAATATATCCGATAAAATCAATTTCATCATCCGTTATACTTGAGTGCCTTAACGAGTTCATATCTACATTTGGTAACCCAGAATTGACTGTGAGTGACAACGGCACTCAATTTTCTAGCCACACGTTGGCCACATTTTGTTCAGAAAACGGAATTAAACACGTATTTACGCCACCATACCACCCACAATCAAATGGGCAAGCGGAAAGATTCGTGGATACTCTGAAACGAGCACTGAAGAAACTAGAAGGATCCGGCACTGCAAAACAAAAATTAAATACGTTCCTTCAGTGTTATCGCTCTACTCCAAACAAGTCAACGGGAAAGACTCCGTCTGAAATGTTTGTGGGAAGGAAAATAAGAATAAACCTTGATCTACTAAAGAAACCAAGCCCAGACGTACTAATTCGTAACCAAGAAATGGAATCTCAATTTAATAATCAACACTGTGCTAAGCCAAGAGCTTATGATATCGGGCAGAAAGTCTTTGCAAAAATATATAAACGAAATGAAGAAAAGTGGACACCTGGTACAATACTTAAGAAACTTGGTAATGTCCTGTACGAGGTCAAACTCAAAAATCCGTTAAACTCAAGGTCGTATATCAGAAGTCATACTAACCAACTCAGACCAGATCTTTCCACCTGCACCGAAACAAAATTGTCACCAAATGAATTATTAGATTACTTTTACTTACAGCCAATACCTTTTGATCCTATAGAAACCACAAACCAATCTGAAAGAATGGAAACTAGTCAGCAAGAAGTAGAACAACATAATTTTGATGTTATCTCAACAGATCATCATAATCCAGCATTCCATCAACCTAACCAACAGTCAGAACCACAAAATGAGCAGCATCAATGCAACAGCTTTTTACCTCTTTTTGAACTGAACCCATCAACTAATCCTCAGCTCAATCACCAAACAATAAACCCTAGTATCCCTAAAGAACCAAATGTTGCCGTCAGATCCAATGTGGAATTACGCAGATCTAGTAGAAGTCGTAAGCCTCCATTTTGGGCCCCAATAAGCAACGGCGCTACTTGCTATATCCCGCTTTGAAGTCTAAACGCGTGTCAGAATAATAAAAATTTATAAATGTCACTCTAAGCTTGAGATTTGCACGAATAAGTACTCAATAAAGCAATCCTCCCTGTATTAAATATATTAAAAGTAAAGTGTTGTTATTTAATATAACGAAAATACAACATATATATATATATATATATATATATATATATATATATATATATATATATATATATATATGTATATATATAATGTATAATAAATACTCCAACATAAGACAGATTAAAGATATAAGGAATATAATTAATTCAAAAAAGACAGCTTTATGTTCACATTGATTTGATTCAGATCATTATCCTGATTTTGAAAATATTTCAATTTTAAATACAGAATTTAATTACAAACGTAGATATATGGTAGAAATGTTACAAATTATAAATGTTGCAATAGATAAGAAAATGAATTTCAGAACAGACACAGTCAATGTTGCGCAATCTTATAGATATTTGTTACACAAAAATAATAACAGAATTTAGGACCAAAATATACAATATATATATTTTCTTTTGTTCATGTTGGAGTATGTATTATACATTATATATACATATATATATATATATATTTATATATATATATATATATATATATATATATATATGTATGTATATATATATATATATATATATATATATATATATATATATATATATATATATATATATATATGTGTGTATGTTTATTGGAATTTATTGTTTATGTTATTTTTATGTGTGGGTGCTGTTGGCTGAAGTAGTAAAACACGAGATTATGATGCGGAGGGTCCTGAGTTCGAGCCCGCGCTGAGTCATGAAATATTGTGTTGAATTCTTCTGATCAGCATTAGTGCGTGGTTGTGTTAGTTGTTGCTAGCCTGTTTCAATGATGAAGGCATAGTCACTGGTCACTGAACATAATTGGCGGCGACTGACACTATCATGTACTAAAAAGCAGAGTAACAGCACCCACCTTCGTCGGCCCTGTAGCAAAAATTAGCCGGCGAAGTAAAAGGTTGAAATAGCTACAAAAAAAAAAACTGTCTATCTTCTCATCTTTCCTAATCTGTCCCCTCAATACTATCCCTTCGTTTTCAGTTCCGGCGCAATGCATTTCATATATAGGGGTCATCCCCTGAGTGCTGGTCCAAGATAAAAAAAAATAAATAAAAAAAAAAACATTTTAATTTTATATACATTATACATACATATTTATGTAGTTTTTTCGCAGCTATGTTTTTTATAAAAATTTTGTAATATATATTGATCGTTTTTCATTGTTTTGTTATGTTGAAATAATATGAATGTATTTCCGTTGGTTAAAATATTTAAAACATACATGTATGTTAACTTCTGTATTTTTCAATTTACATTATGTTAATATTTAATAACATAATATTTAGAAATATATTATGTTGTTAATATTTTGTATTTGTAATATTTAAAATAGTTTAGAATTCAGTGACACAAGGTGTGTTTTTCATTGTTTGTTATGTTAAAATATCAACACTATGTGTTATTTAAAAAGCATTTTTATTATTGCATACATATGTATATTGAAATATTTGATATAGTTTTCTCACTAAATTTGTTAATATTCATATACATGAACATATAGACTTATGTAGTTGTTTCACAATTAGGAATTTTTTTAATATTTTAATTTATGATACACATTGTTTTTTAGAATTGTAATAAAAATTTTTTTCATTGAAAGAAAACATAAAAAATAATAACAGTTTCTTGAAGAAGTTAACCAAAGGTTAACGAAATATATATATATATATATATATATATATATATATATATATATATATATATAAATATAAATATATATATATATATATATATATATATATATATATACAATATATATATATATATATATATATATATATATATATATATATAAATGAAATTTATTTGTTGGTGGTTAAGCAATGTCTATATGCATTTCATTGGTGCTTTACCAAATCGTCAGTAGACTTTAACCACAGTTTTGAAAAGTTAAAAACCTCTTATCTTATGCATATACTTCCGAAAACCATCTGAGAATTCACAACTTGTAAATTACAAACTATTTTCAAAAATAACAACAGAACAAGAACATAGGCTTGCAACTCATACAAAACTAAACCAACAAATAAAGTATGTTCGATATGAATCTATTTTATTTTTCTACACCTTCA
>OX637537.1:15319494-15444494 GCA_951800035.1 Linnaemya tessellans
AAACAGGTGTAAGCTTCCCAGCTCTGGAACCGTATTTCGGATTTTTCTGAACCTATATATACCCTTTCACTTTTTTGTGAAGGGTATAAAAATATAAATATTTTAGTTCTTCTTTATTTAATGAATTCTTAACTAGAACTACTTTCTTAATTCTATTTACAATATTTATAACTTATCTCTTATTTTATATTTCAGCTTACGTTTGGTGAAATGGTTTTGCAAGGAAATATTAAATTGAAATTAAATGCGGAAATGCTGACTACTTAGATTGCGAAATGGTATAGTTTATTGAACTATGAAAGTAGAGCATTGCATTTGGTAATTAATTACACCGCTCTGCAAAAAAATAATTTTTTGTCTCTCCTTTAAATAAAACTATGCGGACTATATATTGCTGTTGATGCGCTGAACTCAAATCCGTTTTCGGTTTTTATACCCTCCAAAAAATATTATTATTTTTATTAATATTTATTTAATGCAAATTTAATTTACAGAAAATGTATAAAGAGAAAAGACTGGCTGCCAAGGCCTTCGCCTTTAATAAATTGAGATTTTAAATATTTACATAGATAATTGATTACAAAAAAGTATAAATGGTTTATAATTTGTTTACTATGTCCTGAGGTAGATGTTTTTTAGGTGGTTATAATCAAAGTTCTGTATGGATTCCGTTAAAGATGTTATTTGGTTGTTTTTGTTGAAGCAGGTTGAGAGGTGATCCATAGGTAAGATGTTGCCGCAGTTAGGGCATGTCGGTTTTGAGGAGCTGTTCTTAAGGATGTGTTCATGGGTTAATTTTGAGTGACCTAGTCTCAGCCATGTAAACATTTTTTGTTGTTGTTTAGTAAAGTTGGTAGGATATGTTGGTTTTTGTAAAAGAGGGTTTATTTTTTTGCAGTATGCATTTGGTAAAGTGTTGTTGTTTTATTTTTACTAGATTTTGAATGCCGTTTTTTGTGTAGTTATTAATTAATATGGTTGGCGATTTGTTAGTGATTTTTAGCAATCGTGTCTGCAAATTCATTTCCTTTAATATTCATGTGAGCCGGTGTATAGAGTATTTTTGTATGTTTGCTACGAACAAGATTGTCCTTGATGCGGGTGATTAGGGGATCAGAGTGCTTATCGGATTTCAAGGCGTTGACAGATGATAGGCTATTAAAAACCAAGGAAAAAGAAAAAAGGTAATCAAGGGTTGTTTTAGAAAATCTCTTTATTAAAAACAACTTAGCACATAATGCTTTCAATGTTGTTTCCAAATTAAGATTAAATTTACCTTAAAATTAGTTCAGCTTATATACTACATACTAGATTATTTTTATAAATGTTTAAGTGTTAACAATGTGGGAAATTTGGTTGAAATTTGATTTTCCCTAAAAATATTCACCTTTATTCTATTTGGCGTCGGCAACATCGTCGTCAATTTTGAGGCAACATCAATATAACACAACGTCAATACTAATTTTGTATTCTCTAACAGTATTATGACGACGTTGACTATTTATCGATACATACAACATACATATCTAATATTTGAGTCAGCTGATTCATTTAGTTTACTATTTCCGGTAAAAATGTTTTTGAATAAATAAAAAAATTGTACATACATTAAAATAAAAATGATTTTTCTTCTCGATTCGGACCCCAGTGACGAAGACAATAAAAAAAAATTTATAGTGGAAAATATACTGCTTAGACAGAAATCTTGTATTTTTAACTTGCCCGATGAGAAGTAAGTAACAAATTTGGAGCAATAATTTCCCAAGTAATGGATTTTTTTATCCTTTTTAAGATTTGAAAGTTATTTTCGCTTAAATAAACCATCTTTTAAACATGTCCTACAAATAATAGAGCCTCATTTAAAAAAGGGACTAGGTCAACATATGTTCCAAATACCATAATATTGGCAGCGACATTGCGATTTTTGGCTCAGGGGTCGTACCAGCTCAGTGTTGGAAATGATTTCAACCTGGGACTGTCACAGCCAGTCGTATCCAAAATTTTGTTCGAGGTTCTGGTTGTCATGGAGAGGGAAGTTTGTCCAGAATGGATAAAGTTTGATATGACGGATGCTGAAAAAATGGAGCTAAGTTACATGTTTTCGAAAAAACACAATTTCCAGGTGTGATTGGGTGTGTGGACGGAACCCACATCAAAATTTTAGCCCCAAAAAAAGAAGAGCAGCATATATACTTCAACCGCAAAGGATATTTTAGCTTAAATGCCATGCTAGTAAGTTTGTAATTTTTTTTTATTTTCTTTATATTTATGTATAACTATTTTATACTAACATAGATTTGTGATCACAAAATGCGGTTTCGATTTTTGGACGCACGATATCCAGGCTCTAGCCATGATTCGTTAATTTGGAACGTGAGTCATGCAAAACAAATTTTGAAAACACGCTATGACGCAAATGACCATAAT
Organism: Linnaemya tessellans; assembly: GCA_951800035.1. NCBI lineage: Eukaryota > Metazoa > Arthropoda > Insecta > Diptera > Tachinidae > Linnaemya > Linnaemya tessellans. The sequence continues at coordinate 15,321,922 of OX637537.1, forward strand.
TCGTGGCTTTTAGGAAACATTATAATATTAATTTAGATGTTACATATATGTATATTGATTTAACCTTTTTTAATCTGGCTATCCTCTAGAGCCTTATTTGATGTCGCCATACCGCTCAGCTTGTGAAGGAAGTGCAGAGGCTGTTTACAATTCCAAACACGCTAAGGCGTGAAATGTAATAGCAAGAACCATAGGTGTCTTAAAAAACAAATTTCTTTGCCTTCTCGGTGCACGTCAACTTCACTACAGACCAGCAAAAGCTATTAAAATTGTAAATGTTTGTGCTGCACTTCACAACATTTGTATTGAATATGGATTGGATATGACAAATGAACAAACGGAAAATTACTCAAACGACATGGAAGGGAATGATTGTCATGAAAGTACACAAAGTACTGAGGCATATCAAAAAAGAGAAGAAATAAAAAACAGCTTCCAATAGTTTTAAATCAGTCTTTTCAATTCACTTTTATTAAATTAAACAAAATAAAATGCCTATACATTACATATTTTTTAATTGACTCTGTATCTCGAGATTTTCCGTTATATAGAAAACACGAGGATACTGTATTACATAATTTACATATACTCGAAAACTAGTTCTTCGATTAAATTAAAAAAACAAAAGGATCGGAATCAAAATAACCTATAAATTACTGCCTTATTAATTTTCCAACAGTCTAATACAGGCAGTAATTTAAAGGTTATTTTGATTTCGATCCTTTTGTGCTTTTTTAATTTAATCGAAGGATTAGTTCCTGAGTAAATGCAAATTATGTGATGCAGCATCCTCTTATTTTTAAAACGGAAAATCTCGAGATAAAGTCAATAAAAAAAAAATAATAATATATTGGAGCTCAGTATCATATGTACAAATTGACTAGGAAATCACGGGCCTTAGAAATCGTGTTGACCTGTGTTATATATGTATGTAATACTTATGAATATAAGACACAAACGTTTATAACAAAATACAAAAATTCTTATTAACAAAAAATAAAAAAAAATTAATATTATAAAAAACTTCTTATTAAAATTCTAATAACCAAAAAATAATAAAAAATCCAATTAACAAAAAACAAAAAATTCATTTCATAACAAAAAAAAAAAAAGAAATACATTTTATCAACTTGAGTTATTTAGTAATTGCAGCTCCTTTTCTTTATTTGATAGCTCAATTCTTTTAATTTTCATATCGGCTATGTGCTGTTCTTCCTCCCGTTTGCTTCTCTCCACTTCTAATTTCAACCTTTTGGCTTCAATATCCTTAACTTCCCTTAGGATACGTTTTATTGATGGTATGGAACTTAAAAATTCTGTCAATATTCTGGCTTGGTCAGTACTATGTCTTTCAAACAGTTCATTGCGGTTGGCGGAATTCTTTTTTGGCGCTGAGCTAATCTTGTTTCTTAAATGGTTAGAACTGGTTGTTGCTTTTGATGGCGCAGAAGCTGTCGATTTTGATGGCTCAGAAGCTGTTGTGTTGATGGCGCAGAAGATGTTGATGGCACAGATGCTGTTGATGCGGCAGCAGCATTGCCACTGGTGGAAGCTACACTTTCCTGTAAACAGTAAAATATTAATGTGCCGCAAGAAAGTAGACCTATTGAAAAATGCTTACCAATTGCATTGATTCCAAAATGTGAAAATCAACACTGACATCAGTATCTGGAACTCCCTGAACCATACCCTCGGGATTTATTTGTTTTTCAAACGGCAGCAGATTAGCCACAGCTTCCTCTAAGGGGCTCAGTATTACCTGCTTAAATATACCACCTCCAGTAGCTTTACACTCTGCTCTTTTTGTCGCCATTTTCCTTCTGACTTTGAACTTTAAGTCCCGCCAAATCTATAAAAATAATTTCGTTAGACAACATATTTTTCAATCAAACAATTTACCTTACTTTTTGCCATCCATCGTCAGTTCTAATTGGTGTACCAAGCGAATTTAGCATAGTATCAATACTCTCCCACTCTTCCTTAAAATTAGCAGGAGCAATGCCCCTGCGAAATCCTCTGGCTAGTGATGGATTCTTTTCAAGTTCTTGGACAAGCTTCTCGAATTTTAATTTTTTCCATTATTTCATTTAAACCAAAAATCAACACAATATACCAAAAATTCAACACAAATATATAAAACAATACCAAAAACACAGAAAGAAAGAAAACTGTAACGTTGAATTTTTCAAAGTTTTTAAACACAACGCAAGACAACACCAAAAATGGCGACGACAAATTCAAAGGCAATTAGAGACAACATCAACGTCAATTTTGCTTGCAAAATACCAAACATATGTTAAAAGTTATCTATAAATGGCAATACCGCCAACTAGAATACAGATTTGCAACAAAAGATAAAAAACGGCGTTGTTTTCTATTGCCGTTGTCAAATAGAATAAGGGTGATTTGTTCTTTCCTACGGCGGCGAATATTTTGGTGTAACCGAATATGTATGGCATATTAAAAGAAATAAATAAATTTTCTCATGACAGTATTAAGTGTGACACACACACAAGCCATTAGTATTTCATGGTCACTGCAAGAAGTGCAAAGGCGGCGGTGTATTAAAACTATTCAAATATGTTTGCCGGCCTGTGCTGATATTTTAGTGACACTTGATATTATTTTGGTTACTTTGTTGATGCCCTTAAAACGATTAATTCTTTCATGTTGATGTTGCTTAAGACAATTAATTCATATTATGCTATACTATCAGTGCATATTAGGAGGTTCACTCCATATGGTTTAAGTTTGATTGCTTCTTCTATGGCTGTTATTTCTGATGTAAATATTGAAGTAAAGTCAGGAAGCATTCCAGTTTTGACTATGGTGCTGTTTTCATCTACTACAGCAAATGCATTGCCACTGGCGGTTTTGGAGCCATCACAGTACCAGATTATGTAGTTTTGGTTTTTATAAGTGTTTATTTGTTCAAGGTGTTGCTGAATAATCTGGTCTGAATTATAGTTCTTTTTGACGATATTTGTGGTTTTTATAAAATGCGTTTCTGTATTAGTGCAGGGCGGAAAGTGTACTCTGAAACTTGATGATTTGTTTAATGCAATTGATAGATTATTGGCTGATTTTGTGATTGATGCAATAGTAGTTTCAATTTTAGGTTTTCTTTTCAATTTTGAGAAGTTGGTAGTGTCATTAAATATAACGTTATTTTTGATTTGTGAAATTTTTATTATTCGGTTTCTGATGAGTTTACAATATCTGTCTTCTATAGTTGGTAGCCCCAATTCTGTAAGCATGTTCATTATTGGTGTTGTTCTAAAAGCTTGTGAAATGATTCGTATTGCGTGATGATAGTATTCCTTAATAATTGACAACTGTGTTTTGGATGCTTTTCCATATATTATGAGGGCTTAGTATAATTGATTTAAGAACATTAGTTAAACTGTTAATGTGGCTTTCACTTGAAAGACCGCAAATACTTTTAATGATATTTATCCTTTTTTTTTTTTTTTAGGAGTAAAGTTCATCCCCTGAGTGCTGGACTCAGGGGATGACCCCTACATATGCAATGCATTGCACCGGAACTGAAAACGAGGGGATAGTATTAAGGGGACAGATGAGGAAAGATGAGAAGATAGACAGTTTTTTTGTAGCTATTTCAACATTTTACTTCGCCGGCTAATTTTTGCTACAGGGCCGACGAAGGTGGGTGCTGTTACTCTGCTTTTTAGTACATGATAGTGTCAGTCGCCGCCAATTATGTTCAGTGACCAGTGACTATGCCTTCATCATTGAAACAGGCTGGCAACAACTAACACAACCACGCACTAATGCTGATCAGAAGAATTCAACACAATATTTCATGACTCAGCGCGGGCTCGAAGTCACGACCCTCCGCTTCATAGTCTCGTGTTCTACTACTTCAGCCAACAGCACCCACAAGAGATCACCTGCTAGAAATGCAATATGACTGTTCCAATTACATGTTTTATTGAATATAAGGCCAAGAACTTTGAGTTCTTTGACATTAGTAAAAGGTGCGCTGTTTATTTGGAATTGATCTATATAACATCTGTGTTTACGACATATATGAAAATGTTTACTTTTTTCTTGTGATATTGAAGCGCCAGATATCTTACACCATTTGCTGAGGTCGGTAAAAATTTTGTTTAATGAAGTTTGAACCTCTTGTGGGTTTTTTGTTTTAGCAAACAAATAAAAATCATCAGCATACGAGTATAAGCAGTGATGTGTCTGTTTGTGGTTTTCCATTATTTGATTGATTTTTTCAAACGCTATTAAGAATAAGATCGATAGTGGAGATCCCTGTGGGATACCATTATCAAGTTTGGTTAATTTTGAAAAGTGCCCGTTTGCCCGTACAGAAAAAGTTCGGTTGCTAAGAAATGCTTTTACGTAGTTATAGATATTTTTTCCCACATTCCAGTCCTTTAGTTGGCCAAGAATGTTGTGAATGCCGATTTTGTCGAAGGCTTTTTCGAAATCAATACTAAAGATTGAGCAGTGATTACGTGAAGATATTGTTTTTGCAAGAAAGTATTCAATGTGAATTAGAGCATCTGTTGTTGAGCTGTTCTGTTTAAAACCAGTTTGTTTAACGTGGATTAAATTTTTTTGAGTTAGAAACCATGCAATTCGTCTAGCTTTTATTTTTTCTAATAGTTTGCTGGTACAAGAAATTAACGAAATTGGCCGATAAGACTCTGGTTCTAGTGTGTTTTTTGTGGGTTTAGGTATACAAATTATATTTGATCTTTTCCATATACATGTGGAATAGTACCAGTTTTGAGAATGTTATTAAATAAATCTAGGAGTCTTTGCATAAAAGCTTCAGGAGCATTTTAATCATATTTTGTGATTTGTTCTTCAATTAGTTTGGCATTTTTACTGATGTTCAAAGGCAAATAATTTCCAGATAAATATATGTTTTTCTCTCTTAAAAATTCGATTGAATAATTCAAATTTGAATTTCGCAAGTATTTCGGTAATATCTTCGGGCGTTGTTGTAATATTGCCATCAGGCCTTTTTAATGCTCTTATATTTTGAGTTGTTGGTGTTTTGTCTGAGAAACATTTAATTGTTCTCCACATGTCGGTGATTTTCATTTTAGGGTTAATTTTACACGTGAAGTCTTTATATGCTTTCTGTTTGGCCGTTTTAAAATTTTTCCTAAAAATAGCGTTCGCTTTTTTGTACTCGATACTCAAGGTAAGAGTTGGGGGTTTGTTTAGTTGGTGCAATATTTTCATTTTGTTATCTCTAAGAGTGTTTAGTTCTTTGTTCCACTAATATGTGTTGTGGCTTGATTTTCTAGGTTTATTTTGAGGAATACTTACATTTGCTGCTGATAGTATGGACTTGGTGAGTAAGGCGTTTTCTTTGTTGTTGTTGTCAGATTGTTTTCTTCTACTCAGCTCATGTTCTAATGTATTGCAATATAGAGCCCAATTAGCATATTGGGGTTTGAATGTAGGATTAAACGGTATTGTAGTATTGTTTCTCTCGAAAAGTAAGATTATAGGATTGTCAATTGCCAATTGTACTTTGAATGATTGAATTTGGTAGTTAACTGGAATGTTTTGATCAAACAAAGAGTGATGTATGTTTTTTTTGATCATAAATGCTAGCCCTTGTTTGCTTTGGTTTTGGGTATTATGAAAGTAAATGTGATATTGTTTTGGATGCTTTCGTTTGATGTTCATTGGAACATCCGTTTCTTGGAGAACCACTATATCAGGTTTATATTTTTTGATTAGGATTTCAAGGTTGTCGTAGTTATTTATATATCCATTTATATTCCATTGTATTATTATCATTAATACTGATAATAAAGGGTAAGGTGTAGTGGTTAAAATAAAGAAGGAACAATTTATCGATTGATAAATTATTCTGTTATCATTGTTTCATCGTTACTAATATCAGATGATATTTGAATCATCTCATCTGATGTTTGTTGTAGTGACGTTGAAAGAGATTTTGTTGTTTTATTAGTTTTATTTTGTATTTCATTTTTATTGAGAATACTTAGTACTTTGTCGTTTAATATTTGGGCTTTGTCGTTTAATATTTGGGCTTTAGTTGCTAAGAGAGTGTTTGTTAGTTTTATTGTTGTGTTTGGTTTTCCTTTTGCTATATTTTTTGATAATATGGAAGAACCTGAAGGTTCTGCATTGGGTAACTGTTTTGTAGATTTTGTTGTTTGTGTTTTTTCATTGTTGGTTTGTTTTGTATTATTTGAGTTGATAGTTTTTGTTAAAATTGTTTTTTCGGAATTGTTTGTTGTTATTGTTTCTTCTTCTTTACTTGTTTGGCTTTTTTATCAGTTTCGTTTTTCTTATTAATTTCGTTTTTTTTTATTTTCCATAATTTCTTCTAAAGTATCTATTGGAGTATTTTTTGTAAAGTGATCGGCTGCGAAGTTTAAATTGATGTATTTAGTTGCTTCTGCAATTGATGTTCTATTTATGGTAGAGTGTTTTATTATTTCTTTCCTTTTTTTATTTTAGGACAATTTTTGTTTGTGGACCTGTGTTGCGTACTGCAATTAATACATTTTACTTGAGTACAAAGTTCTTCCCCGTTATGTAATGTTAGTGAACAAATTGAACAGGTTGCGGAATTTTGACAGCGTTTCTGGGTGTGCCCAATTTTGTTAAAATTTTTGCATTGCATGGTTTTGGTACATAGTGATCAACTTTGTACAGTTGAAAACCAATTTTTATTTCTGAAGAGAGTTTGTACAGATCGAAAAGAAGTATATGTAGTGGAGTGTTAGTTGCTTTACCATCTACCATTTTTTTAATTTTTTGAACATCTGTGACGTTTTGATCAGAGAGGCCTAATTTTATTTCGTCTTCAGTTAGGTCTTTTAACTCGGGGCAAAAAATAACACCTTTCAAAGTATTCAGATTATCATGATACGGACATGTGATATCAGAAACGTTAGCTAGCTTTTTGGTTTTAATAAGCAAGTCTGCTTGTCTTTTGGTTTTTGTAAGAATCAGTATGTTGCCGTCACGTGTGAATTTTGTAAAAATTCGATTGCTTTCACTTATAACACCATTCAGAGCTTTACTTAAAAGGAATATATTAAGTTTGTTTAAAGGTTTTTCAGCGTCTGTAGATTTCATAGAAACAAATTTTGGATTGTCTTGTTGGTTTGTTTTTGATGAAAGGTATGGAAAATTGTAAGCTTTGTGTTTAGATTTTTTTCTTGGAGGGGAGTCTTTATAGAGACCACATTCTCCTCCCCCTGGAGGCGGAGAGCTCATGTTGGTGTTTTTTTATTTTGCGAGAGTAAAAAATTAAACCAGTTTTTGTTTAGTGATCTTTCTTACGATTGAATAATTAAAGCGCGCACAATTTGATAGGTGTTGTTTGTTCAACTGTTAACTGTGTGTTGACGGATCAGTATTTGCTTCTGCTTCTAACTGTCTTTCCTACATTATGAATATTTACACCCTCCAAAAAAAAATATGGAGGGTATATTCACTTTGTGGCAACCCACAAGACCTACTTTATTTTACACCACTGAAAAATGCGTTATTTTACATCATTGCACATGCTAACGAAAGATAACCAAACTAACTTTTTTTCCTTTCCTTTTTGATACTGCCGACATGTGCACATCGTAAAACTTCCACTCATCTTTCATTTAGTTAAATTAGTAAGAGCTTTACTTTATAAGAATTTAATAAATACAGTTCAACATTAAATTGGGATCGTGTTTCATTAAAAACCCCCAAATTGGTGATCCCGACGCTTAAAAGATGACGGAAGAAGGCAACAACCAAACTACGGGTACCACCGACCCCGAAAACTCGATACAACGTGTGTCGGTGAAAGTTCCTCCTTTTTGGCCTGAACGACCAGAAATATGGTTCGCCCAAATAGAGGCACAATTCGAAATAAGCAACATCATCCGAGACGCATCGAAATTCAACACGATCGTTGCCGCTGTAGAATCCAATGTGTTGTCACAAATTTCTGACGCCGTGTTGCATCCGCCTGCCACTGGAAAATATAATAACCTCAAAAAGTGTATCATCGAACGTTTCAGTGACAGCGAACAGAAGAAGACGCAGAAACTTTTATCTGAAATGGAGTTAGGTGATCGGCGACCAAGCCAGCTCCTAAACGAATTGCGTGATTTAGCACAGGATAAAGTAAACGAAGATTTTTTAAAGTCCTTGTGGCTTCAACGGCTCCCGCCAAACGTCAGAGCGATACTTCAAGCCTCAGAAGCCAAGCTGGTAGAGCTTTCCAAACTCGCTGACAAAGTAATGGAAGTCAGTGACTACAAACAGATGTATAGTGTCCAGAAAACGCCAAACGAATCCTTTGCATCGGAGATTACCCAGCGTATGTCCCGGCTCGAAAAAAATGTTGAGAAACTTCTCAACGCGAAGCGCTCCCGATCACCAGCTGACGCAGCACGATCTAGTCAACAGAATTCGAGAGAGTCTGCTCCATCGTCATCAGAAATCTGCTGGTACCACCAGAAATATGGCAAGAAAGCACAAAAGTGTCGCGAACCGTGTAATATTTACAAGCAAAAAAACTAATCTGCACGTCTGATCTGCACGCTAGCAGCTCAGACGTGGCACCAAACAATATCGCCCGTCTCATGATTTTTGACACCAACACCAACGTAAAATTCTTAGTCGACACCGGGGCCGACATTTCTGTCATACCGCCACGGCCGTCTGACAAACGTAACGAACCGCATACAACACAATTGTTCGCAGCAAATGGAACGAAAATAGAAACTTACGGCCAACGACGTATCAACATTTCTTTAGGTCTCAATCGAGCTTTTGAATGGGATTTTGTGATCGCTGACGTAACCGGCCCAATTATCGGTAACGATTTTTTGAGGAAATTCGATTTATTGGTTGACGTAAAACGAATGCTGTTAGTAGACAGAAAATCCCTTGCATCCGTAAGTGGTAACTCGACACACGACGAAATATTTTCAGTTTTATCTTACGATAAAAATAACAAAATAGCAACCCTTGTGCACGAGCATAGAGACTTAGCGATATTCGACCATAAACAAAACACGACAACTGGCAATGTAACACATCACATAGTGACAAACGGTAATCCGGTGTTCGCACGTGCGAGAAAACTGACTGGATCAAAGCTACTGGCGGCAAAAAAGGAATTTCAATATATGCTGGACAATAATATTTGTCAGCCATCGAACAGTTGCTGGGCCAGTCCGCTGCATATGGTCAGGAAGTCGAACGGGGACTGGAGGCCATGCGGCGATTACCGCGCCCTTAACGCCATCACTACACCGGACCGATATCCGATTCCATTCATCCAAGACGCCCGATCGATTTCGCTCAACAAAACGATATTTTCCGTGATCGACCTGAAACGGGCATACCACCAAATTCCCATCGAACCAGCAGATGTAGCCAAAACGGCAATCATAACACCTTTCGGCCTTTTCGAATTTAATCGCATGACATTTGGTCTGCGAAATGCAGCCCAAACCTTTCAACGCCGTATGGACGAAATATTCCGAGATATCAATTACGTTTTCATATACATTGATGATATTTTAGCCGCTTCAGAGAACGAAGAACAACACGTGGACCATCTGAAAACCGTCTTCAGCCGACTCCGTCAGTACGCCCTAACAGTAAATTTTGAGAAATCATCGTTCGGAAAACCTTCTGTTGACTTTTTAGGTCATACAATATCGTCCGAAGGAATTCGACCAAAAGCCGAGAAAGTTAAGGCAGTAAGCGACTTCCCCACGCCTAAGCTGGTAAACGAGCTGAAGCGGTTCCTGGGAATGATAAACTTTTATCGATCTTTCTTACCTAATGCTGCCGTTGATCAGAAAGTGTTACAAGAGGTAATACCTGGAAATAAAAAGAACGATACCACACCGATAAATTGGACCGATCAGGCAGTTCGTGCTTTTCAAAATTGCAAGGACGCTCTAGCCAACGCGACCATGCTGAGCCATTTCGCACACGAAGCCCCTTTAACGTTGACAACAGATGCATCGACCGAGGCCGTAGGCGCCGTAGTACACCAAATTGTCCAAGGCAACAGTCAACCCCTGGGATTTTACTCAAAAAAACTCACACCAGCGCAACAAGCCTACAGCACATACGATCGTGAGTTACTTGCCGTGTACCAGGGTGTCCAACATTTTCAATACCTTTTGGAAGGACGATTATTCACCATACTCACCGATCATAAGCCGCTCATATATGCCTTCACTCAGAAACGAGACAAAATATCGCCAAGGAGGAATCGCCAATTAGAATACATCAGTCAATTCTCGACTGACATACGCCACATAGACGGTACGCGCAATAATACGGCAGATTTCCTCTCTCGAATCAATAGTATCGGCAGTATAGACTTTAAAGCATTAGCCGAGGAACAGGATCGAGACCCAGAACTTGAATCGCTATTAAAATCTGGTAATGGACACTCGCTAATCCTTAAAAAGCTCCCTATTCCAGGTTCTACCCGAACTCTCTACTGCGATACAAACCGAAATGTAGCGAGACCTTTTGTTCCAGCGATATTAAGGGAACAGGTTCTGAAAACTATACATAGCTTAGCACACCCTGGGAGAAGGGCCACTGGCAAGTTAGTTTCACAACGGTTTGTGTGGCCATCAATGTCCAAAGATGTCGGCAACTTTGTTCGTTCGTGCCTCAGTTGTCAAAGAAATAAGGTAATCCGTCACAATAAATCCCCAGTAGGCGATTTCGGGCCCACAGATCAACGTTTCGACCACATTCATATTGATATCATCGGTCCACTTCCACCTGCTAGGGGGAACCGATATTGTTTAACCTGCATAGATCGTTTTTCGCGATGGCCGGTGGCCATTCCAATACCAGACATTACTACCGAAACAATCGCATTCGCCTTAATTAAAGGTTGGATCTCATCATACGGTGTCCCGATTCGCATTACGAGTGACTTGGGCCGCCAGTTCGAGTCTCTACTTTTCGCGGAATTGATGCAAATTCTAGGAATACACCACCTAAAAACAACTGCGTACCACCCTCAGGCAAACGGGATGGTAGAAAGGTGGCACCGCACGGTTAAGACTGCAATAAAATGTCACGCAACAGAAGACTGGTGTTTCGTACTGCCTATGGTTTTACTCGGCCTTCGAGTGACCTTAAAAGAAGACATGAGGGCAAGCCCAGCCGAAATGATTTTCGGAACTCCCCTACGTATACCAGGAGAATTTTTTCAAGAGTCACAAACGAATTCTGACCGCACCGAATTCGTCAAGCAATTACGACGGAAAATGTCAACTCTAAAAGCCAGTTCTGCTTCGCGCCACCACACCGGGGATACGTTTCTTCAACCGTCTCTCAAGGATTGTAAGTATGTTTTTGTCCGAAGCGACCATGTCCGAGCACCGCTGGAGCCGCCTTACACGGGCCCATTCGAGGTGATTGAAAAAAGCGACAAGTTCTTCAAGGTTAAGTTACGTCAAAGAATGGTCAATATCTCTATTGACAGACTAAAAGCAGCCTTCATTTCACGACGACACGGCGAATTTGATCAGGTTGGAACCCAACCTAGTCCCTTAGACGATGCCTCACGTAGTACTGAAGCACCGCAACTGACTTCAAGCAACGAGGAAGAGAAATCCGAAGATTCGCCAACAATTTCTGACCCACGGGAGAGCTGTGAAAAAACCACAAGGTCCGGAAGACATGTCCGCCCTCCAGCTCGCTTCCGATGACCTTCGTGTAAAGGGGGGAGCCCTGTGGCAACCCACAAGACCTACTTTATTTTACACCACTGAAAAATGCGTTATTTTACATCATTGCACATGCTAACGAAAGATAACCAAACTAACTTTTTTTCCTTTCCTTTTTGATACTGCCGACATGTGCACATCGTAAAACTTCCACTCATCTTTCATTTAGTTAAATTAGTAAGAGCTTTACTTTATAAGAATTTAATAAATACAGTTCAACATTAAATTGGGATCGTGTTTCATTAAAAACCCCCAAAACTTTGTCATTCCATTTGTAACGCAGCGAAATATCCATCTGAAACCCTATAAAGTATATATGTATATTCTTGATCAGTTATGAAATCTAAGACGATCTGTGGAAATCACGATTCAGTCCAAACGAAAAGTGCTAGGTTCTTGAAATTTGGTATAAATATATCAAGAAGGATAGCACAGGTTAAGTTCGGAGATGGGCTAAATCAGGCAAGAGGGGAAAAAGTTCCCCTAAGAAGAACTAAACCAACCTCTGAAAAACAACATAATTTTTAAAGTTTTTTTTTGTAATTTTGTTAAGCAAATCATATATTTTTATATTAAAGATGGTCCAACGCGTTAAACTTGAAGCCATAAAATAAAATATAATAATTTTTGGACCCCGCCTCTTTTAGTGGGCATTAGTATATGCAAAAATAGTGTAAAAATGTAACAAATTCTTTTACTTAACCCTACATTCCTTGAAAATAACATTTTTAAGCTTTAATGACAAGCTGAGACGTAACCTGGTACTACTCTGCCCTACCCTCTTCTTAACCTTTTCCCCCTAAATGACCCTATAAAAAAAATTAAATTTAATATTGTGTATAATTATCCCAAACATTTATTTTTAGAGTTTTATGACAAAGGTGAAATGTTTCCCCCACAACCCCTGCCAGAGCGACACCGCCAAAATACTGTTTTAATACCCTCCAAAGAGAATTGGACCCCATAAAGTTTATATATTCTTGATCAGTGATGAAGTTTAAGACGGTGGAAAACATGATATTGTCTGTTTTTGAATCCCGCCCCTTTAGTGGGCGTTTACGTACGATATTATATAAAGGAAGTCTGTCCCACCAAGTTAAACATTTTAAATTTACTTTCTTAATATTTGTAGGGTATTTAAGATTCGACCCGGTCGAATTAAACGTTTTTACTTGTTTTTCATCAGGTCGGGAATTTTTTTTATAGGCGTGGCAAATTTTTCTCCCAAATTATTCAGGTACGGGGACATATTTCACCCTAACTCGAGAACGAGTCATCCGATTTTCAAAGGTAAAACACCAGAAGATGTGTAACGAAATTGTATTTATTTTAGTCGAAAAATTTTCTCTAACTCTTATCTTTTTGGAAGTATTCAGAAATTAATGGAGAAAAATTTTTTTTTCCTGCAAAATTCGTAAAAAAAATCTCGACCTGATGGAAAAAAAACCGAAAACGTATGTGAGTTCAGCGCATCAATATCCATATAGTCCACAAAGTTTTATTTAATGGAGGATTTTGCTGCTGAGCAGTGTTATTATTGCTTACTATGGGAATTGAGTTTGTTGAATCAATGAAAATATTACTGTTCCCAATTAACTGGTAGGAAATGTGTTGGGCTATTGGAACGGGAGGTTGACATAACTCCTCCCCCGTTCAACTGAAAACTCTTCTGAGTTTTTATAGTTACGTTTATGTTGTGAGTTTTGGTATATGAAAAAAATAATGAATACACTTAGTGCCAATAGGCTGAATATCAAAGCTAGGCTATTTAAAGCGTAGTTGAGTTTTTTATGAAATCTGATTTCTTCGATCTTCTGAATATTTTCGATCTGATTAAATACTATTTCGTCAAACGCTGAGATGTAATATTATTTAAATTAAAGTTATTGTTTATTAAAAAATTTTGTTCAAACTTATCATAAAAATTACAATACGTAGTATCTCCATTTATTCCTAATTTACAATCATTAAATGTTATCAGTTGATTTCCTTTTAAATTGAGTTGTCTATTATTGCAACTACTATTGATGCTGCGAAATGAATAAATACAATACAACAATTTCTTTTAACTTTTATTTACAAATTTTTATTATACAAAATTCTAATATGATTTTATTTTATCAAATTCTGACAGACAAAGAAAAGCGTCTCGCCACGCGGTCGAAAATATTAAGAAAGGAAGGTAGTCGTTGGATTGCTTGTTCTTTTTTATAATGCAGCCAGAAAATACAACAAAGTGCTGCCATTACACTACTATTAACTATGGTATTTATGTGATTTTTTATAGTTATTAAGCCTGGTTTTATTTCTAGTTTCCAATTGTTTTTTCTTTCTTTTTAAGCAATTGTTCGTAAAAATACATAGTTTAGACTGTTTTAAATTACTTCTTTTTAATTCCCTATTAAAATCATACATTGTGTTGTTTATCTTTAAAATTTCTCTGTTTTCCAAGACTAGTTCTTCTTGATTTTCATTAGGTAAAGATACAAAAAATGATATTTTTACTTTTCTATCTTCAGGTGTTTGAATTGCAAAAATCATCCTTTTATTTTCTTTATATTGGGTTGCTCTTACTTGAGTATTTTGTGTTTTGTGATCGATATTGTAACGAATTATTTATTCACTTGTTAATACATTATTATTCATAGTGTTTGCTTTTGCAGCAACAAAATTATTTTGTATGTGTTCCACATTATCTAGCAACATTTTAATTTTTAACAGTATATCCAGATATATGAGCTTATTTTCTAATTCTTCATCATGCTTAGATATTTGATTCAATCTTGAGTTAAATTTGTGTCGTATCGCTTTCTATTGCGTTCTTTAGTTTCAAAATTGTGCTATTAAATATGTGGTTTATTTGGATACTTCTGTTAAGGCATTCTATTATAATAGAATAATGCAATAATTATTTCATGATTGTTGTCTTCAATTGTATGTAAATGGCGTTCTATTTTTGTCCTGTCAGAGTTGTCCATTGTGCCGTATAACCATTTCATTCCTGTTCCTACGAAATTTATTTGTCCTCTTGGATGTCTAGTGGCGGTAATTGTTTTTAATTTTACTTTTGTTAGTTCACTATCTAAAAAGTGTTTGTCGTTGATATTTGGTAATTTTTTTATGTTTTACTCTAGTCCTTCTATAACGTACTGGATTTCTTTGGGGTCAATGATGTGTAAACTAAAATTGTAACTGTATGTTATGTCTACGTCTTCTAATGCAATTTCAGCGAACCCATTGGTGCTATTGATATTTTCTATAATTAGGGTGGTGTTGCTCACAGTAAAAAGTATCGTTATTATTATTATGAACAGCGTCTATGTACCTGAAAATTTATTAGTTCTTTTTATATATGTTAGGTGGATACTTTCTAGTTTAATTTTTTTTGTCCATATCTAGGTTCTTGCTTATGTCTAAGAGCTTTGTAATTAATTACGTACCCTTCCTGATTTATATTTGGGTATTCTTCTCTGTTAAGGTTTAACTTGTGAATTTTTTTTTCGTGTTTTTTAATAAATAATAGATTTTATTTCTTTTTTCAATTATTCTGTTGGCTATATCTATTGGGTTTGCATTGGTTACGGAATGAACAGATTTGTTTTACCATTCAGTACATTTGCATAATTTTTACTGGACTGATAAGCCTGAATTTTCGATTTCTAATGTTCTAAATCTCTCTCCTAAGGTGTTATGGAATCTTTCGATATCAGCATTTCCTGTATGGGAACTCGGTTTTGTAAAATGGATTTCTACTTCTTCTTGCCTAAGAAAATCTTTAACATTGGTTGGGTTGAACTCGTTGTCGGCAATTATAAGTTTTGGTTTTGCGGTTAAAGAGAAATATGAACGAAGTTTTTCTGTAAGTGTTATACTATTCCTGTCTTCTAGCTAAATAGCAGTAGCTCTAAACTATGTTTTTAATAACATTTTTTAATAACATAAGTGCCTATGTGTATTATCCCATTCGTGTCTTTGGGTGTTTTTGTTATGTAGTACTTTGGTTTATATGGTTTTCTATCATATTTACTCAACAACACACATCGCAGTTATTTATATATTTTTGGATGAGTGTTTTAAGATTTTTGAAGTATATGGCATTTTTTAAACCTTGGTAATTTTCGTTAATACTGCTCCGATGGCGAATTCACTAGCGTCTGTTGCTAATTTAAATTTTGGTTTAAAAGCTGGGTATTTAAGGATGGGTGTGTCAACTAGTAATCTCTTGAGTTTGTAAAATGCGTATGCATATTGAAGATCATTTTTATTTATTTTAGTATCCTTTTTTCAATATTTTGTTAATCCATGGGCTATTTTGGCATAGTCTTTTATAAACTTCCTATAATACCCGGTTATCCCTGAGAATGATTTTATTTGCTTCTGAGTTTCGGGAAGTTTTAGACTCTGAGTGGTTTCAATTTTATTTGGGTTAGGCTTGATACCTTTATTAGTAAGAATGTGTCCTAGGTATTCGGTAGATTTCGCAAAAAAACTGCACTTGTCGACTTGGATCTTAAGGCTATGTTTTCTAAGGGCATTAAACATTTTTTGTACACTATCCCTATGTTCTTGTACTGTACTGCTAAAAACCAAAATATCATCGAGATATACCACACATATTTTGTTGATGTATTCTCTTAATACCGAATTTATTAATATTTGAAATGTAGCAGGGGCATTCTTTAACCCAAAAGGCATAGGGACGAATTCATAGTGTCCTAGTGGGGTAGAAAATGCCGTCTTTTTTCTGTCTTCCTCTTTAATGAGGATCTGGTGAAACTCTTTAGCCAGATCGAGTGTAGTGAAATACTGTGCTCGACCAAATTTCCTAGGATAGTATCAATGTTTGGTATTGGGAATTTGTCATTAATAGTAATTTCATTTAAAGCTCTGTAGTCGATCACGATTCTTCATTTATTTTTTCCCGAATTGTCGGACTTCTTGGGTACAATCCATAAGGGAGAATTATATGGAGATACGCTTTCTCTTATTATCTATCCCCTGTTCTATCATTTCTCGCATTTGTCTATTGATTTCCTCCTCGTGTATTTGAGGATACCTGTATATTTTAGAATATATAAAGCTTTGTTGCTTGTTGTTGTGATCTCATGTTGTACTTCATGAGTGTGAGTGAGTAAATTACCTTCTTGAAAAAATAAGTCTGAATTCCTAGAAATAAGTTATGTTAAAAATGTCTCCTCTTTATTCATGTCTTCATGTTTTAGTTTGCCTAAGATGTCTTCTGATTGTGTTTCTAGAGTTTGTATTTCTTCTGAATTGTATGGACAAGAGTCTATTAAGCTAAGATCACACTATCGGCGCAATGTACCGATTTTCGTCGGGTCACTGCAATAAAGTCATAAGTACTAAACCAAAATTACATTATTTCTCAATTACTTCTGGAATAAGTGCATATGGCTTTGTTAATACTTGTTGTGTATAACAGAGTGTGAGTCGACGGCACTTGAACCGTGACTCGTGTTGAGAATTGAGAATTAAGTTTTAATGTAAATATGAGGGAATCGTCGGCACTTGAACCGAGATTCCTGTTGGGTAATAAAAAACAATAGAATTTTGTGAATAGCCGGCACTTGAACCGTTATTCTTATTGTTAAACTTTATTCTGCCTTCTTAATTAATTTTTCATTGCTTATATACTATATAATAAAATGGTAATAAAACAACAACATAAATTGAATTAGCAAAATGTGTCAGCCGTCTTTCTGAGTTCAATGAAATATTTTTAGAGAAAAAATGCCTGTATGCAAAATAACTTGGACAAAATAAAATGTACCGTTTTTACAACTCAGCAAAAACCAAAATAATTCTACAACAATTATTCTGAGTTGAATGAAATCTTTTTGGCTGGCCATGAAAAGGTGTATTGAATTACAACTTTAATAAACAAAAACTAAAGAAAATTATAAAATACTACTTTTGAGTTGAACGAATTTGGCTGGCCATGAAAAGGTGTATTGAATTGCAACTTTACGTTCAGTGACCTTTTTTACTGTTATAAAAAGAAAATACAATTATTTATTAATTATTGATGCCAAATGATGTATGTGTTAACAGGCTTTATTACCAATGCAGTGTGGTGCAATTATTTCCTTATACTTCAATTAGTTGACAAGTAAGGCAAATTCAGCTTATTGCTTATAACTTTATTTCAGTGAGCCGATGAAAATCGGTACACTGCGCCGATAGTGCGATCTTTGCTTTAGTTTTATTTTATTACCGTTTATATGTAAGGAGTCCTTTTCTAAGGTTATTATTGCCGAAAAGGCTTTTAATATATTTTGTCCTATTAAGCCATCAAAATGTTTGCCGTTGGTTAGTTTCCAACACATAAGATTATCTTCTTTAAATTCTTCAGGAAGAAGTGTAATAACTTCTTCGTCTATACAGAAACTTCCATTTATTGTATGAAAATATATTGGTTTCTTGAATTTTGTTCTTTTAAATTGAGGTAACAAGTTTTTGTTTAGTAATGAAGTTGTTGATCCTCTATCGAGTAAACATTTCGAGGTTGTATTTCCTATTCTTAAGTCAACTATCGGTAAACGAAATTTTGGGCTTGATACTGAAAATTTGCTTCATCTGTACTATTGTTTTCAATATGGTCTACTTCCATTGGAGTAGGCCCATTGTTGTTATGACTAAAAGTTTTGTTTAAATGTTGGCTACGTCTGCACTGTTGGGAATTATTTGCATTAAAAACGTTTTGGCCAAACTGAGTGGAATTATTATTTGACGAGCTGGAGGAGGACTGTTATTGCATGGATTTTGAAATGGTTGTCCTTGAAAAATCTGTCTTTGTTGAAATGTCCTGTTCTGTCCATTTTCAGTGTAATTTCTCTGTTGTTGGTTTTGTTGACGTGTTTAAGTATTCTTATGAAATCTGTTGTCATAGTATTCCGGTCTCTTCTAAAGCGTAATAAGCTTCCCTAAGAGTGGATATATTCCTACTATAAATTAGGCTAGATAAATTTTGATGTGTTCCATTCAAAAATGTTTTAAGTACAATTGATTTATTAGTAAGAGGCGAAAACTCCTGGGGTTTATTTAAATCAAATTCGTACTTAGTGTTTAATTTATCTAATATATATCTAAGGTTCTTAAAATAATCGCTTACATTAGTATTCTTCATGTTGATTGCTTGATGATAGAGAGAGTGATATCCTTCTTTGATTCCGAAATTGTTTGCTAGTTCTTCCTTTACTCGGGTCCATGCTGTTTCTGCTCCTAAAGCTCTCACTACTTGTGGGGCTGGTCCTTGGATTTTATTTTTTACGTATCTTTCAAACACAAACCGTTATAGGATGGCATTTTCCTGGAACAGCAGTAATATTAACTCCACTTCTCTGATAAATGATGATAGGTCACATTCTTTGGTACCATGAAATTCCTCAATACGAGCTGCTTCCTTTATCAGGTCAGACCCAGATAGTACGGCGGGCTGGATGTTGTTGTTATCTTCTGAGGACATTTCTTTATCATCAGATCTAGTTTGAATAGCTTATTCTATTGGTTTTCCTTTCACTGTCACACCTTAAGGATATATTGTCTTTAGACACAATTTCACTTTGAAAGTTTTTATTTTAGATTTTTTTTTCACTATAGCTCTTTTGTGCTATATTGTCTTCAGACGTTGAAAAAACTTGCACAAATGCTTGGTAAAGTCTTTAGACTTATTGTTCACGTTATTCAAAAATATATTTTCTTTCACGATTGTTTCAATGAAATCTTTAGATTTTTCAATGTCACTATTCGCTTTTTCACAAGGATATTTTCTTTTAACGATTAACGGTTTAATGGTGTCCTTTGAGATATTCACTATTTTCCGTTAAAAATGATCTTTTACCGACTGCGCCACTTAAGAGTCTGAGCGTTTTTCAAAAATAAAAAAATAGAAATGTTTTAGTTTTTCTCTATTTAATGAACTCTTAACTAGAACTACTTTCTTAATTCTATTTACTATATTTATAACTTATCTTTTACTTTATAATTCACCTGGTGTTTTGGTGAAATGGTTTTGCAAAGAAATATTAAATTGAAATTAAATGCGGAAATGCTGACTACTTAGATTGCGAAATGGTATAGTTTATTGAACTATGAAAGTAGAGCATTGCATTTTGTAATTAATTATTATTGCTTACTATGGGAATTGAGTTTGTTGAAACAATATTACAGTTCCCAATAAACTGGTAGGGGATGTGTTGGGCTATTGGAATGGGTGGTTGGCATAACTTACACGAGATTTTTAAAAATGTCATGGAAAGACGGCCATTCAGCTACATTTGCAAAAATTACTGGAATTTTTATGTCATCCAGTTTAATGGAATTAAAAACTGGGTCTTTTTCTAATGCTACTATCATTTGGTTTAGAGTTATTCGGTACTCACGAGCAGTACATTCAAATTTATCTTCTATTGCTTCATCGATTTCAATTTTGTCACTTATTTTTTCAAATTCTTTTTTAGTTTCTTGGAAATTCTCCAATACTGCTTTTGTTATGGCTAATTCAGCTTTTTTACTGCCTCGTCTATTAATTCTCGTAGACTACTTATTTGTCTTCTTAATTTTTTATTGATGCTTGATTACTAGTGCTTGGTTTTTCATGTTTGAGGCCATCTTCTATATTTTCGTGAGTAGCTGACGGCTACATAGATGTTCTTCACCTGAATCCTGCTATAACAAGAACTGCGGGTGCAGATACGGTGCGGTATGCTGACGTAACCCGTAATGCTGCTGTCCTTTGCACTGCCAGGAGTTTTTTCGCTCTGCTTTTGGTACTTAATGTTTCGGTCCATATTTCACATCCGTATAAGAGGATGCTATTTGATGCCTCCACTAGTAGCTTTCGTTTTTTTTTGGGGGTGGTCCCCCGATATTTGCCATTAGTCGGCTGAGCTTCATTGTTGTCTTTGCGGCTTTTTGTGTTGGGTACTGGATCTAGTTTGAGTAGGTCAGCTTTGAGTCCAGTCTTACTCCGAGATACTTGACCGATTTTTTAGTGGGTAGTACCATATCGCCTATGTGCATATCTATCTCGACTGGAATTTGTCGCCTGGTGAGTAAGAGCAGCTCTGTTTTATGCATTTCAAGCTGTAGGCCATGTGAGTCTAGCCAGTTTTTTGGTTCTTATCAACACTTGTCTCAATTTGCGCTGAGCGTCTTCGGTGTTTCTTGCTGTGGTAACAGCCGCTATGTCATCGGCGTACCCCACAAGATATGTGTCTTCCGACATCTCTTGATTAAGTATTTCATCATAGGTGGCATTCCAAAGGGTGGGTCCTGGAATGAACTCCTGCGCTGCTCCTGAAGTGACCTGTATATTCCTCGTACCTGCGCTCGTGTTTGTCGAATGCAATTGCGAAAATATCCAAGAGCCAAGCGTAATTATTCAAAGTAATTATTTTTAAAATATTGCTTGATATAAACTCGGCTTGTATATTTTTCAATTGTTTTTTGGTCTCGTTTATTTGCGCTGACCCAATTTTTCCTTCGAAAATTTTGTGTCGATAAATTATGGACTCTTCGCCAAGCTTCTTTTGTCTTTGAAATAGTTTATCTGTTGTCATGTTGATTATTGTTATTATTTAATTTTATTTCCGATGTTTAAGCCTGGGATAATCTTCTTTAAATTTATATCCAATGTTTTAGCCTCGGATACGCTTTTTAAATTTATATCCGATATTCTAGACTCGGATACGATTTTTTAATTATTTTCTGAAACACATAAAGGTTGATTCAATTTCTCAGAGTCTCTAACCATGGGAAAACACTGAGAATAGCTCGAAGAACCAAAATGTAAATAATTACGGTTAAATACTTTTTTTAGTACTAGTTCATTTCAATAATCTTTCTTCCTATATACTAGAAGTCTTAAACTAGATGTTCTTCACCTGAATCTTTTTGTTGTAGGCTTTTTTTTTTGGGTGCAAGGTGGGAAAATGCATTATGCAAATTAAACACGTTTGATTTTGGTTATTAATATTTATTTTCATATAATTAACAACACGTTTTAAATTTGATTATTATATTTATAGTTCATAAATTGTGTTGAGATAATTGTTACAACTTTTAATTTTTATAATGATAATAATTATAATAGTTTATCTCCTATGGAGATCTGTCAAGAACTGGCAAAATGTATTTTTGGTCAACGATATGTAGCTTCGCATTTTTTCTGTAAATTGCCCAAGGTAAGCAGTAAAAACAAAACAAGGAAAAAAAGAATTAAAAGAAATTATGCTGACTCACATGGAAAACAACCAAAGGTAATAAATTGAAATTGCGAAATATTGAAATTGTCGCTTAACAATTAATTCAATAAATTATTTTTATTAATTCAGCATAATTAACAAATAAAAAGATTTTAGTGAATCAGGTCATTGAACAAGAATTAATTTCAAAGTAAGCAAAACTGTTAGTCAAAAGAAAAAAAGAATTTTTAATTTAATACCGCTGACTATTCTTTAACCCATTGCGTGGCAGCGGGCTTAACTCTTCCCCCCTTTAAGCGCAAACGTCCCCGGTTGCGACATTTGAAGTCTTCTTCGCTTCAATTTCCAGAAACGTACTTATTTCATGTGATCGCTTCTTCCTTGCCCAAAGTCTAATGGTAAAAGCTACTACCGCAAGAAGAGTAACACCCATAGTTCCTAGGCTCAAAAAAGAGTTTGTTCTGTTGTATTCTTTTAAGGATTCTATGTAGCGTTTGTTATTTAGGTGCAGTTCCTTTATTAACTGTAGCGATAGCGTTTCTTCAAAGATATGAGTAGAGTTCGTGGAGGCCAGAATAGCTGGTAATGGCTTGTATTCTACTTCCTCATAAAAATCGTATCTAGTGTTATTAATGAACACTGAGGTGTTATGGTAAGTTACTATGAACGTTCCGTTTATAGCCACCGGGTTATTATTTATAACAATTTCTCCGTTGTAGGAGTTAAAAAATAAAATGCCGGGTTGTATAATTTCAAATGAAGGAATATGAGAATTATTACTTTTCTTACATACTGCTGGCTTACTCTTGAGGAGATTAGGAACACATTTTGTCTTCGATATATCTTTCATGATATTCCGTTTGCATATGCTTAAATCATCATATGACTTACACATATGCTTGACCTCATACATTTCACCTTGACATAAAATTATATTTGAACTATCTAATTTTACAATTTCATTGTTCTTTTTTACAGGTTTTATTAGTATTGATTGACAGTGGTTTGGGTTGACAATAGGTAAGCTAATCATATACAGTATAATGGAGCTGTTAGTAGCAATCTTTAAATCAGCAAATTTGAGGCATTGTTCAAGGTCGGAATATGGAAAACTTTGTTGTTTTATAGAGTTTCTTAACAAACTGACTTCTTTTTCTGAGAAAAGAAATGTGTTAATAATATTACTTTTAGCCCACATCAAGGCCTGTTCTACGCTAGTTACTTCCTCTTTCAGTACTTCCAACTCAAATTTAAACCTTAGTGCTTCTGCCTTTTGTACGTCTCCGTCTCTGTGAAGGTCTCTTATGATTTCGTTCGTCCTGTTCGCTACTTCATTTAGTTTCGTTTCTATCAAATGGTTAATAATAATTTGGTTTTCTGTTTGTCTAATGCTGTTGTTAATTCTTTCATTTATTAGCTGAAAATCGTCTCTGTCGGGTGTTCCAGCTATCCACTTCCAAGCAGTTCCTATCGCATCTATTGATCTTTTCATCTTCCGGAAGGGCTTCACCCTATCTATAGCATCTTTAATGCCGTTTATTTCATGCTTTAGGAATGGCAATAGAGTGTTGTGGGTCCGTATTTTATATTTGATGTGTTCCTCAATTAGTTTAAGTTCTCGTTCGTATAATGAAATGTCTATTATGTGGATCAGTCTAAAGTCTCCATCTTGTATCAGCGTATGTCCGGTCCCAGGAGTTACTATTTCCGAGTTGGAGTAGTCCAATATTTGAACTTCACATGTCGTTAAAGAGTACAGCAACCTGAAAGAACAAGGTTTATCTAATATTATCTTTATGGACTATTTTGTTGTCTATCAAAACCTTGGACCCAAGGTCTTTCTGAACAGTCTTTTCGATATACAATTTCGAAAATTTATTCCCTAATCTCTTATTTGTCTTAATAAAAACTTTCTCTCCTTGACAAAATTTCCTATCGCCAGACTTTTTGTTTTGTCTTGCTAAGCACGCCATTTGAGCTGACAGTATTTTGTTTTTCACTGAATTCCTCAACTCCAGGGGTGTGGCATGTAATATTTCTACGGGTTTTTTACCTGTCACCGAGTGAATAGATCTATTATATTCCCTTGTAGCTAGAAGAATCAAGTCGATCGTATCTTCTATTTTATTTTCGGCTTTCATGCATCTTGCGATTTCGCCTAAGGTACTGTGAAAACGTTCTACCTGTCCGTTAGAAGTGCTGTGCATAGGCGGGCACGTAAATATCTCTATTTGAAAATGATCCCGCAGTAGCGTCTTTATTGTCTGTGAGTTTAGAGATTTTTCGTTGTCGCACACTATTATTTTCGTATTATTAAATATGTTCAAGATTTCTAAGAGCGGTTCCTTGATGTGCACTATGGCTCTAGAAGCTATCGGCAAGACAATAGCGAACTTCGAGAATTTATCCACACACGTTAAGAAATGCTTCTTATCGGTGATAAAAATATCCACATGCAATATTTCTCCTGTGTAATTCGGTAAGGGGGTTGCACCTACATCTTGCTTCTTGGGGTGACGATTATATTTCGATTCCTTGCATATCTTGCAGTTAGTCACAACCTCCATTAACTTTTTCCTTATTCCAGGGAAGAAGTAATCCTTTAATATTTGCTTTTCATTTTCTTTTGCTGATCGATGCGCCCTGTTATGCTCCGCGGCTATAATCTCGGTTTGGTCATCTTCGTTAAACACGTCAATAACCTGGTGAGGAGTGTGGACGAATCTGGTAGCAGGAAATCTTTTTTGTAATTCATCCTGAATTTTTCCCAGGACAGACAAGTCACATAAAAGAGCATTTGTAACATTCGGATTCACACACGTCGTCATATCCTTTAGTAGGTTATCAATAGAGTTGAACACAATACCATGTCTTAATTGAGATTTGAATAGGATCCTTTTAGACACTTTCGGAGTTTTCCCGCTTTCAATAACAATTTGGTTTCTGAAGCAATTTATTGGGTTTGTTACTGACTTTATAGCTTTGCTTAAAGATACTTCGCTATGAACCGTTTCCATTGATGAAGTCAAATCTAGGGTATTTATATATTGTCGGGACAATGCGTCTGCCACAAAATTTTCCTTACCAGGCTTATAAACAAATCTCGGAGAAAACTGTTCAATAAAGGACATCCAGCGTCTTATTTTAGGATTTGGGTTTTTTTCCGATATAGTGAACGTTAACGGCTGATGATCGGTGAATATGTTTAAATTCTTTACGCCGTACAAATAATTCCTTAGTTTCTGCAAAGACCACACTATTGCCAGAAGTTCTCTTTCGTTTGTCGCATAGTTTTCCTCTGTTTTTGTAAGAGTACGAGAAATCATGGTTATTGGTCTTCCTTTTTGTGACAGGACAGCTCCTATGGCACTCGAGGATGCGTCAGTTGTCAAATCAAATGGTTGTTCGTAGTCAGGTTGCAGGAGCAAGACGTCTTCAGATGCAAGAACTTTCTTTACCTCTTCAAAGGCCGACAAGGCTTCATTATCTAGCTCAATCTTAATATTTTTGGACTTATTCGCTCCTATTGAGCCATTTTCGCCTCTCAGGTACTTGGTCAGGGGCTTTACTATAGCCGAGTAATCCTTTACAAATCTCCTATAATATCCTGCTAATCCCAGAAATGAACGCAGGCCTCGCAGGGTCTTCGGTGTTTCATACCTCATAATGTCTTTTATCTTATCCGGACAAGTTTTTATGCCTTCCTTCGAAACGACAAATCCCAAGTATTCTACCTCATCTAAAAGGAACCTCGATTTCTCTCTAGATACCCTCATATTTGCACTATATAACCTACAGAGTATTCGGTTAATATCTTCGATGTGTTGTTCCACTGAGCTCGAGAAAATAATAACATCGTCAATGTAGACGTAGCAGCATCTACCTATTTCCTCCCGTAGCACATCATCAATCGCTTTCTGGAATATGCTAGGAGCATTCTTCAGCCCAAAAGGGAGCCTACAAAATTCAAATTTTCCATGATTTATAGAAAAAGCTGTCTTCTGTCGGTCTTGTTCCCCAAGTTTTATCTGGTGGAATCCTGACTTAAGATCCAGGGTCGAAAATACTGAAGCCTTCCCTAGACCTGCCAAAATCACCGAGATATCTGGAATTGGATACCTTTCACTATGTGTCTTCTCATTAAGCTTCCTGAAGTCGATTACCATGCGATGCTTTGCTTTTCCATTTTCGTCTATTCCTTTCTTATTTACAATCCATATGGGATTGTTATAGGGAGAACGCGATGGTTGAATAATTTTGTTTTTTAGCAATTCATTAATTTCTTTGTCTACAAATTCTGTTAAAGCAACAGGGTATGGATATGGCCTTGAATATACTGGTTGATCGTCAGTTGTTTTAATCGTGGCTACTATTGAAGTGTTGTAAGGTAAAGCTTCGTCCGGATCGGCAAAAACCTTTCGGTGTGTCTTTAGTAATTGGTCTAAGGTCTCTTGACATGTGGTTAAATTTCCGTGAGATTCCGATATTCTATTTACGTCCCTGCAGTGGAAATACAGTAGCTTTTCGTTTCCTCCATCATACCTAAGAGTGCTTCCTCTAAAATCTATGTTGGCATTTACTTCATTCAAAAGGTCGACTCCGACTATTGCATCAAAGGTCTTTAGTTCTGGTAAAAGGAAAAAATGTGTGTTCCTTCCAAATATTCCAACTACACATTTGTTAGTAATTTTCGAATGACCGTGTACAGATTTCACGAGAAATGGATTTGTAATTTGCTTAACGCCTTTTAGAATATTTGT
The DNA here is from genome assembly GCA_951800035.1 of Linnaemya tessellans. Taxonomy (NCBI): domain Eukaryota; kingdom Metazoa; phylum Arthropoda; class Insecta; order Diptera; family Tachinidae; genus Linnaemya; species Linnaemya tessellans. Next base: position 15,348,652 of record OX637537.1, read on the forward strand.
TGGCTTAATATAATTTTTTGAAGTGCCAGTGTCTAACAGAATTTTAATTTTTCTCCCTCCTATTTCCCGCTCTACATACGGAAGGAGGGAACGTCCCCTAAAAAATTTACTGCATCCACCGAATAGCATTCCGAGTGATTTTCATGTTCTTCATAAACTGAGTCAATGTCTAAATTATCCTCTTCACAACTAACATTCTCTTCCCATTCGTGAGTCATTTGATTTACCCTCTGAGCTTTAGCAGCCGGAAGGTACTGTCGCGATGACTCTATTGGTCTTTTGACGGCCTGCGGATTATTTTTGTTCATTTCCCTTTGTATGCTTCTCATGCTTCTATCGATTTCCATGGGCTCCTGTCTCTGTATCCTGTTACTGCGCCTTCCAAAATTGTAGTTATGAATGTCATGTCCTTGCGGACCAGTTTGGTTTCTAGTTGTGTCAGGCTGGTAGCCCATTTGGGCCGTGGATCGTAGGTGTGGGTGATTTCTAGCATGTTGATATTGGTTAGATGTCGGGTTCTGCCTTGAGTTGTTCCAATATGTTGTAGCAAAATTATATCTCACGTGATTTGTCTCTAATTCTTGGGCTAAAGCTAGCGCTGATGGCATATCCTGCGGCTTACATGAGAAAAGAATGTCACACATAGGCCGACGCAATCCTGATATAAAAACTCTTAGAGCATCCTGCCTGTATTTCTGGTTTAATGATTCGATCAGAGACGCATTTCCTTCGTTAGTCATGATGACTTTATTTATGATAAGAGTAAGCCTTTTTTCTACTTCGTCATAGAAATCAACTATTCCTCTCGGGCCTTGTTTCAAGGTGGATTTCCTGCTCTAAGGTGAACAGTGTTCTTTTATCTCCGTATGAAAAGTCCTGTCTAGCCAATATAGCTTTGAAATTCAGTACTGTGTTATAAGAACTCAATACTGTATCTGCCGTGCCTATTACTTTGTTTCTAATTATAGCTATGGCCTGATAATAACGACTACTGCCTTCAAATTTTTCAAATAGTCTGTATGCAGTGGTAGCTGCTTGTCTCCAGGAGACATACTTGGTAGTATTACCATCGAATTCTGGGAGTGACTTAACAATTTCTAGTGATTCATTGCACTCCACATTTGGTAGAATTTGCACTTCCCTGTATTCTTCGACCCTTGCTGGTGCTTCCAAGGAAGCAAGCCTACTAGTGAGATCGTCTATCTGGTTCTGAAACACTGCCCTTGCCTGTTCTGTTGCTCGGCTTATGGCCGTATCTAATAGGGATTGTAGTTGAGTCGCGTCCATCTTTACTCTAGTACCTACAGAAAGTTTTTTCAGCTGGTCTGCTAAGTCGTCTATACCCATGTAAGAAGAGGTAACTAACGTCAATTAATCTTTCTTACTCACTTTTTTCTATGCCAGGACAATGTAACAAATTCACGAATGACACAAAATTAAATTTCAAAATCAAAGTTAAATTTTACAATCACAATCTTTCTTTCCAATTTTACATATATTTTGCTCTTATTTATAATTTATTCATTCACTTAACTGACTTACATTAAATTTAACATTACAGCTGCCTTCATGTTGTAATTATGTTGTGGTTGTTGCTCTATCTGCCGTTGTGGTTGATGCTTCCGTTTTCTTGGTGTGGGTGCAATTTGTAAATTTGTTATATAGCCTTGGTATTACACCGTTCTTGGGGAATTTTTATAGTCTCTGATTTTCTATATTGTGATATTTAGATTTTATATTTGGTTTAATTTCTATGAGGATATTTAGCAGTTTTCTTCAAAAGTCTTGAGAGTTTTTGAGAGAAACAGAATTTATAGTTTATTTTAAAATTTTCAAAATTATCTTGACGACTTATCCTCTATGAGGATTTGTTTCTTGTATTGTTTTTTTTATTATATTTTAATGCGGATTTTTCCGGATATTCTGAGAATAAACCTTCTTTTAGTGTTCACATCTATTATCCTTTATAAGGATTTTTTTACTTTGAGACCTCTATTATCCTTTATAAGGATTTTTTACTTTGGGTCCTTTTTTTAACGTTGGGCGCCAATTAAACACGTTTGATTTTGGTTATTAATATTTATTTTCATATAATTAACAACACGTTTTAAATTTGATTATTATATTTATAGTTCAAAAATTGTGTTGAGATAATTGTTACAACTTTTAATTTTTATAATGATAATAGTTTATCTCCTATGGAGATCTGTCAAGAACTGGCAAAATGTATTTTTGGTCAACGATATGTAGCTTCGCATTTTTTCTGTAAATTGCCCAAGGTAAGCAGTAAAAACAAAACAAGGAAAAAAAGAATTAAAAGAAATTATGCTGACTCACATGGAAAACAACCAAAGGTAATAAATTGAAATTGCGAAATATTGAAATTGTCGCTTAACAATTAATTCAATAAATTATTTTTATTAATTCAGCATAATTAACAAATAAAAAGATTTTAGTGAATCAGGTCATTGAACAAGAATTAATTTCAAAGTAAGCAAAACTGTTAGTCAAAAGAAAAAAAGAATTTTTAATTTATTACCGCTGACTATTCTTTAACCCATTGCGTGGCAGCGGGCTTAACTTGCATGTTACGCGGATCGTCATCCACGCCGTATGCCGGGCTCTGTGCTACGATTACCGGCTAAAAACCCGCCTTGTCGCTCTTTGGGATATGTTGCCCACCTGGGCACTGTCTCAACATTACTTCCAGGTGGCTCCCGATGTTTGGTGTGTTCATACATCTCCTCCTGCAGTACCTGCGTCTAGGCCACCCTATTGTGTTTAACTTAAAATTTTACGGTGTTCTATAACGTGCTCAATGTATCCTGCAATTGCCTTCCAGTTTTCGTCACTGCTTATCATCTTATCAACGATGTTTTCGACCTTTTGTTCGGACGTATGGTTTTCTAATCGTCTACGACTCTCATTCCAGCGGCAGCATTTGAAGAACGTGTGTTCAGCGTCGTCTACTATATCTGTTTCCTCGTAGATGCAGAATGGTGTTCTACATTTGCCCATTTTGTTCAGGTACTTCCGGAAATATCCATGACCAGATAGCATGTGTGTTACGTAATAGTTTACTTCCCCGCTTTGCCTTTCTGTCCATTTTAGAATGTTGGGAATTAGTCTGAAAGTCCACCTTCCGAGGGTGTCATTTTCCCATCGCGTTTTCCATTTCGCTATAGTTTGCTGCTTAATGGCTTCTATTTCTTCCTCTGGTTGGGAGTTGTTTATTTTGGCATTGTGTATATTCATCCGTTCAGCTGCCTGTAGATCTATAGGCTTCATTCCTGCTATAACAAGAACTGCAGGTGCAGATACGGTGCGGTATGCTGATGCACTGCCAGGTGTTTTTTCGCTCTGCTTTTGGTACTTAGTGTTTCGGTCCATATTTCACATCCGTATAAGAGGATGCTATTTGATGCCTCCACTAGTAGCTTCCGTTTTTTTGGGGGTGGTCCCCCGATATTTGCCATTAGTCGGCTGAGCTTCATTGTTGTCTTTGCGGATTTTTGTGGTGGGGACTGGATCTGGTTTGAGTAGGTCAGCTTTGAGTCCAGTCTTACTCCGAGATACTTGACCGATTTTTTAATTGGGTAGTACTATATCGCCTATGTGCATATCTATTTCGACTGGAATTTGTCGCCTGGTGAGTAAGAGCAGCTCTGTTTTATGCAAGCTGTAGGCCATGTGAGTCTAGCCAGTTTTTGGTTCTTATCATCACTTGTCTCAATTTGCGCTGAGCGTCTTTGGTGTTTCTTGCTGTGGTGACAACCGCTATGTCATCGGCGTACCCCACAAGATATGTGTCTTCCGGCATCTCTTGATTAAATATTTCATCATAGGTGGCATTCCAAAGGATGGGTCCTAGAATGGACTCCTGCGCTGCTCCTGAAGTGACCTGTATATTCCTCGTACCTGCGCTAGTGTTGTATATGAGTATTCTGTCCTTCAGATAGTTACTAATGATTCTTGTAAGGTATTCTGGTAACTGGAAATTTATCTTGAGAGCGTATAAAACATCTGACCTTCTGAGGCTATTAAATGCGTTCTTTACGTCTAAAGTTGCCAATAGGACTATAGGTCTAGAGTAGTGATTTCTTTGTTGAGCGGCGTTAAATGCATCTACTACGTCTTTTAGGGCGCCTACTGTGGATTTTTCTGATCGGAATCCATGTTGTCTCTTGGAAAAATTTCCTTCTGCTATGATAACTTCTTCAAGCCGAGGTTTTATCAGTCGCTCAAGCAACTTGCCTGCCGTATCCAGCATACGGAGTGCTTGATTATTTCGGCTGGTATTCCGTCAGGTCCGGGCGCTTTCTTGGTTTGGAAGCCACGAGCGGCTGTTTTGATTTCTTCCAGTGTAAACGGAAGAAAGTTAGTGATTATTCCAGTTTCCTCTTCGTCTTCTCTCACTTCATGTTTTAAGAAAAGCGTTTCGAAGATATTTAGCATGGTTGCTTCATCCATTTCCGTCACTGTGTTTTTCATTCCCAACTTTTTCATAACAATTTAATAGCCGAGACCCCAGGGATTTCGGTTTATATCGTCTCTCAGTTCCTCCTACTTCTGTCTTTTACTGCTACTTATGGCATTCCGGAGTTGTTTCTGGGCCTATTTATACTCCATGTGTTCCATCTTTGCTGTTCCTCTTCGCTTGGCTCTTGTGTATTTTCGTCTTTGTCGAATGCAATTGCGAAAATTGCTAGAGTTGTGCTTTTTAGCTCAGTAAGCTGAGCGCTCATTTTAGCTCAGCTCAGTTTACTGAGCTAGTTCATTTAATAGCTCAGTTGCTCAGTGGCTCAGTTATAATGATACAGCAAGGTGATTAAAGACGTTCTAACCATATTTATTAAAGATGGCAAAAACTATAAGAATTCGTGGAGTTTCAGAGATAAATATAATCCAATATCGCCTTTAATATAGTTAAAATCAATCAATAATGTGACTTTTTGAAGAGGTGAACTATGAACTAAATATATGTATATATACATAAATAAATATAAATATATATATATATATATATATATATATATATATATATATATATATATAATTAGATATATATATATATATATATATATATATATATGTATATATATATATATATATATATATATATATATACATATATTCCAAAAAAAAAAAATATATATATATATATATATATATATATATATATATATGTGTGTATATATATACACATATATATGTATATATATATACACATATATATGTATATATATATATATATATATATAAATACATATACATATATATATATATATATATATATATATAAATATATGTATATATATACACATATATATGTATATATATATATATATATATATATATATATAAATACATATACATATATATATATATATATATATATATATAAAAATATGTATATATAAGTATATATACATATATATATATATATATATATATATATATATATATGTATATATATGTATATATATACATATACATACATATATATGCATATGCATATATATATATATATATATATATATATATATATATATATATGTATATATATATATATATATATATATATATATATATATGCATATGCATATATATATATATATATATATATATATATATATAATAAAACCATTCTCATGTACTGGTATTTTTCAAAACATGGTTTCATCGCACCAGTTTTATTTGTAAAAAATTTATATACATAAAGATTGGTTCTGTAGACATGCCACAATAAAATATTCAATGACGTATTTATATTTGTGTGCCAGCATATTAAAAAACTGTGGTATCATTACAATTATGATAGAAATTATCGAAAACGCTCAGCTCTGAAGCAAAAGCGCTCTGAAAAAAAGAGCTCTGAAACAAAAGCGCTCTGACACAAAAGCGCTCAGTACTGAGCTAAAATCATCTATTGTAGTGAGCGCTCATTTCGCTCAGCTCACTAAAACGTTCAATTGAACTACCTCATAGCTCGGTGACACAACTCTAGTTTCTGCTCCTAAAGCTCTCAGTACTTGTGGGGCTGGTCCTTGGATATTATTTTTTACGTATCTTTCAAACACAAACCGTTATAGGATGGCATTTTCCTGGAACAGCAGTAATATTAACTCCACTTCTCTGATAAATGATGATAGGTCACACTCTTTGGTACCATGAAATTCCTCAATACGAGCTGCTTCCTTTATCAGGTCAGACCCAGATATTACGGCGGGCTGGATGTTGTTGTTATCTTCTGAGGACATTTCTTTACCATCAGATCTTGTTTGAATAGCTTATTCTATTGGTTTTCCTTTCACTGTCACTCCTTAAGGATATATTGTCTTTAGACACAATTTCACTTTGAAAGTTTTTATTTTAGATTTTTTTTCACTATAGCTCTTTTGTGCTATATTGTCTTCAGACGTTGAAAAAGCTTGCACAAATGCTTGGTAAAGTCTTTAGACTTATTGTTCACGTTATTCAAAAATATATTTTCTTTCACGATTGTTTCAATGAAATCTTTAGATTTTTCAATGTCACTATTCGCTTTTTCACAAGGATATTTTCTTTTAACGATTAACGGTTTAATGGTGTCCTTTGAGATATTCACTATTTTCCGTTAAAAATGATCTTTTACCGACTGCGCCACTTAAGAGTCCGAGCGTTTTTCAAAAATAAAAAAATAGAAATGTTTTAGTTTTTCTCTATTTAATGAACTCTTAACTAGAACTACTTTCTTAATTCTATTTACTATATTTATAACTTATCGTTTACTTTATAATTCACCTGGTGTTTTGGTGAAATGGTTTTGCAAAGAAATATTAAATTGAAATTAAATGCGGAAATGCTGACTACTTAGATTGCGAAATGGTATAGTTTATTGAACTATGTAAGTAGAGCATTGCATTTTGTAATTAATTATTATTGCTTACTATGGGAATTGAGTTTGTTGAACCAATATTACTACGTCTGGTAGGGCTCAATTTATGGGAAGGTGGGAAACTGTTGGAAATTGGGAAAAAGACATTGAATTTTCAGCTCGTTGTAACGCGCTCTACTTAATCGTTTTTTCACTTTTCAATCAGTCATCAAACCATAAAGTTCCCTTTTGTACTCTAAACTTATTTGAACTTTCATTTAATTAAAATTAAACTTATACTTGCCTTTATAAACCTAAAATTGCATTTCAAAGTTAAACTTATACTTACCCTGCAGTCACCTAAAACTGCACTTGTTGTAAATTAAACCATAAAATTATACGCACCCTTGAAGTAAATAAATATTATAAAATTGTACAAAACTTTCACCATATTACTGGAACAGTGATCCACAACTAAAATTCATAGAACCCGTCACTTCTCTCCACTGCATAATAATTTTATAACGTTCTAAAACACCCTAAATTATAATCGACCGCTGTGAGCGATTATAATTTCATTGCTCTTTGAAAATAGCTTCTCGGCAGTCTATACAAGAGGAATCTAAATTCACTTGCCAATCGAGCAATTGTATTCAGAACTAAAGACAATATATGTTTTTGCTATGATATAAGTGGACTTTTTGGGAAGCTTGGCCAAACATCAGAGAACTTCACTTGTTGATTAAAAAACCGTTAAACAATAACAAATACACAAAAAACTTGTCTTTTATTTGCAAATGATCAAACTTGCCCGCACACTTTCTTTTGTTGTTCATTTTAAAGCAAGCGAACATATGCCTCTTTGTTAGTTCTGATGCTATACACATCGGCTTACTCACAACAATAATCTTCTTTAAGCTAGGAATAAAAACATTAATCAAACTTGCTCAAGCTTTTATATGCGTTGTTCATTATAAGGCAATCGAACCACTTGCAGGTTGAACACTTGCTTATTTTTTATCATAGGTCGAATCAAACTTGTCAACTTGTGTACTTGCCTTTTCCACTCAACGCTCAAAATTTTGATCAACATTAAAGTACAAAAAGCAAGAAATCATTGTGTACGAATTTGTTCATTCCTATCAACAAAGGCACGCTTGTTTTTTTATTTTAATTTACAGTGGTTTATGATGTCCATTCGTGTTGTTTATGACAAAATAGGAAATTTTTTTAAGAAAATATTATTTTTATTTGCAGTTCGATATTGCAAATAATATTTATTATTATTTTTGTTTATTTTTATTTGTTCTCCTTTACAGTGGTGTTTTTTGTGTTATTTAATTTGTATTTCTTATTAAGCTAAAATTGAGAAACACAAATTTTCTGCAGCATAAGTAGCCCTCCAGTACCTATTCGTTTTCCATAATTATTTCACTTAAAATGGACCATATTATACTTTTTCCCTTACGCCGTGGCGACAAGGTGTAAACTTTCTTGGAAATTTTACTTAAAAAAATTGTTTTCCCTTTTGTCATATTTGCATGTGTATTTCGGCGTATGTAATTCAACTAAATTTGTTCTATTAATCCGACACATGTTTAACAATAAAAAACAAACAAATGATCAAACTTGTGCACACATTCTCATTTGTTTCAATTTAAAAAAAAACAGTCCCATAAACCACCGTGCATTTGCCCATGTGTATTCCCTTTAACTTTGTTTTTCATGAACAAATTGAAATAAAGACTAAACTTGTACCTCCACTCATGTATCAGTGTTGAATTGGTTATGTTGTTTGCATTGTTCGTATATCATATTGCTCAAGTCACACAGACGGTCGGTTCAAACATGTTGTGTGAATTAATGAGAATAAGAGCGTTTGGACACGATGAATTTACTGCAAGCCCTTCTCTTGCCTGTGCGATCTTGCTCATAAAATGCTTTTGTTAATTCTACTCATAATCAGAATTTGATGTATACAGCAGAATGAAATGATTTTTAATCATCATTGAATTTTTCTTTAATCTTCAAAATGAACAAAAATTTTTGTGCTGAAGAAAATCAAGAAAAATCGTGACTTTGAAGTACTCTGCCAAACATATGACGCAAGTGAATGGATACTATTTATTGATAGTAACAAAGAAAGCCTTAAAGCAGTTTTGTTACATAATGGCATTTAGAAGACATCAATACCCATCGCACACGCCGTAAATATAAAGGAGACTTACGAAAACATGTCAAAACTTTTAAAATATATTGATTATGAAAATCGCTTTATTGACAGAACTACAATGTGTTTACACAAAACATTGTTGTTTTCTCTGCCTTTGGGATAGCCGAGATCGAAGCACACACTATATAAAGAAAGACTGGCCAGCAAGAACCAATAACGAAGTAGGCACACACAATATAAAATATGCTGCTCTAATCAAAAAGGGGAATTTGATTTTTCCGCCATTACATATTAAGCTTGGATTAGTAAAAAATTTTGTTAAGGCGCTAAACAAAAATGGAAAATCATTCGGTTATACACAAACAATATTCCCAAAATTATCCGCTTCAAAAATTTCTCAAGGTGTTTTTGATGGTCCACAAATCCAAAAACTACAACAGAGCTCAACATTCGAGACGTTACTATCACCAGATGAAAAGGCTGCTTGGAACTCATTTAGACTGATTGTTTCAAACTTTCTAGGAAATAATCGGAGTCCAAATTATAAAGAAATCATTTCTGATTTACTAACCAACTATTCAAAAATCGGTAAGTAGGAATATGATATGATTTTTGTATATTCGTCATAATTTTAGCCTCTAAATATATATACATATAATTTCCTGCGCAAACATGTCTCTTAAGTCCATGGAAGAACGTTATTAAGGATTCTGGAACGAAAATGTGATGGAGGACTATATTTGGTTTATTATACGAATCAAATTCGGAAAATTACAGTAGACAAGTAAAAAATAGAAACTATTTTTAAATATTTTAAGTACTAAACTTTAAACCATTTCTTTAATAATAATTTCTTAGAATTTAATAATTTCTTAGAATATTAAGTATTTTCATGAATGAAGATTCACTTAATTATTAATAAAATTTCTGTTTATCCATGGTTTTTTATGAAATAAAGCTCGCTTTATTTGAAATGTTCACAATTTTACTATCATGTAATAAAAATGGTAAGTTTTTGTTATATTCGATTTTTTACGAATTAAAAAAAAACTAAAAATTTAAATTTTTAATAAAAAAATCGATTTTTTTACATTGCGATGCAAATAACTCCGAAACCAATAAGTATTCAAAAGAATAATATTAGAACGACTTAAATACAATTTAATTTGCTTTTATATGCTGAATAAAATCGGACAGCCCGTTCCAGAAATATGATAAAATCAATTGATGATTTCTAAAATATGCCTTTTCAAAAATGGCATATTTTAGAAAAAAAAATCGTATCCATAAAACTTAAAATTTCGACAATTTTTATAATCAGGGGACTATAACAAATAAAAAAGCATATGTAGTGGTGATCACAGGGCATGCAAAATGTTAAATTTTGTAGAGCAGTGTTATCGGAAACACATTTAACAGAAAAAGGGTACAATCAGTTTGCAACATTATCAAACTCAAGCACTGGCGGAGTAATAATTTATATCAAACAGAAGTGGATTGTTAAAACATTCGCAGAAAAAGTTGTTGATTTAAAAATATGGATAACTGCATACATGGTAAAGCTTAAAAGCAATAAAATAAAAAAACGAGTTTATAGCAGCATTTGATGAAGTATTAGAAGATATAAACGAAGTAAAATGTGATATAATAATAGCTGATTCAATATAAATTGGAGTGAAGGATTTTATAAAAACCGAATTAAGTGTTTATTAGACGATAATGAAAGACTTTAAACGAACAACACTGAACTCAAAAACAATAATTGATTATATTAGAACAAATACTAGTAGTATAATGGCGAGCAATAATATCTTTAACAAAATTTTGGATCATGAAACAATCGAAATAATAGTAATTAATGCGGAAATTAATTGTTGTAAAAATAAGTATAAAGAAATTGAGATATTTAAATATAATAGATATAAATATAATAGAGAAATCGTCAGATTACAACACATAAATAAAAACAACAATTTAAACAGTAAAGTAAATATGTTTGATTAATGTTTGGAAAATACAGTAAAAAGAAAGACTAACAAAAAGAAATACAATTAGAGAAAATTATAATTAACAATTTAGAAAATTATAAGTTCAATTGGTTTAAAGAAGAATAAAGACTTTTGAAAAGAGAAAAGATATGTAAATACCAAATAGAAAATATTCAGAACACATGAAGCATGGGCTTTGTACAAATCAGTACGAAATTTTTATAAAGTTAAAATTGAAAATGAAAAAAATAATTACGTAAATAACAAAATCAATCATGCTAATGATCAGAAACAAATGTGGAGAGAGATTAAATAGCTAATTTTGAAGAAATCTCGAAGTGCAATAGAATCTGTGATATTTTTTTTTATCTAAGACCAGCACTCAGGGGATGACCCCTATATATGCAATGCATTGCGCCGGAACTGAAAAGGAGGGGATATTATTGAGGGGACAGATTAGGAAAGATGAGAAGATAGACAGTTTTTTTGTAGCGTTTTTTGCGACAGGGCCGACGAAGGTGACTGCTGTTACTTTGCTTTTAGTACATGATAGTGTCAGTCGCCGACCACTTATGTTCAGTGACCAGTGACTATACCTTCATCATTGAAACAGGCTGGCAACAACTAACACAACCACACACCAATGCTGATCAGAAGAATTCAACACAACATTTCATGACTCAGCGCGGGCTCGAACTCAGGACCCTCCGCTTCATAGTCTCGTGTTCTACTACTTCAGAATAACACAGAAAATTTTAAAATAGCTGATAGGTTTAATAATTATTTTATAAGTAGTATTAAAATAATAAGAGACACGATAAATAATGTGCAATATATCGATAATACACCTGTGATAAACTCTCAGTTTCGTGCAATAGCAATAGATGATTTGAGAAAAATAAGTAAAAATTTAAAAGATAAGCCAGACTATAATAAAATATCAATTAATATTTTGAACAGTTGGAATATAGCGGGAAAACCAGTGCTCGATATAATTAATAAGTCTCTAGAGACCGGAGTATTCCCTGAAAATTGAAAAACAACAATGGTAATACCAATTGAAAAGGTAGCGAAGACAAGAAAGTGCGAAGAATTTCGACCGATTAACACCCTAAAAGTGAGAAGATTTTAAAAAACAGGATAAAGAACAACTGGAACAGTATCTTGAACACAATGAAATATTATTCAGATACCAATCAGGATTCAGAAAAAAATATTCATGCGAAACAGCACTTAACTATTTAATAAACAGATGGAAAAAAACAGATAGAAATAATAAAATAGTTGAAATTTTTCTGGACTTTAAAAGAGCATTCGAAACAATTGATAGAAATATACTTCTGCAAAAGCTACATAGAGACGGGGTGAGAGGCATAGAGCTACAATGGTTTAAATCATATTTAACAAACAGAAAACAAATCACCAACGTAAATAACGTTAAGTCCAGTATAAATATTAATGACAATTCTGGGAGCATTGTTATTTATTATATACATAAATGATATACCAAATCTGCTGCAGAAATGCGAAATAGTATTTATGGTGATGCCACGCTTATTTTTACGGAGGCAGAATCTAACCAAGAATGCTATCACAATCTTGCACTGGATATGGAAAATGTCAAAGCTTGGCTAAACATGAATAAACTTAAACTAAACGAAAATAAAATGAAAATTATGGAAATAAATACTATAAGCAATGAAATTTTTAAAATAAATAATCAAATAATAGAAAAAGTGGATCAAATAAAATATTTGGATTACTTTATCTATAAAGACTTAAAATTTATAAACCACATAGACTACATTTGTAAAAAAACGGCAAAAAAATCAGAAAGCAAGTTTTGACTATAACTGCTATAAATATATACAATAGTATTATAAAACCAAATTTCGAATACGGATCAACAATTTTGTTCACATGCTGTACAACAAATCAGATTGAGCGGCTTCAGAAATTACGAAATAAGGCAATGAGAAATATATTGAAGTGCAACAGATATACATCTATTCGTTTTATGTTAGAAACTCTAAAATGGCTTAACATAGAACAAAGACTCAAAATGAACACCATAAGTTTTATACAAAAAATTAAAATTGGAGAGGCGCCACGGTACTTAACTGAACAAATAGAATATATGAGAGAAGCTCAGCCATACCTAAATACGGGCGGAAAGCGGAACGTTTTTTTCCGCTGAGCTTTAAAGCTAAAATATTATACCTAAACAAAAGCGGCAACGTTATGTCAAATAGATAAAAACAGGGTTATCAAACAAACAAATAAAACAACCCTGAATATTTTAACAGATGCTCAGACGACTGAAATTTCGTACATTAAATTTGTTATTTAAAATTGAAAAAAAATAATTAAAGTTTGAAAAAAATTACATAGTTATTTAGAAGATTTAGAAAACTTGCTTGTGTTAAGGATGATGGCAAACAGAAGGCAAGGAAATCCAGAGGTTTTTAAAAGTCGTAGTGCGCACGGGGTTTATTCTACGGGTGTTAAAATTTTAATTGAGAAAAATCCAGAGCTATTTTTTAAATCCACCAGGTTAAACCATGAATAGTTCAAAGTTCTGTTGAATTTAGCTGAACCTTGGCTTAAAAAGTACTCGCACAGAAAACACATTGAACCAGAGGAAAGGTTGTACATAACATTGAAGTTTGATTGATTGTTTGATTTGGAAACTTATATTTTGTAATAAACAGTTATTTAGCTCACGGTAGTGCTCTTCATATTCTTTCTATGAAGTTTTGTATAGGCCTGGAGGCAGCAAGATGCATCATTATTTTGATTTTAGTAAGGCCTTTGATAAGGTGAATCACAACTTACTCATTCATAAGCTTGATCGAATTGGATTTGGAATGTCTCTAATAAAATGGTTCGAATCTTATTTGAAGAGCAGAATGCAGTGTGTCAAGTTCCGCAATATGCTCTCTACTGATATAAATGTTATATCAGGTGTGCCTCAGGGTAGTCATCTCGGCCCACTTTTATTTACTTTATTTATTAATGATCTTCCATCCATTGTTAAAAACTCAAATATAGTAATGTATGCAGATGACGTAAAGTTATTCTTATCGTTTGATTCTATTGATCAACAGTTGCGTCTCCAAGCTGACATTATACATTTAACCACTTGGTGCGCTAATAATTTAATGGACCTAAATTGTGAAAAAGTGCAAATATATGATTTTCTCAAGAACAACTCCAATCAATGGACTCTATAAAATGAATAATGCTGTTCTTGACCTAGTGCAAGTGTGCCCAAAAGTTCCATATGGAAGAGTAAACACCAATCCATTGAAAGAAAACCTAATTTTTATTCAATATTTCTTGTTGTAAAAACAAATACACACAAAACGATATCATATGCTAAACAAAAACAAAGTCTTCACTGATGATTGCTGTCGTCAATGTCTACCAGCAAACCTTACGAAGGTGTTGTTGCTTTCCACTTGCTTTTATAGAATGAAGAACAAAAAAAAAATATCAGACAAAGTTGTTTGTGTATTGTGTCGTATTGCTAGTGCAGGGTGCTGTATGTGAGTATTAAAACACACAGCCTATAGCTAAGCGCTTTTACAAAAACAAATGAGCATCAAGCGCATAGGGCCTGGGCACTCTTGACCTAGTGGATTCATTTAATGACTTGGGAGTCATTTTAGATAAAAAACTGGACTTCAGGTGCCATATAACTTCGACGATTAATAAAGCTACTGGTGTTCTATGTTTTATTAAACGATGGGCTAAAGAGTTCTCTTACCCTTATTTACTACTTTAGTTCGCCCAATACTTGAATACGGATCTGTTGTATGGGACCCACTATATCTTTCACATTCAAATAAAATGGAGTCAGTACAAGTGCAATTCTTATTATTTTGTCTTCGTGGTCTTCCTTGAAACTCTAATATAAGATTACCATCTTACGAGAGACGGCTAGGACTTATTAAGCTTTCAACCTTAAGGAGCCGTCGGCAAATGCTAAATGTTACCTTTGTGCTGAAATTAATAAACGGCTGCATCACTTCTCAATTTCTCCTGAGCAAAATAAACTTGAATATACCCAATCGTCCAACAATTCATTATAGCTTCTTGAGAATTAAGTTTTACACTACAAACTATAGAACCTTCGATCCGTTTCGGAGAATTTGCAGTGATTTTAATAGACTTTACCCTTGTATCGATTTCAACAAAAGTATTGATGTCGTAAAAAATGATATAATTTTACATCTTAACTCATTACAAAATTGATTATAAATAAATGTTTAATTTGTTAAATCGACATTTGTTAAAGCCATATTTTTTGTTTTTGCTGTAATTTGTCTTGTTACTATTAAAACAAAGCTTTATAGATTCAATTTATATATGTATGTATGTACTTATCATTTCTGAAACATTGTTATATTTTAATTGTATCAGTCTGTAAGAATTAATCCATAGACTAAATAAATAAAAAAATAAAAAATATTATAGAGACGTGTGAGGTTTTGTGGCGTGTGTTAGGAAGTATATATATAAGTCCACCTAATACCGAAGAGTGGGTCAAAATTGCTGATGATTTTTATCAAACCACGAACCTACCACATTGTTTAGGCGCAATCGAAGGAAAACATGTAAGAATAGCATGTCCAACTAATTCAGGTTCACAATATTTCAACTACAAAAAATGCAACAGCATCGTCAGTCATTATTTGAAATTCATTTAGTAAAAAATTAATTCAAATTTTTGTTTTTGAAGATTTTATTTGCTGCTTGTGACAGTAACTACACATTTACTTTGGTAGACGTGGGTGCATATGGAAGCCAAAGTGATGGTGGAGTTTTTAGAAACTCACAATTCGGGAAAAGGATAATCGACAAGACTTTGAATACACTTGCAGCAAAAAACTTGCCTGGATTAAATGTTTAATTCCCATACTATTTTGTAGCTGATGCAGCATTTCCATTAAGGGAAAACATTATGAAGCCATTTTCAAAAGTTAATGATGAAAGCAAAGAGGCTTTCAATAAAAGAATAAGTAGGGCGAGAATACGCATTGAGATTGCTTTTGGTAAGAAAAACTTATTTATTAATTTACATACACATGTACATGAAAATAAATTATTTGCATTAATTTTTTAGGCATACTTACTTCTCGTTGGAGACGAGCATTTCTTTATCACCGGAAAATGCAAAAAGGTATAAACATAGATATGTTTAATAGTTGTTAATATACAAAAAAAGCAAAATACTTTTTAATTATCCAGGTCGTACTAGCAACAGTAATACTCCACAATTTCTTCAGATTTGATATAGTCAATGCAACCGCTACAGAGGAAATCGATGGCTGCAACCTGGACAGTGTGAGCAGACATGATTTGCATACAGCCAACACATCAAGCCAGACAGCTCTTAGCTTAAAAATGGAACTTTGCCAATACTTAAAAAAACAATTTAATAAATAAAAAATTAAAAATGGGTGGTATTATTGATTCCGCACGGAAAGGAAAATTTAGCGGATAAAAATATCGAACGATATGAAAATTGCAATTATTCATTCCTGCGGTATTCTCTTTCCGCGAACTTAATTTAACATCCCTGTTTTAAGTGGTTATGAGTTGATGTTGTGTCAGCTGATGGGAAAAAAGCAACAAGTTTTAGATGTGATTTTAGACGCGAGTATTAAATCTTTTCTTATAAATAAAATATGGATACAATTGCCTTTTTTGAAGATAGTAGTGACAGTGATTCTTTGGACATCCGATTGGAAAGAAGAGTTTTACGCTATAAATCTGTAGATGTGTTGCAGATGAACGATAGAGAGTAAGATGAAATAAACAAATGTGAACCGGCCTCCTGGTAAGTAAAAGCCATGCTTACTTTTACAGCTTCCAAAAAAATTTTCGTTTAAACAAGGTAGCGTTTAAATATATTTTGTCTGAGTTAGAATCTGCGTGCTCAAGAAGGGGTCGTCAAGGAGCTCTTTCAGCCAAAAATAAACTATGTGCTTGTTTGAGATTTTTTGCAGGCAGCTATCAGCGTAGTGTTGGTAAAGATTTTAATGTCAACATAGCCCAATCAACGTTTTGCAAAGTGCTAGATGAATTTTTGAGCAAGTTAGAAAATTTGTTGTGCAGCAAATGGATACCCATGAGCATGAATGCAGACGAGGAAAGAATAGCCAAAATAACTTTCTATGATAAATGTGGTATCCCCAATGTTGTAATGGCTGTCGATGGTACCCATGTTAAAATTATTGCTCCAAATTCCAATAAACACCTTTTTTTAATCGTAAAGGATACTACAGCATTAATGTTATGATTGTAAGTAAATCTTTATTGACTGGGCTTGTACATATGTATGCTATTTTTATAATTGTGTAAATACAGATGTGTGATCACGAGCAGAAAATATGGTACTTCACAATATCCTGGAAGTTGCCATGATTCCCACATTTGGGAAATGAACACTGCAAAAACATTCCTTCAATCAAAACATAGCAATAGAAGAAATTGCCTAGTTTTGGGTAAGTAAATTAAAAAATTCTCAGCAACAAAGTTGTGTAAGCAAATATTAAAAATTTTACAGGTGACAAGGGGTATCCTTTACAACCATGGCTACTAACACCTTACAGAGAGCCAGTTAACTCTTCCAACAAAATTAAATTTAATACCGCACATTCTAAAGGCAGAATTATAGTAGAAAGAACTATTGGAGTGCTTAAATCTGTTTTTAGGTGCCTTAACAATGAACGGGGCTTACATTATGGTCCAGAAAAGTCTGCAGAGATCATAAATATCTGCTGTGCACTTCACAACATTAGACTTCATTACAATATTACAGGCAAGGAACTTGATTTTCCATTACCTGAAGAAGAATATCCAAAAAACGATCTTGTTGAAGATGATTTTAGTGCTGAAGCAAATGAAATAAGAAACCAAATACTACAGAATTTTTAATTTGTAATTCAATTTTATTTAGCTAAAATGTATATGTAATTAAAAATAAAACAAACAAAAAAATATTATCACAATTCAAATTTTTTGGAATTCAGATATGCAAGTATGTATATATGTATGTGCGTATGTATGTACTAAAAAAAATTTCACAGATCAGTATTATAAGTACATGTAAACGGTCCTACCGCAACTCTTTCTCCAGCTTCTCAATTTCAAGTTGCAAAATTCTTTCTTTGAGGGCATTCTTTTTCATCAATAATTGCTTCATTTCTTCGTTGCGCCTCTTTTCTTCTGCCAGCAGTTGTTCCAAGATTTTTGTTTGTTTCTTTTTTTCATCGCTAAGTGTATATATAGACCTCTTTATGTCTTTCAAAGTTTTATGGTTTTCTTTGTTTTGCTCTTTTATCATTTCCAAAGCAGATGCGACATCGGAAGCTAATTTTTTTGTATATTAATCTGCTCTTTAAGCAGTTCTGGCTTGTCCTCTTTTCTCGCTCTTTTAAGCGATCGTGATGTAACATTTATGGGAGAACTGCTCTGTGTGCTGGTTTCTTCATTCCCAGTGTCCAACGTTAACGCAATTTCATCAAGTGGCACATCTATTTCTTGAGGACATATATTTGGTTCTAATGGCAGACATATTTACGAAAAATTTGAGTTATCGTGCCTTTTAGGTAATGCATCCTTCGAAACACCAAAATTGTTAACATTTACTATGCCATAAACCGCCGTATTTAGATTTAAAAGAACGCTAACCTCTTCTTCTGTGTCGGTTAGTGGAATTTCTTTGTATGGGCCACCTCCCGTTCCGGTTAAAAGCGGTTTATTCTTGGTTAGTTTTTTTTAATACCACTTTTATAATCTGTCCATTCCTATAATGTAAGACTAAGTTATAATCACATTAAAAATATGTAAAAATACAATTACACTATGTACCTTTTTCCAACCACTGGAATCTTTTAAAGGCGGCCCGGAACCATTAAGGGTTAGCGCCAAGTCTTCCCAGAATTTTTTCATGTCTGCCGGAGCGCTCTGGCTAAAGCCACAAGCAATGTCTTGATTTTTTTCATTGCTTCTATTGCATTTTATTTGTATATTTTTCTCTTTTGTTCCTATAAAAATAGTAAAACAAAAATCAAACAAATTAATTACACAATTAAACAACACTCTAATAAAAATTTTACATTTCCTTACATTTTTGTTCTTTCCGTTAACTTACATTCCGCCATAAAAATTGAGCGTAAGCAAAATAAATAAAAATATCTATATTGCGGAATCAATAATATGGCAATACCGCAACTGTAGATATGATACCGCAACAACAGAAGGATACCGCAGCGGCGGAATGAATAATTGCAAATTTTTGCTTCCGCACAAAAAATGTTATCCGCAGCCGCGGAACGGAATCAATAATCGGACCCAATATTTCAAACAAACAACATTTGTATAAAAACCCATTTAATAAATAAGAAATTAATAATATGCCATAATTTCACAGCCCACAAAATAAAGACAAGGTTTTACTTTTTATAAACAATTCTTTGGTTGACTAATTTTAAAATTTCAATTTGCACATCATCAACCTCACTTTCATCTAACTTATCAAACTTTTGTTTTAGCATTTCAAAAAAGTTGCTATATTTGTCTTTATTTTTTTATTTTGTTATTTTTTTTCATGGCCATCCGGACGTCTATAAACAAGTCGTCGTTTTTCCGTTTGCAGGTTGGTTGTGTAATGAAGTTCCCTACGGGACTGCTGCTCTCATCGAGGAACTCCACACTTGTGTCAAGTTCATCAGATATATTACCAATTGTACTGAAATGAAGAAAATTATATCTAAGTTATATTTCCACATTAAGAGGTATCAATCATTCTTTACCTTGCAGGCTCTTAGATTCTGCTAAAAAAAACTTAAACTCTGCATGTGCTTCCACGGAGTTCCAAGCTTTTGCGAAAAACCTGAAGGAAGATCGTCGGCCATTCTTTGCTTCCTGTACCTATCCCGCAAACTTTTCCATTTTACTTTGCATTCATTAACTAAGTAAATTGAAAAATAATAAATTATTTCGAAAAAACCAATATATATCTTTTAATACCTGACGAATTTGTTTGTTTTCCAATATCCTCCCAAATCTTGTTTTTATCCAAATTCAGGATAGGGTTAAACTAGTTTGTTTAACCTTGTTTAATTGTTAGGCCTTTAGCCAATTAATTTGGTTGTTTGTCTAGGCAGTGACACCAAGACAATTTCTATGACACAACACAAGCACTTGTAACTTGGTTATATGGAGAGAGAAAAAACCAATCAATTGTTTTGATCAATTAATTATTTCTGTCTTTATTAATAAAAATCTGGTTCTTATATACTATTTAATAGATACAAATAATAACAACAAATAAAAAAAAATGCAAAGTTAGTAAAAGCAAAGCCACAGTTAATGACCGATATAGTTTGTTTACCTTTAATCAAAGTAAAGAAGAATATACAAAAAAAAACTTGCAGTTTAAGCATTAAAGGTTTGTTAACTTGTGGCCTAATTAATTTAAAGTATTCAGCAATGCAAGGTTGTTCACTCAAATTTCGTGCAGGCATATGTACGGTGGTATGTTTGTATGTTGAATAAACGTTCCCACGTACATATGAAAGAAATTCGTTGTGAAAGTTTGAACATACACCCCGACGTGGAGCTATGCTCAACAAATTGCAGCTGCGACAACCTTGTACTGCTGTTATTTTAAGTTACTGATACCTCAAATTCTGCAGTTGAGATATGTTGGCGGCTTGCTGGAGTCGGTGGTTGGTGATTTGGTTCACTCCCTTTACAATGTATTCTTTTCCAGGCCATAGTTATGCACATCATAATTGTGAGACCTAGAGCGACATAGGCGATGGTTCCGTGGTGGTATTGTATAGTTTTGATTTGTGATGGAAACTCTGAGGATACCATTTTGTGTAGTTTGCCTTGTAGTTCGGAGATGTTTTTAATTTGATCACCATAAGTCTTGAAGTGAACTATTTTGTCTTGAACCTCGTCTGGATAAATGATTTCACTGATGTTGCTTATTGCTGTGTATGACGTCTGAAGAGATGTAGAGACAGTCTGATGTCCCTGGATAGTAATTGAGTCGAGCTTAAGAGTGCAATCTGGTGATAATTTTAGAAAGCCAGAACCTGTGATGGTAAGCTGTGACCTTTCTTGTCCACATACGGAGCTTACTCGGGAGGGGTGCGGCATTGTATATAGCCATTGATTGCTGTGTTCCAATTGTATAAATGACTTGTTGTCTGCAATAGGACCAATGTTGCAATCCTTTCGGGTGTTATATTTGAGAAGTGAGAGCTCGCATAGACATTTTCCAGCGTTTGCATTAAATCTTGATTGTAAGTGTTGACACAAGTACTCGTTCTCCTTAATTATTGAACATGTGGTCCACTGTCTTTCCGATAAGATGAAATACTGATCCCGGTGAGCGTTTATAGCGAGAAAATCGGAGCAAGGACGTATGGTGAGCATTGTACCGTTTATCGATACTGGGATTGGGTGCGGTTTCAGAAGCTCGAATGGTTCGGGATCAGCTAATGGAATAGAGATGTGGAAGATGACGTGGTCCTTTGTTATTCCTCCTTTGACACTCATGATTTTGTATAGTTGCAGAATGTTGTCCCCGCCCACTGGTACTTCTAGAGATGCTGGAAGATAATTTTTTACCTGTACTAGCTCGGTTTGAAGTTGGGATGGTGATAGAAGCATTGGGCTGATTTTTCCATGGTGTGCGTCCGTTAATGATAATATTATTTCTGATTGGATTCGGTGTAGTCTTGCTGATGTTAATGAAAGTTGAATGGGTCGTAGCATAAGTATTTTAAAGAGGTTTGCTTGATAATGTTCCCTGTCGTTTTCGTGCAATTTGGATGTGATTTCTGTTAATTGATTATTCATGCTGTCAAATCTTTGTTTTACGCTTTCTTCATCATGTTTAAGTATGTTTAAAGTTGCGTCAACAATAGATGTTTGATTCATGAGGAGATGTTTCAAGTGATTTTCATTTTTGTTCAATGCATTGATGGTGTTTGACATTTGCTCGGCATAATTGGAATCTAAAACACCAAACAATGAATTAGCCACATTACCAACCACATTAATTGCGCCACGTTTAAGTCGTCTTTTCAGCAACAGATTTGTATTCTTTAGACCTGCTATGCTTAAGTCGATTGCTTGGAGAAGGCTCGGAAAGGTTGTGTTTTGAGTAAGATGTTCGCATAATCGGTGTAGTTCCGTCGCTTCGATCATGAGTCTGCTTATTTCTTTCCAATACGGGTTCAAGTTATAATAGGAAATGATGTTCCATTCTGACCGTGATACTCGTGTGTTGCTGATACCTTCGAAGTACAAGCCGATATTGGGTTCAAATTGGATGATCTTAACCTTATCTGTGGATACGAGCGGAAGTAATAATAGTACTGTGAGAAGTGTGGTTAGGATTGAGCTTGCCAAGGTTCTGTGTTTTTTGGTTGGTGGTCTTTCATCAGTGGATGCCATTGATGATTGGGGTTCCGATGGCAATTCATGAGGATCCGTGGCTTCTGATGTTTGTGGAGGAGGGAGTAGTTCTTCTTCTTCAGCTTCTTCATTAAGTTTAGGCAATGGGGCTAAGTATTGGATGGCTCGTTTAAGGATGCCTGAAGAGGTCTGAACGTCGGCTACTCTTATGACTCCGTCTTGTCCCTTGTATGTTTTTATTACACGTCCCAAGGGCCATTTCATTACTGGGATATTATCTTCTTTGATGAGGACGGTTGCCCCTGGTTTCAGATTTTTCGATTGTTCCCGCCATTTGTGTCGGTATTGCAACTCATTTAGATAATCCCTTGACCATCTCTTCCAGAATTCATGCTTGAGCTGCGAAACTAATTTCCATCGTGTTTCTAATTTAAGGGTTGTGGGCTTCGTTTGAGCATCGATTTGGGCTGTTAATGGTTCACCAATCAAAAAATGCCCGCGAGTAAGTGCTCCTATGTCGTTTGCGTCATTTGACATGGGTGAAATCGGTCTGGAGTTTAGTATTGCTTCAATTTCCACAATTACGGTTTCGAGCTCTTCGTACGTGAGAGATGCATTTCCTAATGTTCTCACCAACAGGTATTTTGCTGATTTAACGGCTGCCTCCCAAAGACCACCAAAGTGTGGTGCTCTTGGTGGAATGAAATTAAATTGGATACCCTTTTTGCTGCATGCATTAAGAATGGTTGCCTGGGCATCTGATGAGTGTATTATTGTGGAAAGTTCTGGCAGTTTGTTTTTGGCACCGACGAAGTTTGTTGCATTGTCGCAATATAAGTTTTGGCAATGTCCACTCCGGGATATGAACCGTTTGAGTGCACCTATAAAGGCTTCAGTTGTCAGATCGCTCACAAGTTCTAGGTGGACTGCCTTTGTAGCAAAGCAGCAAAATACGGCAATGTAGGCCTTGTGTGGTCGTTTTCCCCGAAGTTTATAGTGAACCGTGAGTGGGCCGCAGTAATCGACTCCGGCATTAATAAAGGCCCGGGCTGGTGTGACGCGGGTTGATGGTAGGTTGCCCATTATTTGGTGAAACAACGCTGGTTTGGCTCTGCTGCATATCGTGCATTGATGCACAGTGGCTCTAGACATAATTTTTCCTTTTATTGGCCAAAATTTTTGTCTGATTATTCCCAGGAGCGTTTGTGCGCCACAGTGCTTGTTGTCCTTGTGAACCATTTTAAAGATTAGCTGTACAATCGGATCATTGTAAGGAATCAGGAATTGATGCTTGGACTCGTATTGAAGTGGTGATGCTTCGAGTCGGCCTCCAACGCGGATTAAACCATCTTTGTCTAGAAACGGTGATAGGTTACTTAGGTTACTTGTTCCGCGTAACTCTTTGTATTTTGCAAGTTGATGAATTTCTTGTTTGAAGTCCGATGCTTGAATTTGTCTTATGATCAACTTCAGTGCGTTGTCTAATTCAGTTGTCGTTAGTGAATTTTGACTAGGCCTTGAGTCTCCCTTTCCCTTAATTTGGGTGATGAAGCGCAGAACGTATCCCACGATGTTCTGAAGACGCCAAAAGGAGTTCCCATGGTTTATTTTATAGATGAAGTCTGGTTCCGTGGACGTCACTGTTAGTGTTTGTTTAACTTTCCTCTCCAGGTCAGTTGGCATGGCATGGGTTGGATTATAGTTGGGAGGCAAGGCTGCGTCTTGGCCATGTAAAAAAAGAGGGCCAAAAAACCACAAGGAGCAATCTTTCAGGTGTCTGGGTGAGATTCCTCGTGATAATATGTCTGCGGGATTGATTTTTGAGCTGACGTGTCGCCATTGGCTAGCTTGCGTTGTTTGTAAAATAGTTGATACGCGGTTTGCTACGAAGGTGTTAAGTGCTGCTGGTGAATTTATCCATGCTAACACAATTTCCGAGTCAGTCCAAAACCAAACTTGGCTTGATAGTTGAAGATCGGTAGTGATTTTGGCGGCCAGCTGGGCTCCCAACGCTGCGGCGCAAAGTTCTAATCGCGGTATGGTTTGAGTTTTGATTGGAGCGACCCGAGATTTTGCGCAGAGCAGCCGTGTTGTAATTAACCCGTTTGTTGTTGTGGCTCTAAGGTAAGCTGCTGCACCATATGCCTTTTCTGAAGCATCGGTAAAAATGTGTACCTGGACTGAGGTAGGGATTCCGCCATTGAAAATGTGCCGTGATAGCTGTAATGTTTTTAATTCATTTAAGTCTGTGCGGAAGTTCATCCATTTGGTGTGCATGTGTTCAGGGAGTGACTGATCCCAATCGAGTTTTAATGCCCACAGTTCTTGGATAAAGATTTTGGCAGTAACTGTTACAGGCGATAAAAGGCTTAGTGGATCGAAGACTCTTGCAAGATCCGATGTGGCTGTCCGTTTGGTGATTTTTTTAATACTCTCAATGTTTACCCTGATTCCCAATTTGTCATCCTTTGGTAGCCAAATGAGCCCTAAGGTTTTTATTGAATCAACCTTGGTGCTTTCGAAGTCTAAATCAACCTCCACGTGTCCTTGTGGTATATTGTGCAGCAATTTTGGATGATTAGCGCACCATTTACGTAATCTGAAGCCACCTTCCTTCAGAATTTGCACTAGCTGTTGTTGTACATCTAGTGCGGTTATTAAGCTGTCAAAACCGCCTAGGCCGTCGTCTACGTAAAAATTCTCTTGGAGAAATTTGGAAGCTAGTGGATAACGTGTCGCGTTTTCTTTGGCCAGTTGCATAAGGCACTTTGTTGCTAAATATGGAGCAGATCTGGTACCGTATGTGACCGTGTTGAGTTGATAATAGGTGATGGGCCTTGTGGTATCTTTTCTCCAAATTATTAGCTGAAGCTGCCGGTCCTCAGGAGCTACCAGTACTTGTCTGTACATTTTTTCGACGTCGGTGGTGAATACGAATCTTGGCATACGAAATCTTAGAAGTATGGAGAATAGTTCGCTTTGAAGGGTTGGTCCTGTGAACATTAGGTCATTTAGTGAGCATCCGGATGAGGTTTTAGCTGATGCATCGAATACGACCCTGAGCTTGGTGGTTGAACTTTCGGGCCTCAATACGCAATGATGTGGGATGTAGTAGGTTGGGGAGATGCTGGAATTTGGTTCCCATTTTGTCATGTGTCCCATTGATTCGTACTCGTCCATAAACTCAATGTATTTGGCCTTCAATTCCGGACTCCTTTGCAGACGTCGTTCGAGAGCAAAAAATCGGTTAAGAGCAATTCCATGTGAGTCGCCTAGAAGATTCGGGTTCTGATGAAATGGTATTCTGACGACGAAGTGGTTTTGATTGTTTCTTGTTGTGTGTTGTGCAAAGTGCTCTTCACATTGTTTGTCGGCTATTGATAGTGGCCTTGTAGTTGGTTTGACTTCATCTAATTCCCAAAGTCGAGCGATGGAAGCCTCAAGTCCTTCATCTTCGGTGCAGATTCTACAAAGTGCTTCTGTTGAGTGTTCCTCATCTATTTTTCCTCCTACAATCCAGCCCAGAACTGTGTTCTGCAACGTCGGAAGGTGTGGAGATAGTTTTATTTGCCCAATTGTGAGCAGTTGGAGACAGTGTTCTGCTCCTAGCAATATGTCAATTCTATCTGGTTTGTTAAACGCTGGATCCGCTAATGTCAAGTTTTTTGGTAGTGGCCAATCATCAATGTTGACAAATTGTGATGGTTGTGGTGCCACGATTTGAGGCAAGACAAGCGCCTCTAGGCGAGTTGAAAACCCATTAATTCGGGAATGCAATGAAACATTGACTCGGTGTCGTGTTTTGGTGTTACAATTACCGATTCCTTTAATGTTTGTTGATGATGGTTGTTTTGTAATGTTAAGTCGTTTTGCCAAGCGCTCGGTGATGAAATTTACTTGAGATCCAGCGTCAAGTAATGCGCGACATTCAACTTCCTGTGTTTCAGTTTTGATTCTTACTACAGCTGTGCTGAGAAGAACGTATGAGTTGAACGTGTGACCACTTGCTGCTGTTAACGATGACACTTCTGGAGTGATGGTTGGCGCCTCATGGACGTTGGGTTTTGTTGATGTCGTCATCTGAGATGTCCCGCGGTTGCTTGATCCTTGGTTAGTTGATTGCTTGTTGTTCAGATGAAGCAGCGAGTGATGCAATTTCTTGCATATTTTGCAAGGTCTTGATCTGCAGACTTTTGCCGTGTGTCCTGATTTTAAACAGTTGACGCACTGGTTCTGAACGAAACTCAGGCGGCCTTGTGGTGATAGTTGTTGAAACTTCTGACATTGATTAAGTGGATGATGGCCGGTTTTGCACAGAGGGCACGGGGATTCTGATTTGGTAGCCGAAACGCATACCCTTGGTGATTTCTCTTTTTGGGTTGTAACTTCCAAGGATTGGAAGTGAGTTTCCAAAAACTTTAGAAAGTCTTGGAGGTTTTGTAATTCTTTTGGATTGCTGATGGTCCTCTCGTACAGAATAAGAGTACCCCGATCTAGCTTTTTTATCAGCAGGTGAAGTAGCATGGGGTCCCACGAGGTCGTATCGATCCCGATGTTGTTTAATGCATGTATACATTCTTGTGTCGTGTCATACAATAGTTTTATAGCAGCGGCTGATGAACCAGTGTTGGGTTGATCCAGTAACTGTTGCATTATAGTTGACACGATAATGCGCTGATTATTGTAGCGTGCTTGTAGTAGGTTCCAAGCAACGCTGTAGTTGTCTGCTGTCGCTGAGAGATGGCTTATTACTTTTTCAGCTTCGCCTCCCAAATTTGACTTGAGGTACCAAATCTTTTGTGCGGTTGGGAGCTGTTGGCTGTCCACTAGTTGAGAGAACAGGTCGGAAAAGCCTCTCCACTTGAGATAATCTCCACAGAATGTTGGAAGGGTAATCTTTGGTAGTGGAAGCACATTGGGTTGCATGAAGTTGCCGCCCTTCTCTGAATCTTGTGGGATCGCCCTAAGATTTTCAGCGATTAATTCTTCCAGATTAAGGTAGGTTTCCATATCGTAACCTTCCTTTGGCGGGTCCGTGCTGGATTCCCAGATTGAGAAGTGCAACTCTTCGATTTGTGCCCACAGTTTTTTCTTCTGCTGTAGGTTGGTTGCTTCTGGGTCCGTATGAAATAGCCGTTGGAGGGACGCCATCATGACATTTTGTCTTCTTATCCGGGATTTTGCTGGTGTAGTGGTCGTGTTGGTTGGACCTGGCCTAGATGGTTCCTTGGGGTCGTCATTGGTTATTTGTTGACCAATGTTCGATGCTGACTCCTTCGGAGTTTCCATCATGGCCTTTTCAAATAATTCCCGGTAGTTGTTCGTGAGATCCGATATTTTGGTGTAGTAATCTTCGGTAAAATACTTGTGATTTAATGGGGGTGCCTCGAGATATCGTATTTTGTTGTCGATGATCTCAAACTCAGCCCAAGCCGCATCTATCCGTCTGATTCGTTCTTCATAGTATTGACTGGTTTTTCTTGAAGCCGAATCTTTTTTAAAATTTCTGATGATACCTTGGATTGCTTCGCCTGTCACGTTCTGGGCAGCCGCTAGTTGTTCCATCATGGTATCGTCGTTTGTAGCCATCTTGTAGAAGATTCCTGTTGACTGTTTTCAAGTCCTTACCGCTGGTGGGGGGAACTTGAAGGATCACGTCGGGGTCACCAATGTTTTTATCCAAATTCAGGATAGGGTTAAACTAGTTTGTTTAACCTTGTTTAATTGTTAGGCCTTTAGCCAATTAATTTGGTTGTTTGTCTAGGCAGTGACACCAAGACAATTTCTATGACAAAACACAAGCACTTGTAACTTGGTTATATGGAGAGAGAGAAAACCAATCAATTGTTTTGATTAATTAATTATTTCTGTCTTTATTAATAAAAATCTGGTTCTTATTTACTATTTAATAGATACAAATAATAACAACAAATAAAAAAAAAATGCAAAGTTAGTAAAAGCAAAGCCACAGTTAATGACCGATACAGTTTGTTTACCTTTAATCAAAGTAAAGAATATACAAAAAAAAAAAAACTTGCAGTTTAAGCATTAAAGGTTTGTTAACTTGTGGCCTAATTAATTTAAAGTATTCAGCAATGCAAGGTTGTTCACTCAAATTTCGTGCAGGCATATGTACGGTGGTATGTTTGTATGTTGAATAAACGTTCCCACGTACATATTGTTACAAAGTTTAAAAATAGATTCAAATATAACGACAATGTGGCTATATGTACTTGGCAGCACTATCAAACTCATCTCTAGATGTCAAAATGTTACAACCCTGGTCAACACCATGCAGATAATATTTGAATTAACGGAAATGGAATATTCCGGATACATCGTTGAGAATATACAAGATCATTCGAGGCTGTGCAATAATAAGTGTAAACAACAATAACGAAAAACCTAGTAACATCAATGCTAAGAGATGATGATGTTATTCTTAATGATCTTGTACGCAAGTATTCGCTGCTAATAAAAACTAAACATGTACATCAATATACACAGCAACATACACACAAATATACACAGCAACATGCCCACATAGCACAAGAAGAAACAAAACTACACAACACACAGAGCACTCATACATACAACCACACATAGTTACAATAAACAAAACACAAGACAGCATTGTCATATATACAAACACACGTATACAGCTACATGTTAAGTAAAGCACAACCAACAACAACCATGACCAGATGCTTCGCGAAGTTACCAGACGACGTCATTTTGCTATATAAAGTCGCTGCCAGTGAACAGCGGGATCAGTGTGATTTTAAATCTAGACGTGTTTACATCGCTAAGTGTTTAGTAGTACAAATACTCGTGTTAATAAAGTAGTAAATAAAGTGTTGCCGCATTATATTTCTAAAGTTAATTGTCTGTGTTTTTAATTTGATGCAATTAAACGAATCCTTGAAGGATAAGTAAAAAGCGTTTTTACGAAAAGGTCTAAAAACGTAACAATATGAAAGAAATTCGTTGTGAAAGTTTGAACAAATCTTTTCCTTATGTTTAACGTCCTTATACTTGGCTTCCCTTTTGTCGTACAGGCATGGGTTTTGATGAACCAGTTCTATAATTTGTTCGTTTATGTTCTAAATTAAAGGACATGTGAATATAAAATTACAAGCGTGCATACATATGTTTGTATATAATTATATTGTAAATATTTTCTTACCTCCATTTTCTAATACGAAGTGCACAAATTTTTTTCTTTTATTATTTATTTCACTTTGTAAATTTTTGCTTTTTTTCTCTGGTTACAATTGTTTTCTTTTGCAACTAACTTCATTAAAAAACTCTCTGTCAAAATCGGATTTTCCAATAGCAAATCGTTGCCGCCGCGTATCAACAACATCAATGCAATGATTGCTGTTCTGAAAAGGATTAAAACAATACAGCTCCCTGCCGAATAATACAAAATTTGAAAATAATTTTAACTTGTTTAAAAAACACATTGTTCAAAAAAGTTTAAACATAATATAAATTAAATTACAAGGTGAATATAATATAAATTGTTAGATTTTTTGTAATTAATATTAATTAATATATTGGTAACATATTTATTAGAGAAGAAGGATGAATGTTGTCAACAATCTTTATGGGGTGTCCTTTGATAATTTGCTAAAAATACGTACTCTTATGTTTTGCATAAGGTCATAAACACTCAAACTCCCAAACATATATTTGATAAAATACGTTTCTCACAATCACTACGAAACAGAAACATTGTGATATGTACCTCGACATCAATCTCTAGTATCTGAATGGCATTTTTATGTACATGCCGCTCGTCTTTGGAACGATCTTCCATTGTGTCAACAAATTAACAGCAATGCTAATAATTTCAAAACATTTCTATTTAAGACCTTTGCCTAATTTTATTATTATTATTTTTGCCGCAAAACATTGTTATTTAGGTATACATATTTTACCTTTTTCCTTAATAACTTAATATTAATTACTCATAAAATGTTTATAACGTTATGCGTTCCTGTACTCTAAATATAAGAGTAAATCTTGTTGTACAGGGAATGAAAATAAATAAAGAAATGAAAATGAAATGAAATATTTAAAAAAAAATATTGTTGAATTCCGAAGATTTTAGCCTTTCCTACTTAAGCGCTTTTTCGAAACTGAAATTTGCGTTGAACTGGACCTTAAGTAACTTAAGAGGTTTTATTCAAGTTTATAAAAAGGCATTAAAGAAGGTAAGGTTATTGTTTACATGACAATATTTTTGTTTTTAACGAAAAATTAAAAATAAATTTTAAAATTAATAATATAATATTGTTGAATATGAAATTTTTTATTTATTAAAAAATCTCATCAGCTTCGGTTAAGTCTGGGTGGAAGTCTAACATGTCTGCAGTATGTAAGTCTAAATAAAACTTTATAAATTTCATAAATAAGTGGCAACATGCTAGTTAAATCGTTTCTTCTTTTGGTTAATTTGAAGTGAAAAATAGCATTGCTTTAAATTATTTTTGTTTAATAGAGCTTATACCTATTCCTTAAATTAATTTTTCTAAAAGGCTCATTTTCATCCAAGGAACTTTTAAAGAAAACGGATCCAAATTTTATATCTGCCCAACAGTATTTCAGCCCATCGTCATCCACCTTTCTCCATAAAAATAATTTCTTAGCAGCACTCGCAAAATCAAAACATTGGTTTCTATTCATTTCAATCACACCAAATTTTCTTTTTACTGCAGCAGTCCTAAGAAATTGATACCAGTCCCGAGGGTGGTGAATTTTTACTCATGTTACTTTTTTTCGATCAAAGCATGATCACTATTACACTCCATATGTGTGTGGCCAGGAACCATACACTTATGATCAATTATACTTATTAATCCTGTTGTGTCGGCTAATTGCATGAATATGGCAAACATTGTTGCAACAAAAGTATTTTTATTCTGGCCAGGGCAGAAAATTACATGGTTGACAGAGAGTGGTAGGCTTTGTAAGTGTTGGAATAAATATGACGCTATCTTGTTGCCACCACGTTTAGCCAAAGCTTCGTGCCACATATAGCAGAATTGTTCATTTCTTGAGCAGTCATGCACAGTTAGATTGTAAGTCCACAATGGCCTTTTATAAAATGATACTGACGAGCGTAAAAATGAAGTAGGAAGACATTGTTGCAAAGCAAAGGAAAATAAATATTTTTAAATTTTTATCAGTACTTGCCTTTTGCTTATCATTTCGTTTTGGTTCAAAAGCTTGTTTCGCTTGATGATGGTGATCTGCTTGCTCAGTTTTTAGGGCAGCAAGTGATTCTGCTTCTGCAACTTTTATTTTTGAATTCAACATGTCGCATTTGTGACAAGTGTCTAGTTTTGGTTTTTTGAATTTTAAATTCAATGTGTGAAAAATCTGAGAAAATTTGGAAATTGATATAGAGTGATCATAATTTTCACAATAAAGCCTGTGAAGCTCAGCAACAGACAAATCGCCGGGCAAATATTTCTTGGATGTGTCACGTCGAGTACAGTGTGATTCATACGAAGGGAAAGAATTTATAAACTCAATCACTTTTATTTCCTTTGAAGCTGGAATTTTTTTTTGGGTTTCGGTGTTTTCCAAAGCAGCACGTCCTTAATTTTCTTTTTATTTATTTATTGATGTGTTAACATCTATACGCGCGCCTCTAGAGCAGTAAACAATCAGTTTCAATACATACGCAAGTGTAAGTGTAAGAGTTTGTTTGTTTGTTGTTGTTGCTTGGCAGTCGGTATTGAAAGTGATTATTGGGCGATTTTCATATAATTTTCCCACGCGATTTTCTCCGGAAATTCATACCCGATTTTATTAATTTTTGGATTAAAACGCTAGTGCGGGTTTCGACGAAGAGTTTAGGCGATCCGATATCGGCGAGCGGAATTTAAGTGTTTTAATTCGGAGTATTAATTTGGAGTAATATTAAAAAAGTGTTTTATGTTGATCTTCGGTTTTGTCTTATGCATAGCAAAGAGAATAGTGACATGGTTATACGTACATATATAAAAATGAGATAGCAAGACAGCAACGCATGTAGCTTATGTACAAACATAACAATGTATGTATGTACATTTGTCTCTTGCTTTGCATTCTCTTTGTTTTTTGTGGGTTTAATATAAAATAAATAAACAAAAAGGTGTTAACACATCGCCCGTGAGTTCGAACACTCATTGATTTTTTTTTATAAACAACCAAACGATTTTGTCAAAATCGCATATGCAGGATTGTCAATTTTGTTCTTTTACTGATGCACTTAGTATATATTTTCCTAAGTTAGCATACTAAGAAATATTTTAAATAGGTGAAGAAATATTTTTTTCAGTTCGGACCAGAATGCAGGAGATGGCTGCTATATATGCAGTGCATTGCTCTTGATCTAGAAAGGGGGGGATACAGAATTTCTTGTAGCTAGTTCAACCTTTTACTTCGCCGGCTGATTTCTTTGCTACAGGGTCTACGAAGAAGGGTGCTGTTCCTCAGCTCGTTAGTACATGATAGCGTCAATCACTGCCAGTTATGTTCAGTGATCAGTGCTATGTCTTCATCACACCCTACTTTTAACCTTTTTCAATTCCTTGGGTTAATTTATTTAGCTTAATAGACTTAGGTATAAAAATATAAATATGTCAACCACTTTTACTAATTGTTTTAATAATAATGAGTTTCAATATATATCTAGTATTATTATATGCAACCATAAATACATTAGCACTTTTACTTGTTTATCCTATGGTAAACTGATTGTTTACTCTCTTTCGAGAGTTTTGCGTCTCACTCGCACTAGTTAATTTCAACACCTCAGATAACTGTATAGTTTTACAGTTCTTCTGAGGAATATTCCGTGGTTAACTACGTTGCTACTTCCTATGTGAAGGCATAGGTCGTGTACAGTCAGTCACAGTAACGGAAGAAAATACGGGTTAATAACATCGCCGGCATATAGTCTAAGTCACTCCGTCGGCATCTGTGCACCAAATACTTTGCAAATTTACTTTGTAAAGTATTTCAACATACAAATACAAATACAATCCTATGGTAAGCCTGAGCTTTTAATAGAAAGATGCAATTTGGGTAGATTGTATGCAAACTATTGACATTAGCCTGATATGTAACCTATAAGCACCTTAGCTAGTGGGGACACCTGGCATACGTATGCGAGCGAGTTTTCATTCGGATGTGCGAATTTCTTTGCTGTAGGGATTCTCTCATTCGTCATCGAATAGTACGTATCCAAATTCGTTATTATGACACTCGATAGTAAGCGATCGTTTAAACACAACCGAGGGCATTCTTACTCGTATGCAACCAAGCATTTGAGCTAAAGTGGCCCATCCATTATACAATATAATTGTATATACTAATCGTGATATTATTTCCATTTTGCCCTATATTATGCAATAAGTCGCACAATATTTTCAAATAAAATATGGCGCAATTTTCTTACAATAAAAAGTGAACAAAGATGCATTTATTAAAAGTTTTGGCTCAATTTAAAATAGAAATATTTATTACTAATTTATTATAAATAAAAATGTTTAGCGAGAAGACTGAGGCAATTTACACTGGATGAATTATGCTGGCATAACATGGCAGCTTGTAGGCATTTTCGGTGAAGAGGGTAGTTTGTGACGAGCAAAAGTCGTACGCCTTGTTTTTGCGTCAATGGACAATTTCCCCAGTGAATTTGTATTTATATTAGATTTATTTTAGTATTGAAATTGTACTTAGTTTGTATTATTGACATAATCCAATTTGTTTACGCACCGCGAAGTCGCCGTTAAGTTAAATTGATAAATTCTTTCATACAATGTAACTACATACGTACATATGTGCTAGTTATGTATTACACACTCTAGTTGATTATCAGTTTTTGAAATATTTGATACCGGTTTTTCTTAAAAACAAAAAAAGAAACCAAAACCTCTGTTTTAGCTGCTGTACCTATATCGTGCATAAATATATACACATATATGTACGTACATACATGCCGGTTTGCATAAACATGCACACCGCTTGCTGCAGCCGACGCGATCATATTGTTTGCATACATTTACATACAATCATACATACATATGTACGTATGACATTGGAAGAATTTTTGTGTTGATCTTTATTATTCATTTTCTGAATTTTGTAAAATATTTTGTTTGCTCTATATATTTACCAACGGTTCTTTATAATTGTTATAGTTGTTAAATTTATATACCAAACATTGTAATATTTTATGGCACCCATACACTCATGACAGTGCTCATGGGTGTGTGCTGTGCACAAGTATAAAAGGCGGCACCTTGTTGAACAATGAGGAGTTCCTGAGCAGCCGGCGAGGAGGTAAGTCATTCCATATTAAATACTTTAGTAGTCTTAGCTTATAGTAGCATCATACAATCTCGGTTGGTTTCATCCTACGGAGAAAACCGCATCGGAGTTTGTTTACCAACAGAAGGGTCTTCTAACTGGTACGCCAACTCCAGGACAGTGGTACTCTGAAACCGTGAAGTGTGTTAGGGAGGAACTGCCATCGATAGAAAGGTATGTTCAATCGGATGGTACGTTCATTTCTCACTCACTGAACTCGTTTGAGTGCATTGCTAGCACCTACACCGAAGCTTAGACTGCCTTGTTGACAACGATTGGTGGGAACCACTCCTACGGAAAGGTGACGTTCTATTAGGAGCGTTCTCCCCACTCGCCTGCCATTTGAGCATCTGGCCACCGCGTTTTGTATTTGGACATATTTTATTGTTTAAAAAACATTAATATATGCTAGTTAGAGGGCCATGCCTAAAGTACATATATGCAATTGTTTATAATTAGTGAATACAATTTTTATTACATTTCTAAATGTCCTTTTTGCATTGAAAAACATGGTTATCGTAATCATAGCTGATCTTAAATAGGTTGCAGACAATTTACTATTTTCCTCAATTTTCTTAAAGGTTTCTCCTGTAGCTAAAAATCTTAAAGTTGCAGACGATTTTTCTTCAACCGGAACACATTTTCTCAAATGTATTCGCTTCTTTTCTTTGCCTTCTCATCTTCTAGAAGTAATGCTGCAGCTTCAAAGTTACAGGCACTAGACATTCCTCCTAAGATTATTGCAAATTTTTCATCACTTATTCCAGCCATATTTGCGCTAAGTTTGTTTCAAAATGTATGTGTACAGCGAACGAAAGACAATCATCAAATAAATAAAGAAAAATACTAACACACACAAAGCTGTGTATACGTATAAAATTTTATGCCAGATAAATTAATCCAGTGTGTTTTGAAAAGAACAAAAATTAAGCGGACTAAAAATTCATCCAGTGTAAACTGCCTCAGTGATGAAAACCTTTTTCTTATTGTACAATGTTGCCAACATATTTCCCAATATATTGCACTTCTTTTGCTTTGTACAATATAAATCAAAAGTCTTTTGATTTCTGTCAATATATTGTGCCACCTTTGAATATGACATACACTTTGGCGATATGATTGTACAATACGAAAAATTACACAGTTATATTGCAAGTGGGTGGGCCGCTTAAGGTTTTCTGTATTAAAAATAGAAAATTTACGATCCTACTTTTCGTGAATAAAATGAAAATATTATATTATGTTTTTATTTTCCACTGCAATATACATACATACACGTAATTTATTGCCTGGAATACATATCTGCGAACAACATATTTCATAATACTTTTCTGCTCAACTCATTTTGCTCAGTGAGAGATAAGCCCGTGATTAACTATCCTATACAATCGCACGATTCATTCCCTGAAAAATCTTAGAGAAATGTAACAGATTTTACAAAATTGCTTCAAAATGGCGATTGAGGTAACACACTATTATATAGCAATGATGAAAACCCATCTGGCAGACAACGAAAATTTTCGTAAAATTCTTCAATTTCCAGGATTTTTCAACAAAGACCAGTCACACGGATGCCTATTTAGTCTGCAGTACCATATTTTCTAATACACGTGTCATATATGGCAGATCGCACGATTGTGTAGGACAATGAATTACAGCAGACAAATATGAGTGTTTCAAGATTTGCAATCTGAGAAGCTGGTTGTGTAATTAAAGCGAACTTAGATTTTCATGGTGTTTTCACACTGAAAGTTAAAACATGGTTTAAACCAGGGAAAGGCACCTTTTCATTTAAGACCGAAACACATAGAATCCGTCATACGTTATACGTCGCCTTTTTCAACTGACATGAACGTACTGACGGAAAAGGCTGGTACAATGAGTACTTTGTTGAAGGATATTAAATCAATTGTATGTCTCCCATTTTATTTATTTATGTTAAATTTATATATTTAATAAACATTTTTTGAATATTATTTAAATTTTCCTGAACACACAATACAAAAAATTAATTAAAACAAATTGAAAAACTCATCGATTTCTGTCAAAGTATTCAACGTACGTCAAAAGTTGGCCAACTTTCGTACTTTGCTTTGACGCAGAAGTACTGAATGTGACAACTCACATAAGAAGGCATGTATTTCAACTCAGCTGTCAGTTAAAAAAGGCGACGTATGACGGATTCTATGTGTATCGGCCTTTACTCTTCTGTTACGTACGTCTGTACACGCATTGTAGAGCTGTAAACAATTTCAATCAGTCTAGTTTCAGCAATCAAACAGGCAGGTTGTGTTTATCGCATACTTTAAGAATCAGCGTTGCCAGAAAGCAATGTGAGCCCGATCACTCTGGAGAAATCTTTATGAAAAAAATTATTGCTGATTCTAGTACAGGGAAAGGCAAATGCTTTGGCGAAAAGTATGAAGAGATGCGGAAAATTATAAATTACATTCCCTTATGACCACCTCGTGTTTTGTTAACAATTTGAACCACAATTCATGTGTTCATTACATTCAAACTTTTTGCAAATAATGCCTGCTGGTGAATAATGCAATGAACATATAAATACATGTGTGTATTTGCATTACTCTTTGTCAGATGTCCTACAAAACCTTATTTTTTACACACCATCACTGCATACAGAGCCACAAACATCATTAACAAACATCATCAATAAAATTAAGTAGCTTTTGGAGATTTTAAAGTTTTAATTGGGGAGAAGTGACGAAAGTTGATTGGCAAGACCGATTCGAGGTGAGAGCGCAGAGAGTATATAAGTAATACAATCGTAAAATGTAATAGTATAGGTTGCCTTTTCCTGGTTTAAACGGTAAAACCATTAACAGCTGATTTATTGCTATAAATCTTAACGTGGGCCATGACTTTATACCAAAAATGTCAGCGTCATACACAATTGTGGAAACAAAATCACATGTACGCTTACGCTCTTTTACTCTGCTAGCGTAAAATATAATTATTTACTGCGAAACACTCTTATTAAGCGGGAAATATCGCAAGTCCTGTATTGAGGCCTCTAAGCAGAAATAATATATTTATATAAATAATTATACAATAAGTATAAAGAGGCTCGTTGAAATAAGCTATAGCTACTGTATGTAGGTACATCTTTTCGAAAATTTCTTAAAAAAGCTTTTAAATGATTTAATAATTAGGCTTTTTGCAAAAATGGTTTTTTTTTGTATTTAAACCATAGATGATCAAGCTTCTCTTGCCCTATAACGCGTTGTAGGAAAGCAAGAAAAAAACAAATTCTGCTTGCGCCTCAAACAAATATGTATACGAAAAAAAAATGTTGTTTCTCTCGTTCTCCTTAGGTTTTGGCTTCTCTTTAACATAGAGCAGGGATGGATAACAAGTACTTTTAAATTTTACCTATATTTTGAGTTGAAGGGCTTGTTGGTACTACTCGTATGTTTTGCATTTATAATTGTGTTTATTGTGTATTACACAATACTTTTATTTGTTATCATCGAACTGATGAAAATTTTATTTACTTTGTCAACTCGTTTACAATAAATGTTTATTTCAAATATATATATATATATATATATATATATATATATATATATATATATGGCCTGGGTACTCTTTTGTTCTTGCGTATTTTCATGGTAGAAAATGCTGCTTTACAATTATATGTGGTACCAAACATTGAATACAATTTATAAATATCTGTCTTCAGTTTTTTTGATAAACAAAAAGTGATTCAAAAGCATTTCCACCTCTGTTGAAAGTAAGCAGAGGAGTTTCTCTGCGCCACACACAAGCGCAACTGTGTTTATGTGGTAGTGCACATCACTGATTTAAACCATAGATGATCAAGCTTCTCTTGCCCTATAACGCGTTATAGGAAAGCAAGAATGAAACAAATTGTGCTTGCGCAACAAACAAATATGTGTACGACAGAAAAAAAATGTTGTTTCTCTCGCTCTCCTTGGGTTTTGGCATACAGCAGGGATGGATAACAAGTACTTTTTAATTTTATCTATATTTTGCGTTGAAGGGATTGTTGCTACTATTCGTATGTTTTGCATTTATAATTGTATTTATTGTATATAACACAATATTTTTATACATTAGCATCTGACTGATGAAAATTGTATTTATTTTGTAAACTCGTTTATAATAAATGTCTATTTCAAATAAATATATATTGGCTCATCCAGATCTATGTATATGACCTGGATACTCTTTTGCTCTTGCGTGCGTTGCCTAGAACTATTTTCAGGGTAGAAAATGCTGTTTCACAATTATATGTGGTACCAAACATTGAATACAATTTGTAGATTTCTGTCTTCAGTTATTTTGATAAACAGAAAGTAATTCCAAAAATATTACCACCTCTGTTAAAAGTAAGCAGAGGTTTTTCTCTGCGCCACACACAAGCGCAACTGTGTTTATGTGGTAGTGCACATCACTGATTTAAACTAACCAAATGTTCAGGTAAAAAATGGAGAAATATTTTAAAATTAAATATCTTTTTTTGGTGCATAAAATTAACTGTGAGTACATTGACTTTATTTGGCTATTGTGAACTTCAAATATATTTATTCATCATTTAGACAATAACGGCTAAGTAAAATTTATTTAATAATCGTGTGACTGCGATGTTTCTACATGATGTAAACATTTTTCTCCCAAATGCCGAAGTATTTGAACTTCAAAAAAATAATAATAATAACTATATATATATATATATATATATATATATATATATATATACAATATATATATATATATATATATATATATATATATATATATATATATATATATATATATATATATATAATATATATATATATATATATATATATATATATATATGTATATATACCTATATATATATATATATATATATATATATATATATATGTATATATACCTATATATATATATATATATATATATATATATATATATTGTAACGTAGTTTATTTTTCCAGCTGAGGTATGACTCAGTCGCTCCAGGTTCGTATCAAAGGTCTACTTCCTTTGACAATAAAAACACGAATATTTTAGGTGATGTATATATTCGGGAACAAAATGTTTATTGAAACGAAACTTAAACTACTTAGACGATCTTAAAGCTAGTGGGTTAAATTTTTAGTATCGGGGCTGCGCTGATTCCTCTGCTACACCGCTCGGGTACTTAGGCTGATAACACTCGTCTGTGGTTCGGGCTACTAATGGAGTAAGACAGGTAATATTAAGTTGTAATCGGCAATACTACGAACTGCGAACTCAAGAGTATTCGGAGGCTTGAGCTCGGCTACGGATTAGTATGACTACAAGAGTATTCGGAGGCTTGTAATCGGCAACACTACGAACTACGAACTCAAGAGTATTCGGAGGCTTGAGCTCGGCTACGGATTAGTACGACTACAAGAGTATTCGGGGGCTTGTAATCGGCAACACTACGAACTACGAACTCAAGATTATTCGGAGGCTTGAGCTCGGCTACGGATTAGTACGACTACAAGAGTATTCGGAGGCTTGTAATCGGCAACACTACGAACTCAAGAGTATTCGGAGGCTTGAGCTCGGCTACGGATTAGTACGACTACAAGAGTATTCGGGGGCTTGTAATCGGCAATACTACGAACTACGAACTCAAGAGTATTCGGAGGCTTGAGCTCGGCTACGGATTAGTACGACTACAAGAGTATTCGGAGGCTTGCAATCGGCAACACTACGAACTACGAACTCAAGAGTATTCGGAGGCTTGAACTCGGCTACGGATTAGTACGACTACAAGAGTATTCGGAGGCTTGTAATCGTCAAAACTACGAGTTAATTTGGTTAACTATTAATACTTGAACAAGAATCGGTAAAGCTCTCGGACGACAATTCAAGAATATTCTTCTTGTAATTATCGTTCGTACGATATCGTTAATTGCTCCCCGATTGTGTGCAAACCTTGTCTACTTATCCTTGTTATCATATGAAGTCACTGAGAATTATAGCAATGTTATGTTTTGTTTGCTTACATTTGCTAGTTTGTTATGTATTTTGTATGAGCGTGCATGTGTTTTCTTGTTTTGTGCTGGTTAGCAATGTTATGTTGTTGTTATGTATGTATGTGCGTGCATGTGTTTTCTTGTGTTACTTGTTTTGTGCTGGTTGTTATTAGGTAAGTGTACTTGTTCTTGTGTATGCAGTATTGCTAAGCAATGCGTTTTATTGTGAGTACATGCAATAAATACACTAACCAGCATACTTTACTGGTGGTATTGGGTGAGGGTATTTGTAACGGCACGTTACAATATATATATATATATATATATATATATATATATATATATATATATATATATGTATATATATATACATATATGCTGCAAGAAATAACCTGTGAGCTACTATATGTTGTGTTTATTGAGCTCCTTTACATCGCCCATTCGTGAAAATGCTTGTTTTCTTGTATAAATTTCAATACCTTACATGTATTGATTAACACGTACAACGACCATGCACACATTATACGTTCTTTTTTCGCAATAATAAAAACAAACCAAACAAAAAATTATGCAAATGTCTGTAAACACGCGAATCAGATATTTTTACATGTTCAGTATTTTACACTGGCAAAAGCTGGCTTCTTTATTGTTTGGCCCACACAGAAGCAGTTTTCACGTGTGAGAACCGACAGTTAAAATCAAGACGCGACAGATTTTTTGCACGTTTCAAAAGGACGTTAGTTTTTGCCCATACACTAGCAGTTTTGACCGTACAGTTTGAACCGTACGGTTAAAACTGTCTGTTGGGCCCTTTAGAAAAGGGCATTAATTAGGCCTCACAACCTCACATTTTTCCCGCTGGGAATATAAGAGTTACGAGTAATCTTACCAACACAATCGTAATTGACCAACACAATTGTAATTGACCAACACAATCGTAACTGCTTTAACAAACAAAAATCCTGTTGGTTGTTGTAATGTTGTATATGTTGTTGTAGTACTGCCACCTTTTGTTTGCTTCAGCATGGTTTTAATATACAGGCTGTATAACAAATTTGTTCAAAATAAATTAAAACGCTCATATACATATATGTGTGAATTTGTCGCTGTATTTATTATCTATTTTTGCGACACTTAACTGTCAACCTGTACAACAGAAATTTTTATTTGAAAGAAAAAGAGTTTTACATTGCGTTCTGAAATGGAAATTATTTTACATTTTGTGAATGAGTATTTTTAAATTATGGAACTCCTTAAACATATTGAAGAACTTCTTGGAAACGAAGTTTTTATCAGGGGTGTTCTGAAAATCACGTTTTGCCAAAGTGATTTCAAATCACGCAAAAGGTGTTCTGCGCACAAAAAATATTGAAATCACGCGATTTAAAACCGTTCTGCTAAATGACTACCTATTTGAAATCACTTGGTAATTTTTTCTAGGCAATTCGTTTTGAATTTATCAAAAATTTTATTTTATATGTAATATGATGTGTTTTTTATTTATTTTCGTAGTAATATAAGATTTTATGCATATTAATATATAATTTTTAACAAATTTCTAAGGACACTGCCCAAGTATTTCGGTCACACCGTGAGGTATTCTATAGTGGGCGGTGTATTCCGTTTCACTGCAGGAGTCACCTGGAGGCTGGGCGATACTATTAGTTAAAGACATCTCCTACAGAAGAGACATACCGCACAGCTGACGTGGACAGCCACACCACGACCTAGACTAACCGCGTCGCTTTCTCTTTGCTGAAAGATTTTTATGTTCGACACTGGACTCCGCTGAGTTACCCCAGCCCTAGAGCGGAAAACCGTGTCGTTACAATACATATATGTACATCCTTATTTTAAGGCTCTGGAAGAAATAGCCGCAGAATGTAATTTGACAACAGATGCCTTGGAAGTAGAGGGCGTGAAAAAGCAAAAAGGAACAGAAAAAAATTTGACATGAGCAAGAAGTCCGGTTGTGAAGCCTCTAGTGCAGTGTTACGCAAGAATCTGTTTGCGTAACGCGCGCGATAGGAAAAGGAATTCTGCTTGCGCAGCCCATTCTCTTGTTGAAACACGTATACTGTAAACAACAAATTGTTGCTCTCGTGCTCTTCAAGATTCATCAAACAAATTATGAGTAGCAGGAATGGATAACGTATGTAGTATATTGTCTGTTAATGGGTTAGCTAGTTAGTCTGCCAGTTCGGTAGTTTAAAAAGAAATTACTTTATAAATATATTTCCAGTTCTAACTAGCGTAGCCAGAATTTTTTTTCCTACACAAACATACGTTTATGTGTTAAATTATTGTAAAATTTGATTGCATATGAAAAGTAAGACTGTACAGACTTTTCCAACCCTGTTCAGTTGTTTCGCTGCTTCAAATCCATTGTAAATGTGTTTATCTAGTAGTAGGGAAATGTATGTGCCAGGGCAATTAAAATACTCAGATTTCATGTAAAATTTTAAAAATTTGCATGTTAATTACCCAAATTTTGATTTTAATTGTTTTTTTGTAATTTGGTACTTTAATGTTTGTGTGTGTATTTTCCCACGGTTTAATAAGGGTATTCACATTGTCGTTGTTGTTGTTTTTTATTATGTTGGGGTAGGCGTGGGAATTTGTGTCTGTCCATATGTGACCTTGGAATACATGTCTGTCCATATGTGGCATTGGTAATACATGTCTGTCCATATGCGAGCGTGGGAAGTTCTGTCCGTCCATACGTGACTGAGAATTTAAGATGTATTTGATTCAGTGACCCCTATCTGTCCATATACGAGTACAACCTTGGGAATACATTTCCGTCGGTATGTGAACGTGGGAATACCTGTCCGTCTATATGTGAGCGTGGGAATTTTTGTCTGTCGATATGTGAGTGTACGAATTCAGTCTGTCCATGTGTGCTATGGCCTAATAGAAAATAAGAAATTTTTAGTATCTGACACAACATTTTTTAGGAAGTACAATATATCCAAAGTGTTGTATAAATGGATGGCCCTAATGTTTGTGGTTCGTTTCTTCTTGCTGGAGTGAGATTTCTTCTTTTATTTTTTGCTTGTTTTTACTTAAGATATTTCGTCCAGCAATTCAGTTATTTCTTTTTTGTGTGCAATGCTTGTGTGTGGGGGAATAATTTGATTATTCTGATCTTGAAGACGTTGTGAAAAAAAAAATGGGATGTCTGCCTGTCACACAGGCTGTGTGTGTGACGATTGGTGAGTCTGTATGACAGTCCGCTTTTTTGCTTTCCTGGATTTAGCGCAAGTGGGTCAGTATGAAATGAAATAAATTTGTAGATATTTATGTACGCATAGATATTATGTACGCTTGTGTTCTCTGAAATAAATATGTATGTAGGTTTTTATTTTAAATAAAAAAGACATTTATTTTAATTTTTATAAGCATTTATTTAAAAGTTTGTTAAAATTTTAATTTTTAAGTAAAATTGCATTCCTTAAGGCTCAAACACCATAGTCGTGATAGCTACAATAGAGATATTTTGAATGCTTAGTTTCCATTTGTTTTAAATTAATGCAGCCAATGTCTTCAATGTTATAAACTGTTTGATGAATCATTTTTTCTAGCCATTTTTTCTTTTCTTCCCCCTTAACATATATTTGTAAATTTCTTATATTGGATTTTAAAAACTTGCAAACGCTTTGAAATGACACTGATCCATCAGTCCAGTTAATATGATGATAGTTTTTTGTTAACCAAACTGCTTCTCTCTGTTTTTTTGCCGATAAACATGCGAAAGAAAAGGAGGTTTTACGATTAAATTGAGGCATTCGTTGTTGCTGAAAACTACAGCTAGTTCTTTTGCGATGAAGTCATTTGAATTATTTTTGAAACCTTGCAAGTCTACAAAAACAATATCAACATCCATGTTATTTAATTTATAAGACCTTCCGT
The DNA here is from genome assembly GCA_951800035.1 of Linnaemya tessellans. NCBI lineage: Eukaryota > Metazoa > Arthropoda > Insecta > Diptera > Tachinidae > Linnaemya > Linnaemya tessellans. The sequence goes on from OX637537.1 coordinate 15,393,379, forward strand.
ACTTGACCTTTTATTGGTATGTATTCTATTACGCGGTCATGAATAAGAACGCAGTAAGCTGATGTCGTTACTGGAGTATTTGTTGCTGTTTCAAATTCAATTTTTATATCAATCGGTCCGGTATTGACTGACTCGTTCTGATAGCTTACATCTACTACAATAATTGGAGCGTCGTCTTTAAACTCCTGGGCAGTTAACAATGGTTGAGGCTCTTTCATATAGTAGCTTTGTTGAAATCTTACATACAAATCATATAGAATTGCATAACGTTCATTTTTAAATTTTATGTTTAGATCATCATATGGGTAAGAGGTTGAATTTAAATGTACTTTTAAATTAGTGAGGTCACAGTGAACAAATTTGTTATCTCGTTGAAATGCGACTAATACAAAACGTGGTCGCTCTTTACTTGCAGCTAATTTAACATTCCAAATATGACTTGTCCCTGTATTCAATTGTGGATTCATATGACAACCCAAGCTACGAAATGCCATCGGTATAGAAGCACCATTGTTAATAATTTTAATCATATTCAACTTGCTCTGTTCAGATAATTGTACGTGTGGAATTCTTCAGTAGATGAGTGAAATTATAAGTTCGATTTTTCTGTAGAAACACTCGAGTGTACAAGAGCTTCATCATTTCTATTGCGCAAGAGTATCAATTCATGTTTTCCATTAAGTAACTTTGTTGTAGTTTTCAGCAAATCCCAAAAGTATTTTTAGTGGTACATAAAAATTAAAATATCCATTCTTAAGATTCAAATCATCAGTTTTATGCCATCCACCATTCTGCATTACAACGCTTTCAGTTGGTGATAGAGATACCAAATTTTTTATTGTGGTTGTTGTTCCTAAAAACCTTGTACGATCGATTTCAATGCCATTAAGCTCGTAGCGGATTTCATTAAATAGATGTGCAACAAAGTTGTTTTTCAATTTAAAATCTTCTGAAAATTTTCCAGTTTTTCATCTACAACGAAACCTTCCACATATATATGTCTCTCACTAGGTAACACGTACAAATCTTGATTTTATATTGAGATTCGAATCTCATCATTATTGTTGTACGATTGTAGATATGGTATGTAGGTATGATAGTCCCTTTTTATTATATTTTCGTCAGACAATGGCTTATCCAATACGTTTATTATTGAGCTCATTTTGTTTTCAGTTTGAAATTCAAAGACTTGAGAAAACTTTTGTTTGCTGTTGTAAGTGACCTTTGACGAGCAGATCTTTTCTATTGTGGTTTAGGTTGTAATATCTGTGGATGAGACGTGACTGCCGTATTTTGTGATATACTTGTATTGTATATTATTATTACTTAGTTGACCTTAAATGTATTCGTATTTTAATTTCCTCTCCTCGAAAATTAATTAAATCACCGTTCTGATCAACCACGCGCAGTGATAGAGAACTTATCTATTTGGTGTTTACAGGTAAATAAATGAGATTCCTTGGAATCTCATCTATTTTATAGCCTGCAGGTACATTAATCAGAAACTCATGAACGGTATGTGATTTTGAATTGTTCATATATGTATTAGTAGCGATTCTACTTTCAATTCGCAAGAGATTTACTTTAAAAATATTAACTGAAAGATCTGAGTAATGATCATCGGTCGGTGTTAGGATTTTACTATTGAATCCTAAAAGATTCCCAGTTGTATTTTCTTTATTAAAATATATCGGGTCTTTAGAACTATTCATTTTAACTTGCATCATATTGTTGTTAGCTTCTATAAAAATATGCTCTCCAGGATTAAGTCGTTTGTATTGCTCTTCTATGTAGTGAACTATATCTTTCAATTCATAAGATCCAATTGGTATTTCAATTACATGTTTCCCTATATGAAACATATTGTTGTAGGAGTCTACATTTGGAATACTGTTGTACGATATTTTGCTTCATAACAAATTAGGAAGATTTTATTTTTAACCGTACTGACCCTTTGATTTTTGCACAAATCCCTGCTACCAACCAAATTATCTAATTTACGTATCTTTTTCATATGCGACCTTTTAGTTGAAAGTAACAAAAATTTGATTTTCTTTACTTATCACAAGCAAAATTAGGTCACTTATAAAATTCATTTATTTCTGTTCCTTCTAATGGAAAAGGGCATGTGGTCCTTCATTTTTACTGTGCATACGAGTGTGTTTCCAAATGACAAAAAAAAAACAACAACAACAAATTGAATACCATTACGAGCAGATACTTTTTGATGAGATGCTGCGAAATACTCAAGAACATTTATTTGTCAAATAATTGTTTTTCCTTCATGGAATTGTGTTCTGTGGTCAAGATGGTTTGACTCAATTATAACTTTTCATTTTTTTACATTTTACAATGACCTGCTATAACAACATTTTTATTGTTCAAAAACTAACAAATTGTGGCAAATGGCAAATTCATGTTCTGCATTTGGTTAATGTGTGTGTGTGTGTTTGCTCGTAATTGACATAAAACGAAAAAAGATGCACAAAAAAAAAGAATTGCTGACATTTTTAAGCAGGTCACAGTACTTTTTGTGCAAAAATTTATGGCCACAATAAAATTTTCAGGTCAAAGCTTTACAAGTGGGTTTGTGCCGGGCTGTTGGAAAAACTTCTATTAAATATTTTTTTCCTCTGTTAGTTTTAAAAAATGTGTTACTGAAATTAAAAAATGTGTTACTGAAATTAAGGCGGACTTTTCAGTAAATTTCTTTTTGACATTCCGGTATTTGGCAGCTCAACTGTTTTCGTGGAACATGTCTCTGTGAAGCATGCTCAGTTTGGTCTCTAATTTAACCATGAATTGACTTACAAATGCAAATTATTGAATTTTATTATCAAAATTCAAGGAGCACTAGAAAAGAGCATCATGATAATTTCTGGCTGAATGAATATGTGACTAAAGGCTCATTTAGCCGAACGTTGAAATCGTAAATGTTAGGTAAATGTGTCAGCTGATCCAAACAGTAATATGGCAAGTAATGAAAACGCTTACTTGACTTTAGAAAAATGTTGCCGTAACGTTGGAACCTGCAGAAAATAGAATTTTGTTCTAAGGTTACGTGACAGTTGTAGACAGTGATGGGATGTATGTATGTTGAATGGGAATGGGGCACAAAAGACCTCTTTTGGTACTTATTTCTCTTTTTATATGTTTAGTTAATAAATATGTATAAGGACATGATATACGCATTTTATATGTTTAACTTTCTAAATAAATGTTTTATTCTCAATGAAATATCGCATCTCTGTATGTGGTTGTTCGTTTCAGATGCATATATATTATATGCAAAACATATAATATATACTGTAATATCGAACAAAATGGGCCCATTTTATTAAACTTATGCCAAGGAATGACTCATTATCCTATTAGTTGTGTATATTGGTGTTTCTGATGTCTATTAGTACTATTTCATTAACTTGCGTACTTTTTCAACACAACTACCAATACCATAAACATATTGAAGTGCCATCAATGTTTCAAACAGCTATTGAGAGTTTTATTGTATTTAGTTTATTTGTGAAAGTGATACACATAGTTTATAACAAATAACATAAAATTCTGTGGTGATACCTATCGGATTGTTTGTGGTAAAGGTAAGGCAAATTTATTTTAAAAATAATATACATACATATTTAGTGTAAAATAAAACTTTTACTTCGTAAAGAAAATGGACGACGAGAAATTAATATTGCTTGTGGAAGCAAATGAATGCATATACAGCAAGTATTCAAGAGATTACAAGAATCCGGAAAAAAACGAAACGTTTGGAAGCACATATCTGCACAGATGGGATACCCAGGTAAGTTGTAAGCTTTTATACATTCAGTTGTAGGAAACTATATACTAGTTAATTAGTGTATATTGTCAGTAAAATTAAATATGTATGTATGTATACCTTCTTTTAGAAGAATTATGCCAAAAACCATGGTCGTGTCTGCGGGATAGGTACGTGAAAGAAAAGAGGCAGGAAAATTTGCCATCTGGTAGTGGTGCCATATACACATCGCCATTGCCGCTAATGAGCACAATGGAATTTATAGCACCACACATTGTGCCAAGACCGTAAGACATACATAATAAAATATATTCATACATATGCTTTTATATAAAAATTGGTTTTCATTTATCTTATATCTAGAATGCGATGTTCGTATAATGTTTGCAGAGAGTCAACACCACAATCATCATCATCATCATTTTCACCAGGCCCTGTTCACTCGCCAATATCTGAATCATCGCCATTGCCGGAAATATGTCCAATAAATTTAAATGCAGAAATTGCACAATTACCAGCAGCGCCGGCAGTGGCTAAAAGAAAACGGCGACAAGAAAGTGAAGATGTACATTTTTCTGAAGCCCTTGATGCCTTTAAAAAATTATGTGAGGCTAAAACAAAAACTCAAGAAGAAGAGAACGCAATTACTGGCTTCGGAAAAATGATTACAGGTACGATCAGAACATTTAGTGAGCGGAAGCAGACATTGGCGATGGAAAGGGTGACTTCGTTAATTATGCAAATGAAATTCGAACCCGAAACATAACTAATGTTTTGTTTATTTATTTATTATTTTTTTTTAGATATTAATGTAAATATGTATATATTATGTTATTGAATGACTGAATTTATGTGCCTTATTTTTATCTTAACGAGAATGAACTCAATTTGTTATTTTGCTGAACTTGTTGTTTGTTTTTATATTTATTTTTTTTAGATATTAATGTAAATATGTACATATATATTATTTTGTTAAATGACTGAATTTATGTGCCTTATTTTTATCATAACGAGAATGAACTCATTTTGTTATTTTGTTGAACTTGTTTTTTTTTTATATTTTTGATAGTTATTTTATTGAATGACTGAATTTATGTTACTTATTTTTATTAGTATGTAAGCTTAACAAGACTGAACTCATTGTTAGTTTACCTTATTGTTGGATAATAGAAAATTTGTTGCCCAAAAAAATATAACAAAGACATTTTTTAATTTTAAAAATAAAATAATTAAATCATTTTAATAAAAATTAACACATTCCTATATACTATGTATGTATATGTGCATAATTTCCAAGAAGATGTGTATTTTTTTATTATATATTGTGTTGCAAAGGAATAGCGCCTTCATTGCAAAGTTTGCTGGACAATACCATTTTTTTATATCATTTAACATTATAAAGTTATGCAGAACTGTACAAGCCAGTACAATTACATCAACGTTGTCCGGCGACAATTCAATTGTCGTTAATAGAATCCTCCAACGTGCAAGTATTCCAAAGCAGTTTTCAATTACACGTCGTGCTCGTGAAAGCCTATAATTAAAAACTCTTTCGCTTGTATCTAAATTTGAACCAGGATAAGGACGCATTAAATTGTTTCGCAGAGGAAAGGCAGCGTCGGCTACAAAATAATGCGGAAAGGAATCCGAACATGCAGAACTTAAAGGTTTGTTTGGTGGCACTGGTATTTTGCCAGAAATTATGGATTCTCCAAACGATGACAGACGAAATATTCCTGTAAGAGATGTAATAAATAACTTCTCTTAATACCACGCAAATTAATTAATATGTATGTATGTATTTATGTATTGTACATATATCCTTACCTCCATCACTTTGGCTACCAAAGCTGCCCATGCTAACTGAAGTAAAAGTATAGTTTGCATCACGTACTCCCATGAGGACTAAACTAAAATGTTTTTTATAATTGTAGTACATTGAACCAGAATTCTTAGGGCATTTTATTGCTATATGCTTGCCATCTATAGCACCCACGCAATTAGGCATATTCCATAACACATTGAAATCTCTTTCAATGTTCCGATATTGAGATGTTGTTGGCTCGCTTAGGTATAATGGAGACAACAAACGCCACAACACGTCACAGGTTTCCAATACTATAGACCGAATTGTGAATTTTCCAAGTTTGTGACTCCATGCTATAGACTATAGAGAACACCCATGTCCCAAATACCTGTAATAAATTTGTGTATACTACGCTAGTTTATAGAATAAAATTGTTTCTCACAGCAAGGTTATTGAAAGCCTTTCTTCTGGTCCAATTCGTTGTCTCGGCTTCGTAAGTTCATCACGCACAATGCTCAGAAGCAAGTCAAACAAAGTGGAAGACATACGCGTGTGTTTAAAAAATTGTTCCTCGTCAAACATTTTTATGTTTCGGAAAACTTTTTTGTTATAGCCCGCAACAATATAGTCTCTGTTTATGGGTCTAACACCCCACCGTCTTACCCGGCGCGTAAGGTTTTTTTTATTCTCTCTGTATCTTTTACACAAACGCAGGAAATTTAAACCGATAAACATATCATCCATATCCATTATACCGTATAATTTTTTTTATTAAATACACTAAATCGATATAAAAACTTGCAAGGAACACAATATTTTCTAATTTTATTTGTGTGTATAAATAATTATTTGTAGTTTGCTTATGTCGAAAACATATGACACGATTTTAACCGTTCTATAAGTGTAGCAACATTTACATTTATCTCACATTTACATTTAGCTCACATTTACGATTTCAACGTTCGGCTAAATGAGCCTTAAGCAAAATTGCCGTACGCGGTCTGAACAACAGCCAGAAACATAGCCAGAGCTACCAATGCATCGTGAAAAATTCACTGCTTGATGTGGATTATAGGCCGGTGGCATCATTGGCCTGCGCGTTTTGAAAGACAACGAAGGCAGAAACGTTATTGTGAATGGCGAGCACTACCGTGCGATGATTAATAAATTTTTTTTACTTTTACCCAAAATGGAAGAGCTGGAAATCTTGGCTGACTTGTAGTTTCAACAATACTGTGCCATGTGCCACACTGCAGGCGAATGGCCCAATTGAATCGATTTGGTTGAGCAGTTTATTTTACGTTTGGGATCGGTCAATTGGTTGCCTAAATCATGCGATTTAACGCCTTTAGACTATTTTTTGTGGGTGTATGTTAAATCTCATGTCTGGAGCATTTAGCGCACTGAGGACCAATATTGAAGTTTATTCATGCGATATCGGAGTTGGACCCAACGTATGAACCATTTGAGGTCGCGGTCATGTTTTATGTGCAATAATCTTTAAACAACCTGTGTGAAGTTAAAATTGGAATTTTATAACCCTAGACACAAACCAAGTACGTTACCATACCTCTGTTTGTAACATGGTAACTCCAAATTTCTTTATTAAAAATCAGTTAGCGCACACCCATATGTGTCGTTTAAGTCAATGGGAGGAAAATAATTAGCATATAGTGCTGATGAGTTAGAACTCAGAGTAAGTGTTATTGACATTATAACAGCCTGTTCACAAATAAATAAAGTTTACTACACAGCATGTTTTGTAAGAATGATTTGCATATATATTTCATAATCTTATTTAAAAATTAACTTTTGTTATTAAAAATATTGATATTATTGTTGTTATCATTGCGGATGGCGATTTATTTCGTTTTCCAACTATAGTATTTCCTCTTTGCGTATCCAAGTATTGTGTTGATTAGAAAATCCCAACCATTTAACTAATGCTTTGTCCCCTTTCAGTCGAATCACCTTTTCAAATAGATATGTATTTGGAAATCTAGTTCTTGACAGTTCTTCCGTGTAGAAGCCACCTTTAATAGGATTTCCAAGATAATCTTCTAATATGTATGTTGTAGGATATGTATTCTGAACTCTTTTGATTGTGAAAATTTCTGTTGTCCAATTCGGAGTATAGCCTTTCTCAAAAATATGTTTATATTTGCTAATACGTACATGGATTATTTTTTTTTTTTTAGGAGTAGGACCAGCACTCAGGGGATGACCCCTACATATGCAGTGCATTGCGCTGGAACTGGGAAAATAGATTTTGGGAAGGAGGATAAAGGGAGTAGTGTCTGTGGATATTCGATTTGAATCTGCTCAAATTGTAAGTGGCGGGGAAGACATCTGCGGGTAGTTTGTTCCACATACGGACTGTTCGGCCAAAAAACGAATTTTCTCTGTAATGCGTAGAGCGATTCGTTGGAATATCGACCACAAACGCATGCGCTCTTGATGAAAAACGTGTTGAGCGTACGAAAGAATGGGTTTCGGGAACAAGTTCCCTAATTTCACCAGAGCACCTGCCATTATAGTAACGATAGAACAACGATACGCACCCCACATTGCGACGATGCTCAAGAGAGTCAATAGAGTTGGCTACCCTACTGTCTCCGATGAGTTTCATCGCCCTCTCCTGTACGCGGTCGAGTAACTTCAAAATAGACTTTGAAGCACCGGCCCAGACATGAGAGTTGTATTCCATCTTCGGTCGGATGTAAGTGGTGTAAATATTAAGAAGATCAGAAGGGGTGAAGTATCTCTTGCACCGTCTTAAGAAGCCAAGGCACTTGAATGCTTCTTTTGCGACCTGAAAGACATGTTCCGTCCATCTGACATCACACTGCACTTTCATGCCCAGAACATCAAGAGCCCCTGACTCCATAATACTTACACCACCCATAGAAACAGATGAAGCAGCATGGTCATACGTACGTCGATGCGTAAGCATACAACACTGGGTCTTACGGGCATTAAAATCGACCCTGTTCGCTTGACCCCATTCGGAAATCTTCGCGAGGTCACTATCCAGAACGTCATTCATGAACTGCCTCCTCGTCTTGATTTCAGACGTTGACGGCCTGCAGTTAAATGAATAGGAATGCGAAAGGCTGCTATCATCTGCGAAAGAGTAAATAGGACAGGAAGTTTGGGAAAGTAGATCGTTAAGAAAAATTAGAAATAAAGTAGGAGAAAGAACGGAGCCCTGCGGTACCCCTGAGTTGACTCTGAACTCATCGGATGAGACCCCATCTATAACAACTCGTATAGAGCGATCCCTGAGAAAGCTCGATATAAACCGAGAGAAGGTATCTCCGACACCAAATGCAATAAGTTTGGACAAGAGTGCTCCATGCCACACTCTATCGAACGCCTTAGAAATATCTAGAGCCACCACTTTACTTTCGCCAAAACGGTGTATGGAACTACACCAGTTTTCCGAAAGGAGGGCCAATAGGTCACCCGTAGAGCGGCCTCTGCGGAAACCATACTGGCGGTCGTTTAGTAAACTGTTGGACTCCAAATAATTCACAAGATGGAAGTTGAGCATAGTTTCCATCACCTTCGATATAGCAGAACATATTGCAATCGGGCGGTAATTTTCAGGGTTATTAGCCACTCCCTTTTTGGGGATTGGCGTTACATTAGCAACCTTCCAGCACATTGGAAATTTACCGGAGTGGTATAGTATACTGAAAAGTTTGGCTAATGGACGTGCTAACGTCGAAGAGCACTGCTTCAGGACCAGTGCAGGGATTCCATCCGGCCCAGGAGACTTCCTTGTGCTGAGATCCGCAAGAACCCTTTTAACTGCACGCGCTCGAAAAAATATCTTAGGCATAGTTACGGATACTCTCTCGAGCACGGGGAGTGGTTGAGAGCTATCAGGCAAGTGAGAGTTACTTGCAAATATTTCAGCCAATATATTAGCTTTATCAACCGGGTCAGTAAATATTTGGTCATTCCTCAAAAGAGACGGAATTGAAGAACTAGCACTTTCCTTAACACTTTTGACGAAAGACCAAAAACTCTTACTACCCCTGGGGGCAGTAAGAATTCTAGTGCGAATACGCTGCTCGTATAAAGCCTTTTCACGTCTTAACACTTTGGCACACGAAGATCTTGCCTTCTTGCGTAGCAAATCAGTATAGGCATTTTTGTTATTACGCCAAGTACTGAATGCTTCCTCTCTGGATCGCAACGCATCTTTACATGCCTGGTTAAACCAAGACTTCGCTCTAGGTTTAACCGAAATTTGCTTACAGGGAATAAAAGCTTTCATCCCCAGTAGAATTGTGTTTTCAACCATTTTCGCCATGGAATCGACATCGTTGTCAAGAAAACATAGTTTCCAATTAAAATTCCGAAAGAATTCGTTGAGCTCGGCCCAACGACCCTTTTCGTAAATATATTTACTACGCTTCGTGGCTGCACGCGAAACGTTACGAAGTTTGGAGAACGGAAAGGTTGCGGAAATGGTGCAATGATCCGAGTTACCGAGAGGTGCATTGACAGTAACTTCATACTTTTCAGGATGTGAAGTTAGAAAAAGGTCAAGAGTATTATGTTGGTGCCCTTCAACACACGGAATGTGTGTTGGTTCATTAACTAATTGCACAAGGTGATTGTGCGCGGCGAACAACTCAGCAAATTGGCCCTCTGAAGTTGTGTGGCTCGAATGGCGAAGCCAAGATGTGTTATGAACATTGAAATCACCAGCACCAACAATTTCACTGCTCGGACAACTATCAAGAATCTTCGATATGGAGTCGGAAAGAGTATCGAAGCCATGTAAGGTAGCATCTCTTTCCGCGTTTGGACTTCTATACAGAAACCCGAAATGTAAAAAGTGTGTACCGACTTTGAATTTAACCCAAAGACAGCTAAATTCTGCGTCAGACATGCCTAATGGTTGCTGGCATTGGTACACAACTTCATTACGTATATATATTGCAAGGCCCCTATGAAGAATAAAAAGCGACAGGAGGTGATACCCGGGCAAATGAAAATCCTGTGGATCAGCATCCTCATGTACCTGGGTTTCACTTAAGGCGAAAACATCCGGCCGATGGAGACAAACGTGAGCATATACAGAAAAAAAATTTGCTCTTAACCCACGTATGTTGCAGAAGTCGATTCGAAACTTACCCACCATCACAAGATGAGAGAAAAAAACAAACCGAAGTCCAAACTCTAGATTAGTGAGTACGGTGCAATGACAACAACTGCAGTGACCATTCACTAGCCAGTGCTATGCCTTCACTTGCGAATGATCCAGCCGCTATCAGTACACCGCACCAATAAAATAGAGTTTTATTTTATTTTATTTATGGGAAGAGGGATGGGAGGCGCATAACAATGCAGAAACGCAGACCATAAAAGCCCTAGTCTGGTCCACTTCCATTTGCCCATAGTGGCTCATAGTGCCAACACTGGTATGGGTGCCGTCACTGATGGTATGGAATGCTGTTGTTTTGTTGTTATGTTGACTTTTTCTTATTTGAGTTATTCTTTATGTAGATTGTTATTGTAATGATTTGTATTTAATTTATTTTTGTAAGTTAAGGTATTTATTGTTTTAATTTTTGGTTGGTATGTGCTTTTTTAAAATGTTTATTTATTTGATCTCCTCTTGTTTTTTTTATTGTTTCTTTTTCTGTTGATTGGCATTTTTTTTTTTTTTATTATCTTTTTATTTCTGTTTTTATTTTTGAATATATATGCTTGGTGTTTTAATTTAATTTTAATTTTCTTAAATAGCTAAAACACATCCCGGACTGACATACAAAAGGACGAAATACGTGTTAACGGCACGACAGACAGAACACTACTTTTGACATTTTGTACATCTTTAAATGGCTGTATACTGTATTTAGAAGCTGTTTTTCATTTTTTGAGTTGACTTTAATCGGTGGCATTTTAATGGTGCGATGAACTTTTCTATTGTATGCATTAAGTAAATCTTTGTATATTTCAAGCCAGTTGTAGCAACCATTAAAACTAAATTCTTTCCACATCATTCCTCTTAATGTTCTATTGAATCGTTCTACTATTGATGCTTTCATGATGCTATAGGTTGAGTAGTGATTGACGTTGTATTTATCCATCAATTGATTAAAGTGTTTGCTGAAGAATTCTTTACCATCATCTGGTTGTAAGTTTTTTTGGCACACGCCCCAGTTGAAAAATAGTCTCCATTGCCTGCGTTGTGTCAACAGCTGTATATCTTCTCAAAGGTACTGCCCAATCATATTTGGAGAATGTATCAATTACAGTTAGCAAAAATTTATAATTTTTATAGTATGTGGAATAGTTCCCCATTTCAACTAAATCCGCTAGCCAAAGATCGTCTACTCCTTTCATAACAACTCTACGGCGTCCAAACATTTTTCGAGCTTCCTTATGGAGCTCGTTCACTAAACTTCTTTTTGTATCCATGTCTAAGCTTTAAGAAGTCTTTTGGGTGTGTTGCGATCTATCTGATGCGCTTTCAGCAATTGACACAAGCATGTAATTTTCAAATCTATAAATTTTCTCATTTAATCTCTCAATTTCTTCTTCAAGGATGCTCTGATCTTGGAAATACTTTCTTGCATTTTTTTCCTCTCTTCCAACTGTAATATTATTTCATGTTGTTGCATTTCGATTTGATTTTTTAGAGTATTGTGCACTTTGTTGTTATCTTCTTTAAATTCTTTTAACATTTTGTGTTCTACTTCTTCGATTTGAGTTTGCAAAAACTATTTATTGATAGCATCGTTTTCCTCCAAAGCTTTTGCAACATTTTTAATTCTTTCGTTTTGGACATCAATGTTGTTGTTCGCATCCAAAAAGAACTCCAACAATTTAGCTCCATGTCATACACTTGCAGTGCATTCCTCTTTATCATTCACACAATAATTTAAAATTATTTTTTATGTTTGCTGGAAATTGTTACATACAGAATGAATGAATGGCACTATAGTAATTCGTCCTTGATGTACGTGCCCAGTCAGTTAATATAAGGCAGAAGTAAAAGAAAATAATTTTCAAACAATGATTGAATTAACGAACCCAAACTACAAATTGGATGAGACACGGGAAATTCGGTCATATGGCATCCCAAAATGGCAATACAATTTAACCCCATACCACCCATACTTGTTAACACAGCGTTTACATTAGACAGTGCTGTTAAGACAATAGCAACACATACACACTTTTTCACTAACATTTGCACACTTTTTCAATTGTCTGGACTACTGTCTTGAAGTTTTTGAAGACAGTAAAATTGGACAGTGATTTGACATATGCTGACAGTAATTGACATATGTGGGTAACAAATATAAAATGCGAAAAGTAAACATAAATATTAATAACCAGATTACGCGCTATTTTACATTGTTGTATTGAAAGGGTGTTATCATTTTATTTACTAAATATAAAAACTATCGTATATGTAAAAATGGAAAAAGAAAAAAAGCAAGGGGAAACGCGGAAGCTAATTGCACTTTTCCGGGAACGTGAGGTGTTGCGGAATATGAACTGCTTTTCATATAAAATCATGTGAAGTAAGGCCATGATGATTTTATTACTCAATTGAATGGGAGATAAAGCCATAATGGTTTTATTTCCCAGTCATTGAGAGTTAAGGGCATGTCCAAAATTGCGCGAAATGAGAGATATAGCCATATTTTTTTTTGCGAATGTGAGATAAAGCCATATTTTTTTAGAATACTGTTATGCATGGTGTAAACATTCTGTAAAAAGGAAACATAACAACTTAGAATAAATATTTTAAATTCATTTATTGTTTAACAAAAATTAAAAAAAAACAGACATACATAGAGGAGAAAATCCTTAACCCCGGCCGAAGGCCGGCAATGCAGAAAATCTTTCCTCAGCGAAGCCACTGTTCGACATACATATATAAAGGAGCAAATTCTTCAAAACTGAAATGAGCGATAAAGCCATTTTCTAATATTACTAATGTGAGCTAAGGCCATGATGGCTTTATCTCCCATTCAAATGTTACAAAAAAAATGGCTTTAACTCCCAATTGATTGAGAGATAAAGCCATCATGGCCTTATTTCACATGATTTTTAAGCACCCCCCAATAAATAATTTATTTCGTTGTTGTATTGTGCATTAGTATATTTATATACATATACATATTTGGGCTAACGTGTATTTTATTTATTAATCCCAATACAAGTTAATTCGGAAAACTGTTTATTAACCAACTAAAGAATTTCTTTTTTCTTATTTTAAATTAAATTACAAAAGTGGTTGTTGTGTGAAATATTACGTTGTTGACTGCTTTGATGCCGACAGGAAAAAGGGGCGAGAAAATTCTATATTTTGTTCTCGTGCTTTGCATGTGGTTTTTTCTTAACTGCCGGTTATCGCCGGTAATCGGTTTTAATGCAATTGGTAGTTACAGGGCGCCACATCACTCCCCTTGCTGGAAGAAGGCTACCGAAATCTGACTGGAAGCTTTATACGTCTACCACTTGTTGTTTTTTTGGAAACAGTATCAGATAACTCGGTGCTTGATGTGCTAGGTGTACATTTGGAACAGCTGGGACCATTGGTCATCGACGGATCAGGAGCTGTACTGCGACTGGAAACATCATCTTGCTTGCGTGGAAATGCAGGAACATTATTTGCTGGAAAAATTACTGTCTGTTCGGAAGAGCAAGACTCCGATGCTGGAAGAAAACAGGGTTTTAAACGGTCAATGCTGATATTTGTTTTTCGACCACGTACTACTACAGTAAAATATTTTGGAAAACGTTTTAAAACCAAATATGGACCGTCGTAGGGATGAGTGAGTGAGGGTCGAATCGAGTCGTTTCTAACAAATACGTGCGTTGATGACTGGAGTTCTCTAGAAATAAACGTTGTCTTTGTAGAGTGATACGAAGTTTGTGTAGGCTGAAGTTTTTTCATCGAATTTCGAAATTCTGCTACAAAGCCGCTAGAAGTTGTTGTAGAAGTGTTGTTAAGGAAAAATTCTCCTGGGACACTCAAGGTGGTGCCATACACAAGCTCTGCAGGAGATGCATTTATGTCTGGCTTGAAAACTACACGAAGGCCAAGTAGAATAGTTGGAAGGTAATAAACCCACTTTGCTGGATCGTGGCATAAGATGGCAGATTTAAATGTTCTGTGCCACCTTTCTATTAGGCCATTCGCTTGAGGGTGATACGCCGTTGTACGTAAATGAGTTGCTCCGATTGTTTGCATTAGTTCAGTGAAAACTGTTGACTCGAATTGTCTGCCTCTATCGGAAGTGATTCGATGAGGGACGCCAAATCTGGAAATCCAGTGAGTTACCAGTGCTTTCGCTACTGTTTCGGCAGACGTGTCGGGCATCGGAATAGCTTCTGGCCACCGTGTAAACCTGTCGATTATTGTTAGGCAGTAACGTTGCCCTTCACACAAAGGAAAAGGTCCGACGATGTCAATAT
The DNA here is from genome assembly GCA_951800035.1 of Linnaemya tessellans. NCBI lineage: Eukaryota > Metazoa > Arthropoda > Insecta > Diptera > Tachinidae > Linnaemya > Linnaemya tessellans. The sequence continues at coordinate 15,408,423 of OX637537.1, forward strand.
TAATATGTGAAAAACGCTCGGAAGGCGGCAGGTACCTGTCGGGTGTCGAAACTGTGTGACGTTGCGTTTTCGAACGTTGGCATGACAAACATGTCCTGACGAAATTTGCGATTTCCTTCTTCATACCGTTCCAGACAAATCTTGAAGCCACCAGTAAAATTGTAGCACGAATTCCAGGATGAGCCAAGTTGTGTAAAGAGTTAAGTATTTGTTTTCGGAACTGTTTTGGAACGTATGGCCGAACACGTGAAGTGGATGTGTCGCACACAATTCGTTCATCACATCCTAAAACATTCAAATCCTTTAAAACTAATGAATTGCTTAACGTACCTTGGTTTTTTAATAAGTTTTGCAGCTCGATGTCAACCTTTTGTGCTGTTGCTAAATCTTTAAAATTTATTGGTTGTTTAACAGAGTCACTACGTAATGTCTGTACTCTAGATAATGCGTCGGCTGTTGAATTTTCTCTTCCAGGCGTGTGACGTATATCGGTCGTAAACTGACTGATGAAGTCTAGTTGTCTTAACCTTCGTGGCGATGCCTTTTCCATTTTTTGTTTGTAGGCGAATATTAGTGGTCGATGGTCGGTGACTATATAACACGGGCGTCCCTCTATTGCGTATCGAAAATGGCAGACAGTTTGGTAGATGGCGGTTAATTCTCGATCGTACGTAGAATACTTCTGCTGTGGTGCTGTCAGCTTTTTAGAATAGAAAGCCAATGGTTGCATGACTCCATCAACTTTCTGATGCAGCGCTGCTCCCACGGCGGTGTCTGATGCGTCGACGTAAATGGCTAATTCTGCACCAGGTATGGGGTGAGCCAATAACGCTGCGTCGGAAAGCTCCGTTTTACAACGCTCAAATGCAATCTCGGTTTCGGACGACCATTTTAACGGGGTTTTGTCGTTTTTTTTATTACCTAATATCATACCTTGCAAGATTCCTTGGTAAACGATGGTGTGTGGCAAGAACCTTCTATAAAAGTTCATCATACCAATGAATCTTTTGAGTTCTTGCGCGTTGAGCGGCTTCTTGTACTCTTTAATGACTGAAACCTTTTCAGGCGATGGCCGAATACCTTCAGGTGTGACGAGATGCCCAAGAAAAGAAATTTCAGACTTGCCGAATTCACATTTTTTTAAATTAATGGCAAGCCGATTTTCTCGAAGGCGTTGAAATACCAAACGTAGGTCATGTCGATGTTGTTCTAGCGTGGCGGAGGAAACAAAAATGTCGTCAATGTACGGAAACACACAATCAATGCCTCTGAAAACTTCATTGATCAGACGCTGGAAGGTCTGCGCGGCATTTCGTAGGCCAAAAGTCATGCAGTTAAATTCGTACAACCCAAAAGGTGTACTTATGGCCGTTTTCGGGACGTCGTCGGGAAAAATCGGTATTTGGTGAAATGCCTTTTGGAGATCGATTTTGGAAAAAATATGTTTACCTTTTAAGTTGGTTGTAAAGTCCGATAAATAAGGCAAAGGGTACCGGTCTGGTAAAGTTTGAGCGTTCAAAGCACGGTAGTCCCCACAAGGTCTCCATGTCCCATCGCTTTTTCTTACCATATGCAATGGGCTGCTCCAGTTGCTTTTGGACGGTTGGCATATTCCAGCTTCTTTTAGAAAATTGAACTCTCTCTTTGCTGCAGCGAGTTTTTCAACTGTTAATCGTCGTGGCCTGCAAAATGTGGGCTGCCCGGTCGTTTCTATTCGGTGAAAAATTGTTGATTTAGTTCTGGAACCGTGAGGCGGCAGTACAGTGATGTCATTAAATTCTTGTAAGAGGTCTGCAAACGGGCTGTATGCGCTGTAGGTTTTGACGCTAGCGATTTTTGTAGTCGACGGCAGCTGTAGCTGAGAGTCGTGACCGGTAATACTGTCTACTAGCCGGTTGCGGCGTAAATCAATCAGCAAATCATGATGTTTGATGAAGTCTGACCCTATTATTGGTGTCGTTACATCGGCAATTATAAATGGCCAAACAAAAAATCGTTTCAAGCCGAGATCTAACTTAAGGCGTGTTTCGCCTATAACCTTGATCGGCGAACCGTTCGCAGCGTACAACGTTATAGCTGTTGGACAGATGTTCGTAGTTTTTGCAGAAAGCGGAAGCACAGAAACGTCGGCACCACTGTCCACCAAAAAATTTTTATTCGTGTATCTGTCGGTTACTTGGAGGCGAAATATATGGCACTTGGTAGGGGATTCCTCGCTACAATCCTCCACCTGCCCAAAAAGTCAATTCAGAGACTGCGCTGTCACAGTGTGCACTTGTCGTTGCTTATGTTTGCACGGGCTGCGGCATTTTCGAGCACTGCGACCATATTTTTTATGGTACCAGCACTCGTCGGAGTGTGAGCTGGTATTTCCGTCGGGTGAAAATTGACGAGGTTGGGAACGATGACGAGTGGCGGTTGGTCTGCGAGATCGCGAGCGTGATCGTGTGGTAAACTGTTCGAATTTCTTACTGAGCTCCATTATAGCTGCACGTAGCTCATTAATGTCACTAGCAGACTCTTTTGTCACTTTACATACCTGTGATGGCGATATAGCATCTACAATGGAGTCAGCTATCTTAGTGAACTCAGCTGCCGTAGCAGTTGACGCTGCTACCACCGGTTGAGCAAACGTTGGCAATCGTTTTGTCCAAAGACCTTTAAGCGCTGCATCGCCTACTGAGTTGCCTGCCACTCGCTTCATTTCGAAGAAGAGCTGGGAAGGCTTTTTATCGCCCAAAGGCATTTCGGATAAAAGCCGGTTAAGTCGTCTCTGTTCGCTGTCGGCAAAATGATCGATAATTTTTCGCTTGACGTACTCGAAGCGGTCGGTAGCTGGCAAAGTTGTAATGACGTCGGTTAGTTGTGCTATAGTATCTGGTTTTAGCGCAGCAAGCACGGTGGCAGCCTTTTGCTTGTCAGAACTTATGCCCGAAGCACTGAACCAGAATTCCATTGACATGAACCAGGCTTCGACATTTGTGTTGCACATTTCTGGAAATGGAAGGCGACTATAAATGGCTGACACTCTTTCGGTGACGGTTCGTGATGCCTGTGTTTGATCATCGTCATCTTCTTGCATGGGCAAGGTGGACGCTGTCGATATCTTGGTGGACGTCATTACTTTGTGTCGGGGTCACCAATTTGGGCTAACGTGTATTTTATTTATTAATCCCAATACAAGTTAATTCGGAAAACTGTTTATTAACCAACTAAAGAATTTCTTTTTTCTTATTTTAAATTAAATTACAAAAGTGGTTGTTGTGTGAAATATTACGTTGTTGACTGCTTTGATGCCGACAGGAAAAAGGGGCGAGAAAATTCTATATTTTGTTCTCGTGCTTTGCATGTGGTTTTTTCTTAACTGCCGGTTATCGCCGGTAATCGGTTTTAATGCAATTGGGAGTTACAGGGCGCCACACACATATATATATATATATATATATATATATATATATGTATGTATGTATACTGTGACGAGGCTCGTTTTTGTCCACACCTCATCTACATTCGGACTTAAATGCCCATTATTATTATTGTTATGTTACTTACATATTAAGTTTTCTTTTCATTATTTACTAAGCCGAACCATTGAATTATTTTGCCTCTTGCCTGAATTGAAATTATTATGTTAATTATTGTTATGTTAATTATTAAGTTCTTTTATTATTTAAGTCAAGCATTGAATTCTTTTTGTTAGTATTACTTGAAATTATTATCATTATTATCATTGTCGCTATTGACATTGTCGTTGTTATTGTCAAGTTCATATAGTCAAGAAATAACGGTGGTCACATTCCTCACATTCCAAACACTCAGTATATGCATGTACACTTCATGTGTTTTTGTCTCGCAGCAGCAGAGCTAAATACATAATGATACACAGAAGATGTATGCGAGTAGTTGCGTTGATCGTTTAATGATCAGCAGCAACACTCAGTTTGTGTGTTTGTACAGCCTATGTCTTGTGTCTCTTGTGTACCTACCTACGTACGTTCACATGCAGCAATACTCATTTTGTAACGAACATACCAACAGAATTTGTGTATAAAAGCAAGCACAAATGAGTAGAAGGGGCTTTTTTGACTGTTGAACGGTAAGGTTGATATTGCTACGGTGTATTCCAGAACAATATTAACAGAAATAGTATTGCTATTGAATCGGAGTGTCCATTCACTAGAAGTACTATAGAGACGACACTGGACATAGGCCGTGGGTGATCACTTCTAGTAGGCCAGTGTATTCCGGACTAAGAGAGGCATCATCCAGAGGATAGGTATTCCTTGTGTAGTTTTGGTGGGTTTTTTCTAATAGTATTTCCTTTTATCTTGGGAGGGTCAGCCTTAGGGTAGTATTGTCTAGTGGAGCGGTGTATACCATTTCACTAGAGGATATCACCCAGGACCCACTATTGCAACGACGTTACCTTGTAATAGTGGTGCCGTCCACTCGCCCAAGTATTTCGGTCACAGCGTGAGGTATTCTATAGTGGGCGGTGTATTCCGTTTCACTGCAGGAGCCACCTGGAGGCTGGGCGATACTATTAGTTAAAAACATCTCCTACAGAAGAGACATACCGCACAGCTGACGTGGACAGCCACACCACGACCTAGACTACCCGCGTCGCTTTCTCTTTGCTAAAAGATTTTTATGTTCGACACTGGACCCCGCTGAGTTACCCAACCTAGAGCGGGAAACCGTGTCGTTACATTGGCACCCGAGCATGGACATCATTGTCAAAAAAAAAACAAAAAAAAAACCCCCATAATAGAAGTACCACCGTGAATTCTCAGCTGAGAATCAAAGCTGAAAGCAGATGGCGCAACGAGAGATGGTGAAAACCTCGTGGATCTACTCCTTGAGGAAAGAAGACCTGGTCAACTATTTAACACACTTTGCCCAAGATTCTACCGGCACCGTAGAAGAAATGCAAAAGCGAATGGCTAAATTCATAAATGCTGACCATGAGGAAGCTGTAGTCGAGAAAATGCTAGAGTGGCAAAAGCAACATGACCAAGGGACCAGTAGCTCGCTAGGGTTATCCTTGCTGATACCATCAACCAAAGAAGATGGGTCTAAACCAATGCCCAGTGAGAAAACCGCACCCAATACCTCCTGCAAATTCGACGATTGCCCGAAGCTACATGCACGCGAGGACCGGTTTGCGGTACTAGAACGCGTAAGAAAGTGGGGACTGAAATATGATGGTGGTAAAGATGCACTAAAATTCATTGACGGCCTCGAAGAGCTAGCCGGAGCCTATGAGGTGAACCTAGGTGGTGTTGTACCAGTGATGTTCGAACTTCTGCGAGATCGTGCGTTAATATGGTTTAGAAACAACCAGTTTAAGGAAGACTTTTTGGGCTTTTTCCTGCCGCCACGGTACTTCGAGAAACTAGACGATGAAATCCGCAAAAGAACACAACGCCCGCGAGAAAACTTCAAGGATTATGTGCTGGCACTCCAGGACCTCATGCATCACTCCCGTCTGCAGCCAGAAGAAAAACTCGAAAGAATCTTTCGCAACGCCTTACCAAATTATCAATGGTACATATGGCGGAAAGATTTTGACAGTTTAGACGATTTATTGTCTTTAGCTGCCGACTTAGAGAGTATACCACACCCACAGAATTCAGGACACAACGAACATCATCGCGTACTAAAAGGCCCCCCACTTACAGCTGAAACACGTAATGACCACTCAACTCAGGAAGCCACCTCCCTCTCCTGGGAAGTAGATAAATTGAAGGCCATGATACTCATAGACAACCAGCCACACGCCGCTATTGTAGACACAGGAGCTACTCGTAGTTTTTTGATGCCTTCAATAATAAAGCGTATGCGTCAAAAACCGGAGTATAGGTCAACTGATATGGAAGTAACCTTTGCCGACGGGTCGAAGAAGCGAGTTTCTACCGCCGTCATCATCCCCGTTACTTTTGGGGATCAAACCACCAACCACGAGTTCCTCATAATGAAAGAGGCAACCGAATCCATCCTTCTGGGGCTGGATTTTCTCCGGGATTTCAACGCTAGCATTCGATGTGCAGGCCTAGGTGCGAGTGCTAACACAACCCACCCGGGGAAATCGCTGAATACCAAGCCACCAAACCAGGTAAGAAAAACAGTGCATAGAAAGTTAAGAAAAAAAACTGTGCCGCATGCGCGGAAAAATTGACGATGCACTGCAACGGAAAATTGATAAACTGTTAGAGGTAGAACTCCCGAAATAACAACAAATCACAGGCCTTTCCACAGTCGCCACCCACCGAATTGTAATGAGAGATACAAGGCCAATAAAAATTAGGTACACGCCACGAAATCCGTGAGATGCAGGCCATTATCGACGAGGAGGTGAGTTCCTTACTGGGACGTGGGTGTATTGAACCATCACACAGCCCATACTCGTTTCCGATCACATTGGTGAAAAAGAAAAATGGATCCTGGCGAACATGTATGGACTTTCGTCAACTAAACGCACGGTCAGTGCCCGACGCCTACCCTCTCCCTCGTATTGACAGCATTCTCGACCAACTTCGCAATGCCAAATACATCAGCAGCCTCGACCTCAAGGATGGTTATTGGCAGATCCCCCTGGAGGAAGAAAGCAAAAAATACACGGCGTTTGCGGTCGCAGGTAGAGGTCTCTATCAGTGGCGAGTAATGCCGTTCGGACTACATTCAGCTCCAGCCACCTTCGAACGTGCGCTGGACAGTGTTATCGGCCCGGATATGGAGCGTCACGCTTTCGCATACCTGGACGATATCATAGTGATCGGGAAAACATTTGAGGAACATCTGGCAAACTTGCAGGAGGTAATTCGGCGGTTACGGGCAGCCAACCTCCGAATAAACACTGACAAATGTGAGTACTTCATATCCGAAATCAGATACCTGGGCCACATTGTCACGAACGAAGGAACCGATCCCGACAAGATAGCAGCGATCACCCAAATACCGCCACCACAGAATATCAAAGATGCTCGAAAGTTTTTAGGCACCCCATCATGGTACCGTCGTTTCGTGCCGAGCTTCACACAAATCTGCCAGCCATTAACACAGCTATTAAATAAGGGCAAACATTGGAAATGGGGACCAGAACAACAAGATGCGTTTGAATTACTGAAGGAGTGTCTTACCAGATCCCCTGTACTGGTGTGTCCCGATTTTACCAAGCCATTTACCCTTCAAACCGATGCAAGCGATGGCGGGCTTGGAGCAGTACTAACGCAGGAAACTGACCATGCGGAGCACGTGATAGCGTATGCCAGCCGACACCTAAATGGAGCCGAAAAGAACTATTCAGCCACGGAGAATGAATGTCTGGCGATAATATGGGGCATAAGAAAGATGCGACCCTATCTGGAGGGCTACCAGTTTAAGGTAATAACCGACCATCTATCCTTAAAATGGTTGAAGTCCATTGACAACCCGACGGGTCGGCTAGCACGATAGGCGCTGGAATTACAGCAATACCAATTTTCTATTGTATACAGAAAAGGCCAGCAAAATGTGGTCGCTGATGCCCTTTCTCGCCTTCCAGTGACAGGAGTGCAGTTGGCTCAAGCACGACCTGCCAACACATGTTCGTGGTACGATGAGAAGCTAAAATCGATACTGCAAGATCCGGAGCAGCACTCAGAGTACGCCATCGTTAACAACGAACTGTACCGTCATTTTTCACGAGAAATAAACGACGAGGATTCCACCCCCTGGAAACTGTGTGTCCCCATTTCTCAGCGTCAGCGCGTATTATCTGAAAACCATGATCAGGTCAGCGGTGGCCATCTAGGCATCCGAAAAACGCTCAATAAGGTAGCGGGTCGATATTTCTGGCCTGGAATGTCCCGAGATATTAGCCGGTATGTGCGACAATGCGAGAATTGTCAGCGTTACAAAATTGCGCAACAACAACCTGCTGGAAATATGTTGACCCGTCTTCTAGAAGAGCCGTGGTCCCTGGTATGTGCCGATTTCATCGGACCCCTTCCGCGAACGGGGCATGGTCATACCATGTTACTAGTGGTAATCGACAACTTTTAAAAATGTGTCGAATTAATCCCCATGCGGAAGTCCACCGCAGAAAGCGTTATCAAAGCCTTACGAGAGCGGATAGTCGCTCGATACGGCGTCCCAAAAGGGCTGGTCACCGACAATAAGACCCAGTTCACGTCCAGAATCTTGAAAAAATACCTCATGGACACCGGGATTCAGCAGCAATTCACTGCTCCCTATACACCACAGGAAAACACGACGGAAAGAGTCAATCGCACAATTAAAACGATGATCGCACAGTTTTCGGGTCAACGGCACAACAAGTGGGACGAATGGCTACAAGAAATAATGCTGGCCATAAACACCAGTGATTCAGAATCGACAGGGTATTCTCCCGCTTTCTTAACCCAGGGAAGAAACCCTCGACTACCAAAAGCGCTGTATGACGAAGTGATTATCGGCTCAGGGAGTCGGGGCATACGTCCGAAAGAACGAGCAAACGAGCTACAAGAAATATACCAAATTGCTCGACGCAACTTAAAGGTGGCTGCACATAGGAGAACACGTCTTAGTAAGGCAGCACCCGCTGTCCAAAGCCGTCGACAATTTCGCTGCCAAATTAGCCCCAAAGTTTGGGGGACCTTACATAATTACGGGATTTGTCTCTCCCGTTATAGTACAACTTCGGACAGTGGACAATAGTGAAAAACTCTCTGATCCTCCCTAGAACCACTAAGCCAACAACGCAGTCCGAAAAAAAGATGAACGGCAACCAACGAAAGTTTGAGAGGTGCCGCCAAAGATTCCGCCACAGCATGGAGCAAGAACAGGCAAAGGGAAGAAGGACCATCTTCCTTCGGGAGGACGAAATGCCGAATCCCGAACCTGAGTGCAGCCGCAATAGCAAAAAGCGGCAGCGACCCCCATCGAGTCAACACATACCCAGAACACAACAGGAACCAAAACGGGGCAAAGACAGTACCACGCAAGCTCGCCATTTTCGCATGACCGTGACCACTCCCCTCACGACGCCCCCACGCCAACCCGAGCCGGTATCCATTGACGACGTGGAGGAGGCAGCTCCACCACTGCCACCACTAAAAGTCCCAGAGGAGGTCATTGAGATAGACCTCACCGAGACTCCTCCGCCGCCTGCCTGGGATGAAGACTGCCTCACGCTGGCTCCAAAAAGGCCCCGAGGACCTAGACGACCCATTCATTACCGATTTCATCCGGTCATTCTTTGGGGCAGAGGATAGGACCCTTGACGCGCGCCCACCAACACCTGTCTCGCCACCGCCACCAAGCTCCTCCTTTTCTCTCGACTGAGACAGTGAACGCTATCGGCCACCTACGCCTCCGCGGCGGTTCGCGTTTGGTTCACTTGAGGTGGTAGACCAACAATACCCTTATTTGGGCCGACAGTGCTACGAGAGTCTGGCGCGCACGACTCCTGCTGCCCAAGGCAAAGACCAGACCTGCACTAGTCCCACCGAACCAACAGACAGAGAGACGCCGGGACCTAGCATGGCGATCGCCCAGCCCCCGGCCAAAATCGGGCCATGCCGCGAACGCCCGGAAGAGGATGGCTATATGATCCACAGAGCATCCACCCTGTAGTTACCCCCCGGCAAGCGCCTGGCCGATCACCACCTCCGACGTCACCCGTTCCACCACCAATGTCGCCCGTTCCTCCACCACCATCAATGTCGCCCGTTCCTCCGCCACCACCAACACTAACATCACATCGACGGGTCCACGAACGCAGCGAATCCCCGATCCCTCCAAGAGGAGATAGAGGAGAAGAGAAGTGCCCATAGCAGCAAGCGCATGCGATTTGTCAAGGAGCTCTATGGGCAGCTATGTCACTAAAGAAAGGGGGGGGGGGACAGATTGAGGATACCTCGGCTGGGAAATTAAACTGCGTTACAATGGCGCCCGAGCAGGGACTCGTTTCCAAACCCGATCATTGTGGTAAAACAATTAACCCAACCACCAGCGGGGAAGGGACGAGTTCACCATTTTGCCACCACCCAATTCAAGGCAGCGAAAATACTCTACAGGTAGATTCCCTCGGATGGATCTACCTTTTACGAAAGGACAAACTCATTGAGGTTTGTCGTCAACATGGCATAATGGCTGAAGAAGCCACAGTAAAGCAACTGAGACGCGCCTTAGGCGACCTAGTACGATCCAAACGTGCTAGAGCATCATCAGAGGACCTACTGAGGTCATTAGAAGAAGAAATTTTGGCGGAAGAAGAAAAACCAGCCCACCAAGAACCATTTAAACATTTCGTCCAACCTATCAACGAAAAACCGTCCAGCAACCTTACTGACAATGAGCTTATGTCCATTATCCGACGATGGGACTTAACCTATGAGGGAGACGAAAACCTCATGGGGTTTTTGGAACGATCAGAGGAGCTCGCACAATGCTACTCGATCCAGCCAAACCGACTAATCTTGTTACTGTTAGAGATACTAAGAGGACGTGCCCTCCAGTGGTATCGAATTAAACGAACGGAGATAACGTCATGGGAAGATTTTAAAAATATGGCAGTTCGGTTTTTTCTCCCCCGACGACATCTGGCACATCTAGAGGAAACGATTTATCATCGGAAACAAGCACCCCGAGAAAAGGCCAAAGACTTCATCCTGACCCTTCAAACATTAATCCGCCAACATCCAGAACTTCGCAAATTAGACCATACCGATCGTATTTACGAAGGGCTCCGCTATGAATACCGGCTATATGTACGACGCAACGATTTTCAAACCCTAGACGAACTTATAGAACTCACCGATGAATACGAGTTACTCCGAAAAGAAGAGATAAAACAAACTCGACCCCAACCCAGTCACTATATAGGTATAAACACGAACATCACGCCATATGACCCAACACACGCTTGCTGGAACTGCAAACGAAGTGGTCATCGTAGGGCTAATTGCAGAAATAGACGTAGACTATTCTGTTCCCGTTGCGGACAAGATAACATCATGTCCCGTAACTGTCCGTGTAACCAAAACAGCCCGCCTGAAAGTGACGGTCGATATTACATAAATATCAAGGTTAACAACAAACCTATCCGAGCGCTAGTCGACACCGGATCTACACTGACATACCTAGGAACCAGCATACGAGACCATCTAGACAGCGCAGACGTTCGGCCAAGAACAGAGCAAAAATCAGCACAGCTAGCCGATGGTTCATGTATTAAAGGTATATCTGTATATACAATAACCATTACTTTCCACGGACAAGCAACACGCCTAATAGCGTCGGTATTACCTAATCTGGCCGAACCAGTAATTCTGGGCATAGACTTCCTACGGAAACGGCAAATCATGCTAAGCGTAGACGGAATCCGCTTAACGTCACCAGAAATACCATACACACGCACACACCACCTATACACCCTAGTGGATGGCAGTTTCTCATCCTCCGATAAAGAAGCTATAAGCACTGCAAAGACCAACCCCAACCAGCAATATCTAACGAAGTTGACCGAGGTACGAGATAACAAAGATAAAAAGCATGACTTCCAAATAAAAGGGGACAGATTAGTTAAACACAACTTGCGTAAAAGCAAGTGTACCGATGTTCCCCAATGGAAGCCATGTGTACCGCACGAGAGAAAAAGTGAGATTCAGGCCGATGTACACAACGATAACACCGCCAGTCGTTTGGGCTCACACCAAACTTTGAAACGAGCACATCCACCTCACATCTTAACGGAGCCCTCACCATTAGCACCATTTACAGCGACACCACCCCCCAACGAAACCTTTCCTCCCAAAAAAAATACCGACTTTGGTGGCACTCCGATACAAAGAGGACGACTACAACAACGACATTCTGGGGATAGCATCTCCAGAAGAAGAGCTACAATCCCAACCAGAAGAAACGAAAAGCACAGAAAACCTCTTCGAGGTAATCGTCATTACCGACCCGGGTGTACCGAGGAAAATGTGGTACATTTTTCCACCGGGCCGGCCGAAGATTAGAGTGACTATAAAAAAAAAATCACTTTGAAATGTCTGGGACGAACAAAGGAATTTTTTTCACTAAAGAAAGGGGGGACTGTAACGTGACGTTACAAATTATACCTTAACCCAACACTCACTACTGATCAACAGCCGTTCAAATAAGCTAAACAAATAAACATGCATATATAAATATACATTGCAAATCATCTTCGCACCGCCAACAATATAACATACGTGCATGCACAGTATTCAAAAAAACAACCAGCAAGTATACCGAATATAAAAAAAAAATACAATAAAATAAACATACAAAACAGGGATTTGAACAGCCGACCTCTTGACTCGCGGCTGGCTGCTCTGTCTGGTTTGCCACGAAGTACCACATACACACACCGTACATAAAGAAATACCATAGTGATAAAAACATTCATGCATACGCCGTATACACACTCTGCATAACATACACACACACCGTATAAACAAAACAAGCAAATATCACACAATTCATTGTGTTGACTAGCAATTGAAAACAACTTCTCATTTGCTTAATATTTTATCGTGCATAAGTGATTAAGGTTTTGTTACAATCAGGAGGAATGAATTGGAATACGATTCTTTCCTTTAGTGCATGTGTGTATATTAGAGGGTACCCGAACTCTTATTATTATTATAGTAGTTAGCCGAACGATATCCGCAGAATTTATATCGTTCGTATTATTATTATTATTATTATTGCCGTATTTAGCCGAGTGATATCCGCAGAATTTATATCACTCTTATTATTATTAAATTAGTTAGCCGAACGATATCCGAAGAATTTATATCGTTCGTATTATTATTATTGCCGTATTTATCCGAGTGATATCCGCAGAATTTATATCACTCTTATTATTCTTATAGTAGTTAGTCGAACGATATCCGCAGAATTTATATCGTTCGTATTATTATTATTATTATTATTATTATTATTGCCGTATTTAGCCGAGTGATATCCGCAGAATTTATATCACTCTTATTATTCTTATAGTAGTTAGCCGAACGATATCCGCAGAATTTATATCGTTCGTATTATTATTATTGCCGTATTTAGCCGAGTGATATCCGCAGAATTTATATCACTCTTATTATTCTTATAGTAGTTAGCCGAACGATATCCGCAGAATTTATATCGTTCGTATTATTATTATTATTATTGCCGTATTTAGCCGAGTGGTATCCGCAGAAGTTATATCACTCTTATTATTATTATATTAGTTAGCCGAACGATATCCGAAGAATTTATATCGTTCGTATTATTATTATTGCCGTATTTAGCCGAGTGATATCCGCAGAATTTATATCACTCTTATTATTATATTAGTTAGCCGAACGATATCCGAAGAATTTATATCGTTCGTATTATTATTATTATTGCCGTATTTATCGGAGTGATATCCGCAGAATTTATATCACTGTTACTATTCTTATAGTAGTTAGCCGAACGATATCCGCAGAATTTATATCGTTCGTATTATTATTATAGTAGTTAGTCGAAAGATATCCGCAGAATTTATATCGTTCGTATTAGTCTTTCAACCATATTCACATTGCGTGGCTTATACTTTGCTATCGAATATACGAAGCCCTTATACGCGCGTTAGTGCAAGAATTGGACTACAGTGGTGGCCATATTTCAAAGGAAGCAGACCTTTGACGAGCCTGGACAGATTGAGGATACCTCGGCTGGGAAATTAAACTGCGTTACAACCGGATAACCATCTCACGTAACGGTTATGCTCGACTCCACCCCACCACAACACAAGTGTAAGCCGGAAGAGGGGGTAGTGTGACGACAAAAGTCAGAGGCTCGTTTTTGTCCACACCTCATCTACATTCGGACTGAAATGTTCATTATTATTATTGTTATGTTACTTACATATTAAGTTTTCTTTTCATTATATACTAAGCCGAACCATTGAATTATTTTGCCTCTTGCCTGAATTGAAGTTATTATGCTAATTATTGTTATGCTAATTATTATGTACTTTTATTATTTAAGTCAAACATTGAATTCTTTTTGTTAGTATTACTTGAAATTATTATCATTATTATCATTGTCACTATTAACATTGTCGTTGTTATTGTCAAGTTCATATAGTCAAGAAATAACGGTGGTCACATTCCTCACATTCCAAACACTCAGTATATGCATGTACACTTCATGTGTTTTTGTCTCGCAGCTGCAGAGCTAAATACATAATGATACACAGAAGATGTTTGCGAGTGGTTGCGTTGATCGTTTAATGATCAGCAGCAACACTCAGTTTATGTGTTTGTACAGCTTATGTCTTGTGTCTCTTGTGTACTTACCTATGTACGTTCAAATGCAGCAATACTCCTTTTGTAACGAACATACCAACAGAATTTGTGTATAAAAGCAAGCACAAATGAGTAGAAGGGGCTTTTTTGACTGTTGAACGGTAAAGTTGATATTGCTACGGTGTATTCCAGAACAATATTAACAGAAATAGTATTGCTATTGAATCGGAGTGTCCATTCACTAGAAGTAATATAGAGACACTGGACATAGGCCGTGGGTGATCACTTCTAGTAGGCCAGCGTATTCCGGACTAAGAGAGGCATCATCCAGAGGATAGGTATTCCTTGTGTAGTGGGTGGGTTTTTTCTAATAGTATTCCCTTTTATCTTGGGAGGGTCAGCCTTAGGGTTGTATTGTCTAGTGGAGCGGTGTATCCCATTTCACTAGAGGATATCACCCAGGATCCACTATTGCAACGGCGTTACCTTGTAATAGTGGTGCCGTCCACTCGCCCAAGTATTTCGGTCACACCGTGAGGTATTCTATAGTGGGCGGTGTATTCCGTTTCATTGCAGGAGCCACTTGGAGGCTGGGCGATACTATTAGTTAAAGACATCTCCTACAGAAGAGACATACCGCACATCTGACGTGGACAGCCACACCACGACCTAGACTACCCGCGTCGCTTTCTCTTTGCTAAAAGATTTTTATGTTCGACACTGGACCCCGCTGAGTTACCCCAGCCCTAGAGCGGAAAACTGTGTCGTTACATCCTTATTTTAAGGCTCTGGAAGAAATAGCCGCAGAATGTAATTTGACAACAGATGCTTTGGAAGTAGAGGGCGTGAAAAAGCAAAAAGGAACAGAAAAATATTTGACATGAGCAAGAAGTCCGGTTGTGAAGCCTCTAGTGCAGTGTTACGCAAGAATCTGTTTGCGTAACGCGCGCGATAGGAAAAGGAATTCTGCTTGCGCAGCCCATTCTCGTATACTATAAACAACAAATTGTTTCTGTCGCGCTCTTCAAGCTTCATCAAACAAATTATGAGTAGCAGGAATGGATAACGTATGTATTGTCTGTTAATGGGTTAGCTAGTTAGTCTGCCAGTTCGGTAGTTTAAAAAGAAATTACTTTATATATATATTTCCAGTTCTAACTAGCGTAGCCAGAATTTTTTTTCCTACACAAACATATGTTTATGTGTTAAATTATTGTAAAATTTGATTGCATATGAAAAGTAACACTGTACAGACTTTTCCAACCCTGTTCAGTTGTTTCGCTGCTTCAAATCCATTGTAAATGTGTTTATCTAGTAGTAGGGAAATGTATGTGCCAGGGCAATTAAAATACTCAGATTTCATGTAAAATTTTAAAAATTTGCATGTTAATTACCCAAATTTTGATTTTAATTGTTTTTTTTTGTAATTTGATACTTTAATGTTTGTGTGTGTATTTTCCCACGGTTTAATAAGGGTATTCACATTGTCGTTGTTGTTGTTTTTTATTATGTTTGGGTAGGCGTGGGAATTTGTGTCTGTCCATATATGACCTTGGACTACATGTCTGTCCATATGTAGCATTGGTAATACATGTCTGTCCATATGCGAGCGTGGGAAGCTCTGTCCGTCCATACGTGACTGAGAATTTAAGATGTATTTGATTCAGTGACCCCTGTCTGTCCATATACGAGTACAACCTTGGGAATACATTTCCGTCGGTATGTGAACGTGGGAATACCTGTCCGTCTATATGTGAGCGTGGGAATTTTTGTCTGTCAATATGTGAGTGTACGAATTCTGTCTGTCCATGTGTGCTATGGCCTAATAGAAAATAAGAAATTTTTAGTATCTGACACAACATTTTTTAGGAAGAACAATATATCCAAAGTGTTGTATAAATGGATGGCCCTAATGTTTGTGGTTCGTTTCTTCTTGCTGGAGTGAGATTTCTTCTTTTATTTTTTGCTTGTTTTTACTTAAGATATTTTGTCCAGCAATTCAAGTCTACAAAAACAATCGGGCCTGTTCTGTAAATCACGTCGGGTTGAAATCGCGTGAATTCAAAAATAAATCATGGCCCTGAAAACGTTCTTAAAATTAGATACGGAAGTTTTCTTCTGGATATGATATTTGAAGCTATATATAACAGCAATATTGAAAAATGTCTGGAAAAATATTTCTAATAGTGAAGATAATTTTCTAAAATCACACGATTTCAAACCACGTGATTTACAGAACAGGCCTGAATATCAACATCGATGTTATTTAATTTATAAGACCTTCCGTACTTGACCTTTTATTAGTATGTATTCTATTACGCGGTCATGAATAAGAACGCAGTAAGCTGATGTCGTTACTGGAGTATTTGTTGCTGTTTCAAATTCAATTTTTATATCAATCGGTCCGGTATTGACTGACTCGTACTGATAGCTTACATCTACTACAATAATTGGAGCGTCGTCTTTAAACTCCTGGGCAGTTAACAATGGTTGAGGCTCTTTCATATAGTAGCTTTGTTGAAATCTTACATACAAATCATATAGAATTGCATAACGTTCATTTTTAAATTTTATGTTTAGATCATCATATGGGTAAGAGGTTGAATTTAAATGTACTTTTAAATTAGTGTGGTCACAGTGAACAAATTTGTTATCTCGTTGAAATGCGACTAATACAAAACGTGGTCGCTCTTTACTTGCAGCTAATTTAACATTCCAAATATGACTTGTCCCTGTATTCAATTGTGGATTCATATGACAACCCAAGCTACGAAATGCCATCGGTATAGGAGCACCATTGTTAATAATTTTAATCATATTCAACTTGCTCTGTTCAGATAATTGTACGTGTGGAATTCTTCAGTAGATGAGTGAAATTATAAGTTCGATTTTTCTGTAGAAACACTCGAGTGTACAAGAGCTTCATCATTTCTATTGCGCAAGAGTATCAATTCATGTTTTCCATTAAGTAACTTTGTTGTAGTTTTCAGCAAATCCCAAAAGTATTTTTAGTGGTACATAAAAATTAAAATATCCATTCTTAAGATTCAAATCATCAGTTTTATGCCATCCACCATTCTGCATTACAACGCTTTCAGTTGGTGATAGAGATACCAAATTTTTTATTGTGGTTGTTGTTCCTAAAAACCTTGTACGATCGATTTCAATGCCATTAAGCTCGTAGCGGATTTCATTAAATAGATGTGCAACAAAGTTGTTTTTCAATTTAAAATCTTCTGAAAATTTTCCAGTTTTTCATCTACAACGAAACCTTCCACATATATATGTCTCTCACTAGGTAACACGTACAAATCTTGATTTTATATTGAGCTTCGAATCTCATCATTATTGTTGTACGATTGTAGATATGGTATGTAGGTATGATAGTCCTTTTTTATTATATTTTCGTCAGACAATGGCTTATCCAATACGTTTATTATTGAGCTCATTTTGTTTTCAGTTTGAAATTCAAAGACTTGAGAAAACTTTTGTTTGCTGTTGTAAGTGACCTTTGACGAGCAGATCTTTTCTATTGTGGTTTAGGTTGTAATATCTGTGGGTAAGACGTGACTGCCGTATTTTGTGATATACTTGTATTGTATATTATTATTACTTAGTTGACCTTAAATGTATTCGTATTTTAATTTCCTCTCCTCGAAAATTAATTAAATCACCGTTCTGATCAACCACGCGCAGTGATAGAGAACTTATCTATTTGGTGTTTACAGGTAAATAAATGAGATTCCTTGGAATCCCATCTATTTTATAGCCTGCAGGTACATTAATCAGAAACTCATGAACGGTATGTGATTTTGAATTGTTCATATATGTATTAGTAGCGATACTACTTTCAATTCGCAAGAGATTTACTTTAAAAATATTAACTGAAAGATCTGAGTAATGATCATCGGTCGGTGTTAGGATTTTACTATTGAATCCTAAAAGATTCCCAGTTGTATTTTCTTTATTAAAATATATCGGGTCTTTAGAACTATTCATTTTAACTTGCATCGTATTTTTGTTAGCTTCTATAAAAATATACTCTCCAGGATTAAGTCGTTTGTATTGCTCTTCTATGTAGTGAACTATATATTTCAATTCATAAGATCCAATTGGTATTTCCATTACATGTTTCCCTATATGAAACATATTGTTGCAGGAGTCTACATTTGGAATACTGTTGTATGCCAGTTCGGTAGTTTAAAAAGAAATTACTTTATATATATATTTCCAGTTCTAACTAGCGTAGCCAGAATTTTTTTTCCTACACAAACATATGTTTATGTGTTAAATTATTGTAAAATTTGATTGCATATGAAAAGTAACACTGTACAGACTTTTCCAACCCTGTTCAGTTGTTTCGCTGCTTCAAATCCATTGTAAATGTGTTTATCTAGTAGTAGGGAAATGTATGTGCCAGGGCAATTAAAATACTCAGATTTCATGTAAAATTTTAAAAATTTGCATGTTAATTACCCAAATTTTGATTTTAATTGTTTTTTTTTGTAATTTGATACTTTAATGTTTGTGTGTGTATTTTCCCACGGTTTAATAAGGGTATTCACATTGTCGTTGTTGTTGTTTTTTATTATGTTTGGGTAGGCGTGGGAATTTGTGTCTGTCCATATATGACCTTGGACTACATGTCTGTCCATATGTAGCATTGGTAATACATGTCTGTCCATATGCGAGCGTGGGAAGCTCTGTCCGTCCATACGTGACTGAGAATTTAAGATGTATTTGATTCAGTGACCCCTGTCTGTCCATATACGAGTACAACCTTGGGAATACATTTCCGTCGGTATGTGAACGTGGGAATACCTGTCCGTCTATATGTGAGCGTGGGAATTTTTGTCTGTCAATATGTGAGTGTACGAATTCTGTCTGTCCATGTGTGCTATGGCCTAATAGAAAATAAGAAATTTTTAGTATCTGACACAACATTTTTTAGGAAGAACAATATATCCAAAGTGTTGTATAAATGGATGGCCCTAATGTTTGTGGTTCGTTTCTTCTTGCTGGAGTGAGATTTCTTCTTTTATTTTTTGCTTGTTTTTACTTAAGATATTTTGTCCAGCAATTCAAGTCTACAAAAACAATCGGGCCTGTTCTGTAAATCACGTCGGGTTGAAATCGCGTGAATTCAAAAATAAATCATGGCCCTGAAAACGTTCTTAAAATTAGATACGGAAGTTTTCTTCTGGATATGATATTTGAAGCTATATATAACAGCAATATTGAAAAATGTCTGGAAAAATATTTCTAATAGTGAAGATAATTTTCTAAAATCACACGATTTCAAACCACGTGATTTACAGAACAGGCCTGAATATCAACATCGATGTTATTTAATTTATAAGACCTTCCGTACTTGACCTTTTATTAGTATGTATTCTATTACGCGGTCATGAATAAGAACGCAGTAAGCTGATGTCGTTACTGGAGTATTTGTTGCTGTTTCAAATTCAATTTTTATATCAATCGGTCCGGTATTGACTGACTCGTACTGATAGCTTACATCTACTACAATAATTGGAGCGTCGTCTTTAAACTCCTGGGCAGTTAACAATGGTTGAGGCTCTTTCATATAGTAGCTTTGTTGAAATCTTACATACAAATCATATAGAATTGCATAACGTTCATTTTTAAATTTTATGTTTAGATCATCATATGGGTAAGAGGTTGAATTTAAATGTACTTTTAAATTAGTGTGGTCACAGTGAACAAATTTGTTATCTCGTTGAAATGCGACTAATACAAAACGTGGTCGCTCTTTACTTGCAGCTAATTTAACATTCCAAATATGACTTGTCCCTGTATTCAATTGTGGATTCATATGACAACCCAAGCTACGAAATGCCATCGGTATAGGAGCACCATTGTTAATAATTTTAATCATATTCAACTTGCTCTGTTCAGATAATTGTACGTGTGGAATTCTTCAGTAGATGAGTGAAATTATAAGTTCGATTTTTCTGTAGAAACACTCGAGTGTACAAGAGCTTCATCATTTCTATTGCGCAAGAGTATCAATTCATGTTTTCCATTAAGTAACTTTGTTGTAGTTTTCAGCAAATCCCAAAAGTATTTTTAGTGGTACATAAAAATTAAAATATCCATTCTTAAGATTCAAATCATCAGTTTTATGCCATCCACCATTCTGCATTACAACGCTTTCAGTTGGTGATAGAGATACCAAATTTTTTATTGTGGTTGTTGTTCCTAAAAACCTTGTACGATCGATTTCAATGCCATTAAGCTCGTAGCGGATTTCATTAAATAGATGTGCAACAAAGTTGTTTTTCAATTTAAAATCTTCTGAAAATTTTCCAGTTTTTCATCTACAACGAAACCTTCCACATATATATGTCTCTCACTAGGTAACACGTACAAATCTTGATTTTATATTGAGCTTCGAATCTCATCATTATTGTTGTACGATTGTAGATATGGTATGTAGGTATGATAGTCCTTTTTTATTATATTTTCGTCAGACAATGGCTTATCCAATACGTTTATTATTGAGCTCATTTTGTTTTCAGTTTGAAATTCAAAGACTTGAGAAAACTTTTGTTTGCTGTTGTAAGTGACCTTTGACGAGCAGATCTTTTCTATTGTGGTTTAGGTTGTAATATCTGTGGGTAAGACGTGACTGCCGTATTTTGTGATATACTTGTATTGTATATTATTATTACTTAGTTGACCTTAAATGTATTCGTATTTTAATTTCCTCTCCTCGAAAATTAATTAAATCACCGTTCTGATCAACCACGCGCAGTGATAGAGAACTTATCTATTTGGTGTTTACAGGTAAATAAATGAGATTCCTTGGAATCCCATCTATTTTATAGCCTGCAGGTACATTAATCAGAAACTCATGAACGGTATGTGATTTTGAATTGTTCATATATGTATTAGTAGCGATACTACTTTCAATTCGCAAGAGATTTACTTTAAAAATATTAACTGAAAGATCTGAGTAATGATCATCGGTCGGTGTTAGGATTTTACTATTGAATCCTAAAAGATTCCCAGTTGTATTTTCTTTATTAAAATATATCGGGTCTTTAGAACTATTCATTTTAACTTGCATCGTATTTTTGTTAGCTTCTATAAAAATATACTCTCCAGGATTAAGTCGTTTGTATTGCTCTTCTATGTAGTGAACTATATATTTCAATTCATAAGATCCAATTGGTATTTCCATTACATGTTTCCCTATATGAAACATATTGTTGCAGGAGTCTACATTTGGAATACTGTTGTATGAATGAAAATCAGTTAGCGCATACTCATATGTGTCGTTTAAGTCAATGGGAGGAAAATAATTAGCATATAGTGCTGATGAGTTAGAGCTCAGAGTAAGTGTTATTGACATTATAACAGCCTGTTCACAAATAAATAAAGTTTACTACACAGCATGTTTTGTAAGAATGATTTGCATATATATTTCATAATCTTATTTTAAAATTAACTTTTGTTATTAAAAATATTGATATTATTGTTGTTATCATTGCGGATGGCGATTTATTTCGTTTTCCAACTATAGTATTTCCTCTTTGCGTATCCAAGTATTGTGTTGATTAGAAAATCCCAACCATTTAACTAATGCTTTGTCCCCTTTCAGTCGAATCACCTTTTCAAATAGATATGTATTTGGAAATCTAGTTCTTGACAGTTCTTCCGTGTAGAAGCCACCTTTAATAGGATTTCCAAGATAATCTTCTAATATGTATGTTGTAGGATATGTATTCTGAACTCTTTTGATTGTGAAAATTTCTGTTGTCCAATTCGGAGTATAGCCTTTCTCAAAAATATGTTTATATTTGCTAATACGTACATGGATTATATTTTGACATTTTGTACATCTTTAAATGGCTGTATACTGTATTTAGAAGCTGTTTTTCATTTTTTGAGTTGACTTTAATCGGTGGCATTTTAATGGTGCGATGAACTTTTCTATTGTATGCATTAAGTAAATCTTTGTATATTTCAAGCCAGTTGTAGCAACCATTAAAACTAAATTCTTTCCACATCATTCCTCTTAATGTTCTATTGAATCGTTCTACTATTGATGCTTTCATGATGCTATAGGTTGAGTAGTGATTGACGTTGTATTTATCCATCAATTGATTAAAGTGTTTGCTGAAGAATTCTTTACCATCATCTGTTTGTAAGTTTTTTTGGCACACGCCCCAGTTGAAAAATAGTCTCCATTGCCTGCGTTGTGTCAACAGCTGTATATCTTCTCAAAGGTACTGCCCAATCATATTTGGAGAATGTATCAATTACAGTTAGCAAAAATTTATATTTTTTATAGTATGTGGAATAGTTCCCCATTTCAACTAAATCCGCTAGCCAAAGATCGTCTACTCCTTTCATAACAACTCTACGGCGTCCAAACATTTTTCGAGCTTCCTTATGGAGCTCGTTCACTAAACTTCTTTTTGTATCCATGTCTAAGCTTTAAGAAGTCTTTTGGGTGTGTTGCGATCTATCTGATGCGCTTTCAGCAATTGACACAAGCATGTAATTTTCAAATCTATAAATTTTCTCATTTAATCTCTCAATTTCTTCTTCAAGGATGCTCTGATCTTGGAAATACTTTCTTGCATTTTTTTCCTCTCTTCCAACTGTAATATTATTTCATGTTGTTGCATTTCGATTTGATTTTTTAGAGTATTGTGCACTTTGTTGTTATCTTCTTTAAATTCTTTTAACATTTTGTGTTCTACTTCTTCGATTTGAGTTTGCAAAAACTATTTATTGATAGCATCGTTTTCCTCCAAAGCTTTTGCAACATTTTTAATTCTTTCGTTTTGGACATCAATGTTGTTGTTCGCATACAAAAAGAACCCCAACAATTTAGATGTATTTTTCAATGAAATTATACTGCTAGTGTCGTTTAGATAATGCCCGAATTTATCAACAGACATAATTTATATTTAAAATGTGTATGCGTTTATATAGTTTATACTATTATATTAGCTTCACGTAGTTCTTCAATAATTGAGACAATCCCATTGTTGTGATTAGTATGACCTGCAGACTGTGATGCAATCAGTAGTCTAATTCGATCTACTTACTCGTTTGGATCATCCCAGTATATATAGTTTGATTTATGAGGATTTACCTGCATCAACCCCTTACCTAAATAATTAGCCTTTGTTAATTCCGATGACCTCTTATGATTTTTCTCTTTACAAAGTTTTCCAATAATATGTTTGTACTTGTACCCTCTAGTCCCCTTGACTTGACCATCGGACTTATAATCACTTCTGTGTGCATTGGTAGTAAGTAATATTTTTTTATAGATTTCAAGCTCGAATTTATCATAGTTGTTTGGTGTTTTATGAAACATCAAAGAAAACAGTCCTGGGGTGAGAGCCCATATTTGACCACCAACCTGAATTTTATCTTGATTTAACTCGATTTTGCTACTACCAAATTTCCATTCGTTATTATAATCTCTATGTGGACCATAGTTAGTATCTAGCTCGTTTCTCGATTGCAATAGTGATAAGTCGGGATAACTCTCGTTCTCGTCATCAGAATGTTGTGAGTAAAAGTCATATTCATCAAAATCGCTGTTACTTTTACTATTAGACTGATTAAACATTGATTCTTCAATAAGTTTCTTAGGGGTACGTGTTTCAAACTTCATTGTTGAGTTCGGAGGATGAAAACTCGCACTGTCCTCATATTCAGTTTTCTTATCATTCTGTTCTTATGATTCTTGTGTCTAATTTTTTAACCTTTTTTCTTTTAAAAAATAAATAAATTTGTAAATAGATTTGTTTAAGCTTTTAGGTTATTTTATATTAATAATAATTTTTCTATATTTCGCTAACCATCGGTTAGCTTCTTCAGGAAATTATTTAGTTTTGTCAAAAAAATTTTTTCTTTTCAATTAGTATATACAAAAAATTTTTTAACAACATACATCATAAATTTTAAATAAAAAAAATACTAACTCAAAAAATGTACAAATAGTATAAATTAGTAGAATTTTAAATAATAAAACATACTAACTCTAAAATGTATAATTATTATAAATTTTAATTATATATAATAATATAAGGAAACCGGTGTGTGTTAACTACAATTCTTTTAACGTTGCCTAATTAAATAAATAGTATAAATTAGTAACATTTTAAATATTAAAACATACTAACTCTAAAATGCATAAATATTTAAAATTTTAATTATATATATATATATATATATATATATATATATATATATATATATATATATATATATGTTCAATCCCATTGAACACTAAAATAAAATAAATCCATTATTTGTATTATATAAGTCTATATGCTTAATAGAATTGAATTGAATTGAAATGTAACTTGAATTGAAATGTAATACTCGGATGTGTAAAGATACCAATGTAAAGGTCGCTTAGATAATTAAAACGAAAGTTGAAACACTGCACGGGAATTTTCTCGTTGTTAAATCCAGTGGAATAAGTTCGCAATAATTTACATTGGTACCTTTTTCACAACCTTTTTAATATTTAAAATTTACTTACCTTTGCGCCTTTGAGAAGCATACATTACTTACTTATATTTGAGATTTCAAGAAGCATACATTAATAGTTTTGTATACAAATTATACTTACCTTGCTATACAAATTATACTTACCTTGCTGTACAAATTATACTTACTTTGTTATACAAATTATACTTACCATTGTGTATAAGTAATAACTTATACTTTAATAAATCTGCATACTGCATTTTATTCATGGTCCTTCGAGCCGGGTTTTCTGATGCTTCGAAATCTGCGTATTGTGCGACAGTATATATGAGATGCGAAACAAGTACTCAAGATACATTTACCAATTTGCTAGTGGCAAAATGCAAGGTCGCACCAATACAGACAGTGTGTTTACCGCGGCTGGAGCTTAATGGCGCTCTGCTGTTGGCAAAACTGATGAATCATGTCCGCATGTCCCTTAATTTAAAATCGGATGATATTTATTTATGGACCGACTCATCCATTGTTTTAGGTTGGTTGTCAAAACCTCCGTCGTCATGGGAAACGTATGTGGCTAACCGGACGGCAAAAATACATCACTTAGTACCGAGCGCGATTTGGCGACATGTCCCGACTCATGACAATCCAGAGGACTTAGGGACACGTGGATGTAGCCCGGAAGACCTTTCGAAGAGCTTGTTATGGTGGCATGGTCCGTCGTGGTTAACAAATCCAGCATCCGAATGGCCATGTAGAAATCCGCTGGAGAAAAATGAAAAGGGTTTGGAAACACAGGCATTTCATTCTCAGGTAGAATCAATAGAGATATTAGACAGATTTTCATCGTATACGAGGGCCCTACGAGTCCTATGCTACGTTTTTAGATTCTTCAACCGGTTGGCAGGACCCAATAAGCAAGGGAATACTAGAATAAGGTACGGTGAGCTAACACAAGAAGAGATGAAGTTTGTAAAGGATAGACTTATTATACAGGCCCAAAAAAGATTTTACGCAGAGGAGTATAAGTGTCTGGTAGAGTCACAGCGCATTTCAAATAAAAGTTCGTTGAAGACTCTGAATCCCTTTGCAGACGAAGCTTCGATACTTAGAGTAAATGGTAGATTAGCGCGATCGGCACTCCCATACAGCGAGCGTTACCCTATAATTCTGCCCGGCAACTCTAGGTGTTGTGAATTGTATTTGTGGCACCTACATCAGTTTTTACAGCACGCGGAATGCAGTCAAATGTGTCGCATGGTACAAACTGAATTTTATATCGCAAGATTGAAGAACCGTGTAAAAAGGATTATACGTCACTGTAATAGGTGCATCATTTTCAAACAGAATCCTTGCAATCAAATAATGGCACCCTTACCCCCAGAAAGATGCAATTTATCACTTCCCTTCCAAATTACAGGAATCGACTTTGCCGGGCCGTTTGAAATAAAATCATCTCCTCTACGGAAAACACCGGTACTGAAGGCATATGTAAGTGTATTCGTTTGCTTTAGTACGAAGGCAATACACTTGGAGCTCTGCTCAGATCTGTCCTCTGCCGCATTCCAAGCCGCGTTTGCCCGATTCGTCGGGAGGCGGGGGCTCCCCCAAAGGGTAGTTACGGATAATGGTCGTAACTTCCTCGGTGCTAGCAAGGTGCTAGAACAAGAATTTAACAATTTTGTGGACCAGGCAGCCCAGGACGTAGCTCAGAGATACATTGCGCAAGGGTTTGAGTGGAAATTTATACCACCACACGCTCCACACATGGGCGGCTTATGGGAGGCCGCAGTCAAGAGTTTCAAATTTCATCTGAAACGAATCGCAGGAGGGCAAAGATTCACGTTCGAAGAATTCACCACAATCTTAGCGAGAATTGAAGGTGTACTCAACTCCCGACCAATATCTGCCATTTCAGAAGATCCAGCGGAGATGACTGCTTTAACCCCCGGGCATTTCTTGAGAGGAGCTCCCTTAATGGCACTACCCGAACAAAATTGCCAAAATATGTCGATGATAAACAGGTGGGAGAAATTGAAGGTGATACACCATCAGTTCGCCATACGATGGAAAGAAGACTACCTGAAGGCTTTACATAAAAGGTACAAGTGGAAGAACTCCAACCCAAACCTCCAGATCAGCGACTTAGTGGTAATCATGGATGATTTACAACCGCCTCACGAATGGCGGTTGGGAAGGATAGAGAAAACCTTTTCAGGGGCAGATCACAATATACGTACGGCCGAGGTGCGTATAAGCACCGGCACTATAGTTCGCCCAATAGTCAAATTGTGTTATCTTCCATTCCTGACGAAAGAGAATTAGCAGAATCATGCGTTTGTGAACCCTTATGATTAGAATATTTTCCTCATCTATCATACATTCCAAATAACAACATTACCCAACTCAATTATTAGTCCTCTTCCCCAAAATTAAAACGTCAATTTATTAGTTTCTTTTTTTTCATTTCCTAGGCCAAACAGACGGTTAGAAGCAACACGTCCCGCCGCAGAAAACCGGAGACGTCATCGCAACCGCAGCAGGAGAACTGTGGCAGACAATTACCAGTGCGCTCTATGCACAAAATACCACCCGCTAAGGTTTTGTGGCAGATTTCTAAACATGCATCCGCGGCAGAGGGAAGAGGTCGTAGCGAAGCACCGTTACTGCTCCAATTGCTTGGCCAAGAGCCATGATTTACGAGCATGTGAGTCTAATGACACCTGCCGAAAGTGTGGGGGTTATCATCATACGTTGTTGCACATAAAGGCAAGGTCGAGTCGTCAAACCAAAGGCTTAAAGACTGCAAACCACAAGCGTCAACGCAAGCCGAAACTGGAAAGTACTCCAAAGCAAGCTGTCAACACGTCTGAACCATCTAATACTAAAGTGCTGGTAGAGGCGATTAGGTCGTTGGCGAATGTGCTGTACACCCAAGCGGAGCAGTAGGTCTTAGGCAGGCCAAGGCCGGCGCCATGTTCAATCCCATTGAACACTAAAATAAAATAAATCCATTATTTGTATTATATAAGTCTATATGCTTAATAGAATTGAATTGAATTGAAATGTAACTTGAATTGAAATGTAATACTCGGATGTGTAAAGATACCAATGTAAAGGTCGCTTAGATAATTAAAACGAAAGTTGAAACACTGCACGGGAATTTTCTCGTTGTTAAATCCAGTGGAATAAGTTCGCAATAATTTACATTGGTACCTTTTTCACAACCTTTTTAATATTTAAAATTTACTTACCTTTTCGCTTTTGAGAAGCATACATTACTTACTTATATTTGAGATTTCAAGAAGCATACATTAATAGTTTTGTATACAAATTATACTTACCTTGCTATACAAATTATACTTACCTTGCTATACAAATTATACTTACTTTGTTATACAAATTATACTTACCATTGTGTATAAGTAATAACTTATACTTTAATAAATCTGCATACTGCATTTTATTCAATATATATATATATATATATATATATATATATATATATATATATACATACATACATATACAGTGTATATTATACACACATATATATACACCATACATATATATACACACATATATACATACAATATACATACATATACACATATATACATATACATTCACACACATATATAAATACATATATATATATATATATATATACATTTTTTTAACATAATACAAGAATAACGTCATAAAGTTTATTATAAATTATCTTAACATGTGCATACAGCGCAAATATTTTAACATAATAATTATTATTATCGATTTTTAATCCATACATGCATGCATATGTCAAAATACTTTATGTATTGTGTACATAATTTAAGATAAACAAATAATTCTAATAACTTATATTTTATGAATTAAATATTTATAGTTTTGAGCTAAATTGTCAGTATCAATTTTAAAGTTCATTCTTTCTCTAACAGGTATATTAATAATTTCTAACATTTCTAACATAAGTATTCGTTTATAATTGATTTCTGTTCTTAAAACTGATGCATTTTCAAAGTCAGGATAGTGACTAAATTTAGAACAATGAGATGATAATTCTGTTTTTTCTGAATTAATATGTCTATGTTTTTGATTACTTTTATGTCCTGCTATTCTGGTTTTTAATTTATTTTTTGTTGTACCTATGTATACCTCGTTACAATTGACAGATCCATTCCCTTTACATTGAATTTTATAAACTATATTTGACCTATCCAATTTGTTTACTCTATGTTTCATATTACTAAATAGTTTGTAGTTGGTGCAATATGTTTCAAAGGCCATTTTGTATTTTTGAGTATCAAATATTTTTGATTTTTCTAGTCTTTCTGACATTTCTGGTATGTAAATTAAGGATTTATAAAATTTTGGTTCTGTGTTATTATTTATATTATTTGTAATCCTTTTCTTATATTGATTTATTAAACTATAAACTATAACTAATATAACTAATTTTAACATTAAACCTAAATTTATTACAAAATACGTAGATGATTGTATTATATCTGAGAATGGAATTGAGGATATGCTAGATACATTAAATAGTTTTAATAGTAATATTAAATTTACAATTGAGAAAGAATGTAATTTAGAGTTGCCTTATTTAGATACGTTAGTTATGAGAAGAGATAACAATATAGTAATGAATTGGTATCAAAAGCCAACAGCTTCAGGTAGGATAATTAATTATTATTCTAAACACAGTAAGAGAATTATAATTAATACAGCAAAAAACTTGATAGAAAAAGTCTTAACAATTAGTGGTAGCGTATTTCATATAAAAAATAAGATGAAAATTAGAGAAATTCTTATTGATAATGACTTTCCAGAAAAATTAGTTTATAGTATGTAGCTCAATTTAAATGTAACAATGTATTGTATAGCAGATCTACTGTATCATTAGAAGATCACATACTGTAATTTAAAAGATTAATTTCTTGTTTTATGTGATATCCGCTTTAATAATAATAATAACAATGCATTTTATATGAGTAAAAATGACGCGTGATTACATATAAGTTTTCAAACAAATATTTCTTTATTGATTTTGAAGTATTTCATTAGCTACTGGCCTACCATATGTTATGTAAATAAAAATGCAATTTTTATTGCATGTTTGTCCCGATGTTCCGTGAATTTTATGTTCACTTTCTCAAGGGAACTTCGTCTATTTAATAAAAAAAGAAATGTATCAACTATTTTTCCCCATACATTAACAATTGTTTTAAATTTGTGACTTACATGCATATATATATATATATATATATATATATATATATATATATATATATATATATATATATATATATATATATAAAATTACATTAAAAAATATTTTCTACAAACTTTATTATATTTATTTCCCACTATGTAATATATACATAAATCACAGATGTTAAGTGACTTGTAACTGCCGCTTAAATTATCGGTGTCTTCTTTGATGTTTATTGTTTTGTTTATTTTTTGTTGTATTCTTAAACTCTGTTATGTACTTTTCTTCGTGTTGTTTACCTTATCCTTCGTGTTGTTTACCTTATCCAATATTGTCAAATTCTGGCTTATGTTGTGTTTGTATTACGTGTTTTGAGAGAGCAGTGTTATCTTTGCTTTTGATTATATCATTTTTGTGCTCATTTACTCTTATTCCCAAAGCTCTTTTTGCTGTGCCAATATATACCAGATCAGAGCTGTTCATGTTATTGCCTTTGCATGGTATCTCATACACTACGTTATTTTGTTGTAGTTTTTCTATTGGGGGTTTTTGTTTTTGTGAATATTGCACTTAATATTTTATTGTGTTTGTATGCAAAATTTACATCATTTTTATCTATTGTTGTTTTAATTGTTTTGTTGTCAGTGAAGCCGGGAATATATTTAATACCAAAAAAGCGTTTTTCTTGGTTGTGGTTGTCCTGTTTGTTTTCCAATGTGGGTTTGTAGGAATTAATAAGGGATTGTATTTAAGAATTTGAGTGATTTTATTGATGTTCTTTGTATGAAATTGTTTATCACTAATGTCTAATACTCTTCGTATTCTTTGCTGTATTTATAATTTGTGGTTTTGGTTGGGTGGTATTAAAGTTTATTATTCTTCCGGATGAGGAATTTTTTGCATACCAGTCGAATATTATATTATTTCCAAACTTATGCAATTTCGTGCCAAGATATGGTAATTCGCCGTCTTTTTCAACTTCTATGGTAAATTTAATTTTTGGGTGGAATTTGTTGAGTGTTTCCAGGATTTTGTCCTTGTGGTCAAAATGTACGATAGCTAAGATATCATCTACATATTAGGTTATGAATTTAATATTGATTTTCTGAAGTTTTTGTTCATCTAGTGTTACGTCTAGTAATTTGCCTAGTATGATATCTGCGATTGTGGGTGAAAGAGGGTTTCCCATTGGCATGCCGAAGATTTGGCTATATACGTCCTTCTCGTATACAAAGTAGTTATTGTCGTATAGCCAGCATTTTAGGATTTCTATCAACTTTGAACGTGGAATTGATGTTCTTTCTTTAATAAAGTCCCATTTATCATTTATGTTTCGTAAGGCTGTGCTTATTGGGATGTTTGTAAAGAGAGAAACTATGTCAAAGGAAACTATCAAATCATTTTCTTCCAGGTTTATAGTTTGAAGTTGGTTTTTCAGTTGAAAGGAATTCTTAACGTTATATTTGGTTGCGATTGTATGTCCTACGTATTTACTTAATTGATAGCAAGCTATAGGTCATAAGCGCATGTTGTCCTTATTTATCTTTGGAAGGCCGTAAATTCTTGGAGCATTGCCTGCGGCACAAGTTAGTTTGCATTTTTTGCCAACTGTCTATATACTCCTTTTTGTACAATTCTATTACTATTTTATTCTTATTTTTTATTAGTGTTGTAGTAGGATCTGTTTTCATTATTCTATAAGTTACTTTATCTTCCAGTAAATTTCGCATTTTAGTGTTGTATTCTTCTTTATATATCGCAACTATTTAAACGGGTTAGAGTAGATCAACAATACTTATTTATATATTACTTCCAGGAATTTAAAAACACCGCTATTTTCCTTAAACGTTATAAAACGTATTTATATGTTTATTGAACTTAAAATATGTTTTACTATATGTAGTGTATGTGTTGGGAATATATATATTTAAGATTATTGTAGGTTTATATATAAAAGTTTTAATTCGTGCGTAATATATAATTTAGGTAAATTAGAGGTAAGTATAAATGTTTTAAAGAGTGGGTTACACAGTTTAGGTTTGTGGGCACACCTTTTATATTTAATTCACTTATATTTTAATATATGTAGTGTATTTATTTGATATATATGTATATATATATATATGTATGTATATATATATATATATATATATATATATATATATATATATATATATATATATAGGTTTAAATTTAAAATTTCACAATTTTCTTTATTTTAATATATGTACAATAACATATGTAGTGTATTTATTTGTTATATATATATATATATATATATATATATATATATATATATACATATATATAACTTGGTAACCCAAAGGAGCTAATAGTAGTTGTATTTTTTACAACTAGTGATTGACGGGCTATCGGCACGGGAGTCCTTTTAGCTGCTGACGACGAGGTGGACGGGTGAACAGTCATATCCTTCAATACACCCCATGTAAACTAGAGTGGTGCTTTTTACCACACTTCTGACAACGAGCCTTGCTTGTGCACTTCCCAATTAAATGGTTCCTCGCAAGACAATTGACACAATAGTGCAGACTTACCACAGTTTTATATTTCTGCGACAAGTTCATAAGCTTGAATTTCCGGCATGTCGTCAGCTTGTGATCTGCTTGGCACAGACCACAACCGAAGTGACGTCGTGAATCATTATGCTTGATCCGTTGGTGCTTGTCTTGTTTTTGTTTATTGCTGCTGTTAGGTGCCATGATCTGGGTAATACAATGTAAAGAATATTTAAGTTATATAACAAAGATTTTAGGTTAAGTTTCATACATAAGGGATAGATCACTCCAGTAGAAATATGAATTTCTTTTACAAGCCCTTATCATCACTTAAATTGACATTGACCCTTATGAAAAACGGATGATCAGGCCATTATGTATGAAACTTGGGTAAGTATGCATGGGTTAATATTAGGGTTAATATTAGTATATATGTGGGTTAGAGTTTTCAACTACTGGGTTAATTTACTGGGTGGGTAGGACAACAATTTTAGTTATTGGACGTTTTAAGAATCCAGTCGACGTGCGTAGGTCAACAACTCTACTTCGTCCATCTGAACCAGGGTAAGTGTTAATAACTCGTCCGAGTAACCATTCGTTAGGAGGTAGGTTGTCCTGTCGAATAACAACAATGTCATCAACCTCAACTTGTCGTTTAGGGTGTTTCCACTTGTATCTTTTATGCAGCTCTTTAAGATATTCATCTTTCCACCGCCTGCAAAAGTTGTGATACTGAATTTTCAGTCTTTGCCATCTATTTGCCAAGGTGAGATTTGAATGGCTCTGCAGGGGTGAGTATGGGTGATCCTATCAAAAAATGACCTGGGGTTAAAGAACTAGGATCTTGTGGGTTTTCACTGGACGGGCTTAAAGGTCTTGAGTTGAGGCATCCTTCGATTCTGGCCAAGAGTGTGGCTAATTCTTCAAAAGTGTACTTCAAAGTATTCAGCTTCTTCAAGTGGGATTTGAAGCTTTTTACTCCAGCTTCCCATAGACCTCCCATGTGTGGAGCTCCTGGTGGTATAAAGTGCCACGTCAAATTTTGGAAACTTGTAGAAGATACCACAGACCCCTTCAATTGTTTCAAGAACTCCTGTCGTTCTTTCTTCAACAATTGTTTTGCTCCAACAAAGTTTGTCCCATTGTCAGAGTAAATGGCGACAGGGCATCCCCGCCTCGAAAAAAATCGAGCGAACGCTGCCATAAAGGCTTGGTTTGATAGGTCTGATGTAGGCTCCAAATGTATTGCCTTTGTTGCAAAACAGACAAACACACATACATAACCTTTGTGTATTTTACAGTTTCTGCCATTATATACTTTAATATCAAATGGCCCGGCAAAGTCAACTCCAACATTATAAAATGGTCTTGCAATTTGGGTGCGTTCTGGCGGCAAAGCTGCCAAAAATTGGGTAGCTTGTCTATTCTTATACCTTGTGCATGGTATACAGTTGTGTATTACAGAGCTAATAAGATTCTGAAGCTTCGGAATCCAATAGCCAGATCTTAATACTCTTAACATGAGTTTGTTTCCTCCATGCAAAGTCACCATATGCACATGTAGGGTTAATAATCTTGCAAGCTGACTTCTATAGGGTAATAATATTGGGTGTCTTTCAGAATATGTTAAACTATTGGAGCTAGCTAGTCGGCCGTTTGCCCGCATAATATTGGCAGAATCTAGAAAAGGGGTTAGAGTGAGTAAACTGCTCTTTTTTGTGAGTGGGTGTTGTTTTTTAAGGCAGTTATAGTCTTCTTCAAAGTATTTAGATTGACATAGAATAATGAGTCTATCCTGAGTTAATTTTATTTCCCTCGTATCAAGATCAATACTAGGGTGGGTTAACAATCTTTCAATTATTTCTTTGCTGGATTGACCATTATTTCTATTCACGATAATTCTATCACTTTTGGTTGTCTGGGTTCGGGTCAATGATGTTCAATCAATAAATCGATAGACATACGACATTACTCTTAAAGCTTTCGATAACGTAGAAAAGCTTAGCAATATGTCTGAGTGAGTATCATTTTTTCTTTCTAAAATGTTACTAGTATCAGCCGAAGTGTGGAACGAGTGGACAATTTTAGCGTCAGCTTGTGTTCCGAATGGTTTTTGTGTTTTCGGCCATTTCGAAGGGTCTTCTTTTAGCAAGACAGGTCCATTCCACCATAATTCGTCCTCCTTCAACTCTTCAGCAAACTCTGTTTGCTACAAACTCTGTTTGCTACAAACGTTTTCCATGAGTTGGGTGTTTTACTCAGCCAAGCTAAAACTATAGATGACTCTGTCCAAAAATATGTTTGAAGTTGTGGCAGGTTCAGCTGTATTATTAAATTATGGGTAAGATTAGCTAATAATACCGCACCACAGAGCTCCAATTTTGGTAGAGAGACAACCTTAATTGGCGCCAGTCTCGTTTTAGCGAGTAGTAGGGGTTACGATACAAGATTCATCTGGGAGTGTAATTCGGGCATATACCACAGCTGAATATGCCATTTCAGACGCATCTGAAAAGCCATGAAGCTCAACTTTTGCTGACGGCGTAAAATGAATCCATATCGGAATACGAATTTTATCAATATCATCATAGAACTGTAAAAATTTATTCCATCTGATTAGGGTGTGTGGGGTTAGACATTCATCCCAAGCTGTACCATCTTGCCATATTTGCTGCGTAATAATTTTAGCAGAAATCACAATCGGTGCTAACCAGCCAGCTGGGTCAAATAGACGTGCATATGCGATAGAACAGTTCGCTTTGTGTATGAAGATTTCCTCTCAATAATTGGAACACTAAAGAAAAACGTATCCTCCCTAGCATTCCATCTCATGCCTAATGTCTTTGCATTATTTGAGTCGGGTAGCGTGAGCAGCTCAACATCAAGTAAATGTGTTTCGGGTAAACTATTCAATAACTCCTTTGTGTTGGCCGTCCATTTACGTAGAGGAAATCCAGCAGTGTCAAGAGCTGAGATCAGTTGGGTTTGAGCAATTTTGGCTTCTTCTATTGTGTGACCAGATAAACATCGTCTACATACATATTACTCTTCAGAATTTTTGAAGCAATCGGGTGGGTGTGTTGAATGTCTTTGGCTAATTTGTGTTGGGTTGTTATAGCCAAATATGGAGCGCAGTGAACTCCAAATGTTACTGTTTGAAGTTCATAATCTTGAATGGGTTCATTGACGCTTTTACGAAAGAGTATGCATTGAAAGGGTGTGTGGGTAGGGTTTAACATAATTTGCCTGTACATTTTTGTAATGTCGGCGTTAAAAACAAACTGATAAAAGCGCCATTTCAAGATAAGTACAACTAAATCTTGTTGTAGGGTGGGACCAGTGTATAGTGCATCATTTAAGCTATTCCTATTAGATGTTTTGCTAGACGCATTAAAAACAACTCTAACTTTTGTTGGAACGCGATCTAGTTTAACAACCGCATGATGGGGTAGATAGTATTGGTTGTTTGAAGACGTATTCGGGTTGTAATGAACGGGTTTCATATGACCTAAGTCAATATACTCTTGTAATGCACTATCATACTCGATTTTCAATTCAGGTTTCTTTAATA
>OX637537.1:15449494-15481994 GCA_951800035.1 Linnaemya tessellans
ATGCTCCTTACTACTCCAGCGAGCAGTTTCCTCTGAAGATACTTTGGCCCTTTCGTGTTTGGCATGATCCGAGATAGCGCCAAACAGGTCCCTGATGCTTTGGATGCTATATATCGCAAGTGCTCGCGAAAAGATAGCCGTGTGTCAATCATCACACCCAGATATTTCAGAAATGCCTTTGATTCTATGGAACAGGTGCCAACATTGAGGGTAATAGTTTCCCTAGCCTTACGACTACTAATCAAAACCGCTTCGGTTTTATGATCAGCTAGAGTCAATCCCATTGCAGTGATCCAGGACTTTACTAATTGTACGCTGGCATTTGCAATGGTTTCTGCCTCCAGCAATTCCTTAGCTTCACACACCAGCGCTATATCGTCTGCGAATCCCACAATCTGCACTCTCTCAGGTAACCTCAACCTTAGTACTCCATCATACATTACGTTCCACAACAATGGTCCAAGTATCGATCCTTGGGGAACACCACCACTAATCCTACGTTTCCTTATACCCGCATCTGTACTATAGATCAATTCCCTATACCGGAAATAATCCTGCACTATCCCTATCAGATATTCTGGGATGTCCAATCGAGTTAGAGCATCAACAATATGCACCCAGCTCGCTGTGTTGAACGCGTTCTTCACATCCAGCGTCACAACTACACAGTACTCCTTTGTGCCATTCCTCCAACTCCTGCCATAGATAGTCCGTGCAGCAGTTTCTACTACCACGTTTATAGCATCCACTGTTGACCTCGCCCTCCTGAAGCCAAATTGGTTGTCTGATAGACCATTTCTGTCATCAACGCAATTCCCAAGTCTTCGGCAGATCACACCCTCTAGCAACTTCCCACATGTATCTATCATACACAGTGGCCGATAAGATGAGGGATCATCTAGGGGTTTATTGGCTTTTGGTATTAATACCAACTTCTGCCTCTTCCATCTTGTTGGAAAAATTCCCCTACCTAAGCATGTATTCACCATTCTTAAGAACTGCTCGGGACAAAGCCTGACGGCCTCCTTTAATACTATATTTGGAATGCAGTCGAGTCCAGGTGCCTTCTTGTCTCTAAACCTAGAGACAACGTCCTCAATCTCAGCTATTGTAACCGGGGGAAAATTTAATGTCCCAATTGGAGGGTTGTGCTCCCAAGGTGGTGCGTCCTGCTGGGGAAAGAGATGGTCTACAATTTCCTCCAGGATTGGCCCCTCACTCGGTTGCAACGGGGTCAGGCATTTAAGTTTTTTGGTGACCAGCTTATAAGCGAGACCCCAAGGATTATCATCCACCTCATCACAGATATTAAGAAAACACTGCCGCTTGCTCCTACGAATTGCATCCTTTAGGGCCTTCCTCCTATTCCTGTAATTCTCCTGGTATACGCTATTCTCTAACCTACCTCGAGTTCTTGTATACTGCCTTCTGGCACGTATACACTCCGCCCTCAAGCCGGCAATATCATCATTCCACCAATAAACCGGTGACCCCTTTACGGATCCTTTCCGCCTCACCATAGATGCATCGCACGACCGCGTGATATGGTTTACCAATTGTTCTGCCATATCCTCAGCTGAACCATTTAATTCCATACCTTCCATACAGATGGCAAAAATATCCTTATCAAAGGTATTCACTTTCCATCCCGACAAACCTTGTGCACGGGGAGTCACATGCCGTATATCATCCTGTATATCCATAATTATGGCACTGTGATCGCTGTGAGTATAAACATCAGATACTCTCCAGTTTACACGGTTTATAATGGTATCGCTGGCAAACGTAATATCAATAATTGAACCACCATTTCCTCCTCTAAATGTTTCCTCATCTCCAGAGTTCAAGAGCACAACATTTAGCGCAGAAAGGGCCTCTAATAGCATCCTTCCCCTTGCATTCGTCAAGGGGCAGCCCTATTCAGCAGCCCACGCATTGAAATCCCCTGCTATTATAACAGGACTCCTGGCTGCAGCGTCCATCACTATGTTGTCTATAATAACACGAAAGTCATCAATAGAATACCTAGGAGGAACATAACAGCTGTACAAACATATGCCGGAAACAGTGGCCCGCGTGTACCCACATTGCGGTGATAACCTCTCCCTCAATATCAAAGAACCGGTAGTCCATATAGCTGCTGTATCTGTATCATCAGTAACCCAATTTGCAGATACAATCTTCATATATGGCTCGCTGAGTACAGCAACGTCTACCTTTAAGTCTCGTACGGTTTGCCTAAGCAACTCCTGTGCTGCTTGGCAATGATTGAGATTTAGCTGTAATATGCGCATCCTGGGGGTCAATTCTGGTTCTGTGAAAACGTGAAATGAAAAAAAACTTTTCATTTTCGTTTTCATAACAACTTTTCATAACACTTTTCACATTTACACAAAATGCGATTCCCGTTCATGTTATGAAAAACTGTTTCATTCCAGTTGTATCCATGAAAATACTGTAACCATGCTATATAACTTCCAATGTCACTTACAGAGGGCGAAGTTTAAAAGTTTCGAGTGCGACGTTAGGCCGCATACACAATTTTGTAATTTCTTGAGCCGCCGCCTTAATGTTCATCTACTGTTGGTTGAGTTTTTGAATATGTTAAACATTTTGTGTCTAACTTAGTTATTATTAAACAAATATTAGCACAAATATATAAAACACTAAGTATAATTGCAACTATCTAGTATTAATACATTGCAAAGGGAAGCTATTTTCATACACATATATAACAATAAAACATATGTAACCATTGTTACAAACGCGCGTACATATAAATATATATATATATATATATATATATATATATATATATATATATATATATATGTATACATATATATATGTATATATATATATATATATATATATATATATATATATATATATATCTATATATATACATATATGTGCATATTATATACATGTGCACACACTCATGTAAATATATATATGTAAATATATATATATATATATATATATATATACATATATATACATGTATATATATATGTGTGTGTTTGTACGGCAATTAGTTTAGGTAAGCTGCCGCTAAATAATTGTTAGTAACCGCCGATGCTAACTTAACCTCTACTCCGGGTTCTGAGTAATTGTCAAATGCAAAAAATAAAAACAAACTCGCACGCATTAATGAATAAAAATAAAAAAATTATATCCACTTCTTTCAGCACAACTGTACAAAAAATAATAATAAAGATTATAAATAAAAAGTTAATGG
This sequence comes from Linnaemya tessellans, assembly GCA_951800035.1. Taxonomy (NCBI): domain Eukaryota; kingdom Metazoa; phylum Arthropoda; class Insecta; order Diptera; family Tachinidae; genus Linnaemya; species Linnaemya tessellans. The sequence continues at coordinate 15,452,736 of OX637537.1, forward strand.
TAATTTATATACATATACACATTCGTATATATATATATATATATATATATATATATATATATATATATATCTATATATATATATATATATATATATATATATAATATATATATATATATATATATATATATCTATATATATATATATATATATATATATATATATATATATATATATCTATATATATATATATATATGTATATATATATATATATATATAATATATATACATATATATATATATATATATATATATATATATATATATATATGTATGTATATATATATATATATATATATATATATATATATATATATATGTATATATATATATATATATATATATATATATATATATATGTACATATATATATATATATATATATATATATATATATACATATATATATAATGCATATACATATAAAAAAATAGAAAAGTTAATGAAAAGCATTAAAAGTTAAATGAAAAATATTAAAAGTTGAATGAAAAGTATTAATAGTTGAATTCACTTTTTTAAAAGTATTTCCATAAACTGTTGCGCGTTTTCCTCTTGGAACCTTCTCCATTGTTATCACGATAATAAATGAAGTGAACAATTTTTTTTCATATGAAAACTTTTTGACAGTTGTTTACACAGTTGCATTGAACCAGAATCACCATTGATGTGCAAATATGAAAAAAATTCGTTTCATTCCGCCTGTTTTTTACATTATGAAAACACATTATTGTCCTTACGTTTTTTCATAGTACGCGAATCAGAATTACTATGAAAAGCTGAAAAAACTTTTCATTTCACGTTTTCACAGAACCAAAATCGACCCCCAGTTGTATCCATGAAAATACTGTAACCATGCTATATAACTTTCAATGTCACTTACAGAGGGCGAAGTTTAAAAGTTTCGAGTGCGGCGTTAGGCCGCATACACAATTTTGTAATTTCTTGAGCCGCCGCCTTAATGTTCATCTACTGTTGGTTGAGTTTATGAATATGTTAAACATTTTGTGTCTAACTTAGTTATTATTAAACAAATATTAGCAGCAAAATATAAAACACTAAGTATAATTGCAACTATTAGTATTAATACATTGCAAAGGGAAGCTATTTTCATACACATATTTAACAATAAAACATATGTAACCATTGTTACAAACGCGCGTACATATAAATATATATATATATATATATATATATATATATATATATATATATATATAGGTATATATACATATATATATATATATATATATATATATATATATATATATATATATATATATATATGTATATATATAGGTATAGAAGAGGAAGGATGCAGTAGATGCAATCAGGAGTAGTGAAGGTAGCTGTGTGGGATCGGCGGCAGCGAATGGTGCTGCTTTGCCGAACCCAGGCACTAAGGAACCTGGGTGGATAAAGGTCCGTCCCAGGGAAGCGAATAGAAATAGGATTAGGAGTAAGCAGGGGTCACGTTCGGATGCCCTAGCTATTAAAACATGTGGGAACGCTTCCTATGCTGAGATTCTCAAGCAAGTGAAGAAGGACCCTAAACTTAGTAATCTGGGGGAGAATGTGAAGGGCATTCGGAAGACTGGGAAGGGTGAGCTGCTACTGGAGCTCACTAAACCCGCTCACCAGAATATAGGTGTGTTCAGGTCGGAGGTGGAAGCGGTACTGGGTGGGACTGCCGAAGTACGGGCACTATCCCAGTAGGTTAGGATTGAAATTAGGGACATAGATGAGGTGACTTCCAAGGAGGACATCTATGACGCCATAGTTAGTAAATCCAACGATTTTAAGGTACTGCAGTTGACTGCAATTAAATCACTGAGGAGAGCGTATGGGGGAACACAAACTGCCACGATTGGCCTGAGTGCTCCTCTAGCTAGACGCCTTCTAGAGATGTCCAAGATACGCATCGGCTGGGTCGTGTGTCGAATACGGGAAAAGATAGCACCGAAGAGGTGCTACAACTGTCTCGATTTTGGACATAGGGCGACGAATTGTAGCGGCCAGGATCTATCCGGAAATTGCTTGCGTTGTGGGGAAGCTGGCCACAAGATTGCAACATGTTCCAACAGACCTTCGTGCATGCTCTGTAGAAAGGGTGGAAGTACTAATGGTGACCATGTCACCGGATGCGTAGTTTGCCCGTACTACAAGAGGGCGCTACAAAAGCTTAGAGGTTAAACACTACTTAAAAATCAGGGGGTCGATTCTGGTTCTGTGAAAACGTGAAATGAAAAGTTTTTTCAGCTTTTCATAGTAATTCTGATTCGCGTACTATGAAAATACGTAAGGACAATAATGTGTTTTCATAATGTAAAAAACAGGCGGAATGAAACGAAATTTTTTCATATTTGCACATCAATGGTGATTCTGGTTTAATGCAACTGTGTAAACAGCTGTCAAAAAGTTTTCATATGAAAAAAAAATTTTCACTTCATTTATTATCGTGATAACAATGGAGAAGATGAAAACGCGCAACAGTTTATGGAAATACTTTTAAAAAAGTGAATTCAACTATTAATACTTTTCATTCAACTTTTAGTATTTTTCATTTAACTTTTAATGCTTTTCATTAACTTTTCTATTCTTTTATATGTATGTATATGCATTATATATACATATATATATATATATATATATATATATATATATATATATATATATATATATATGAACATATATATATACATTTATATATAAATATATATATATATATATATATATATATATATATGTATATGTATATATATATATATATATATATATATATATATATATATATACATATATATATATATATACATATATATATATATATATATATATATATATATATATGTATATACATAAATACACACATATATATATGTATATATATATATATATATATATATATATATATACATATATATATATATGGATATATATATATATATATATATATATATATATATATATGTATATGTATATATATATATATATATATATATAGATATATATATATATATATATATATATATATATATATATACGAATGTGTATATGTATATAAATTACCATTAACTTTTTATTTATAATCTTTATTATTATTTTTTGTACAATTGTTCTGAAAGAAGTGGATATAATTTTTTTATTTTTATTCATTAATGCGTGCGAGTTTGTTTTTATTTTTTTCATTTGACAATTACTCAGAACCCGAAGTAGAGGTTAAGTTAGCATCGGCGGTTACTAACAATTATTTAGCGGCAGCTTACCTAAACTAATTGCCGTACAAACACATATATATATATATATATGTATATATATATATATATATATATATATATATATATATATATATATACATGTATATAGATATATATATATATATGTATATATATTTATATATGTATGTGTGTGTACATGAGTGTGTGTGCACATGTATATATATGCACATATATATATATATATATATAGATATATATAAAATATATGTGTATATATATATATATATATATATATATATATATATATATATATATATGTATATATGTATATATACCTATATATATACATATATATATATATATATATATATATATATATATATATATATATATATATATATGTATGTATATATATCTATATATATATATATATATATATACATATATATATATATATATATATATATATATATATATTTATATGTACGCGCGTTTGTAACAATGGTTACATATGTTTTATTGTTAAATATGTGTATGAAAATAGCTTCCCTTTGCAATGTATTAATACTAGATAGTTGCAATTATACTTAGTGTTTTATATATTTGTGCTAATATTTGTTTAATAATAACTAAGTTAGACACAAAATGTTTAACATATTCAAAAACTCAACCAACAGTAGATGAACATTAAGGCGGCGGCTCAAGAAATTACAAAATTGTGTATGCGGCCTAACGTCGCACTCGAAACTTTTAAACTTCGCCCTCTGTAAGTGACATTGGAACTTATATAGCATGGTTACAGTATTTTCATGGATACAACTGGAATGAAACAGTTTTTCATAACATGAACGGGAATCGCATTTTGTGTAAATGTGAAAAGTGTTATGAAAAGTTGTTATGAAAACGAAAATGAAAAGTTTTTTTTCATTTCACGTTTTCACAGAACCAGAATTGACCCCCTGGAATGAAACAGTTTTTCATAACATGAACGGGAATCGCATTTTGTGTAAATGTGAAAAGTGTTATGAAAAGTTGTTATGAAAACGAAAATGAAAAGTTTTTTTTCATTTCACGTTTTCACAGAACCAGAATTGACCCCCTGGTTATAGTACTTGTTTGTAATGTTGTGCGAGTTTTTTGCACTTTTTATTTTTTTGGGTATTTTAATTAACACTCTTATGTATGTATATTGATTTTTTATATTGTTTAATAATTGTTATTTGTGTTCATTTTTTCGCTTTTATTTATCTTTTTTATTTTTTGTGTTTATATACTTGGGTAAATATATACACATATAAATATTATTTCACTTATGTGTTATTAAACTTTTAGATTTAGTTTTTTAATATTAATTTTGTCTAATATTTGACTTCAGTATGATTGTATGCTTGTGTGGACTGTATTATTTTGTTATTAGTATTTTTTCACTTGTTCACTTTTTGATCGATAGGACCATATTTAAACGGGTTAGAGTAGATCAACAATACTTATTTATATATTACTTCCAGGAATTTAAAAACACCGCTTTTTTCCTTAAACGTTATAAAATGTATTTATATGTTTATTGAACTTTAAATATGTTTTACTATATGTAGTGTATGTGTTGGGAATATATATATTTAAGATTATTGTAGGTTTATACATAAAAGTTTTAATTCGTACGTAATATATAATTTAGGTAAATTAGAGGTAAGTATACATGTTTTAAAGAGTGGGTTACACAGTTTAGGTTTGTGGGCACACCTTTTATATTTAATTCACTTATATTTTAATATATGTAGTGTATTTATTTGATATATATGTATATATATATATATATATAGGTTTTAATTTAAAATTTCACAATTTTCTTTATTTTAATATATGTAGTGTATTTATTTGTTATATATGTATATATATATATATATATATATATATATATATATATATATATATATATATATATATATATATATATATATATATATATATATATTTTAATTTAGAATTTAACAATTTTCTTTATTTTAATATTTATTTCTCTTTTTCACAATTTATGTCACGGGTTAGACTTGTTTGCTTGCGATGATAAAAACGAATACCTTTTTTCTTTTTGCTGATAAATTTGGCAGCTGTTTCTTTTTGTTGGGGGTGTTGTTAATATATTATCAGGGTTGGGGATCTTGCTGCAAAGAAGATTGGTTATATTGTTCACTGAGGTGAACAGCAACTGTTTTGTTTCCCTTGTCTGCTTGAGTTATTACGATCTCTTTATGTGTTTTAAGAAATTTATTCGTTTTTTCAAAAACAGCTAAAATCAGTTTTTCTCTGGGATTGTTTCTTATATTTCTTCTAAAAAATGCTACCATATTTGCCAGACTGGTAACGCAAAATTTTCCCCCAAGGACAAAAGCCATTGGATTTCCCAAGGGATTTCTTTTTTTATTAAATAGACGAAGTTCCCTTGAGAAAGTGAACATAAAATTCATGAAACATCGGGACAAACATGAAATAAAAATTGCATTTTTATTTACATAAAACACGGTAGGCCAGTAGCTAATGAAATACTTCAAAATCAATAAGAAAAAAATTTGGCCATTATAATTTATAACAAAAATATTTCTTTATTTAGTTGACTTCTTATAAAGTTTTAATGTTCTTGATGTTTCTCATAATAAACATTTATAAATATATTTAAGCTGTTGATATTTTTGATTCATTTATATGCAGATATAGAATTTACATGTTGATTGCAAATTAATTTGAAAATAATGAAAATATGCGCTTTGAAAAGTATGCGTCAATTTAAGCATGAATATCTTTAACGTATGTCAGAATATGATTATCTATCTAGGGTTAATACATAATTTCTATTGACATATTTGTAATGATACCACCACTTTTTAATATGTTGCCAGACAAATATAAAAGCTCATTTAGCCGAACGCTGAAATCGTAAATGCTGCGCAAACGCATCAGCTGATCAAATCTGTTATAATTCAAATTGTGAAAAAGTTTTTTTGAGCGCTATAAAACGCAGCGCAACGAACCTGCAGAAAATAGAATTTCACGCAGAGGTTACGCAGAGACTGATGGCATGTATGTATGTTGAATGAGAGTGTGGCACAAACGGGTTTTTTGGTACTTGTTTGGTTTGATATTTGAACATTTAGTTGATACATTTGTAGACATACATAGCATATTTAATAAATTAATTTGCTATATAACTTATTTTTCTTTATAAAATCTCACAAAAGGCTCAAAATATATTTTAAAATTTTTTTGTAGAATAATACGTTAATGTTATACATACGTATGTATATGTACATATATGAACGCGTGAATTTATGTAGTACCTAAATTACTACATATGTAATTTATGTACGTACATATATGCAGGCAAATGCTTCGATAATGTTTAGCGACCAGTGCTATGCCATTGAGACAATTCGACAATAATTAACACAATTTTGCACTAATGCAGGTCAGAAAAATTCGAAACCATATTCATGACTGAGGGCGAATTCGAACTCGGGATCTATCTTATCTTATAAAATAAATGTATAAATAAAAGTATAATTTAGCCATTCATATAATGAAGATATTACATCGATCGCAAGATTAAAATAACATATTGTACTATTTATATAATTTGGTACGTTTTCTGTACAAACGCAAAATAGGAAAGTGCCAGCAATGTTGAAACACTATTTGTTTAATTCTGACTTAAGATTTTCAGTAATTAAAAAAAATAAGGTGCTTTACCTAGGTAAGGAAACTATGCTGGGGAGAAAAGAATTACCGCGGTTAAGGAGGGATTTCCTGGGCTCTTTGGGGTGCAGCCAGACACGGGTAAACATAAAATAAAAGGGATATACTTACATCAGTCTGGTAGGGTTACACAGATGGTACTTATGCAGTGAAAGAGAAAAAATTTATCAGTATTATGTATAGGCCAGCACTTTATTGTTGCTCAATGCAAAAGCTTATATACGTTGTTCACAATTGTTGGTTTTTTCTCAAAGGAGCAAAAATTAGATTTTAACAAAGGTATTTGATTCCAAAAACAGGTTGATAACCTTCAAGAGCTGAGTAGGTAATAATTTTATACAAATGTGAAATGGGTCTTTTAGGTAAAATTTAGTGACTACGTATTTGCAAATAATAGTTTTATTTCCCACTGGAAAAGGATTACCAGCGGTGTTTATTCTTAACCAGTCTTACTGCTTTCAACAATATTATTTGTTGTATGTATGTATGTATGCATACACAATTTTTTTTCTGTAAAAACATATGGTGCATTTTTAAGCATTCTATAAGCGGAGCTGCGTTAGCATTTGCGCTGCGTCAGCATTTACGCAGCATTTACGATTTCAGCGTTCGGCTAAATGGGCCTTAAATAAGTCATTGTATAATTGGCCGGCCACAACTTTAAATGTTGTGGTGCCATGTCTCAAGAACAAATCCTTATGAAAATCCACCTGTTTTATTTTACAAATAAAACAGGTGCGATGGAACTACGTTTTGAAAAACACCAGTACACGGGAATGGTTTTATTACAATTATAATATCGTTGAATTTCAGAGACATATACCCACTAATGTTGTTTAAACAATTTCCACCCTGTTGCTTGTATGAAATTATACACACGTATATTTGAGAATATTTGTCTCTGAAACTCCATGATATTATGCTTATAGTTTTGGGCAAGGCAGCTAAACCAGGTACCCCCACTAGCCCAGGTTCAGGCTTGCCATAGGGTAAATAAGTAACAGTGTTCATATATATATGGTTGCATATAATAGTACTAGATATATATGGGGTATTCAAACCATGTGCTATTTAGTCATATTGTCATAATAAAACGTTGTTGTTGCGCTGCATACAAATAAGTCATAAAATAATAGCACTCTTTCAGGTATGTTTTTGTTTTGCCATAAAATAGATCTAGAGATCTGAGTCGAACGGCTGAAAATCTTTAGGCGAGACGGTGAAGGTATATGTTTGCCGCCGTTACTTATGAATGATTCACGATTAAAAAACGGCTAAAAAATTATTCATACCTATATGTCTGTACATTAAATCACATTTTTATAACACAAAAATATTAAAAGAGAACTAAAACGCGAAAACTAAGTATGTACAAGTGAAAATTTTTTCTCCTTTAACTTAAGTAGCTGGCACCCACTGAACGTTTTTCCGTATGCCGCCGCAAAAAAAATGCATTCAGCTCATATCAAGGCAGCGGCTGATCAATGTTTAAAACAAGCATACCAAGTTATGACGGGTTGTTCACACTAGTCATATTTGTCGTGCAATTATTTTATGACTACAGTGTGAATCCCCCAATAGAGAAATGCATTATTATTAATATAATTAGTAAGCCTCTTAAGACAAATAAATTAGCCCAATCGGTTGAAGAGTACAAAGTCTGATAATTATCAGAAGGAATTATAATTCCTTAAATAGATTTTCATTAATTGAATCACACTGAGGGTGTTGTTGGTTGAAGTTAACACAACACCATGAAGCGGAGGGTTCTGAGTTCGACTCATTTGTTGTCAGCCTGTATCAGTGATGAAAACATGGCACTGGTCACGGAATATAACTGGCAGAGATTGCCAGTATCATGTACTAAAATCAGAGGAATAGCACCATCTTTCGTCGGCCATGTAGCAATAATATATCCGGCGAAGTAAACGTTTTAAATAGCTACAAAAAATTCTTTACCTTCTACTTCCGGCGCAATACACAGCATATGTAGGGGTCATCCTCTGAGTGCTGGTCCGATCTAAAAAGAATTCAGTTGTATTTAATTGAGCATCCCAGAACTTTTCAATTATATAGCTTCACTGATTTCCAATATTTCTTAGTATATATATTAGAAAAATATGTACTAAATGTATCACTAAAAGTGCTAAAATGGCAAGCCTGCTTAAGCAATTTTGACAAGAAGCTGACTATTTTCCAGCAACAAAATACGTATGTTTTTTGATTTTGTAAATTGTTGTAGTAGTGGGGGTACCCGTTTAACCTGCATTGGTTTTTGGCATCTTTGAATATGACCAAGGTGTTTTAATAACGTATTTATATGGTTAGAACCTATTTATTTATTTATTTGTTGAAATACTTTACAAAGTAAATTTGCAAAGTATTTGGTGCACAGATGCCGACGAGGTGACTTAGACCATGAATAATTTTTCCCTTTTCCCTAAAATTACAAATCAGTTTCGTTTTTTGCTGGGATTAACTCGTGTTTTTTGTCGGCTCCAATAAATCACCTGTAAAGTCTGTACTCGAAGTGTAAATACCTTCATAAATCGTGTCAAGCAGCTTATAAATAACAAGTTACGCTGTTGTTTTCCTCCATAAAAAAGTGATTTTATAAGCTAATTGAAATTTAATTTCTTTTATTATTTCACTGAAAATTGGTTGTGAAATTACTCAAAGAAAGACGAACTAAATAGATAAATAATATCAAAGCAAATATCTAAAGCTGTTTCATTCTATGATAATACTGGCAATACTGCACGACAGTTAAATTATCACTGCTTATTCACTGCAATACCCCTCGTTGTTAATTGTAAACTGCATTACCATTTATCATTACCCAGGGAGCAAAATTAATTGCATCGGATTATTCATAAAAACTCAAAATTATATATATATATATATATATATATATATATATATATATATATATATATATACATATATTTGATTGTTTCATCGTTAAAGCAGAAAGCAGATTTTAACAAATTAAATAACCTACTATTTATGGTAAACTGGTCTGAGTATCATACAGACAATGCTTTAAATCCACAAGAAATTGATAAAAAGTTATCAAAATTTTACGCAGTATTATTTGACTGCTTTCAGAAATCTATTCCATTAAGAAAAAGAAAAATCACTAATGGACCCCCGTGGAACACATCGCATCTTGCTAGACTCAAAAACTTAAAGAATAAACGTTATAGAGTCTTCAAAAAAACCAGTCTAAAAAGTCCGGAAGTAGATCAAACATCTCAAATTACAGAGGTATTGCTAAATTAAGTGTTATCCCGAAACTTTTCGAGAAAATTATAACAGACCATCTATCACATCATTTATCATCTTATTTGTCACCACTTCAACATGGATTTAGAAAAGGACGCTCTACTGCTACTAATCTTTTGGAATTTACATCTTATGTAATAGATTCGTTCTGCTCAGGTTACCAAATCGACACTATTTATATAGACTTTAGCAAGGCATTTGATAAAGTAAATCATGACCTTCTTATATCAAAACTGGAATTAGTTGGCTTTTCTCCTATTTTCTTGAAATGGATATCGACTTATCTTAAGGACAGACATCAATGTGTTTTGTTTAGAAATCGTAAATCTAAAACTATTTCTGTACTTTCTGGAGTTCCTCAAGGTAGCCATTTGGGTCCTTTATTGTTCCTCATATTCATTAATGATCTACCGTCCTGTGTTCACCATTCCAATATACTAATGTACGCTGATGATGTAAAGCTTTTCGTTAGCTTTAATAATTCTAATGTGTCCTCATTACTCCAAACGGATTTAAATAACCTCAACCAATGGTGCAATCTAAACTTAATGGAGTTAAACTTAAGGAAGTGTAAATACATGTCGTTTCACAGAGGATTTTCCGTACAGTGTACCTACAGAATTAACGAATATGCTGTTGAAAAGGTTGATTTATTTCGTGATCTTGGTGTATTACTGGACACTAAGCTAACTTTCAACCATCACATCTCCCAGATTATAAATAAAGCTAAAGGAGTACTTGGTTTTATTATACGTTGGGGAAAGGAGTTTGACGATCCGTACGTTATAAAGCAATTATACACTTCTCTGGTTAGACCTATTTTGGAATATGGATGTGTGGTCTGGGATCCGCAATATGAAGTTCATATTAAGAAAATTGAATCTGTTCAAAAACAATTTTTGATATTCTGTCTTAGAAGTCTGCCCTGGATTGCAAATGCAAATCTCCCATCATATGAAAGCCGCCTATCTCTTATCAAGCTCCCTACGTTAAAAACTAGAAGAAAATGTATGAATGTTTCATTTATTTTAAACTTAATCAATGGTATTACCGTTTCCGACGTACTGCTGAGTAAAATTGAATTTATAATTCCACAACGCCCGACAAGATATTACATGCCTCTCAAGCTACAATATTTTCGCACTAATTATGGTAACTTTGATCCATTCCGTCGAATGTGTGCAGAATTCAACAGCCTTTACGACATAATTGATTATTCATCCCATCCTGACACTATTAAAAGGAATATCATTAATCACTTAAGTAGTTAATTTTATATACGTTATCTCAATTATACTATTTTGATTTAAATTTAATGCTGTAATAAAATATTTTCAATGGCCTGTAAGAATTTTTTTCATAGGCTGATTAAATAAATAAATAAATAAATAATTCCCAAGATAGCATGCTTGAAAAAGAGATGTACTTTAGAAGGATCGGATGATAGAATGATAATCTGCTGATTATGTCACGGTTCATACCCTTTTAAGTGCGCTGATATTTCTGGCTTAGTGGGCGAGTTAATAGCAAAAAACAAAAACGTTCATTGGCGTTGTAATAGTTGCCAGAAAGTCAGTGTTGAATTTTTTAAATTCTTCCAGAGCACTAAAAACAATTTCCTGCAAATCCAGAATAACCTTGGCCATTTAACTGAACAAATTAATGAATATGGAAAACTTTTTAGTGACTTTAAAACTTTAGATAGTTTACAATCACCATCCACAATTCGCCGCAAAAGCCCCAGATTGTTGAATAAAGATAACAATACTTCTGCAACATTCAATATGTAGTTAATACGATTAATGACGGATCCAGTTTAACTAAAAATTCTACTACTAGAACAAATATGCCTAATGCCCCGGGTAATGTTGGTAACATTATTCATGTCAACGATATAAATAATGATCTGAGCTACTCATCAACGGCGGTGTCTCTAAATAATGCTTCAAAATCTTTAAGCCCCGCTCAATTAAGTAATTTTGATGTCTCAACTCCAGTCCCTTTAACCTTAATAGCGAGCTCGTCTACAGTTCATAATCAAAATTTAACAACAGCCCCAAGGGAGTTGCGTACGATTCCTCCGAAAAAAACAATATTTGCTACACGTTTCGCATCGGATACAAAAGCTGAAGATATGAACTGGTATATTCAAAGGAAATTTGAAAATTGCTCACCACATGATACTCTCGTTTTTAAAATAAACTCTAGAAATAGAGCATCATTCAAAATAATTGTACCGGAAGTAATGTTTCAACAAATTGTTAGTCAAGAGTTTTGGCCTAATAATGCTTTAGTACGTGAATTCTTTTATAAAGATGATAATAATGCTCGCTTGCCTAATTTAGTGCACCCCAATCCAAAAAACGAATATCTATTTTATACCAAAATGTCAGGGGTATTAATACAATTTATTCAATTAATTCGGCATTCAATGAAACCTGGCTTAATAGCAAAATTAATAATACCGAAATTTTGTGTTCTAGATACCAAATTTTCAGAAAAGATAGAGAAAGTTGTCAAACAGCCAATAATATTGTAAAAAAATCGGATGGTGGTGTTTTAATTGCAGTCTCAACTATGTTTTCGTCGGAAGAAATTATACTGCATGATTTTTTGCGCATTGAGTTTATATGCGTATTAGTGAAAATACATAAACAGCTTATGTATATTATTTGCTTGTATATTCCTCCTAACTCGCAATATTCTATCTATGAGGATAACCTAAAAGCTATAAATGTTATTGCAGATAAAGTAAATTCAAATGATCTTATACTTGTGCTGGGAGATTTTAATACGCCAAATGTGTCCTGGAAATCTGTGCCTGATTGTAATTATTTGCCACCTCTTCAATCTTCGGAGTTATCACAGTATTTCATTAACAGTTTACTGGAGTGCTGCCTTTTTCAAATCAACTGCATCACAAATAGTTCTGATAAATTGTTAGACCTTGTATTTGTTAATGAATTGCCAGACTTTTCGATATCGCAGCATCCCCCGCTTTCAAATCCTGAGGATAGTTATCATCCTATGATTGAATTAACCTATATCTACCAACCTCTTCGACGGTCAACTACATCTCAGCAAAATACAATTTTTCGTTTTAAATCAACAAATTACATTAAACTTCAGCGTAAACTCTCTCAAATCGACTGGTTAAATAAATTATCGTATGGCAATGATATAGACAAAAGTATCGAAAATTTTTACCAGATACTACACAAATGCTTCCTATCTTCAATACCTAGAGTACTACCTGCGCCCTGCCTTGGTCCACCTTGGAACTAGAGCTGTGTCGTTCGTGAACGAACGGGTCAATTTGAACGAATCAGTACACTGAACGAAGTGAGCCGGTTACTTTACTGAGCCGTTTTGGCTCAGCAGTACTGATAATAAGTTCAATTCACTTGGGTTCGTTCATGGCCGAACAAACAGGTCATATAATATATATACATATGTATATATATTTTATTACATATAATCTTTTCATTAAAGCTACGAAACGGAAAGAATTTTATAACTTTGCCATAATACACCAGAGCAAGGCTTCCATTTGCTCATTTTCACTTTTTTTTATTTATTGGAAACGGATTTCTTTAAATATGTATGTCCCGAACTGCACATCATCGAAAAAAGAAATCTTAAAAACTTTTTAAACTTTCTCACATTCTATTTTTGTTTATATGCAATTAAATACTTTTATTTTATAAAAATTATCACTTATTAATTTTTTCTTTTTTGCATTTGGTATTGTTTGTTTTGATTATTTTCCTTTTTATTGACGGAATCATATGTTTCATTGTTTTCATTTCGTATTTCATAAAAAGAGCGAACGAAAGAAATGAACGAACGAGTTCTTTCTCAAAGAATGAACGAAAATGACCGGTCACTTGAACGAACGATTTGGCACAGCTCTACTTGGAACACTAAACAACTTTCAAGACTTAAAAACCGAAAGAGTAAACTATTCAAAAAGTACAAGCAAAATACATCTCAACTGAATTATTCTATGTACTCCTCAGCAAGATCTGGATATACCATTGCTAATCAACTGGCTTATAGTGCTTATTTAAACAGGGTAAAAAATAACTTAAAAAATTATCCCAAATCTTTTTATAAGTTTGTCAATTCGAAGAGGCCTAAGTCAGATTTCCCTTCTGTCATGAAGTTTAAAGATTGTGTCTTCAGATCATAAAGTTATAAGTTATATGTTTTCTGACTTTTTTGCATCAACCTATTCGTCTACGTTTAGCAATATCGAGCAATATTCTTACCATATCCCTAAATCAGTGAATTTTAATGTACCCCGTGTTGAGCAGCAAACTCTTTTGACCGGTCCTGATGGTATTCCCAGTAGTATTTTTAAATACTGTTCTCATTTACTAAGCACTCCATTGACCTATTTATTCAACAAATCACTCAAATTGAATTATTTTCATCCAATTTGGAAGAAATCGTTCATCATTCCGCGGTTCAAATCTGGATCTAAAGCTGATGTATCAAATTATAGAGAGAGGTAAACTGAACACTATACGAAAGTTGCTTGAGCAACTCTTATGCGATACATTGTCTTACCAAGCAACGTCTATCCTTTCTTGTGATCGACCTTCTGTAAAGGTCGATCAACTATTACGAATATCTTAGAATTAACAACCTTAGTTAACGATGGATTTGTCACTGGCAAATCTTTTGTAAAGGTCGATCAACTATTACGAATATCTTAGAATTAACAACCTTAGTTAACGATGGATTTGTCACTGGCAAATCTTATTTGAAGAACAGAACGCAGTGTGTCAAGTTCCGCAATATGCTTTCTACTGATATAAATGTTATATCAGGTGTGCCTCAGGGTAGTCATCTCGGCCCACTTTTATTTACGTTATTTATTAATGATCTTCCCTCCGTTGTTAAAAACTCAAATATACTAATGTATGCAGATGACGTAAAGTGGGTGCTGTTGGCTGAAGCAGTAAAACACGAGACTTTGAAGCGGAGGGTGAGTTCGAGCCCGCGCTGAGTCATGAAATATTGTGTTGAATTCTTCTGATCAGCATTAGTGCGTGGTTGTGTTAGTTGTTGCCAGCCTGTTTCAATGATGAAGGCATAGTCACTGATCACTGAACATAATTGGCAGCGACTGACGCTATCATGTACTAAAAAGCAGAGTAACAGCACCCACCTTCGTCGGCCCTGTAGCAAAAAATTAGCCGGCGAAGTAAGAGGTTGAAATAGCTACAAAAAAAACAACTGTCTATCTTCTCATCTTTCCTAATCTGTCCCCTCAATACTATCCCCTCGTTTTCAGTTCCGGCGCAATGCATTGCATATATAGGGGTCATCCCCTGAGTGCTGGTCCAAGATAAAAAAAAAAATTATTATCGTTTGACTCTATTGACCAACAGTTGCGTCTCCAAGCTGACATTATACACTTAACCACTTGGTGCGCTAATAATTTAATGGAGCTAAATGTGAAAAAGTGCAAATATATGATTTTCTCAAGAACAACTCCAATCAATGGACTCTATAAAATGAATAACGCTGTTCTTAACCTAGTGGATTCATGACTAATGACTTGGGGGTTATTTTAGATAAAAAACTGGACTTCAGGTGCCATATAACTTCGACGATTAACAAAGCTACTCGTGTTCTGGGTTTTATAAAACGCTGGGCTGGAGTTCTCTGACCCTTACACAACCAAAATGTTATTTACTACTTTAGTTCGCCTAATACTTGAATACGGATCTGTTGTATGGGACCCACAATATCTTTCACATTCAAATAAAATAGAGTCAGTACAAGTGCAATTCTTATTATTTTGTCTTCGTGGTCTTCCTTGGAACTCTAATATAAGATGGTATCTTACGAGAGACGCACAGTGGTCCCAATATCAAATTTAGCGCGAAAAATATCATAATTCTTTTGGAAAAGTAGCTAGATGCACAAAAATTTATATTAATCAACTACATGGCATAACACAATCTTGAGTCAAAAGTGGGCGGATTCTATTGAGTAGGTGTGGCACTTTCATTATAAGATAATAATTATTATAATGATTCTCTTTACTACTTTTTATATTATCCACAATAATTTAAAAAATATACAAAAAATAAGTATTTTAAGAATTATTTTTATTTAAATATATAGTGCAAAATTATACATACATATATATATATATATATATATATATATATATATATATATATATATATAGAACTTCTTAATTCTTTCAGTTTTTCTCTTTGGCCCTTTATTATTCTGTTTGTGGTATGGCCTACTAAACTTTGTAAAGCGCCACATCGGCAGATATTTCTGAAATCTTTACTGCATTACATGGGTAACAATCCTTTTTGGCATTCAATTTTTTTTTTATAAGATGGATATACATATATCAGCAATACGCTTTTTAGCACCTAGGCGCATAGAAACACAAGAACTTTTTGAGTAATGTAATGTAATGTATCGGTTTCTTATCTAACATCTTTTTTATTTTTGAAGGTCTGTTTGGAGAAATATCTATGCTTTTGATAACATCTGCAACAATTCGTTTGCCTGCTTTGTAATGACAACTTGCAGCAGCAAATTTTAACTCTTCTGGGGAGTAAGTGGGCAAAAGAGACTTCATGGTCATCATTTCCATAATTTTGTATCCAAATTTTAATTAAAATGTAACAGCATTCAATTTTTCCTTTTTATCCTTTTCAGCAAACCAGACATTGAATGGATCTCTTATCGTGATGGACATTTTAACCTAAAATATCGATATTTACTTTATTGGCAAAAATTGGCAGCTAATTATTTAAACATTAAACAGTTCACATTTCATAGGTCACATAGGCATAAAAATTGGAGAAAGCTGGTGAAATTCATATTTAAAAATTTCACAGAACTAACAAAATATATAAAAATATACAATTAACGAATACGTTTAGCTTTTCACAATTTTTTTCTAAACGAAATACTAATTCGACACCAAATTAAGAAATAAAGAAGTACATACCTCTATTAAAAAAAAAACAAGAACTATTAACGAAAACGTTTTAAATTTATTTTGCAGCCTCTCCAAATCACAAAAAATTTTTGGCTGATTTCTTAACAAAAACAAAGTGTATAAATTGTTTGTGTTTTATCCAATATTGCAGTGAGGATATTGCAATTATACAAAAAAATATATATACCGTTATGCACGGTGAAGTGTTCCCATTAAAGATCTAACAAAATTTTGTTTTCTTGTGCGATTCAAAATAAATTGTTTTTTTTCGCGCTAAAATTGCCATTGGGACCATCGTGAGACGCCTAGGACTTCTTAAGCTCCCAACCTTAAGGAGCCGTCGGCATATGCTAAATGTTCTTTCTGCTGAAATTAATACACGGCTGCATCACATCTCAATTTCTCCTGAGCAAACTAAACTTGAATATACCCAATCGTCCAACAAGGTATTATAGCTTCTTGAGAATTAGGTTTTACACTACAAACTATAGTAACTTCGACCCTTTCGGAGAATTTGCAATGATTTTAATAGACTCTACCCTTGTATCGATTTCAACAAAAGTATTGATGTCGTAAAATATTATATATTTTACATCTTAACTCATTACAAAATTAATTATAAATAAATGTTTAATTTGCTAAATCGACATTTGTTAAAGCCATAGTATTTGTTTTCGTTGTATTGTTACTATTGTAAAACAAGTCGATTCCATTTATATACATATGTATGTACTTATCATTTCTGAAACATTGGTATATTTTAATTGTATCAGTCTGTAAGGATTAATCCATAGACTAAATAAACAAAAAAAAAAATATATGAAAAAATTCCCCGTGAATGATTTTACGCTAAAATTAAATTCCCCTGATCGTGAATGATTTTTTCCCGCGAGTTTTTTCACTTTTTCCTTTAATTTATTCACTTAGTTTTTCGTGGGGAATAGAGAAGAAAATGTTAGTATTTTCTATTATAATAAGAGTTTAAAAATTTTATTTTAGGGGCAAGATCTATTAAACTGATATTTTTTGGAACAAATTAATTGCCTGCGTCTTTGTAAAACTTGTTGCTCCAATTCTAAAGATTTAGAATATTTTTAATTTGTTTTGTCCAGATTCCAAAATGTATCCAAATTATTTAATTATTAAATAATTAGCTATACTTTTTTTAACTTTTTAAATTATTGCATTAACGTAAATTTTTCAACACAAATTCTTTGATTTTTCATGTCGTTTCGGCTTCTTCTCTTTTTCTACATTCACTGAGAACTGATAGCGGGAATAATTTCCCACGGGAGATTCCCGATACCATTTTTCCCTTCAATGAAATAAAAATGTCACGTGAGCAAATATTCCCATTGTTATTCACGATAGGGGTGCATATGTCCGCGTTCTTATTATTTTCTTCCGTTACTGTGACCGACTGTACACGACCTATGCCTTCACATTGGAAGTAGCAACGGAATATTCCTCAGAACTGTACATTTATACAGTTATCTGAGGTGTTGAAATTATCTAGTGCGAGTGAAACACAAAACTATCGAAAGATAATAAATTATCAGTGGTCTGGCTGCACTTAAAAAATAATTGTCAACGAGGCTTGATGTTGACTGACTCAGAGCTGCTTTGCGACTCTAGAATAAAATCAAATCTTACTACACTTATAACTTTCTCAGAAAGCACTCAAAATATCACAATTATTGGAATCGATGCGAATTTGGGTATCTATCGAATGACACATGTATACCCAGCCTAGTATTGGAGTTACATAAAAGTAAATAAAAATACTCCAAGTATATAGCTAGCACATTGCACTATCAAAAGCAAATTTCTCAACAAAAGAGAAAAATGCGCGAACATGTACACCGCCTTTTTGCAAACAAAACAAAAATTCTTGTTAAAATGGTATTTATTAGCTGTTAATCTGGGTTTCATAGCATACATACAAAAAAAATCTTGTTAAAGCCTAAAAAGATGGCGTCTTGTTTTCTTCACTAGCGTGTTTTATTATCAGAGCTATTAAATGAACTAGCTCAGTAAACCGAGCTGAGCTAAACTCACTGAGCTGAAAAGCACAACTCTTATATAGTTTCAAATTTAATTGGAACTAATTGCTGACATATTATTTTAGTAAATGTTTATACTGGTATAGACACAAACAGTATTGTTGATACCGGTATATTAGGGTGCGCCTTATTTTTAAAAGTGAAAAAGTGAACCTTAACTCCCCCTATAAATGTTCTCTATAGCCAAAAAATACGTTGTAAAAAATTTCAATAAGATTGGAATAGGAGAAGGCGTGCCGCATCTGCCCACAAAATGGTAATATTATCAAAATAAATTTCAAAATACAATATTACCACATCAATTATTTAAATATAAGTTCGAGCAGAAATTTTAAATATTCTTGGAAATTATGTAATGAATCTATTCCTTCTGAATCTGAGTTCTATAACGAATAGTGTTCAAACACTGTTATTTTAAGTTATGCCATTTCTTCTGCAAACAGACCGATTTTGATAGTTTATATGAAATTAATTCTTTTTTATAATAAAAAATAACTTTAATAAGCCTGTGTTGTGTTTAATTTATTGTGATTTGTCAATAAAATAATATTATTTAGCTAATTACATTTCCTCAAAGGAATAAGTATAGTTAAAAAAAATTATTTTTATGAAATAATATTTTTAACTAATTTTTACTAAACAAATTTCGAAACAATTTATTCACTTAATAAAACTGATTTGCTTGGATTAGGATATTGTTTCCGATAATCAGCTACAATTTGCACTATAAATTGTTTTTCTTCTTCATCATGTGATAAAACTTGATTAAATTCTTCCATAAGCTTCACAGCCCTTTCTGCAGTATCGTTAACAACCCTCAATTTACTTACAAAAGCCAAGCCAATTTTATACGACTGATCATTTTGCCATTCTTCAGGATCTTTCTGTAAGAAATCTGTTGAAATTGAATACCTTTGGAAAAAATTTAAGGTCTTTTGCGAAATAAAATTCTCGATATTTTTGTTCATAAACTGATCTATTTGAAAGCGCTACTAATTCTGGCGAAATGTACCACAAATGGCTGCAGAACTTTCTAGTTAGCTCACGACTTAAATTTTCATCAACATCATTGTAAAGATATAAACTTTTTAATAATGTCAAATCTTGGTTGGGTGCTTCTGTTGCAATCGGCGCTTTTATCCAAACTTTTAAATATATTTTTATAATGAAAATACATACATCTCGAATGGCATTAACCTCATATTCAGACGAAAATATTTGGTCTCGAAATAAATACATTTTTAAGCAATATATTGCTTTAGACATCCAACGTGCATAGTGGAACGCTCCGGGCTTTCGAAATGTAAAATTTGGAAGCTTCCCTCCTAGGAAAACTATTGCCAACTGAAGGAGTTCTTTGTAATCTTCCCGTGGTTGCATTTTGCTTAAAGTAATTAAAATAAACTCACATAATTCCGTTGTATCCCCGATTACATTTTCCACATATTTGTCTTGAACGCCAGCTTTAAAATTACTTTTATCTAGTTTACTCCAGTCATCCCTGAATCTTTGAAATATTTTGACAGTGGGACCAGAAGATATTAACATTTTTGCTTCAAATACGCTCCGCAAAAGTATTTCAAATATGTGATGACGACATGGGTAATACAGAAGATCTTTGTTGAGTGTTTGTTCCAAAAGCACACACGCACCTTGAATTCTTCCTGTATTTGTTGCGGTTGTATCGAAGCACAGAGCTTCAACTTTTTCATCGAGCCGCCATTGTTTAAGTAAATCAAAGACGGCCGCTGCTTGCTGTTTTCCCGTGCCTGAACTTATCGCCGGAATCCCGAGTAACTGCTCAGCTCCATCAAAAGATATAATTACAGGAAGACGATCGACTCGTTCCCTGCCCATTAGTGATGGCAAAATTTTACCATCCCAATGAACAGTTACTGCTGTTATATGTTTCTCTTGAAGCCTTTCACGAATTTTCTTGCCTGCGTCAAAACGAAACTTAGTACGTGACCGGCGGATTGAAGTGGCATTTATTACTAAATCATTTACGTCATGGTTCAAAGCTTGAGCAGTTGCTATTAGAATTCGAACGGCATCGCGATCACTAACTTTACACTTATCTAAAACAGAAACGAGCTTTGGTGTTATAAAATTTTGTCGACCTCTTTTTTTTCTTGAAGTACTGGCACCCAAGAATGATAAAATAAAGATTACGCCAACAAGCTGAAATAAAAATACTTTTCTGCGCACGATGGAGCTCTGACGTCACTCAACATGTGCTCTGATTGGCTAATAAAATTCAGTTGGAGAACTATTATGTTATTGTAAAAACATGACAATGGGACAAATTGTTATTTTTTTACCTAAATTTTTTGAAAGCAAACAAATTCTTTATAATAATTCTATATATAGATTTTCATTACTTTTAATACCATATTTCACTATTGCTGGAAATAAAATATAGTTTTCAAAAAGAAAATTTTTTATAGAGAACAAACGTCTCAAGGCCTTCTCAAGATTAAAGTTTGCAAAGCTTAATTTCTGAATACGACATGATAAATTTTTTATAATGACATCACACTGACTTTTTGCTATTTTCAGCCTAAAATTTTCCTTGAGAAGTGCATCTCTAAAAACGATTCAAATAAATATTTGCTTAATGTTAAAAAATGTACATACATTTTCATTTCCAAAGTTTTATTGTAAGTTTGGAGGCCATCTTCTTTTTCAAGATCTTCAAGATCAGTCGGCCGTGGAGCATTTTCCGTGACCAATTTTTCTTCAAAACTATTCGAAATATCATTTTGTTTTTCAGTTTCACATAAGCCCAGTTCACAATCTCGAGCAAGTAGTCTAGCATCGTAGCATGAGCAAAATAATTGTACTCTACACCAACAAAATACATTGAAAATGCTCTCAAATACTCTCTCAATTTGCAAATGCTATAATGCAAGACCATTTGCACAGGATTGTGAATTGGGCTATTGTCTTTCATATACTTTTGCAACTTCAGTTTCATTAGCAGTTGTCGTTTCAATTTCAATAGCACTAGTGTCTAAAGAGGGAACTGCATGGGATTTTAATATTTTTGCACGCCGTTTGCTAAATCCTATTCATAACGCCTTAATAATGTACTGCAAAAATTAATTTTGTTTTAACTTACCCATTTCAAATTTCAAGTTTCTTTCAAAATCCTCTTGCTTGAAATGTAAAGCACAAATTATTTCTTTATCCACATTTACAGGCTTCACTCTTTTGCAAAAGATTACCCATAACTTCCTTCGAGCTTCATCTTTTGGAAAATTGTAAAACGATACAGCTTTTTGAAAACACAAACGTTTTATTAAAAATACTCAAAATATTAGGTTTTAACATAATTTCTCACTTGTTTTTTTGCTGTTACTTTGTTTGCATTTGCCCACTGCACATTTCATATTTGCTCTCTTTCTTATCACTTCACTTTATTTTGTTTTTTATTTTTCTTAGTTTTGCAGCTTTTAAACAACCAAATTTAAACACTTTTTTATAAATTTAATTATTTTAATATTTTTTATATGTATTTATTATAAAATATGACACGAAATTCGTTGTTTATTAAGCACCGATGAAATACTTTTTTTAAAACTCTCTGAGTAAATTAATTACAGGGCTGCCAACTATTACAAAATACATAAATTTTTTGTAAGAAATTATAAATTTCTCATATGATACAAACTTGGTAACCTTTGCGAGGGGGCTACTACGTCATCAAACGGTAAATCATGCGCAAGGCGTAATCTTTATTTTATCATTCTTGCTGGCACCTATCTCATACATTGGGTCTGGAATTTTTTCAATTTCGTAATTGTCAATAGCCTCTTCGTCACTTGACTGTGATTCAAAGTTGTCATATTCGCCTACATTTTTTAAAAATAAATTAGTACAAAGAACACTTTAACTTAAAAATTTACCTTGCAATACGACCGTATGTTTGTCTTGAAAACATTCTTTATTCTTCTCTCGAATCGATTTGGCTTTCTCTTTTTTTGCCAATTTGCAGTCACTACCTATCATTGCTCCAGGTCTTCCTTTTTTTTCTTTGATTTATTAAAAAAATCTTATCTTCCGCTATAGAGATCATATCCAATGCATTAGAATGTGCAACGTCAAACAAATCGTCAAATTTATCAACAAAATCCTTCTCACGTTTCTCCTGTAATAATGTTTGGCGTTTCGAGCTTTTCTGTAAATTTCTCCATTCTAAATATAAACTTTCTACTTTTAAAACACATTTATCAGTAGATCTTATTGGGATTCGTGCTTTGTTCCATAAAACTTCTACTTCTTTTACTACAAGAGAAGCACTTGCACGAAGTTTTAGCTTTACCTTCCTCATGTTATAAAACAATACACGCAAGACTTGAGCATTAGAAGGCAGCTTGGCACCTATTATTTGGCTTTCATCATAGCCGAGAAGGTACACTTGTTCTTTTGCTCTTGTGTTCATTTTATTTATTTTATCTTTAATTTTACAAACTTACAGACTTATTGGTTTTAGGTTTTTATTTGTTTATTAACAATTTTACTTTTTAACTTTCTAACAGCGGTACTATTTCCCAAGTGAAAAAATGTATTTAATCAAAGAACACTTTAATGGGGGGACTCACCGTTTTGTTTAAAATTTGTGGCGAGATTACACAACTATTCATTATTAAAGTTCTAGAGCTACCAGATTTATATATGCATTTTTTATCCCTTGTCTTACCTTACAAACCAAAAAACTTTACTTATTTTGATAATAACTGTTAAAATCCATATATGGCTGAGCATGTGAATGAAAAAATTTCAAAACTTTAAAAACCGCAGTCTTATTATAATTTTTAGAACATTTTTATACACAGAACAATTCAATTTACTATAATTCACCTAAAAATTGTCAGAATATTCCGTAAGCCAACCCTCAAATCAGCATTTGTAGTTCTTCTATATGAATTAAAAAAAAAAATTACAACTTGTGGGCGGTTGCGGCACGCCTTCTCCTGTTGCAATCTTACTATAACTTTCCACAAAGTATCTTCTTGGTATAGAGAACATTTCTGGGGGGAGTTACAATCCAAATTTTGAAAAAAAATTTGGCCCATACATATAAGGCGCACCCTACGGTATATTCTAAACGGGTTTCGGT
Organism: Linnaemya tessellans; assembly: GCA_951800035.1. Lineage (NCBI taxonomy): Eukaryota > Metazoa > Arthropoda > Insecta > Diptera > Tachinidae > Linnaemya > Linnaemya tessellans. The sequence continues at coordinate 15,477,157 of OX637537.1, forward strand.
ATAAGTAATTGTTATACCGCCCGTAATTAATATAAGGTCAAGTAGTTCTTTTATAATGAATCGGTAACAATATTTTTACGATGCCGTTTGCCAGTCTTGACAAAATATCTAATTTGTTTAAAACGAGTATATGACGAAATCATGAACACAGTAAACAATTATATATGTATGTATGCATTTCAATTTATCCGGCACTTTTGAGCGGCTGATTTTGAAAGTGTCGCAAGTTTACTTATTTATTACGAGAATTTTTAGGGTAAAGTTGGAAAATGGTACTTTATTATTATTTCACTTTTCTATTTTTGTTATGCTAAATTCTGTACGTACAGTCGAATTGTTGTTACCGACAATATATATATATATATATATATATATATATATATATATATATATAAATATATATATATATATATATATATATATATATATATATGTATATATATATATATATATATATATATATATATATAAATATATATATATATATACATATATATATATATATACATATATACGATAACAGACAATGCCTTTTATAAAATTTTTCTCCAATAACGGACTACATATACTAATTCTCCTTATTTAGTAATATGCTTAGTCTAATTAATTAGTCTGTGTAAAATCTTATAAAAAATTTTTTTAATATGTTTCCATATGAAAATGATCTTCCATGTCGACATATATCAAAGCTTATTAAGTTTAATACATCCAACTGCGTATTTTTTTAGCGAATATTCCGTATTATGCTCCAGCAAGCAACCATTCTTTTATTTTATTTTTTTTCTTGAATGGAAAACATAACAAATTATTGTCCTATCTTTTTTAATTTTTTTCATTTGACTGTTTACTTAGAAAATTTTTTATTTTTAATTAATAATTTTACGTAATCAAGTTTTTTTTTCAACTTAGAAAATATTGGTACATATGTATATATATATATATATATATATATATATATATATAATGCACCATTATCTTTCAAACGCTTGGCTTTTTGTTTGATGGGTAGCTCGCAAGCTCAACACATACATATATATATATATATATATATATATATATATATATATATGTATATATATATATATATATATATATATGTACATATATATATATATATATATATATATATATACATATATATATCTATATATATATATATATATATATATATATATATATGTATATATATATATATATATATATATATATATATATATATATATATACATATATATATATATATAAATATATATATATATATATATATATATATATATATATGTATATATATATATATATATATATATATACATATATATATATATATATATATATATAAATATATATATATATATATATATATATATATATATATATATACATATATATATATATATACATATATATATATAAATTTATATATATATATATATATATATATATATATATATGTATATATATATATATATATATATATATATATATATATATATATATATATATATATATATATATGTATATATAGAAACCTGGTTTAAGATCAGCGGCAATTCCCGTCATAAGTATATTTAAAAACTTTTGGATGACGGAAATTCCCGCACAAGTCGTAAATAATTGCATTCACGAATCTTTCATTACATACATCGTAACGTGCCGTTACAAATACCCTCACCCAATACCACTAGTAAAGTATACTGTTTAGTGTATTTGTAGAATGTAATAGCAATGAAACCCATTACTTAATAATACTGCACGCACAAGAACAAATACACTTACCTAATAGCACAAAACAAGTAACACAAGAAAACACTTGCACGCACATACATACATAACAACAACCAAGAAAATAACATTGCTAACCAGCACAAAACAAGTAACACAAGAAAACACATGCACGCTCATACATACATAACAACAACCAAACAAATAATATTGCTAACCAGCACAAAACAAGTAACGCAAGAAAACACATGCACGCTCATACATACATAACAACAAACAAGCAAATGTAGGTAAACAAAACATAACATTGCTAATAATTCTCAGTGGCTTCATATGATAACAAGGATAAGTAGACAAGGTTTGCGCACAATCGGGGAGCAATTAACGATATCGTACGAACGATAATTACAAGAAGAATATTCTTGATTTGTCGTCCGAGAGCTTTACCGATTCTTGTTCAAGTACTAATATGTAACCAAATTAATTCGTTTTTGCCGATTACAAGCCTCCGAATACTGTTGTAGTCGTACTAGTCCGTAGCCGAGCTCAAGCCTCCGAATACTCTTGAGTTCGTAGTTTTGCCGATTACAAGCCTCCGAATACTCTTGTAATCGTACTAATCCGTAGCCGAGCTCAAGCCTCCGAATACTCTTGAGTTCGTAGTTTTACCGATTACAAGCCTCCGAATACTCTTGTAATCGTACTAACCCGTAGACGAGCTCAAGCCCCCAAATACTCTTGAGTTCTTGCCTTCACTAATTAATAACCCGAACGATTACCGACACCGTCCGAGCCGAAGACGAATACTATCCGAATAAGCACCAGAGCCCAACAGACCGTAGCCGATCCGTACCGAATATTACTGAGTTCGTGCCTTCACCAATTACTAAGCCGAATGATTACCGATACCGTCCGAGCCGAGGACGAATATTATCCGAATAAGCACCAGAGCCCGGAAAACCGGAGCCGATCCGTACCGAATACTACTGAGTTCGTGCCTTCACCAATTACTAAGCCGAACGATTACCGATACCGTCCGAGCCGTGGACGAATATTATCCGAATAAGCACCAGAGCCCGAAAAACCGTAGTCGATCCGTACCGAATACTACTGAGTTCGTGCCTTCGCCAATTCCTAAACCGAACAATTACCGACACCGAGGACGAATATTATCCTAATAAGCACCAGAGCAGTGTCGCGAAAACACCACCGCAGAACCGATAATTTCAATCTAACCCAATAGCTTTAAGATAATCTAAGTAGTTAAGTTTCGTTTCAATAAACATTTTGTTCCCGAATATATACATCACCTAAAATATTCGTGTTTTTATTTTCAAAGGAAGTAGACCTTTGATACGAACCTGGAGCGACTGAGTCATACCTCAGCTGGAAAAATAAACTACGTTACAACATACAGTCAATATTTCTTATTTGCGGTACAATACAAAAAACAAACATGTAAAAAATTTTGATGCGGTTTTTGTGCAAAAATTAATAAGAACCCTTAGGTAGATTTTTCCAATTTTTGTTAATTTGCCCTATAATAGCAGGATTTGCGCAAAAAAAAATTTGTTCATTAAAAACTTCCAAAGGAGTGTATTCGTGGATAAAAAGTGATACAAATTTAATAACGTCACAATAATTTGAAATTTTAAGAACATAAAAAAAATTAAAACGACCAAAAACAGTATCGTTTCAACTAGACCCTAGAAAGTCGCGAAAAATACCCTAAACTTGACAACAAGAAGGACTTTCAAAAAGAATTTATTTTTTATTATTTTCTAAAACTTTTATTTCTGCTTCTTTTATTTATTACTTAATTCAGTTGATTTTTTTAAATTCATATTTTTTAAGTTGAATTGTTGCAAAAAAAAAGAAAAAACATACTATGTTTCTTCGATAAATTAAAAGAAATCGATATAGGTCATGAATGAGTTCCCCATCCCACATCTCCGCAATCTTTAACGCATAACATTTTTGGCTCTTAAAAATTTAAGATTGCATTCTGAGAAAGCAAAATTAGAGAAATTTTGCATGGTTATTCTCTAATTTTAAAGCCTTTGACCAACCTAATTATTCTAACCAAAGCTTGTGGTATCGTTGTATTGTTGACACTTCTTGTGTTATTATTATACGAGAGGTTTTAATTTTTGAAAGTTATATATCAATGGAAGGATAATTTTCTCTTCTTTTTACTGCTGTAAATATTTTTATTTTTATTCAATGAAGCAAAATGCCATTTATGATTTTTTTCGATTACTTTGTTTTTTATTATTTTAAAGCCTATGTCTAACCTGATTATTCCAACCAAAGTATTTTTGTACTGTTGTATTGCCGGCACTTCACAGAATCCAAAAAGTATAAAAACTTTTATTTGTTACTTAAAACAGCTTAGATAAGAAGATTTGAAAATGCAACTTTTTTTTTTAAATTGGCCAAAATTTTTAACGGCACTTTTTAGAATTTTCGAAGTGTCAACTCCACGATCAATTTAACGGAAAAAGCTTAAATGTACTTAAATTCTAGAGACTTCACGCAATCAGAGGAGTATAAAAACTTTCCCATACAGCTTACCGTTAGTTTTATATTTAGGATTGAAAATGTAGGAAATTTTTCGTTCAGGAGCTTAAAATCTCACACCAAACTTCGGCGCAAATTCCGTTCGTAGGCAGTAGTGGTTCCCACCAATCGTCGTCAACAAGAGAGTCTTAGCTTCGGTGTAGGTGCTAGCAATGCACTCAAACGAGTTCAGTGAGTAAAAAATTAACGTACCATCCGATAGAACAACCTTTCTATCGATGGCAGTTCCTCCCTAACACACTTCACGGTTTCAGAGTACCACTGTTCTGGAGTTGGCGGACCAGTTAGAAAACCTTTCTGTTGGTAAACAAACTCCGATGCGGTTTTCTCCGTAGGATGAAACCAACCGCGGTTGTATGATGCTACTATAAGCTAAGACTACTAAATTATTTAAATATGAAATGACTTACCTCCTCGCCGGCTGCTCAGGAACTGATAATTGTTCAACATAGTGCCGCCTTTTATACTTGTGCACAGCAGACACACATGAGCAATGTCATGCGTGTATGGTTGCCATAATATATTACAATGTTTGG
>OX637537.1:15486994-15599494 GCA_951800035.1 Linnaemya tessellans
GGTAAACACAGGGTGACAATAAGAATTTTAATTTAAACCATATTAAATTAAGCACTGCCAGAAAAGAATTTTTTTTTTAACAATATTTCCATCTTTTTTTTTAGAATTTATGTTAGATATAAGGTTTTCTTTATTTATTAATATTATCTATGGAAAAATTGAAAGAAGGTTATAGTGAATTAGAGAAGTTAGATAAGAATTTAAGAAAGAGTAATGATAAAGTTTACTCCTCTGAATTTAAAGCAGAAAAATTAAAACGTTTAGGGTACATAAGGAAGGAAGTTGATAGAATAGAATAGTTGATAGAATAGAATAGAATCTGAAGATTTATTAGAAGAAGAAACCAGGTCGCTGGCGTTCAAATTTAACGATTTATATGAAAGACTGTTTTCTACAGTAGAAGAGTTAAGCACTAAAGATTATAAAGAAGCAAAAGTAATTGAACAAACTACCTCAACAACTAAAGTAAAAGCAGATACTAATATTTTCAGAAGTATGGCAAATTTCGATATATCTATAGTAGGAAAAAACCTACAAGTTTTTAAAGGGTCATATGAGGCGCTGGAAGATTTTATAGTGCAAACAGAATTGCTTCATGATATGTTGCGAGTAGAAGATAGAGAGATTTTCGTTAAGTATGTCTATAATTTTAAGCTCGCGTCACATGTTAAGAGTGTTATGGGACGTTCAAGAAGACCGACTACATTTGAAGAATTGAAAAGGTCATTAACAGAAGCGTATCCTAATCCCAGAACGCTGCAACAGGTTTTAACTGAATTTGGAACGGTTAGGCAAGCAAGTCTGAACATAGTGGCATATAGAGAAAAAGTTGCACTGCTGTCTGAACAATTAACCAGTTTTGAGATAAAAGCATTGGAAAATCCCACACAAGAGGCGAAGAGCGCAATTTATAAAATGACCGAAAGCATGGCTCTGAATGTGTTTATGAAAGGGGTCAACGTCGAATACAAGAGTACGTTAATGGCATGTACTCCTAAGACGTTAAATGAAGCGGCGGAAAAATGTTTAACGATAGAAAGGGATTTGCAAAGTAGTGGTAGCAAAATTTTCAGAGTTTGGAGACGAGAAAACGGACATAATTACAGTTCGCAGAGAGGCAATAGACAGTTTTATAGGCAAAGAAATAATAATAGTTTTACAGATGAGCGCAACATCCACAACTCATATAACAACAACAATCGTGCAAACAACAATAACCACAATAGAATCCGCAATAATAATAGCAACTACAGTGGAGAGCATAATAGTTTTCATAGCACTGGTAGAAACAGAAATAATAATATTAACTTTAATAATAGTAACAACGTTGACAGTTCGTCAAGATAAAATGCGGGTAGAAACAATTCGTACAGGGGAAATAATAATGGTCGTAATCAGGGAAACTAGAAGCGCCGGATAACAAAAATTGTTATCCAGAAGGGCGAAAAATATTCAAACTTTCAACTACCACTTACAAATCAGTGACAATAACGTGTAAAACCATTAAAGGAGATATAAAATTTTTAGTAGATACAGGAGCTGATATATCTATCTGTAAGTTGGGAGATATTTTTTTTTTTTTTTTTTTTTTTCTTGGACCAGCACTCAGGGGATGACCCCTACATATGCGATGCATTGTGCCAGAACTAGGAAAGTTGGTTATGGGAAGGAGGATAGAGGGAGTAGTGTTTGTGGACGTTCGATTTGAACCTCCCCAAGTTAAAACTGACAGGAAAGACCTCTGCTGGAAGTTTGTTCCACATACGAACCGTTCGGCCAAAGAACGAATTCTCTCTGTAATGCGTGGTGCGATTCACTGACAACTCAACCACAAAAGGATGTGCCCTATGTGAAGAGCGGGTAGCTCGCAGAAATAAACGGTTATTCGGCACAAGCTCCCTTATTTCACCAGAACACATTCCGTTGTAGTATCGGTAGAACAGTGAAACACACCCCACGTTGCGTCGATGCTCCAGTGAGTCAATAGAGTTGGCTACCCTACTGTCACCGATGAGCTTCTTCGCTCTCTCTTGTACGCGGTCGAGCAACTTCAAAACAGACTTTGAAGCTCCGGCCCATACATGAGAGTTGTATTCCATCTTTGGTCGGATGTAGGTGGTATATATATTGAGGAGATCAGTTGGGGTGAAGTATGTCTTACACCGTCTTAAAAAGCCGAGACACTTGAAAGCTTCTTTTGAAATATGAAAAATGTGATCTGTCCATCGAACGTCACACTGTATTTTCATACCAAGAACATCAAGAGCTTCTGATTCCCCAATACCTATACCATCCATAAACACGGATGGCGCAGAACCTTCAACCAGCCGCCTATGCGTAAGCACGCAGCACTGCGTCTTATGAGGGTTAAAGTTAACCCTGTTCGCGAGGCCCCATTCGGAGATTGACACGAGATCACTTGTGAGTGACTCGTTCATCCTTTGTCTCCTGGCGTCAATCTCCTCCAGGCTTGGCCGGCTGGTGAAAGAGAAAGAATGGATAATGCTGCTATCATCCGCGAAAGAGTAGATAGGGTTTGAAGTTTGACATAGAAGGTCATTTATAAAGATGAGGAAGAGAGTAGGAGATAGAACAGAGCCTTGCGGCACCTCTGAATTTACTTTGAACTCGTTTGATGAGACCCCGTCTATAACAACTCGTATAGTGCGGTCTCTGAGGAAGCTCGCTATGAAGCGAGAGAAATCATCACCGACACCAAAAGCAGTCAGTTTTGACAGAAGTGCATCATGCCACACTCTATCAAATGCTTTTGAGATATCTAAAGCCACCACCTTACTCTCGCCGAAAAGGTGAATCGAATTGCACCATTTTTCTGTTAACAGAGCGAGCAGGTCTCCTGTAGAGCGAGCTCTGCGAAAACCATACTGCCGGTATATAGAAGAGATAAATAGAAATTGCATATCGTTACTAAGTGGTATCAGTTTAGATACAATAGAGAGTGTAGGTATAGCGAATTTGAGCCTTCAATTTGGAAATAAACTTTTGAATCACCAGTTTCATATAGTTGAAAATGATTTCCCAATCAGCACCGATGGAATCATAGGAAGAGATATTTTAGAAAAGCATATGTGTAAAATTGATTTTGAGACGTACACAATAACCTTCCGTATAGCAAACGAAGAGTTTATATTGCCAATTGCTCCAAAACGAATTTACAGTGCAAAGATAATTATTCCCGCGAGATCTGAGGCAATAGTACCTGTTAATGTAGTTACAGAGGAAGAAAGTGTGGTTTTAAACAAAGAAATAACTTCAGGAGTTTACGTAGCAAACTGTATTATACCAGCTGTCGGCATACAACACGTAAAATTATTAAACACGAATGATGAAGATGTAGTGTTGGATGAGTTGGGATTAGAAACGAAACAATTGTCAGAGTACAATATATACAAATACCACACTAGTGTTCAACGGGAAGACAAAGAGCGAGTAGGGAAAATACTAAGAGATTTAAATATTGAGTCGGCAGACCAAAAAGCCAGGCATTCTTTAATTAATCTAATTACTGAGTATAGTGATATTTTTCACCTTGATAACGAAAGGTTGTCAGTGAATAACTTTTACACACAGCAAATTCAAACAACAGACTCAACGCCTGTATACATAAAACCATATAGGCTACCCGAATCACAGATGAAGGAAATAAATGAACAAATAGACAAGCTACTAAAAGATGAGATTATCGAACCCTCGGTCAGTCCGTATAATTCACCATTATTGGTAATACCAAAAAAATCCGTAAATGATACAAAAAAATGGCGCCTAGTGGTCGATTTTCGTAAATTAAATGAAAGAATAGTGAATGACAAATTTCCGCTTACAAAAATAGAGGATGTTCTTGATAAGCTAGGAAGGGCAAAATATTTCTCCACACTAGATATGACCAGTTCGTTTCACCAAATTAATTTGGATAAGAGTTCAAGGCCGTTGACCGCATTTTCAACCAGAAATGGTCATTTTCAATTTACACGTCTTCCATTTGGATTAAAAATATCCTCCAATAGTTTCCAAAGAATGTTAACTATAGCGCTAAGTGGTTTGAGCGCTGAGGCATTTTTATATGTAGATGATTTGGCTGCAGTATACAACACCATCACGATAACTTATCGAAAGTATTTCAAAAGCTAAGGCAATACAACTTAAAGTTAAACACGGGTAAATGCAGGTTTCTTAAATCAGAGGTGGTGTATTTAGGTCATTTAATTACCGAAAAAGGTGTATGTACGGATCCTTCCAAACATAAGGTAATAGAAAGTTATCCTGTTCCCAAAAATACTGATGACATTAGGCGTTTCATAGCGTTTTGTAATTATTACAGGCGATTCGTGCCAGACTTCGCAAAAATAGCGGGAAATTTAAATTCGCTGCTAAAGAAAAATAAAGCTTTTGAGTGGGATGCAAATTGTCAACATTCATTTGAGACATTGAAAACAAAGTTAATAACACCACCAATTCTGCAGTACCCAGATTTTAACAAACCATTTATATTAACGACAGATGCTTCTAATTTCGCACTTGGAGCAGTACTGTCACAAGGCAATATTGGAACAGACCTACCGATATCGTATGCCAGCAAAACGTTGTCCAAACATGACTTAAATAAGCCGACCATAGAGAAAGAATTATTAGCAATTCATTGGGGCATAAATTTTTTTAGACCATACCTTTATGGCAGGAAGTTTTATGTGGTAACCGACCACAGACCGTTAGTGTCATTGTTCTCGCATAAGAATCCATCGTCCAAAATGACGCGGATCAGATTGGATCTGTGTGACTACGACTTCGAAATAGCGTACAAAAAAGGCAAAGTAAACACAAACGCAGACGCATTGTCTAGAATAGTAATAAATACTAGCACGTTAAAAGCATTAATTCCCACAGAAGAAAACCAAAAACCAAAGGAAATACTAGCAATAACACGAACTATGAAAAAGAACTTAAATACACAGGATGAGAGCAAGCTCGAGAACGACATTTCCAATAAGAAGACTGATCAACTTTTTATATGGGAGTGTACGTCAATCTCGGACATAAAAAACATAAGATTCGAAGTGGAGAGGAATCTAAAGATACCTGAGGTTATAGTAAGTGATATAGAAATAGTTATTAGAAGTGGTGATAATCCAATAAGCACTCAGATGTCATTGGAGAAGCTGCTATCGAAAGCTTTATCGTTAGAAATAGAGGAACTTGCGTTAAGGGATAGCGACAAAATATTCGAAATAGTTGGATATAGGGAATTTAAAGATATGCTCAATGCGCTAAAAAGAACAAGCAGAGAAAGGTTAAAAATTTTAGTTTACAAAGAACCAGAAAGAATAGTCGATAGCAAATTACAAAACAAAATCATCGCTGAGTACCACAACTCGGTTATAGGAGGGCATCTGGGTGTCAGTAAAACAACGTTAAAGCTCCAGCAGAGATATATATGGAAAAATATGAGCAAGATGATAAAGAAATACATCCTGAATTGCAAAGAGTGCAAAATTAACAAGCAAACAAGACATACGAAGGAGAAACTTGTAATAACAGATACACCAAGTACTGGGTTTGAAGTTGTGTCAATAGACACTGTAGGGCCATTTAGATATTCAAATGGATACATATATATATTAACTATGCAGTGTGACTTAACGAAATACGTCATAGCATGTCCTATTGAGACAAAGGAAGCTAAAACAGTTGCAAAAAGTCTGGTAGAAAATGTAATTTTAGTATACGGTAATTTCAAAATACTCAAATCAGACAACGGTACCGAATTTGTGAACGAATTAATGTCTGAGGTATGCAAACTTTTAGAAATAAAACAGCACTTTAGCACACCGTATCACCACGAGACTCTTGGTGCTATAGAACGAAATCATAGGGTACTTAACGAGTTTCTCTTGAACTTCTGCAAACAGGATGAGTGGGACTATTGGATCCCTTATTTCTGTTTTGCATACAATACAACGCCTCATATAGATACCAGTTATACTCCATACGAGTTGACATTTGGAAAATTGCCAAACTTACCAAACGATAAATGGTTAGATAATAAACCCGTTTATAATATAGATAAATATGTCAATGAATTAAGAGCAAGGCTAAGATTTTCCTTGCAGAAGGCAAAAGAGCTAATAGAGTTAACAAAATCAAAACGTGTTGAGCAAAGTAAAAAGATAATTCCGTTGAATTTGAACGTAGGCGACATTGTTTTAGTAAGAAATTACAATAGAAGAAAATATCAGCCCCCGTACCACGGTCCTTATAAGATAATACAAAACAAAGGGGTGAACTCTGTCCTAGATCTAGGGAACACATTTAAAGAATATCACAATAATAACTTAAAGAAATTTACAAAAAAAAAATATTATAAATAATTTTTTTTTTCTAGAAGGTTAGGGTGTAGAGTATCTATTAAAGTCTACCATGCATGCCAATGTAGTTATTATGCATGGGAATTATAAATAATATGCTCGGCTAAATTAAGCTATTGGAAATTTATTTAGTTTTAAGGAATTCCAAGAATCTTGTATTCTAATCCCGTTATTTTAGTATATAAACAATGATTTTTGTAATAAAGATTTAATTTGAAGTCAAGCCTGAAATCGGCATTTTCAACTTCTTCCTTAGGAGCATTCATCTGCTCTAAGCTAAGAAAGATATTTGCTATACACAGCAAAAGAAAAGTATAAAAATACCTTAAGCCAGTGGCGTTTATCAGCGCCGGCTAACAACACGGGTAGGAACACAACAATCAATATATCTACCTTCATTACAGGGTACTCCTAAATTGGTGAAACTTGGCAGACATATGTGTCATGGTCATAGGCTATTTAAGCTAGAAAATAGGAAAAATCGGATCAAGCGGAAAAAAGTTCCATTTAGAAGAACTAATCCTACCTCTGAAAAATTAATTTTGTTTTAAGTTTCCTCGCACCTTCGTTTAGAAAATGGAACTGTTACCGTCGGCGAATATTCAAAAACCTTAACATGGACCCAGGAGATTGTAAAATGTAGTTTTTCCCTGCCTCCTTTTGTGGGCGGTGACATAAAATATTATTTGCAAAAATGAAATGAATTACTTACGCGTTAATGCTATAAAAATTAAATTTTTAAGATTTTGTAGGAAGGGGGCGGTATTCCTCCAACCCGCTGTCCAAAACATCCCTGTCAAAAACAATTTTTGTTCCTAGTTTTAATAATAATAAAAAGTAGAGATTTCATATTTTATAGTGAACTATAACATTTTTACGAATTCGATGGAACTCGCTTTCATAAATCTTCTGATATTTTTTTTACAAAAAATTTAACAAATAATTTTTTTTAATTTCGAAAAAATCTTCTTATCATAAATATTTAAAATTATATTTTTCTAAAAATTAATATTAGCTGCTAATATTATAACCTTTCGCAGAGAAAAATATATCAATGTAAAATCTTTATTCGTTTAGCCACAAAAGAATTTATTTGGAGGATTCACACTGTAGTCATGTCATAAAATAATAACACGAAATATATGACTAGTGTGAACAACCCGTCATAACTTAGTATGCTATTTCAAACATCGATCAGTTGATAAGAAAACAACACATTAGTAATTAGCTGTTATCAAAGCAAAATAATATTAAGGCAATTGTAATAAAGTTATTTGAAAATGAGAAAACTCCATTTCTAATTAAATTTATGAAATTTGCCTTCTGGTGTATAAAAATATATAAATGAATTTGTATGTATAACCTAAAACAGCTGCTGCCTTGACATGAGCTGAATAAATTTTTTTTTGCGTCGGCATACGGAAAAATGTGCATTGGCTGCCAGCAACGTAAGTTAAACGAGAAAATATGTTCACTTGCATGTATTTAGTTTTTGCGATTTAGTTCTCTTTTATTTTTTTTTTGTATATATGTTTATAAAAATGTAATTTAATGTGCAGACATATAAGTATGAATAATTTTTTTGCCGTTTTTTAGTCATGAATCATATATAAGCAACGGCGGCAAACATAAATATCGCCGTCTCGCCTAAAGATTTTCAGCCGTTCGACTCCGATCTCTAGAGCTATTTTATTACAACACAAAAATATACCTGAGAGTGCTTTTATTTTATGACTTTTTTGTATGCAGCACAACTTTTTTAAACTGGTCTCAAATATTATGACTTTATGACAATATGTAATATTTTACATCCGGCTTAAAGCCTGATTTAAGTGAGGGAATAACTGATTTAAATAAGGAATATTTCCACAGTTTTGGAAAATACCCACATTTAATATACCAGTTAAAGAGAATAGTGAAAAGATGGGCCAATTTTTCAGCAGTTTATAAGAATTAGGAATACCAAGTAAAAGTTTTAATTAGTTACAAAAAAGTTCTCTACCTTCTCCTTTCTAATTCCGGCGCATCCGAGCTAAACGATGGTCCGAGCTGAACTAAATACAACAAACTTGCCGATTCGCTTGGAATTTTAAGAGATCATATGGCACCAGAGGATGAAAACATCTTGAACAGCATTTTTATATCCGACGAGGCACATTTTGCCTTCGCGTCACAATGTGGTGTGCAGCACCGAATATTCGCTGGTATAGTATTGTTGGCTTTTATGAAAAAATTAATCAAAAACAAAAAAAATCCGTCTAGCTCTATTAGAGTAGCATAATCTTTACTAAGGTCATATACTCACGTCTTAAGCTTTCAATTTTTACTTCAATTTTCTAAAATTTGTTTTTACAAATCAGCCAGAACATGACTCACACATACATATATCGTACATACATATTTTTTTGTTTTTGCTGCTTCTTATTTAACTTGTAAAGAAGAACATTGATTGTTTGTGTGAAAAGACTTTTTCTAAACACATACCTTTGTAAATGAGAGGAAACAAATAACTAAAAACAAAGAGAACTATGTTACAATACTACAGAAATAAAATCAATAAAAGAATAAATATTTTGTTAAATCGACTTAAATTAACCGCTTTAATATTAATGGAAAAAGCCAATTTATAATTAACTGATCTGCCAATCAGGAAGTAATTAAGAGGCTAACCGATTAACGGTTAAGTGAATGAATACCCTAATTATTTATTTACACCTGCATAACACGTATGAATACAAACCTTTTGCAAGAAAAGTTTTGCCCCAATAAAGTTTATTCAAAGGTAGTGCGTCTTTAGATATCAAAATACAAAAATAAAACTTTCATAATATTTAAGTAATGTTATTAAATTATATGTGCTAAAAAATGTATATACATATATATATATATATATATATATATATATATATATATATATATATATATATATATATATGTTTATATGTTTTACATAATTTATTTATTAATTTATTTCTTAGCAAGTTCAGCAGAGAGCCAATCCAATCCTTCATATAAGCCATTTCCTTGTGTTGCACATGTTGCTTGTATGTACCACTGAAAGTAGGGAAAAAATATGTATAAAGGTTCGGTTAAGTTCAGTCTTTATATACAATGCTTATATCTAAATGCTTTGTTATGTAAATGATTTATTATACTGATCGGAAAAACCCAATTCGTAATGCAAGACTAACTTCCAAAACATGTAAATACAAAGGTTATATACAGTTCTGTAGCGGTATTTAGTACATCGTGTGCAGAGTTTTGTTGGACAATAAAACAAAACACGGTTTGCATTACGACTGCTTATTATCTGATCTTTTCTTAAAATGTATTTATTCTTAAAATTTATTTATTATTTTTTGAGGGTGCTGTTGTCTGCAGTAGTTAACACGGGACGATGAAGCGGAGGGTTCAGAGTTAAGGTACGTTCACAATTGTCAAATATTTGCCCAAAAACAAGCGCAACCACTAAATACCAATGCAAATTCTTTTAATTTATACAAGTGTTTATTGAGTTCAGCTGTTTTCAATAATATGGGATTCCATGACACTGTTTATTGGTTATGTATGAAACTGTTCATAGAATAGAAACGTATCTGAATCGAAATATTTTTCATTAGCATTTAGTGCTTACAATTTTTTTGGCAAATATTTGAAAAGCCTGAACAAGAACCTATTTACTCCGCGTTCAGTCATGAATATTGTGGCGAACTCTACCGATCGGCATTAGTGCATGGTTGCGTTAGTTGTTGTCAGCCTGTTTCAGTAATGAAGGCATATCACTTGTCACTGAACATAACTGGAAGCAATTGACATTATCATGTACTAAAGAGCAGAGGAACTTTCGTCAGTTCTGTATCAAAAAATTATGCGGCGAAGTAAAAAGTTGAAATAGCTACACAAAATTCTCTACCTTCCCATCTTTCTTCATCTGTGCCCTCCTTTCTACTTCCGGGGCAATGCACTGCATATATAGGGGTTAACCCTGGGCGCTGGTCAGAATTAAAAAATATAACAAGCTAACTCCAAACTAAATTCAATATTTTTAAAAACTTTTTCGACATATTGCGTCAATTAAATTAGTGCTTCTTGTTTGTTATGTGGGCAAGTATGTCTATATGCCTGCTTTTCATTGGATCTTACACCAAATCATCAATAGACTTTAACATAACATACGTACTTGACCACATAATAAACAAAAAGCAGTAAATTCAATGTTAAAATTCAATCCCTCATTTTTTCCAAAACTTACATATCGTTGGCACTACATATTCTTTATAAGTGTTCTTAATCCTCTGAGTGCTAGTTCTTAGCAGGACTAGCACTCAGGGGATGCCTTTTATATAGGCAATGCATTGCGGCGGAACTAGAAATTAGGGGATGGTATTGTGGGAATAGATTATTAAAGATAAGAAGAGAATCTGCTTTGTGTTAATCGCATACTTAAATTTTACATAATTAATTCGTCATTAAACTTGCAATTTGCTGTTAACTATGTGTTTAAGGTATATGCGTCCATTTTGTTCTTGCCTTATAAAGCGTTGGGCGCGGATCTTACAATTGTTAAGCACTTCTTTGTTGCGGTCTATTTTGGGATTTTTATACTACCAACGAAAAGAAGAATCAATTGAATCTTTACAGAAAAAATTTCTTTTATTTTGCTTCGCCAATTATACTAACTAACGCGGATCCTCTTACCATTTCCGCAACCTTTCCGTTCTCCAAACTTCGCAACGTTTCGCGTGCAGCCACGAAGCGTAGTAAATATATTTACGAAAAGGGTCGTTGGGCCGAGCTCAACGAATTCTTTCGGAATTTTAATTAGAAACTATGTTTTCTTGACAATGATGTCGATTCCATGGCGAAAATGGTTGAAAACACAATTCTGCTGGGGATGAAAGCTTTTATTCCCTGTAAGAAAATTTTGGTTAAACCTAGGGCGAAGTCTTGGTTTAACCAGGCATGTAAAGATGCAGTGCGATCCAGAGAGGAAGCGTTCAGTACTTGGCGTAATAACAAAAATGCCTATACTGATTTGCTACGCAAGAAGGCAAGATCTTCGTGTGCCAAAGTGTTAACACGCGAAAAGACTTTATACGAGCAGCGTATTCGCACTAAAATTCTCACTGCCCCCAGAGGTAGTAAGAGTTTTTGGTCATTCGTCAAAATTGTTAAGGAAAGTGCTAGTTTTTCAATTCCGGCTCTTTTGAGGAATGACCAAATATTTATTGACCCGGTTGATAAAGCTAATATATTGGCTGAAATATTTGCAAGTAACTCTCACTTGCCTGATAGCTCTCAACCACTCCCCGTCCTCGAGAGAGTATCCGTAACTATGCCTAAGATATTTTTTTCGAGCGCGTGCAGTTAAAAGGGTTCTTGCGGAACTCAGCACAAGGAAGTCTCCTGGGCCGGATGGAATCCCTGCACTGGTCCTGAAGCAGTGCTCTTCGACGTTAGCACGTCCATTGGCGAAACTTTACAGTACACTATACCACTCCGGTAGATTTCCAATGTGCTGGAAGGTTGCTAATGTAACGCCAATACCCAAAAAGGGAGTGGCTAATAACCCAGAAAATTACCGCCCGATTGCAATATGTTCTGCTATATCGAAGGTGATGGAAACTATGCTTAACTTCCATCTTGTGAAATATCTGGAGTCCAACAGTTTACTAAACGACCGCCAGTATGGTTTCCGCAGAGGCCGTTCTACAGGTGACCTATTGGCCCTTCTTTCTGGTGTAGTTCCATACACCGTTTTGGCGAAAGTAAGGTGGTGGCTCTAGACATTTCTAAGGCGTTCGATAATGTGGAATGGAGCACTCCTGTCTAAACTTATTGCATTTGGTGTCGGAGATACCTTCTCTCGGTTTATATCGAGCTTTCTCAGGGATCGCTCTAGTTGTTATAGATGGGATCTCATCCAATGAGTTCACAGTCAACTCAGGGGTACCGCAGGGCTCCATTCTTTCTCCTACTCTATTTCTAATTTTTCTTAACGATCTACTTTCCCAAACTTCCTGTCCTATTCACTCTTTCGCAGATGATAGCAGCCTTTCGCATTCTTATTCATTTAACTGCAGGATGTCAACGTCTGAAATCGAGACGAGGAATCAGTTTATGAATGACGTTCTGGATAGTGAACTCGCGAAGATTTCCGAATGGGGTCAGGCGAACAGGGTCGATTTTAATGCTCATAAGACCCAGTGTTGTATGCTTACGCATCGACGTACGTATGACCAAGCTGCTTCATCTGTTTCTATGGGTGGTGTAAGTATTATGGAGTCAGGGGCTCTTGATGTTCTGGGCATCAAAGTGCAGTGTAATGTCAGATGGACGGAACATGTCTTTCAGGTCGCAACAGAAGCCTTGTCTTTTTAAGACGGTGCAAGAGATACTTCACCCCTTCTGATCTTCTTAATATTTACACCACTTATATCCGACCGAAGATGGAATACAACTCTCATGTTTGGGCCGGTGCTTCAAAGTCTATTTTGAAGTTACTCGACCGCGTACAGGAGAGGGCGATGAAACTCATCGGAGACAGTAGGGTAGCCAACTCTATTGACTCTCTTGAGCACCGACGCAATGTGGGGTGCGTATCGTTGTTTTATCGTTACTACAATGGCAGGTGGTCTTCTGAAATTAGGGAACTTGTTCCTGAAACCCATTCTTTTTTACGCTCAACGCGGTTTTCATCAAGAGCGCATGCGTTTGTGGTCGATATTCCAACGAGTCGCACTACGCATTACAGAGAAAATTCGTTTTTTAATCGAACACTCCGTATGTGGAACAAACTACCTGCAGAGGTCTGCCCCGCCACTTACAATTGGAGGAGGTTCAATTCGAATATCCACAGACACTACTCCCTTTATCCTCCTTCCCAAAATCTATTTTCCTAGCTCCAGCGCAATGCACTGCATATGTAGGGGTTATCCCCTGAGTGCTGGTCCTACTCCTAAAAAAAAAAAGATTATGTCAAAACTATAATAAATTTTTTAACATTATTGATTATAATATAACACATACAATAACCGTTTTTGTTTTGGCATCAATAATTAATAAATAATTGTATTTTCTTTTTACAACAGTAAAAAAGGTCACTGAACGTAAAGTTGCAATTCAATACACCTTTTCATGGCCAGCCAAATTCGTTCAACTCAAAAGTAGTATTTCATAATTTTCTTTAGTTTTTGTTTATTAAAGTTGTAATTCAATACACCTTTTCATGGCCAGCCAAAAAGATTTCATTCAACTCAGTATAATTGTTGTAGAATTATTTTGGTTTTTGCTGAGTTGTAAAAACGGTACATTTTATTTTGTCCAAGTTATTTTGCATACAGGCATTTTTTTTCTCTAAAAATATTTCATTGAACTCAGAAAGACGGCTGACACATTTTGCTAATTCAATTTATGTTGTTGTTTTATTACCATTTTATTATATAGTATATAAGCAATGAAAAATTAATTAAGAAAACAGAATAAAGTTTAACAATAAGAATAACGGTTCAAGTGCCGGCTATTCACAAAATTCTATTGTTTTTTTTTATTACCCAACAGGAATCTCGGTTCAAGTGCCGACGATTCCCACATATCTACATTAAACTTAATTCTCAATTCTCAACACGAGTCACGGTTCAAGTGCCGTCGACTCACACTCTGTTATACACAAAACAAGTATTAATATTTGGTGACCCCGACGTGATTCTTCATCAACGCAATGGAAGAATTAGTGCGCAGCCAGCGCCACTTGGGAGCGCAGATTGAAGCACTCGCAAGGAACTTTTCAAAGGATCCCAAGGATCGAAAAACACCTGAATACTTTGGTAAACGTTTGGCGGCTTTGACAGAGCTCGCAGATGAATTCCACAAAAATCATGAACTAATCAGGGCAATGGAGGACGAGCCCCTGGATGACGACTACATTGTACAGGAATACTACGACAAAATCAATCAAATCATAGTGAAGCATACTAACTTGTTTGAACAAGGAACGAAGCTGTTGACATTACGTGGCGAAGCACATACGTCACGCAACCAGCAGCAACAAAGTTTAACCCAACAATCGGCATCACCCGAAATCCGAAAAATCCTTCGGAATCAACGAGCATTAATGAAGGCGCTCACTCGAAATATTGACGAAATATTTGCGCAACGACAGCATGAACATCATTCGTCATACTACAATATTAAGGCGAGTATCATCGAAAAATACATGGTGGACCTAGCTACTAACAATACAGCTCTGTGGGCATCAACTGATGATGACAAGATCGAGGACTACACTATACAAACATTTTATGAGCTCGAAGCAAGGGCAGAAGCAGCCATGATAGAGCTTCAGCAACACATGCAATTAGATGCACCAATTCCTCATCGGCGGCCAACATCACCAGGAGACATCGACATAACTCTTCCCAGAATCACACTACCTACTTTTGATGGAAACTACCAACGCTGGATGGAGTTCAAGGATATCTTCTCAGAGCTAGTTCACAACACACCCATAAGTGAGGCGAAAAAGATGCACTACCTGACAACTTCTTTACAAGGAGAACCAAAAAACCTCATCAAGCACCTGGCCGCAGTAGGAATCAATTATGCTGCGGCCTGGTCACTTATTAGCAACAGATACGACAACAAAAGGCTTCTAGTATCCACATTACTGAGCAAGCTAATGTCGCAGTCATCCACCAAAAGGGAATCTGCGTCATCATTAAAATCACTTCATGATGTTACCAAGGAGTGTATTCATGGTCTCAAGGCACAAGGCATACCAGTGCAACATTGGGACGCCATCTTGGTCCATCTTTTGCTACACAAAATGGATGAAGAAACCCAAACTGCGTTCGAGCAAGGTTTAAACGACAATAGGCGCCTCATTACCATTGATGAACTACTAACGTATTTGGAGCGAAGATTTCAATCCTTGGAGACACGAAGAAAGGGTGACAGATCAACAACGCGAACTTGCGCTTCGATGACAGCATCAGAAACGAGGGAAATTTGCAAAATCTGTAAGAAGGAGACTCATAATATTTATGCCTGCAGAAAATTCACCAACGCCGAGTTAAACCAAAGATGGAAATGGGTAAAGGACTTCCAGCTATGTGTTAACTGCCTAAAACCAGAACATCAAGCTAACGAATGCAAGTCTCGACATTGTAACAAATGTACAAAAAATCATAACACATTGCTACATAACCCCAAAGCAAAGGCACCCTACAACAAATCACCACATCTATCAGGTCCTTCACGAGTGGAAGTAGCTCATGACCAAGTATCTAATAAGGTCAGCCTCCTGACGAATCATGCAGTCAAGAATCCCCATTATATCTTACTGGGAACTGCACGCATAAACCTAGCATCTGCAAATGGGCAGCATATTGAATGTCGAGCCATCCTGGACTCCGGCTCACAAGTAAACCTAATAACAGACCGTGTATGGAAAAAACTGGGCGGAAGATCCAGACAAGTGTGCTTGAGCGTGGAGGGCATTGGAGTGAACAAAACCAAGATGCGCCATCAGACAAGCATTCGGTTTCAGTCAACAATAAATAATTATGTTGCAGAAGTAGACGCCCATATTGTACCAAAAATTGTCTCTGACCAGCCAGTTCATCATTTTAACATTGAGACTTGGGAAATTCCGCAGAATATTCACTTAGCTGACCCAGAATTCAACCAACCAAGTCGAATTGACTGTTTGCTGGGAGCAGAAATCATATTCGAACTACTTAGAGATGGACAAATTAAATTGGCAGATAATCTTCCGATACTGCAAAATTCAGTCCTAGGATGGGTAATAGCTGGTAAGGTCGAATCAAACTTCACCGATAGCGCAGTCTGCGGAATATGTACCACAAAGGCATTAGAAGAAGCCGTTTCTCGATTTTGGGAGGCTGAGGAACCATCAGACAATGAAACCAAGCTGGCAGAAGACGAACTACACTGTGAGGCGCACTTTCTTCAATACACGTTTCGAGTGGAAGATGGCAGATTTGTAGTAAAACTCCCTTTAAAGGATCATCCTTCGGTACTGACGGAATCCAGAGGTATAGCACACAAAAGACTTGAATCAATCGAGCGGCGCTTCAAAACCAATCCAACGCTAAAGGATCAATATGTCTCATTTATGAGAGAATATGAAGCATTAGGTCATATGACAAAAATCAAACCCGAAGAAATCAGCTCCCCTCATTACTTTATACCACATCATTGCGTACTACGACCAGAAAGCTCATCAACCAAATTAAGGGTCGTCTTCGACGCATCGGCCCACAGATCATTGGGACTGTCTCTAAATGACATAATGCATAATGGTCCTACTGTTCAGAGCGACCTCTTTGCTATTTTACTACGATTTAGAATGCACAAGTACGTTCTTAAAACTGATGTTGAAAAAATGTACAGACAGATATGGGTTAACCACGAAGATCGAAATTTACAGCTAATCCTCTGGAGAGAAAATGACAACCAGCCAATTAATGTATATCAACTGAACACAGTAACATATGGTACCAGGGCTGCACCATACCTAGCAACACGCTGTCTTGTCAAACTAGCAGATGACTGTAAGGGACAATTTCCTTATGGAGCGTCATCTCTGCGAAGAGATTTTTATGTGGATGATGGCTTAATAGGAGCTGATTCAATTCATGAAGCCTTAATGATACAAAAGCAATTAATTACCATTTTAGCAGGAGCAGGAATGAAGCTCAAAAAATGGTGTTCGAACAACAAAAACTTGTTGCATGGAATTGCAACCGAAGATCAGGAAGTTGATCTCAACTTTGATTCAAAGGAAACTCAATCAACTAAAACCTTGGGACTTCTATGGCTCCCGAAATCGGATGTGTTTTGCATCAAGGTCAATGTTCAAGAACATAAACATACAACAAAACGTACCATGAGCTCCGATTTGGCACATATATATGATCCGTTAGGGCTGATTGGTCCAGTGTTAGTAACTGGTAAAATCCAACTTCAAAAAACATGGCAAACAAAACTCGACTGGGATGACAACCTTCCTACGGAACTCGAAAAGGAATGGAATTCCTATAGAAAGGACCTACTGACACTGAACATGATAAAATTTCCGAGACATATATTCAGCAATCAAGAATCCAGAACAATTGAAATACATGCATTCGCAGACGCATCAGAAAGGGCTTATGGTGCTGCAGTATATGTAAGAGTCGTGCAAGGGGATGAAACCGTGAGGGTCAATCTTCTGTGTTCAAAATCACGCGTAGCTCCGACAAAACAACAAACAATACCGCGTTTAGAATTATGTGCAGCACTGTTGGCAGCTGAGCTTACAGCGAGAGTAAAGGCTAATCTGAACTGGGAGAATAAAAAATCATTTTTCTGGACTGATTCCCAGATCGTGCTTGCTTGGCTACACAATCATCCAGGGAAACTACCAATATACGTGGCCCACCGCATTGTAAAAATTCTTCGGGTAACGATTCCAGAGCAATGGTACCACGTCCCATCCAAACAAAATCCTGCTGATGTCTTATCAAGAGGCATAAGGCCCCGTGAGTTATCATCGTGTAACGTGTGGTTATATGGACCCTTATTTCTCTATCAAAACAAAGCGCAATGGCCAACACCCATCAAACGGGAATCAACAACTGCTTACAACTGTACAGCAACCGTCCTAACAACTCAACAGTCATTCGATGAAAACGCATGGATTTATACAATACCTTCAAAAAATTCCTTTACACATGTACAAAGGGTCATAGGATATATGCTACGATTTGCGAAGAACACAAGACGACCAAGGGAATCTCGATCAGAACATATACAGCTTTCACCAGTGGAACTCGATGCCGCACTTAAGGTAATTGTACGTCACATACAAGCTGCCGACTTTGATAGCCTTAAACGGGCATTGATAAGGGACAATTTTGTACCCAGGACGGATCCCCTTAGCTCTTTAACTCCATTTCTGGACGAAGAAGGGATCATAAGAGTGGGTGGACGACTAAGTTCCTCGACACAGCAATTCGATGCGATGCATCAAATGATTTTACCAAGCCAAGATACGCTTGTAAAACTTTTGATAGAGAAAATACATAGGGAACACTATCACTGTGGTCCTCAAGCACTACTGGCACAAGTACGACAGCGGTTTTGGCCATTGAAAGGGAAAAGCATCACAAGAGCAATTGTCCAACGGTGCGTACAATGTACAAAGGCAAGACCAACTATGTATAACCAAATTATGGGAAACCTTCCAAAACATCGGGTACAACCAGCTCGGCCATTCCTGAATTCGGGAGTGGATTATTGCGGCCCATTTTTTGTACATTTTAAAACAAGAGGAAAGCGACCCCAAAAGGCATATCTCGCAGTCTTTTGCTGTTTTGTCACTAAGGCAGTGCATTTAGAACTCGTCACTGAACTGACAACAGAAGCCTTTATTGGGGCACTGAGAAGATTCATATCGAGGCGAGGCCATTGCAAAACATTGTATTGTGACAACGCAACAAATTTTGTTGGCGCCCGGAACCAGCTCAATGAGCTTAATGACGTTCTATATGCAAAAGCAGCTCAAGAATCAATCCTCGAAGTATGCAGCACAAAGGGAATCGACTTTCAGTTTATCCCACCAAGGTCACCACATTTCGGCGGACTATGGGAGGCGGCAGTAAAATCAGCAAAGCACATGTTAATGAAAAATGTCTCAGCTGCATCGCTCACATACGAAGAGCTGGAAACTGTGGTTATAGAAATTGAGGCCATATTAAATTCCCGACCCCTCATTCCAATGTCATCAGATGCCAATGATCTAAATGCTATCACTCCGGGTCATTTTTTGATTGGCGAAGAACTGACATCAAGCGTTGACGTGAGGTCAAAGATTCCTCAAGGAAAGTTACTAAATAGATGGCAACTCGTATCACAAGTTAAACACAATTTTTGGCAACGGTGGTCCAAGGAGTACCTTAACGAGTTACAACAGCGGCACAAGTGGAAAGGCCCAATCAATGAGATTCAATCAAACACAATGGTCATAGTTAAAGAAGATAACCTTCCAGTTTTACAGTGGCCTCTGGGACGAATAATAAAGGTTTACAAGGGTGATGATGGTTTGGTAAGGGTATGCGATATAAAAACAGCAAAGGGAACGTTCAAACGACCTATCCACCGATTGGCTCCACTATTTCCGGAAAATAAGGATGAACAATCGCAACAAAGCACAAGCCCGGCTTCGTTACCTCTAAGTAGCACGTCAACCAAATTCAAACCACCTCGGTCATCAACCGATGAAGCAATGCCAACAAAACGGTCACGCCTAAACTCAACCTTGATGGTGACTATTTTAACATTGTTTCTCCTCCCAATAGCGCTTGGAAATCAAATCAACATAACGAAATTCAACAATAAACCTGGCATTCACTTTGAACAGATAGGGCTTGTAAAGCTCAAGTCTGCCACCTGGAAGATGATCGTGTACCTTGACCTTGAACCATATCAACATCAAATAAACATTTTAAGCGATGCAACAACGATACTCCAAACTCTATGCAACAGTACGTTAAACAACGGAACCTGCAACACGTTGAGGGACTACTTTGATCGTGTAAAGGACGACTTGCAGGCAGATTTCAATCTATTCACCATAAAAAGAAAGAAAAGAGGAGCAATTGATATAGTTGGGAACATAGCCAACTCACTATTTGGTGTATTAGACTCGAACTACGAAAAACAAATGTCAAAGACAATTAAAGAGCTAAAAAGGAACGACGAATTCTTAGACAGGCTTCTAAAGAATCAAACATCGTTAATCGACTCCACCATCAACATTATCAAGAAAAATCAACTAGACGTACAGATTCAATTCGACGAAATTGGCAATCAACTCCATAATGTTAAGGTCGAGCAACGCATCCTGATGCTTTCAGTGCAGATGCTCATAGTCGCCAGCAATATACAACGGATACACTCCTCAATCATGGACGTGCTAGTCCATAGCCATCATGACAAAATTAACCCCCTTTTACTCACTCCTCAACAACTCAACGAAGAAATCAAGAAGATAAGGGCCCATTTGCCAGCACACATGCAGTTGCCAATTCATCAAAATAACTTACTGGACGTATACAAGCTTATCAAGGTCAACGGAGTCGTTGCAGGGGACCACGTAATCTTCAGCATCGAGCTACCCCTCACCGATCCACGAGAGTTCCAGCTATTGCACATTGTTCCAATCATAGCAACAATAAATAAAACACTTACAGCTGTAGAAACATCAACCAAATTTCTCTCCATCAGCTTACACCGCGATGAATTCTTTCCAATGTCACAACATGAGGTCGACACTTGCTGGAATTTGGGAAACGACGAACTAATTTGTCCGAATATACCAGCAACATATAAAGCGACACGTCATCCTATGATCAATAAATGTGAAATTGATTTAATGAATGATCAACCTAATCCAAGATGCGGTTTCCGTAAGCTTGAAGATACCACTATATGGCAGCACCTATATCATCCGAACCAATATATGTTTTCCACAACAGATACCATCAAAATGAATGCAGTGTGCCACAATGACATTATACAAATTATGCTAGAAGATAGCGGTTTAATAACTCTGCATCCCGATTGTGTCATAAAACACGACCTCATAACCATACAAGGTCGTCAACAAATTGTCACGTCTCTACAAACATCGGCTACCAGCCTTAACCCTGTACTCGGTTGGACAAAACAATATGCCAATATGACATTCAGTGCAAAACAATTCAACCCAACAAGAGATGAGCTCCAACTAGTTCAACAGGGGTTAGCCCAAATTTTAAACACCACGCTCCCTACCAACGAAGTCAGCCTCAGTACCCACGGGATCATAGTCGGTTACGCAGCAATTGCATTGGTATTAGCGACTGCCATCATTGCGACCTACAAATGGAAAGGGTTGAAGAACAGCTTTAAACCAGCTCAAATTTCTCGACACCAAACTACGGAATGTTAACAATTATCTAGTAAAATAATTTTTTTTTTTTTTTTAAATGAATTGGCAAATTCAGCCATCATGATGAGTTCGAATCAGCCAATTTGTGGGGGCAGCATGTTAACACATACAATAACCGTTTTTGTTTTGGCATCAATAATTAATAAATAATTGTATTTTCTTTTTACAACAGTAAAAAAGGTCACTGAACGTAAAGTTGCAATTCAATACACCTTTTCATGGCCAGCCAAATTCGTTCAACTCAAAAGTAGTATTTCATAATTTTCTTTAGTTTTTGTTTATTAAAGTTGTAATTCAATACACCTTTTCATGGCCAGCCAAAAAGATTTCATTCAACTCAGTATAATTGTTGTAGAATTATTTTGGTTTTTGCTGAGTTGTAAAAACGGTACATTTTATTTTGTCCAAGTTATTTTGCATACAGGCATTTTTTTTCTCTAAAAATATTTCATTGAACTCAGAAAGACGGCTGACACATTTTGCTAATTCAATTTATGTTGTTGTTTTATTACCATTTTATTATATAGTATATAAGCAATGAAAAATTAATTAAGAAAACAGAATAAAGTTTAACAATAAGAATAACGGTTCAAGTGCCGGCTATTCACAAAATTCTATTGTTTTTTTTTTATTACCCAACAGGAATCTCGGTTCAAGTGCCGACGATTCCCACATATCTACATTAAACTTAATTCTCAATTCTCAACACGAGTCACGGTTCAAGTGCCGTCGACTCACACTCTGTTATACACAAAACAAGTATTAACAGCCAATATTATTTAATTTATTTATTTTTTTATTTACGATTCGACTATCAAGATTTAAATCTTATAATTACAGTAAGGGAAAAAAAGATTTGAGTTACAATTACAATTTTTAAACTACAATATTAAGGGTTCTAATAACACAGAAAATGTTACATACATATATAAAATTAATATAAATTTTGATCTATTAATTATAAATGGTATATTATAAAACCACATTAGTAGTATAATGAGACACGGGATGTTTAATCTGAAAAATGTTCTATTAAAAGTTTTTTGAATTGAAATGCATTGTTGTTTGTCTGTATATGGCATGGAAGTAGGTTCCAAAGACGGATAGAATATATGAAGAACTGATGTTCAGATACGAGACTGCGGTGTCTGATAGGGATAATTTTCTTACCCCTGTTGGATCGAGCCAAGATCAAACGATTGTAGAGATAGGAAGGTTGTTTTAAATATATAATTTTAACATAAGCACCCTAACATCCATTATGCTGTTGAAAGAAATACCGTATAACCGTTTTAAGTAAGGTGACCATACACATACCGAATTATGTTATTAAACGATTTATTCAATCTATTTTTACTGTTAGAATCACAGCTGGCAAACAATTCACAACCATATAATAGTCGTGGTATTAAGTACGTTTTTGCAATTAAAATTCTAATGTTAAGAGGAGTATAGTACTGTGTCAGCCATAACTCACGGAGTTTGATAATGTATTACCCGCTGCAGAATTAATATGATTAAACCAACCTAAGTTGTGATTCATCAAAACACCAAGATTTTTGGTAGAATAAATAATGCTGATCCTTTGATTGTTTAGTAATATCTCAAAGTTAAAGTCAAACTTCATTGATTTTCTGTGCAGGGTGACCTTTTTGACTTTTTAGGGTTAATCTGCAGTTTATTGACTGTGTCCCAACGGTAGACACAGTTCAAATCGTCATTGAGTTTGGTAACATTCTAATTTATTAATTCCAAAGAGGTACTTCTGTAGAGCTGCACATCATCAGCATAAAGATGAATTTTAGAATTGGTTAAGTAATTCAGCAGATCATTAATATACATTGAGAACAAGAGTGGGTCCAAAATAGAACCTTGTGGTACACCTTTAGGCATCGTTAAAGGCGCAAAGTATATTCCATTGAGGACAACTGATTGAGTACGATTACTCAAACAGGAATTAAGCAGATTAGAAGATATTCTAGAAAAACCAAACAGTTTCCTAAGCTTGTGACCAAGAACAGTGTGATCGACAGTGTCAAAAGATTTAGAGTGATCCAAAAACACCAGAACATTAACATTGCCATTGTCAAGGTTCAAGCGAATATCCTCAAAAACGTTAGCTAGAACTGTAATGCAGCTGTGCTGAGCACGAAAACCAGATTGATAGACACTAAGCAGACTACACTGTTCTAGAAACTCGTTCATCTGACGGTACATAAGCTTCTCCGTTACTTTCTAAAGAAAAGGCAATATAGCAATAGGTCTGTACTCAGACCCAGATTTAGGTACTGGAACAATCTTAGCATGTTTCTAATTTGAAGGAAAAGTAGATGTGGTAAAAATAGTGTTAAGCCCGCCACTTACGTACAGTTTTAACTAAACATTTGAAACTGAGAGTTAAAATTGACAGTTCAACTCAACTGTTCAGTTAAACTAAGAAAATTAAAATTTTTATATTTTTAACTGACAGTTTCAACTGAAATGAACGTGTGTGGGGGGGTTCAACTGCATCGTTCTCAGTTCTCGAGTTATGATAATGAAATGACATTCAGTACTTACATATCTATATATATATATATATATATATATATATACAAAAATCAATTGCTGTTCGCTAGTCGGGCTAAAACTCGAGAACGGCTGAACAGATTTATCTTATCTTGGTCTTGAAATGTCCGTGGAGGTCTAGGGAAGGTTTAAAAACGGCCCTTTTCTTTTTCCCATATAAACGTTTTCTAAATAATATGTATAGTCAATTTGAACTTTATTGCTATTCAAACTTAATTTTAGCTAACTACAGCTGTTAATCTATCCTTGAAGCAGTTGAATACTTCAACTAAGGAAGGAGGAGATGCCGATATAAGGCTAAACTTAAGATTGGTTTTATTTAATCAATACGGGCGCTTATATACTAAGATAACGGGAATTAGATTTACATTCCTTAAAATATTAACAACAACAATATTAACAAACATTCCAGTACTTAATCTAACTTAGAGTACTAACATTACAAAGAATTATTTATCTTTCCAGGGTGTAATAGCTGGTGTAGTATTTGGTCGGCCTGGTAGGTACTCTACACCCTAACCCTCTAGAAAAAAATTCAGAATTTGTTTTTTTAATTTTTTAAGTTGTTGTTGTGATACTCTTTAAATGTGCTCCCTAAATCTAAGACAGAATTTACTCCTTTGTGTTGTATTATTTTATAAGGACCACGGTACGGTGGTTGATTTTTTCTTCTATTGTAATTTCTGACTAAAACCATGTCGCCTACAATCAAATTCAATGGATTTATATTTTTATTTTGCTCAATTCGTTTTCATTTTGTTATCTCTATTAGCTCTTTTGCCTTTTGTAAGGAAAATTTTAGTCTTGCTTTTAATTCATTAACGCTGTAAATGGGTTTATTATCTAGCCCTTTATCGTTTGGTTAGTTTGGCAATTTTCCAAATATCAATTCGTATGGTGTGTAACCGGTATCTATACGAGGTGTTGTGTTGTATGCGAAACAGAAATAAGGGATCCAATAGCCCCATTCATCTTGTTTGCAGAAATTCAAGAGAAACTCGTTATGTACTCTATGATTCCTTTCTATAGCACCCAGGGTCTCGTGGTGGTACGATGTGCTAAAAAGTTGTTTTATTTCTAAAATTTTGCATATTTCTGACATTATCTCGTTCACAAATTCATTACCGTTGTCTGATTTGAGGATATTGAAATGACCATATACTAAAATTAAGTTTTCTACTAGAGCGTTTGCAACTGTTTTAGCCTCTTTTGTTTCAATAGGGCATGCCATGACGTATTTCGTTAAGTCACACTGCATAGTTAGTATATATCTGTATCTATTTGAATAACGAGGTGGGCCTACCGTGTCAATAGACACGACTTCAAAACTTGTATTTGGAGTATCTGTTATTGTAAGTTTTTCTTTTGTATGTTTCGTTTGCTTGTTAATTTTGCATTCTTTGCAGATCAATATGTATTTTTTTATCATCTTGCTCATGTTCTTCCATATATACCTTTGCTTGAGTTTTAGTGTTGTTTTCCTGACACCTAAATGTCCTCCTAAAATTGAGCTGTGGTATTCAGCGATAATTGTATTCTGTAATTTGGTGTCGGCTATTCTTTCTGGCTCTCTGTAAATTAACATTTAGAAGTTTTCTCTGTTCTTTCTTTTTAATGCATTAAACATATTTTTAAATTCTTTATTTTCAACTATTTTGAATACGTTGTCATTGTCCCTTAGCGCGAGTTCTTCTATTCCTAATGATAGTGTTTTCGATAGCAGTTTCTCCAAAGACATCTGTGTGTTTTTTGGATTATCACCACTTCTAAAAACTATTTCTACATCATTTACTATTACTTGAGGTATCTTTATATTACTCTCTATCTCGAATCTGAGTTTCTTCATGTTTTTTATATCCGAAATTGACGTGCATTCCCATATAAAAAGTTGATCAGTCTTTTTATTTGAAATGTCGTCCTCGTTCCTGTTTCTACTCTGTGATTCTACATTCTTTCTTATATTACGTGTCATAACTAGTATTTCCTTTGGTTTTCGCTCTTCTTCTGTGGGAATCAATGCTCTTAGCGAGTTAGTATCTATTGTTGTTCTAGAAGGTGCGTCTGCGTTTGTGTTTACTTTGCCCTTTTTGTATGTTATTTCAAAATCGTAATCACATAGATCCAATCTAATCCGAGTCATCTTGGATGAAGGGTTCTTATGTGAGGATAGTGATACTAATGGTCTATAGTCGGTCACTACACGAAATTTTCTCCCATAAAGATATGGTCTAAAAAATTTATGCCCCAATGAATCGTTAATAATTCTTTCTCTATTATTGGCTTGTTTAAGTCATGTTTGGATAATGTCTGGCTGGCATACGATATTGGTAAGTCTGTTCCAATATAGCCTTGTGACAGTACTGCTCCCAGTGCGAAGTTCCAGGCATCTGTCGTTAATATAAATGGTTTTTAAAATCAGGGTACTGTAGGATTGGTGGGTTTATTAATTTCGATTTCAATGTTTCAAATGAATTCTGACAGTCTGCGTCCCACTCAAAAGTCTTATTTTTCTTTAGCAGTAAATTCAAATTTCTAGCTATTTTCGCAAAGTCAGGTACTAATCGCCTGTAGTAATTACAAAATGCTATGAAACGTTTAACATCATCAGTATTCTTAGGAATTGGATAGTTTTCTATCACACTATGTTTGGAAGGATCGGTGCATATGCCCTTATCGGTAATTAAATGGCCTAAATATAGTACTTCCGATTTGAGAAAACAACATTTACTAGTATTTAATTTTAAATTATATTGTCTCAGCTTTTGAAACACCTTCGACACATTATCGTGATGGTGTTGCACACTGCAGCCAAATACGATAATATCGTCTACATATAAAAACGCTTCGGCGCTTAACCCACTTAGTGCTATTGTTAGCATCTTTTGGAAGCTATTAGGGGATATTTTTGATCCAAATGGTAAGCGTGCAAATTGAAAATGACCATTTCTGGTCGAAAATGCAGTCAAAGGCCTTGAATTCTTATCTAGATTGATTTGATGAAAGGAACTGGTCATATCTAGCGTGGAGAAATACTTAGCTCTACCTAGCTTATCGAGAACATCCTCAATCTTCGTAAGCGGGAATTTGTCGTTCACTATTTTGTAGTTCAATTTTCGAAAATCGACTACTAGTCGCCACTTCTTTGTATCATCTACAGATTTCCCTGGTATTACTAACAGTGGTGAATTGTAGGGACTGACTGATGGTTCAATAATATCATCTTTTATCATTTTATCTATCTGTTCATTTATCTCATTCATCTGTGAATCGGGTAGCCTATATGGTTTTATGTATACTGGCGTTGAGTCTGTTGTCTGAATTTGCTGCGTGTAAAAATTATTGACCGACAATTTTTCGCCATCAAGATGAATAATATCACTGTACTCTGTAATTATATTAATTAAAGATTGCCTGGCCGTTTGGTCTATAGACTCAATATTTAAACCTTCTAGAATTTTTTGTACTCGTTTTTTGTCCTTCAATTGAACACTGGCGTGGTAATTATATATATGGTACATTGACAATTGTTTCGTTTCTAATTTCAATCCATCTAATGTTACATCTTTATCAGTAGTGTTTAATAACTTTACATGTTGTATGCCGAACGCTGGTATTATACTATTTCCTACATAAACGCCTGAGGATATTTCTTTGCTTAAAACTATGCTTTCTTCATTCGTAACATTTTTGACTGGTACTACAGCTTTAGATCGTGCGGGTATAACAATTTTTGTATTATAAATACGTTTCGGTGTTATTGGTCAAATAAACTGCTCGTTGGCTATGCGGAATGTTATTGTGTACGTCTCAAAATCAATTTTGCACATGTATTTTTCTAAAATATCTCTTCCTAGAAAGTCATTTTCAACTATATGGAATTGATGATCTATTAACTTATTTTCAAATTGTAGGCTTAAACTTGCTGTACCAATGCTTTCTATTGTGTCTAACGTGATACCACTCAATAATGATATACAATTTATATTTACATCATCTATGTCTCATAACTTACAGACGGAAATATCAGCTCCTGTATCTACTAAAAATTTTAAGTTTCCTTGTATGATTTTACATGTTATTGCCACTGAATTGTCAGTGGTAGTTGAAAGTCTCAATATTTTTCGCCCCTCTGGATAACAATCTTTGTTATCCGGCGCTTCTAGTTACCCTGATTATGACCGTTATTATTTCTCTGTACGAATTGTTCCTACTCGTGTTATTTCTTGATGAGCTGTGTACCCTGTAATTGTCATTAAAATAATTATTATTGTTAACATATCTATTGTTGTTTTGAAACCTATTATGGCTCCTATTGTAGTTGTGATTACTGTTGTTATTATTGTTTTGGATTCGATTGTGATTGCTGTTATTTGTACGACTGATGTAGGCATATGTGTTATTGATATTACGTTCTTCCGTAAAATTTCTATCGTTCATCTGTCTGTAAACATTTCTATTATTTCTTTGTGAACTATAATTGTTTCCGTTTTCACGTCTCCAAATCCTGAAAATATTACTACTACTACTCTGCATATCCCTTTCTATCGTTAAACATTTTTCTGCCGCTTCATTTAGCGTACTAGGACTACATGCTACTAGCGTACTTTTATATTCGACGTTGACCCCTTTAGTAAATACGTTGAGTGCCATGCTCTCACTCATTTTGTAAATTGCGTTTTTTGTCTCCTGTGTGGGACTTTTTAAGTCCTTTATATCAAAACTAATTAACTATTCAGCTAGCAGGTCAATTTTTTCTCTATACGTCGCTATGTTCAAATTTCCTTGCCTAATTGTTCCAAATTCAGTCAAAACTTGTTGCAACGTTCTAGGATTAGGGTATGCTTCTGTTAACAATTTCCTTAGTTCCTCAAATTTAGTTGGTCTGTTTGAACGTGCTATAACACTTCGAACGTGTGCCGCAAGCTTGAAATTATAAACGTACTTAACAAATAACTCGCTATCTTCTACTCGCAAAATGTCATGGAGTAATTCGGTTTGCACAATAAAATCTTCTAACGCCGTGTTGGGCAGGATCGCCATGGAATGCGTTTACGTTGCTATCGAGTTTGAAAGGTTTATTTACTTGCTTAATTCTGCCTACCCGATTGTAGTCGGCGCTAATGAACGCCACTGGCTCTAATATTTTTAATTCTTTGGCAGTTTGAATGCCAATATCCTTGAAGCAGTTGAATGCTTCAATTAAAGAAGGAGGAGATGCCGATATAAGGCTAAACTTAAGATTGGTTTTATTTCATCAATACAGGCGCTTATATACTAAGATAACGGGAATTAGATTTACATTCCTTAAAATAATTAACAATAACAATCTTAACAAACACTCCAATACTTAATCTAACTTAGAGTACTAACATTACAAAGTATTATTTATCTTTCCAGGGTGTAATATCTGGTCGACCTGGTAGATACTCTGCAAAAACAACGCTTCCAACGCGGAAACATCTTTTTACACGATTAACGATTTTAACACAGGAGAAAACCACGGTCTAATATCTTCACGAACAGTTTTAATAATATTAGGTATAGATGAATTATAGAGGTATGAAATATTGTTTTCATGGAATGCAAGCTGATCTTCAGGAGATACCATGCGATATATAAAGAGTCCCAGGAAATGATATTTAAACCTTCATTTAGAGCCTGAAAGTCGCAGCGGCTAAAGTCACGATAGTTAAAAAGCTGTCTCGTGACTTAAGCGGAAGTCATACGTCGTAAAGATCAAATCGTGCTTCGAAAACAAGGCGCCGATAGTTGATCGTAGAGTAGAACTTTTGAAGCATCATAGACAAGCAAGGTATTGGATATGGATGTAAAATGGGTAGGCATAAGACGGTTGATAGGTTTAATTCCCAAGGACAAAATGCTGTCAGTTAGTGCCGATTCTAATAATATATTAGAATTAAAGTCGCTTGATGTTAATACTTGATTGTATATAACAGAGAGTGAGTCGACGGCACTTAAACCGTGACTCATGTTGAGAATTAAAGTTCCTAATGTATTTGTGTGTGAATCGTCGGCACTTGAACCGAGATTCCTGTTGAGTAATAAAACAATAAATTTAGTACATCGCCGGCACTTGAACCGTGATTCTTATTGTTAAACCTTATTGTGATTTATCAATTAATATTTCATTGCTTATATATAAAAATAGAAATGGTAATAAAACAACAAAATAAATTAAATTAGCAAAATGTGTCAGCAGTCCATTCTGATTTCAATTAAATTGCACCTTAAAGTTGAATAATATTTTTAGAGAAAAAAATGCGTGTATGCAAAATAACTTGAAGTAAATAAAATGTACCGTTTTTACAACTCAGCAAAAACCAAATATAACTACAATTATTTATTAAACAATTATCTGAGTTGAATGCAATTTTGGCTGGCCTTGAAAAGGTGTATTGAATTACAACTTTACGTTCAGTGAAATTTTTACTGTTGTCATTACTAAACAAAAACTAAAGATAATTATTAAACAATTATTTTGAGCTGAACGAATTTGGCTGGCAATGAAAAGGCGTATTAAATTATAACCTTAAGCTCAGTGAGTTTTTTTACTGTTGTTATTACTAAGTAAAAACTAACAATTATTTATTAAATTATTAATGCTAAAACAAACAAGTAAAAGTGCTATATTCGGCTGTGCCGAATCTTAAATACCCTTCACAGATGTAATTCTTCTTTCTTTCTTTCTTGCCAAAACAGAAAGTAGGTTTAATTAAAAAATCAAAATGATGTTATCGGTTACTTTTATATTTAAGAAAACGTTTAAACTTCTCGGCTAGGAAGCTAAATGTTTGGCTTTTCTTATATCTAATACCTATGAACGTCTTTCAAAAATATTACATATATTTAATTTACAAACAAAACAAAAAATCCGTTTCATGTACCCCAAAAAGTTCTAATTGTCCAACCGTATAATCGTCTTTTAGATTTTGTTAATTTTTAATACCAGTTTACTTCTTTCTAATATATAAAGTAGGTATAATTCATCATAAAAATTAAAAACAACAAATAAAATGGCTGGTTTTATGAATCAGAAAATTTCTATTTTCCAACCCAGGAACCGAATTTTTAATTTTTTAATACAAATTAAATTTTTTCTGATATATAAAATAGGTTTAATTCACTAAAAACACAAAATTGGGAATTAATGTATGTACTTTTATGTACCAAAAACATTTCGATTTTCCAACACTGGAACCGAATTTTTAGTTTTTAAAATTTTGAATACCAATTTAATTCTTAGCGAAGTATAAAATAGGCTTAAGTCACTGAAAAAACCAAAATTGGGCACTTATATGGTTACTTTTATGTACCAAAAAATTTCGATTTTCCAACCCTGGAACCGAATTTATAATTTTTTTATACTAGTTTAATTTATTCTGAAATATCTAATAGGTTTAATTCACTAAAAGCACAACATTTGGCATTTATGTATGTACTATCTATTATGTACTAAAAATATTTCGATTTTCCAACTCTGGACGCGATTTTTTATTTTTTTACCAATGCAATTCTTAGTGAGGTGTAACATAGTTTTACTTGACAAAGAAATTAACATTTTTGAACGCTTTGGTCACTTGCATGTACCATAAAATATTTCATATGTCCAACCCTGGAGTCGAAATTTTGATTTTTTAAGATTTTCATACCAATTTTGTTTTTCCTGAATTATAAAATAGCTTTAATTAGCAAAAACAAACAACGTCAATTGCCTTTTTGATTACTTTTATGCAGAATAAATATTTCAATTTCCCAACCCTGGAAATGAAATTAAAATTTTTTTTTTACCAATGCAACTCTTAATGAGGCATAAAATAGTTTTATTTCATAAAAACTTAATATTTGTAAACATTTAGGTCATTTTTATGTACCACAAAATATTGCAGTTATCCAACTCTGGAATCCAAATTTTTATCTTTTTTTAATTTTTGATACCAATTTTGTTTTTCCTGAACTAAACAATAGTTTTAATTAATAAAAAAACAACGTCAAATGCCTTTTTGGTTACTTTTATGTATAAAAAAAATTTCAATTTCCCAACCCTGGAAGCGAAATTTAAATTTTTTAAAATTTTCTTTATCAATGCAAATCTTCATGAGGTATAAAGTAGTTTTGTTTAAGAAAAACTCGAATTTTGAAACCATTTTGGTTATTACATGTACTACAAAATATTGCATGTACCAAAAAAATTTAATTTTTCCAACCCTGGAAACGAAATTTAAATTTTTTTGTTTGTTTTTATCAGTGCAACGCTTTTTGAGGTATAAAGTAGTTTTATTTAAGAAAAATTGCAAAGTTTTTACCATTTTGGTAACTTTCATGTGCCATAAAATATTGCACTTGTCCATCCCTGGATTCGAAATTTTATTTTTTATTTTTGATACTAATTTTGTTCTTCCTAAATTATAAGGCAGTTTTAGCTAGCAAAAAACAAAAAAAAAAACAACATCAGTTGCCTGTTTGATTACTTTCATGTATAAAAAAAATTCAATTTCCCACCCCTGGAAGCAAAATTTGAATTTAAAATTTATTTTCTTTTTTTGCCAATGGAAATCTTCATGACGTATAAAGTGGTTTTGT
Organism: Linnaemya tessellans; assembly: GCA_951800035.1. NCBI lineage: Eukaryota > Metazoa > Arthropoda > Insecta > Diptera > Tachinidae > Linnaemya > Linnaemya tessellans. The sequence goes on from OX637537.1 coordinate 15,519,539, forward strand.
TAGAGAAAAACTTGACATTTTTGATAATTTTAGTTACTACATGTACTACAAAATACGGAATAGGCCGAGAAAAAAAATTTCAATTTCCCATCCCTGGAAAATTTTTATTTTTTTAGTTTTTAATAGACCATTGAGGCTTCCCAAAGCACGAAATTGGTTTAATTTACAAATATTTAAAAAAATAATTGATTTTTGGTATAAATTTTGCGTCGAGAAATAAGTGTAAGCTTCCCATCTCTGGAACCATACTTCAGATTTTTCTGAATTTCAATAGCACTTCATTTCTAATCCAACGGTCCAAGAACGAAGTCTCTAGCTCTTCTGGGGGATTGGGAAAACCGATTTCACGTACAGACGGACATCGCTCAAACGTCATCGCTATTCATAAGGATCCAGAATATATATACTTTATCGGGTCGCATGTGCATATCGAAGAAATTACACACGGAATGACAAACCTGTATATAACCTTTCACATTTTTGTGAAGGGTATAAAAAGGGTTATTGTATGCTGCCCCCACAAACTGGCTGATTCGAACTCATCATGATGACTAATTTTGCCAATTCATTACATTTAAGGAATAAAAAAAATTATTTTACTAGATAATTGTTAATATTCCGTAGTTTGGCGTCGAGAAATTTGAGCTGGTTTAAATCTGTTCTTCAACCCTTTCCATTTTTAGGTCACAATGATGGCAGTCGCTAATACCAATGCAATTGCTGCGTAACCGACTATGATCCCGTGGGTACTGAGGCTGACTTCGTTGGCAGGGAGCGTGGTGTTTAAAATTTGGGCTAACCCCTGTTGAACTAGTTGGAGGTCATCTCTTGTTGGGTTGAATTGTTTTGTGCTGAAGGTCGTATTGGCATATTGTTTTCTCCAACCGAGTACAGGGTTAAGGCTGGTAGCCGATGTTTGTAGAGACGTGACAATTTGTTGACGACCTTGTATGGTTGAAGTCCTTTTTCATGACACAATCGGGATGCAGAGTTATTAAACAGCCATCTTTTAGCATAATTTGTATGTCATTGTGGCACACAGCATTCATTCTGATGGTATCTGCTGTGGAAAACATATTGGTTCGGATGATATAGGTGCTGCCATATAGTGGTATCTTCAAGGTTGTGGAAACCGCATCTTGGATTAGGTTGATCATTCATTCAATTAATTTCACATTTATTGATGATAGGATGCCGTGTCGCTTGATATGTTTCTGGTATGTTCGGACAGATTAGTTCGTCGTCACCCAAATTCCAGCAAGCGTCGACCTCATGTTGTGACATTGGAAAGAATTCATCACGATGTAAGCTGCTCGAGAGAAATTTGGTTGATGTTTCTACAGCTGTAAGTGTTTTATTTATTGTTGCTATGATTGGAACAATGTGCAATAGCTAGAACTCTCATGGATCGGTGAGGGGTAGCTCGATGCTGAAGATTACGTGGTCCTCTGCAATGATTCCGTTAACCTTGATAAGCTTGTATACGTCCAGTAAGTTATTTTGGTGAATTGGCAACTGCATGTGTGCTGGCAAATGGGCCCTTATCTTCCTGATTTCTTCGTTGAGTTTATTTATTTATTTATTCATAGTAATACAAAGCCTTCAAGGCCAAAAATATAATATGTATTACACAGTAATATCAACCTGAGTGCTTAAACCTAAATTAGAAACTATTAATATATATGTATATATGCATCAACATATATATATATATATATATATATATATATATATATATACATATATATATATATATATATATATATATATATATATATATATATATATACATACATATACATATATACACAGAACTTAATTGGCTCCCCAGCCGCAATAACATAAAATCCATAAAACAATAATAAAAATAATTGTAATATGGTCCTCATCAGCAGCAATCCAAAAACCAAACGTGCATATCGCACGTACAAATCCTCATAACTGCATATATGCACATATACAGACAAGCGTATATAATCTATCACTCCATATTAGCTAAGTACCTTCTAAGTTTAAGGCGAAAAACGTTACTACAATGGGAAAATATGCGAAGTTCATAGGGCAAAATATTCCACCAGCGAGCAACTCTAACCACAAAAGATCTTTCAAACATACGTCTGAAAATCCTTGGTATGAAAATCTGTGGGTTTCTAGAAGATCGCAGGAAGGTAAATTTACCACACAAGGGAGAAGGAACACCACTACGCATTACTCTACAGAATAAAAGCAGGGTCCGATACTTTACAAAATTATCAAACCCTAAGCCCAAGAACTCCTGAACAAAAGAAGATATATGATCAAAGTGCCTAACATTATACACGAATCTGACAATCATATTAACTATGCGTCGCAGCTTATTACACATTTCAACAGAAGCAGCAGATACCACTTCAAGGCAGTAAAGAACTTGCGGCATAAGAAGAGCCTGAGCTAGTCTAAGCCTAACCCGCATAGGCAAATACATGTTAGATGAATATATCCTACGTAGCGAGCCCCACACTTTACCAGACACAATGTTAATGTGATTTTCAAAAGACAAGCCGCCGTCTAATACAACACCTAAGCATCTATGCCGAGGAACACACTCAATCTCAGCATGTCCAAGATGAGGCCTAAATATATGGGAAGTAGAATCAGAAGCTCCAAAGATAATAGCCTTAGTTTCCGAAGGATTTATGCGAAGTGAATTGCCAGAGGTCCATACCAGGATTCGATCCAAGCAACCATCTACACTATGTTGAAAGCTCTGAGACAGGGAACGATTTCCATTAAATAACAGAAAACATCATCGGCAAACAAAAATGTCTCACACACTTCAGAATTAGTCTGTAGATACAGATCATTAACATATAGAATGAATAAAAGTAGGCCCAGGACCGATCCCTGTGGAACACCAGAATGTAAAGGCAAAATACTAGACCTAACTCCCTTAAACTCAACAAACTGTAGCCTGTCTACAAGATACGAAAAAATAAGTCTGCAAGCAGAACTAGAAAATTTAAATTGATCCTTGAGTTTACATATCATAGTTGTGTGGGAAATAGAATTAAAAGCTTTAGATAAATCCAGAGATATCAGGGCACAAAGCCTGCCACAATTAATATTATCTCTTATAGAGTCAGTCAGAGCAAGTAGTAACGAAGCAGTACTATACCCCTGACGGAAAGCATACTGTGACTCATGGATAGCTCCCCTCACGTAACGAAGTATTTGATTCTTGATGAGATGTTCAACCATTTTTGACAAGGCAGGAAGAATAGAAATCGGTCTGAAATCTTCGGCATGATTGACAACTTTAGCCTTAGGTAGCGGAACAACACGGGCTATTTTCCAGGATCTAGGAAAATCCGATGACATAACAATGAAGTTAATAATATCCAACAAGATATAAGATACATGAGAAAAAATCAATTTAATAAATTTAATAGGGACACCATCAATACCGGTTGATCCAAACTTAACATTATTTAATGCCTCAACAACTTCCAGTTCATCAACGCTGGAAAAAGAAAACAATTCGGTAGAATTTACAAACGCACCAAAATCAAATTCAGGGGCACCATTGCTACCATCTAGAGGTAAATCTCCGACGAAATACTCATTTAGAGAATCAACATCACCATCCCAGAACACGCCAATATCGTTGCTAGTACATCCAGAATTCCGCAAAATCCTCCACAAGCTTGCAGAATCAACACCCTGCAAATTTCTTAAAAAATGCTTCCTCTTCGCCCGTCTAATCACCCCCTTAGCCCTATTCCTAAGTTTGCAGTAACTAGCCCAAGAATCCACAGAACGGTTTGACCTAAAAGCCGAATAAGCCAAGTCCCTTAGAGACCTAGCGACGAAAATATCCATCGAATTCATCCAAGCATTGTCGTTCAAGCGCAACCTCTTCCTAACAACGGGAACAAACGAGAACAGTTCAGTAAGAAGGGATGAAAATATATCACATTTCCTATTGACATCAGTAGAATTTAGAATAAGACCAACATTAAAGTTAGCAAGATGCAGGGATAACCCATCCCAATCAATACTTGCATAGTCACGATATTCTACAAACTCTTGCAAAGGCGTAAAATGCAAGGTTAAGGCAGCAAAAATTAAAGCATGATCAGATATTGAAGGGCATTGTAATTGACCCGTAAAACCAACCAAAGAGATATCACTAACTAGAAAGTAATCTAACAGAGAGGTAGAGTCATTGGCCAAATCATAATGGGTAGGTAGAATTATGAACAATAACTAGGTTAAGACTATGGCATAGAGACCTCATGGCATTCGATCTAGGGACATGAAATAAATTACAATTAAAGTCACCTACCACAATAGTATTTACATACCTAGATAAAATATCACGATGACGCTCAAACATAGCAACATTACCATAAGGGAGATATACAACACCGAATAAAAGTTTGACATTGCCGAAGTATAGCTCAATGAATAAGGACTCACATTGCCCCGCAACATAGACTCTTAGGAGAGACTTAAACTTAAGTTTCCTAGAGACAAAGATACCAACACCACCACCTCTAGAAGGCCTATCACTCCTACAGAACACATAGCCAGGAAAAGTAACAGCACGACCAGATACATTACCATCCAACCACGTTTCAGAGACCGCAAATAAATCAAATACACAATCTCTTAGAATAGTCCCCAGCTCATCAAATTTGACAGAGTTGAGTTGTTGAGGAGTGAAAAAAAGGGGGTTAATTTTGTCATGATGGCTATCGACTAGAGCGTCCATGATTGAGGAGTGCATCCGTTGCACATTGCTGATGACTATGAGCATCTGCACTGAAAGCATCAGTATGCGTTGCTCGACCTTAACATTATAGAGGTGATTGTCAATTTCGTCGAATTGAATCTGTACGTCTAGTTGATTTTTCTGGCTAATGTTGATGGTGGAGTCGATTAACGATGCTTGATTCTTTAGAAGCCTGTCTAAAAATTCGTCGTTTTTTTTAGCTCCTTAATTGTCTTTGACATTTGTGTTTCGTAGTTCGAGTCTAATACACCAAATAGTGAGTTGGCTATGTTCCCAAGTATATCAATTGCTCCTCTTTTCTTTCTTTTTATGGTGAATAGATTGAAGTCTGCCTGCAAATCGTCCTTTAAATAATGAAAGTAGTCCCTCAATGTGTTGCAGGCTGCGATGTTTAACGTACTGTTGCATAGAGTTTGGAGCATCGTTGTTGCATCACTTAAAATGTTTATTTGATGTTGATATGGTTCAAGGTCAAGGTACACGATCATCTTCCAGGTGGCTGACTTGGTTTATTGATGAACTTCGTTATATTGATTTGATTTCCAAGCGCTATTGGGAGGAGAAAAAATGTTAAAATAGTCACCATCAAGGTTGAGTTTAGGCGTGAACGTTTTGTTGGCATTGCTTCATCGGTTGATGACTTAGGTCGTTTGATTTGGTTGCTTTGTTGAGATTGTTCATCCTTATTTTCCGGAAATAGTGGAGCCAATCAGTGGATAGGTCGTTTGAACGTTCCATTTGCTGTTTTTATATCGCATACCCTTACCAAACCATCATCACCCTTATAAACGTTTATTATTCGTCCCAGGGGCCACTGTAGAACTGGAAGGTTATCTTCTTTAACTAATACCATTGTGTTTAATTGAATTTCATTGATTGGGCCTTTCCATTTGTGCCGCTGTTGTAACTCGTTAAGGTACTCCTTGGACCACCGTTGCCAAAAATTGTGTTTAAGTTGCGATACGAGTTGCCATCTATTTAGTAACTTTCCTTGAGAAACCTTTGACCTCACGTCAACGCTTGATGTCAGTTCTTCGTCAATCAAAAAATGTCCCGGAGTGATAGCATTTAGATCATTGGCATCTGCCGACATTGAAATGAGGGGTCGGGAATTTAATATGGCCTCAATTTCTATAACCACAGTCTCCAGTTCTTCGTAAGTGAGCGATACAGCTGAGACATTTTTCATTAACATGTGCTTTGCTGATTTTACTGCCGCCTCCCATAGTCCGCCAAAATGTGGTGACCTTGGTGGGATGAACTGAAAGTCGATTCCCTTTGTGCTGCATATTTCGAGAATTGATTCTTGAGCTGCTTTTACATATAGAACGTTTAAGCTCATTGAGCTGGTTCCGGGTCCCAACAAAATTTGTTGCGTTGTCGTCTCGATATGAATCTTTTCAGTGCCCCAATAAAGGCTTCTGTTGTCAGTTCAGTGACGAGTTTAAATGCACTGCCTTACTGACAAAACAGCAAAAGACTGCGAGATATGTCTACAAAAAATGGGCCGCTATAATCCACTTCCGAATTCAGGAATGGCCGAGCTGGTTGTACCCGATGTTTTGGAAGGTTTCCCATAGTTTGGTTACATATAGTTGGTCTTGCCTTTGTACATCGTACGCACCGTTGGACAATTTCTCTTGTGATGCTTTTCCCTTTCAATGGCCAAAATCGCTGTCGTACTTGTGCCAGTAGTGCTTGCGGACCACTGTGATAGTGTTCCCTATGTATTTTCTCTATCAAAAGTTTTACAAGCGTATCTTGGCTTGGTAAAATCATTTGATGCATAGCATCGAATTGCTGTGTCGAGGAACTTTGTCGTTCACCCACTCTTATTATTATTTCTTCGTCCAGAAAATGGTGTTAAAGAGCTTAGGGTGTCCTTCCTGGGTACAAAATTGTCCTTTATCAATGCTTGTTTAAGGCCATCGAAGTCGGCAGCTTGTATGTGACGTCATCGAGTTCCACTGGTGAAAGCTATTTAACTACTACCACTTGAAACAGTGGAAAAATTGAACGAAATCAGTACTGATTCGTTCTGCTGGTTTGATGACTATAAAAAATATTCTTAATATTCTACTCTGAGAAATAAATGGAATGTAATCACATTCATTTATTAAATAAAAATAAAAAATAATTTGCAGTTTCGCAGATTTGAACTTATAGCCTGTTGAGAAAATTAATATCATGAATACAATTTACGTAGATGAAAATTCACTATTAGAATAGAAATTCGTACATACTGTTACAAAGTTTAAAAATAGATTCAAATATAATGACAATGTGGCTATAGGTACTTGGCAGCACTGCCAACTCATCTCTAGGTGTCAAAATGTTACAACCCTGGTCAACACAACGCAGATAATATTTGAATTAACGGAAATGGAATATTCCGGATACATCGTCGAGAATATACAAGATCATTTGAGGCTGTGCAATAATAAGTGTAAATAACAACAACGAAATACCTAGCAACATCAATGCTAAGAGATGATGATGTTATTCTTAATGATCTTGTACGCAAGTATTCGCTGCTAATAAAAGCTAAACATGTACACAAATATACACAGCAATATACACACAAATATACACAGCTACATACACAGATAGCACAAGAAGAAACAAAACTACGCAACTCACAGACCACTCATACATACAACCACACATATTTACCATAAACAAAACACGCAAGACAGCATTGTCATATATACAAACACAGTTATATAGCTACATGTTAAGTAAAGCACAAACAACAAACACCATGACCAGATGCTTCGCGAAGTTACCAGACGACGTCATTTTGCTATATAAAGTCGCTGCCAGTGATCAGCGGGATTAGTGTGATTTTAAATCTAGACGTGTTAACATCGGTAAGTGTTTGTTTAGTAGTACAAATACTCGTGTTAATAATGTAGTAAATAAAGTGTTGCCGCATTATATTTCTAAAATTAATTGTCTGTGTTTTTAATTTGATGCAATTAAACGAATCCTTGAAGGCTAAGTAAAAAGCGTTTTTACGAAAAAGTCTAAAAACGTAACAATTGGTGTCAGAAGTGGGATTGCAAAAATAATTAAAAGGACATTGCAATTTAAGGAAAAAAAAGAACATTAAAAAATAATTATGAAATTTGATGAGCTAAAAGTTGAACAGCTAAAAAAGGAGCTTAGTAAGCGGGAATTGCCAACATCAGGTAACAAGGCTGAACTGCAGAAGATAGATGAGTTTAAGAATCGCAGAAATCAGCAGTGAAAAGCTTGTAGCCGAAATAACTGAAATTAAACGGAACTCTCAGCAGATGCAGGAAGGATCAAGGATCAGCACTGAAAAGCTTGTAGCAGAAATACAGGAGTCTAATAGAGCCACGAACGAGACTCTGGTAGAGGTTTCTGAGGCTATTAATAGGAGGGTGGATTCTATTGAGAATAAATTCTCAGAGCTGGCAGATAGAGTCCAACATCTAGAAAGCGGTGGCCTGGAACAGCATTCAAAAGAGTTCGAAGAAAAATTGCATGCTCTAGAAGACAAAGTGCTTAACCTTGAGTGTAGTGGCGGGCCAGTACGAGCAGTTACGGAGGTTTCTGCGCGAATAAAAGCGCCATGCTTTGACGGCTGCGTACCTTTGGGCACCTTTAGATTCCAGTTCGAGACGGTTGCTAGCACAAATGGATGGGATGCTGAGGAAAAGGCCATAGAGTTGGTTTTGTCCTTAAAAGCCGCAGAGGTACTTGAGACCGTGCTAGTAAGCAGCAGAAACAACCATAATGAAATAATGGCAGCATTGCAGCGCAAGTATGGTGGTGAGGACAAGCGCGATTTGTACAGAATGGAATTGCGATGTAGAGTTCAAAAGACTAGCGAGTCTCTACAAGATTTCACAATAGAAATCGAGCGTTTAGTGCAGCTCACATATTCAGGCGAGAGCCACCCGTTCCTGGAGCACTTTAAAACTGAGGCGTTCGTTAATGGCATTCCCGACTGATGTTAAACTGGCTGTGTGCGCTACGCAGAAATCCACTTTCGCTGAGACTGTTTCATTTGCGCTGGCTCAAGAGACTGCAAGGATGGTTTGCAAGCCACAGATATGTAAGGTGCGGAATATGGAGGTTTTGTCTGAGGAGGATAACAACCTAGTCGCTAGTCTTAAGGACAACAGTTGGCGGAAAGTGCTATCAAAGAAAAGCCTAAAGGCTTTAACTGCGGAAAAATTTGTAATTTTCAGCGCAACTGCAAAGCACCAAGAAAAAGAGGTAGATCTGTTTCGCCACCAAGAAACAGCAAACGGGTAAACCAAACAACAGCACAAGAGTCCCCGTTAAACTAAAACGAGCTAGCACTAAGGGGCAAGAGCTAGCTCCCAAAAACGAGGGCCCCACAATCTCCATATAAGTGATGCAGCGGGGAAAAGCACGCACTTACCATAGACACAGGGTAGTCGCAGTCAATAATAAGACACGATATAGTTAAGGGGAAATGCGATTGTTTAAGCAATATACGGCTACGTACAGCTACTGGAGAGCTTGTCACTGTCTATGGTAAGATTAAAGTGAAGGTGACTACAGCCTACATCAACGTGAGGCATGTGTTTATTGTTGCCGATATTGTCGATGAGGTAATTATTGGAGCCGATTTTATGATTAGCCATGGCATTAATCTACACATGGGGCAACAACTGATGATTTGGCGTAATGTGGAAATACCCCTTGATGTTCGGTATGACAGCAAGCCGCAAGTAAGAAAAGTATTTGCTATTGAGTCAGACGTTACCGCCGCAGTCTGAAACAGTTATATGGGCGCGTATGAAGGGAGATTGTAAGGACAATCGGTTGTGGGTTGAAGAACCAGCAGATCTAAAGAGAGAGCTTATAACAGCAAAAGCTCTAGTAAAAACTATTAAAGGAGGAATAGTCCCTATAAGAGTACTTCACTTGGCAGACCATGAAAAAGTCATCAAAGACAATTGCGATATTGACCAGTGTACTCCAGCAGAGGCAATAATAAACTGCGAGAGGAAGATAGAGCCTACCAATTTGTCCGCAAAAGAACGTGAACAATTTGAGGAATGCGTAGAAAAATTGGTAGCAGGACTGTCAGCGACAGATAGAAACAAAGCCAAACAGTTGCTAAAAAGGCATGCCAGTATCTTCGCCATGGGAAACCAAAGCCAGAGTAGAACTGCATTGGTTAAACATGAAATTAACACAGGCGAAGCTACGCCGATTAAACAGCCACCCAGAAGTGTACCCCTAGCAAAGCGAGATGAAGTCAAAGAGCTTGTAAGAGATGGAAACAACCATAATGGAGCGTGAAGGCGTAATGGAGCCATCTTCTGGTCCTTGGAGTTCGCCTGTAGTCTTAGTTAAAATGAAAGATGGCAGTACTAGATTCTGCGTAGACTACAGGAAGCTCAATGACATAACCAAGAATTACAGCTATCCGCTCCCCAGAATCGATGACACTTTGGACACGCTAGCTGGTACGAGATGGTTCTCTACGCTAGACTTGCGAAGCGGATATTGGCAAGTGAAGATTGCAGAGAAAGACAAGGAGAAAACTGCCTTCAGCGTCAGTAACGGATTATGGCAGTTCAAAGTTATGCCATTTGGTCTCTGCAATGCTCCGGCCACATTTGAACGCCTAATGGAGAAGGTACTGAAAGGACTGCACTGGAAAACATGGTTGGTATATCTGGACGACATAATCGTGATGGGGAAAACTTTTGATGAACACCTCAAAAACATGGCAGAAGTTCTTCAACGGATATCATCAGCTGGATTGAAACTCAGCCTGAAAAAATGTGCATTGTTCCAGAAAGAAGTAAAGTATTTGGGGCATCGTGTTACAGCAGACGGAATCTCAACAGATGAAGAAAAAATACAAGCAGTAAGGGACTGGCATCAACCTAAAAATCTTCATGAATTGCGAAGTTTTTTGGGCCTTTGTACATACTACAGACGCTTTGTGCCAAATTTTGCCAGTGTAGCTGCAAGCCTGCATGAGCTGACAAAGAAGTCAAGACCATACCATTGGGGTGAGCCGCAGGAAAAGGCATTCCAGAAACTAAAAGGATTGTTGTGTACCTCACCAGTACTAGCGTATCCCATAGCTGGAGAAAAATTTGTGCTGGATACTGACGAGCGACTATGGCATAGGGGGCGTGCTATCCCAAGTAGTTAATGGCACTGAAAAAGTCATAGGATACTATAGCCGTGTACTCTCGAAACCTGAGAGGAACTACTGAGTGAAACGACGTGAGCTTCTGGCAGTATTGGAATGCATTAAACATTACCATACGTACCTGTATGGTCAATACTTTACATTAAGGACCAACCATGCTGCACTGAGATGGCTATTGCAGTTTAAAAATCCTGACGGGCAACTGGCAACGTGGATTGAGCGCCTCCAGAGCTACGACTTCAGTATTGAGCATAGAAGGGGCACAAAATATAACAATGAGGATGCTCCTTCAAGAAGACCCTGCTCTTTAGAGTGTAAACATTGCGTTAGAACCGAACAAACGGAAGGCGTTGTTGATGTTCGGCTAATGCACATCGACTCTGATGAAGACTGGTCAGCGGCACAGAGGGACGACAGTATACTAGGGAATATTATACCAGCCAATGAGGAGGACAAAAGACCGTCCCGGAATGAAATTTCGGCTGAGAGCCCACTCGCCAAATCTTATTGGGCTCAGTGGAACAGCCTCAAGGTAATAAAAGGGTGCCTATACCGCGTATGGGAAAATGTAGATGGCAAAACAACTTCAAATTTAATAGTTGTGCCATGCTCCAAGGTAAGTAAAGTTTTGCAAGAATTTCACAATGGACATCTTGGAGACAAAAACACTTGAGAAACTGAAGCAGTGTTATTATTGGGTTGGATGTAAACAAGCCGTAGCCGACTGGATAGCAAACTGCCCACAGTGCATAGCAGCCAAAGGCCCAGTAAGAAGAAGGCGGGGACAGCTACAGCAATACAACTCAGCAGCACCATTCGAGCGGATCGCAATAGATATAGCAGGTTCTTTTCCCCTCACTGAAGCCGGAAATCGTTATGTTCTTGTGGTAATGAACTATTTTAGTAAATGGCCAGAGGTAAATGCTATACCTAACCAAGAAGCAAAGACAGTTGTAAATGCATTCGCCAACAACTGGGTATGTCGCTATGGTGTCCCAATAGAATTACATTCCGACCAAGGGAGGAATTTCGAGTCTGCCATGTTCAGGGAAATGTGCGAACTATATGGGATAAAGATAACCAGAACGACGCCGTTGCATCCACAGTCTGATGGCATGGTAGAGAGGTTCAATCGCACCTTAGAAGAGTACCTGCGAAAAGTGGTAAGCAACCATCATTGGGACGAGCACATTCCCAAATTTTTGATGGCATATAGGTCAGCTGTGCACGACTCAACATCGAGAACGCCAGCCAAAATTATCTTCGGGACGGAACTAAAACTGCCTGGTGACTTGGAGTTTGGTGTTAAGCCAGCTGTAGAAGAAGGAGCCACTACTTCCCAAGAGCAGGAAGACTTAAACGAACTGCATGAGTTCGTGCGTAATAGAATCAAGATGGTCAGTGACAAGATGAAGGCTAGATATGAACGCGCAGCAAATTCGGAGGGATTTATGGAAGGTCAATTGGTTCTACTTTATAAACCACAACGGAAGAAAGGATTGTTCCCAAAATTACAGACTCACTGGGATGGCCCGTATAAAGTGATTAAGAGAGTGAATGATGTTGTGTACCGGATACAGAAGCACAATAGCCTAAGGTCGAAAATGAAGATAGTACATATCGAACGATTGCCGCTCTATGGAAGAGGTGATTGTATGCCTATTCGGGTCGAACAGGCTGAAGTGGGCGGCAGTGTTACAAAGTTTAGAAATAGATTCAAATATAATGACAATGTGGCTATAGGTACTTGGCAGCACTGCCAACTCATCTCTAGTTGTCAAAATGTTACAACCCTGGTCAACACAATGCAGATAATATTTGAATTAACGGAAATGGAATATTCCGGATACATCGTCGAGAATATACAAGATCATTTGAGCCTGTGCAATAATAAGTGTAAATAACAACAACGAAAAAGCTAGCAACATCAATGCTAAGAGATGATGATGTTATTCTTAATGATCTTGTACGCAAGTATTCGCTGCTAATAAAAGCTAAACATGTACACAAATATACACACATAGCACAAGAAGAAACAAAACTACGCAACCATAAACAAAACACACAAGACAGCATGGTCATATATACAAACACACGTATATAGCTGCATGTTAAGTAAAGCACAAACAACAAACACCATGACCAGATGCTTCGCGAAGTTACCAGTGTTCAGCGGGATTAGTGTGATTTTAAATCTAGAAGTGTTAACATCGCTAAGTGTTTAGTAGTACAAATACTCGTGTTAAGAAAGTAGTAAATAAAGTGTTGCCGCATTAAATTTCTAAAATTAACTGTCTGTGTTTTTAATTTGATGCAATTAAACGAATCCTTGAAGGATAAGTAAAAAGCGTTTTTACGAAAAGGTCTAAAAACGTTACAATACTTTAGAACATTGCGAGGGCACGCGCACTTGTTTACAAGTTCATTGTAAATTGTTAACTAAAATGCAATTTCTTGAACATAAATAACAATAGCTTTAGATATCAGCAGCCGATGGCTCTGGAAAAAGCGAAAGAGATATATGGAATATTGGGAATATTGATCGTTAGGGTTGGGGAATTTCGTACTAACCAAAAAGTAATAACTTGTAAAAATGGATGTGAGAACTTCTCATATTCAATTTTTGTCAAAAACATTGGTTAAATACCAACTTGCACCACTTGAAACAGTGGAAAAATTTAACAAAGAACGCTGATGAGATGGCGTAGCGGCCTCGAAATCAGTACTGATCCGTTCTGCTGGTTTGATGACTATTAAAAATATTCTTAATATTCCACTCTGAGAAATAAATGGAACGTAATCATATTCATTTATTAAATAAAATAAAAAATAATTTGCAGTTTCGCAGATTTGAACTTATAACCTGTTGAGAAAATTAACATCCTGAATACAATTTACATAGATGATTGTTAACTATTAGAATAGAAATTCATACATAATTTAAAACATTGCGAGGGCATGTGCACTTATTTACATGTTCATAGTAAATTGTTAACTAAAATGCAATTGCAGCCGATGGCTCTGGAAAAAGCGAAAGAGATATATGGAATATTGGGAATATTGATCGTTAGTGTTGGGGAATTTCGTATTAACCAAAAAGTAATAACTTGTAAAAATGGATGTGAGAACTTCTCATATTCAATTTTCGTTAAAAACATTGGTTAAATAGTTGATATTCCTACTAACTAGCACTACTTGAAACAGTGGAAAAATTGAACAAAGAACGCTGATGAGATGGCGTAGCGGCCTCGAAATCAGTACTCATCAGTTCTGCTGGTTTGATGACTATAAAACATATTCTTAATATTCTACTCTGAGAAATAAATGGAATGTAATCATATTCATTTATTAAATAAAATAAAAAATAATTTGCATTTTCGCAGATTTGAACTTATAGCCTGTTGAGAAAATTAACATCCTGAATACAATTTACATAGATGAAAGTTCACTATTAGAATAGAAATTCATACATAATTCAAAACATTGCGAGGGCACGCGCACATGTTTACATGTTCGTTGTAAATTGTTAACTAAACTGCAATTTCTTGAACATAAATAACAAAAGCTTTAGATATCAGCAACCGATGGCTCTGGAAAAATCGAAAGAGATATATGGAATATTGGGAATATTAATCGTCAGGGTTGGGGATTTTCGTACTAACCAAAAAGTAATAACTTGTAAAAATGGATGTGAGAACTTTTCATATTAAATTTTCGTTAAAAACATGGGTTAAATAGTTGATATTCCTACTAACTTGCACCACTTGAAACAGTGGAAAAATTTAACAAAGAACGCTGATGAGATGGCGTAGCGGCCTCGAAATCAGTACTGATCCGTTCTGCTGGTTTGATGACTATTAAAAATATTCTTAATATTCCACTCTGAGAAATAAATGGAATGTAATCATATTCATTTATTAAATAAAATAAAAAATAATTTGCAGTTTCGCAGATTTGAACTTATAGCCTGTTGAGAAAATTAACATCCCGAATACAATTTACATAGATGAAAGTTCACTATTCCGATCGGAATCGATTGTTTTTGCTTTGCGCTCTCCAGATTTCGATCGATTTTGTTCATTCCGGAAAAAATATGAAATCACAGTTTTTTACTTAAATATGGCTATGTTGTGAAAGCCAAAACAAAAAACATATGTTTTTTAATAAACAGACAAAAACAAAGTAGAAAAAGCGCCTTTAAAGAAGTTTTAAATAAGAGTATAAAAAATAATATAATATTTTGAAAAAATGTCCGGAAATTCAATTTTTGCGGTTTTAAATTATCAAAGACGTCAAAACGCAGTTGAAAAAGTACGTAGAAGAAATTTAAGGGATGCATCTGATCCTCTTTCATATTGAAGTGCTGTGTAAATATGTTTAATTTTTGTGATTACTTTCCTTTTTGCTAAATGGTTTATGTTCAGTTTTATTAGTTATTATCGCCTCAATAAGGAAGCGTTTATAATGGTTTTAGAAGAAATTAGTCCACACCTGAAAACTTCAGACATTCCCCAAATCATTCAGCTGTCAAGCACACTCAGAATTTTAAGCACTGGTTCATTTCAGTGTGTTATTGGTAAGTAGTACATATTTTTAAGTATTAACAAACCCCCAAAACTCCTTTAATTGAACAAAACATTTCAGCTAAAGATGCAGACATCAGTTTAGGAAGAAGTACGGTATCAACACTCATGTGGAGGGTTGTAAACGCAATAGAAAATGTTATTTGTCCGCGTTGGATAAGACTTCAAATGGCTGAAGAAGAAATACAAAGTTCAAAAGCATACTTTTTTCGAAAATTTCAAATTCCGGGTGTCGTAGGATGCATTGACGGGACTCACATAAAGTTGCTTAAGCCGTCTGAAGATTCATCTTTATATTTAAACAGAAAGGGAGTCTATAGCATTAACACCATGATTGTAAGTAGCATATTAGATTTTTTTTTATTCTTTTTGTTAATTATACATATGTATATTTTTAGATATGTGATTACAAAATGCAAATTCGAGCTGTGGATGCTTGCAGACCGGGATCTTGTCATGATTCTTATATTTGGCATATGAGTAGGACAAGAAATTTTCATTTTAATGATTATTGCGCCGGAAATAAAAATTGTTGGCTGTTAGGCGATTCCGGTTATGGTTTGGAACCGTATTTAATAACGCCGTATAAGAACGTAGTTGCTGGAAGTGCAAATCACAAATTCAATTCACGTCATGCATCGGCCCGAAATATTGTGGAACGCACCATTGGGGTTTTAAAAAGCCGATTTAGGTGTTTGTTGGGCACCATGCGGTATTCAGCACTGAAAACTACCCAACTAATTAATGTTTGCTGTGCCCTTAACAACATTTGTAGAAGATACAATGTTGATTGCGTGGAAGTCATTATGCCCATTGATGCCGAAGAAGATGATGTAGAAGACGAAGAGCTTTCAGAAAGGGAAATATATAGAGTAGGCCAACGAATACGTGAAAATATTACCGCCCAGTTAAATTAGAAAAAATGCTTTTGTAATATGTAATTTATTTATTAACTAAATACATTGTATGCAAAACTTACATTCAGTCTTTTGGAATTCATGTTAAAAGAAGTCAGAATATCAAGTTCCCAAAACTTTTTGTACACCATAAAACATATTAAGAAATGGGAATTGTTATTCACGATAGGGGTGATGGGCATAAAAAATATATAAACAAAATTTGTACCGACAGGTGCTAATTTTTAAAATTATAACAACAACAATCAAGTCAGCTATTTGGATTTCTACGATTTTCACAGTAGTTGGGTTAGTTTTGGCTGTGCTTTTGGTTATGAGTTGAGTGCTCTTTTTTCTGGTTGCTGAGGTTCAGATTTACGTTTTTCAAGTTCTAATTTTAGGGTCTCTACTTCTAACAATTTTAACTTTACTGCGTTCTTTTTGTTTAGTAGCTTTTGTGCTTCTAATTCACTTTTAGCTTTACCTTTAAAATAGTTGTCTAAAATATTGCATAATTTTTCAATATTTCTATTGAGGCTTCTGAAGTCATACTTTTGGTTTTCCATCAACTTAACAATTCTTCCCAAATAATTATTTTCTTCTTTCAAAAGCGAATTTAGGTCATGTTAAGAATTAGTATTTGGAGAGCTGGGTGTATTGGGCCTTTTGCGTTTGAGATCTGGCAATGGTGTTGAATTATACTGTCCCTTTGACATTGTGGAATTGTCGTTTATTTTTTTGTGACCTTTTAGAAGTTGAAGGTGTTACATCCAGTTGATCTTCAACGGACTCATCGCTTTGTAGTAAATTGAAGTCTGATCCAACAAAATCTCTCGCGCCAACAATTCCTTCAACAGATCGAAAAATGCCGCTCAACCGTGCTACTATTCCTCTAAATCAGAAACAAAAAAATATTTATTATATTGGCCGCCACCGGTTTTTAAATTTTCTCGTTTATTGTGACTTAATTTATTTTTGACATAGGACTTCCAGTCGGTCTATGTTTTCTTCCAACCGCTGCAATCCTTGTTTGGAGGGCCTGATGAATTTAACTTTTCTGTTAAATCTAACCATAGCGACTCTTTTCCCACTTTGTCCCCTTTTATGTAGCCCCTGGCAATGTCTTCGTTATTTTCCATAAATTCAATGAATATCTTTTCCTGTTGAGGATTCCGGTTGAAAAGGATAAAAGTTTTCTTGCTGTTCACAACTACTTTAAAAAAAGTAATATTCTCAAATAAATAATAATGATATACTTAAAAAAATTGTCAAATATTTAAATTAACAATTCAGTTGCCAATATAAATAGGTAATATGAAATTTTTTCGGTTTAAAATCATAGAAATTAACAATTCCACTTTGGAAATCTAAAGTGGTTTCATTCCGAAAAAATGTTTCGTTTTCTAAAGATTCAATTTACGGAATCAAAACCACTTTCGATCGGAATTGTACTCTGTGACATGGCTGATAATTTAAAAGCTCTTTATGTTTTGATTGAGATTCCCTTGGTCGTCTTGTGTTCTTCGCAAATTGTAGCATATGTATATCCTATGACCCTTTGTACATGTGTAAAGGAATTTTTTGAAGGTATTGTATAAATCCATGCGTTTTCCTCGAATGACTGTTGAGTTGTTAGGACGGTTGCTGTACAGTTGTTAGCAGTTGTTGATTCCCCTTTGATGGGTTTTGGCCATTGCGCCTTGTGTTGATAGAGAGGGTCCATACAACCACATGTTACACGATGATAACTCCCGGGGCTTTATGCCTCTTGATAAGACATCAGCAGGATATTGTTTGGATGGGACGTGGTACCATTGCTCTGGAATCGTTGCCCGAAGAATTTTTACAATGCGGTGGGCCACGTATACTGGTAGTTTTCCTGGATGATTGTGTAGCCAAGCAAGCACGATCTGGGAATCAGTCCAGAAAAAGGATTTTTTTATTCTCCTAGTTCTGATTAGCCTTTACTCTCGCTGTAAGCTCAGCTGCCAACAGTACTGCACATAATTCTAAACGCGATATTGTTTGTTGCTTTGTCGGAGCTACGCGTGATTTTAAACACAGAATATTGACTCTCACTGTTTCATTCCCTTGCACGACTCTTACATATACTGCAGCACCATAAGCCTTTTCTGATGCGTCTGCGAATGCATGTATTTCAATCGTTCTGGCTCCTTGATTGCTGAATATATGTCTCGAAAATTTTATCTTGTTCAGTGTCAGCAAGTCCCTTCTATAGGAAGTCCATTCCTTTTCGAGTTCCGTAGGAAGGTTGTCATCCTAGTCGAGTTTTGTTTGCCATGTTTTTTGAAGTTGGATTTTACCAGTTACTAACAATGGACCAATCAGCCCTAACGGATCATATATATGTGCCAAATCGAGGCTCATGGTACGTTTTGTTGTATGTTTGTGTTCTTGAACATTGACCTTGATGCAAAATACATCCGATTTCGGGAGCCATAGAAGTCCCAAGGTTTTAGTTGATTGAGTTTTCTTTGACTCAAAGTTGAGATCAACCTCCTGATCTTCGGTTGCAATTCCACGCAACAAGTTTTTGTTGTTCGAACACCATTTTTTGAGCTTCATTCCTGCTCCTGCTAAAATGGTTATTAATTGCTTTGTATCGTTAAGGCTTCATGAATTGAATCAGCTCCTAATAAACCATCATCCACATAAAAATCTCTTCGCAGAGATGATGCTAGTTTGACAAGACAGCGTGTTGCTAGGTATGGTGCAGCCCTGGTGCCATATGTTACTGTGTTCAGTTAATATACATTAATTGGCTGGTTGTCAATTTCTCTCCAGAGGATTAGCTGTAAATTTCGATCTTCGTGGTTAACCCATATCAGTCTGTACATTTTTTCAACATCAGTTTTAAGAACGTACTTGTGCATTCTAAATCGTAGTAAAATAGCAAAGAGGTCGCTCTGTACAGTAGGACCATTATGCATCATGTCATTTAGAGACAGTTCCAATGATCTATGGGTCGATGCGTCGAAGACGACCCTTAATTTGGTTGACGAGCTTTCATGTCATAGTGCGCAATGATGTGGTAAAAATAATGAGGGGAGCTGATTTCTTCGGGTTTGATTTTTGTCATATGACCTAATGCGTCATATTCTTTCATAAATGAGACATACTGATCCTTTAGCGTTGGATTGGTTTTGAAGCGCCGCTCGATTGATTCAAATCTTTTGTGTGCTATGCTTCTGGATTCCGTCAGTACCGAAGGATGATCTATTAAAGGGAGTTTTACTACAAATCTGCCATCTTCCACTCGAAACGTGTATTGAAGAAAGTGCGCGTCACAGTGTAGTTCGTCTTGTGCCAGCTTGGTTTCATTGTCTGATGGTTCCTCAGCCTCCCAAAATCGAGAAACGGCTTCTTCTAATTCCTTTGTGGTCCATATTCCGCAGACTGCGCTATCGGTGAAGTTTGATTCGACCTTACCAGCTATTACCCATCCTAGGACTGAATTTTGCAGTATCGGAGGATTATCTGCCAATTTAATTTGTCCATCTCTAAGTAGTTCGAACATAATTTCTGCTCCCAGCAAACAGTCAATTCGACTTAGTTGATTGAATTCTGGGTCAGCTAAGTGAATATTCTGCGGAATTTCCCAAGTCTCAATGTTAAAATGATGAACTGGCTGGTCAGAGATAATTTTTGGTACAATATGGGCATCTACTTCTGCAACATAATTATTTATTGTTGACTGAAACTGAATGCTTGTCTGATGGCGCATCTTGGTTTTGTTCACTCCAATGCCTTCCACGCTCAAGCACACTTGTCTGGATCTGCTGCCCAGGGTTTTCCATATACGGTCTGCTATTAGGTTCACTTGTGAGCCGGAGTAGAGGATGGCTCGACATTCAATATGCTGCCCATTCGCAGATGAAAGTTTTATGCGTGCAGTTCCCAGTAAGATGTAATGAGGATTCTTGACTGCATGATTCGTCAGGAGGCTGACATTGTTAGATACTTGGTCATGAGCTGCTTCCACCCGTGAAGGACCTGATAGATGTGGTGTTGACTTGTCTTGTGTAGTATATTTATTGTAGGGTGTTTTTGCTTTGGGGTTATGTAGCAGTGTGTTATGATTTTTTGTACATTTTTTACAATGAATTCGTTAGCTTGATGTCCTGGTTGCAGGCAGTTAACACATAGCTGGAAGTCCTTTACACATTTAATTTTTCGGCAGGCGTAAATTTATGAGTCTTCCTCTTACAAATTTCCCTCGTTTCTGATGCTGTCATCGAAGCGCAAGTTCGCGTTGTTTATCTGTCACCCTTTCTTCGTGTCTCCAAGAATTGAAATATTCTCTCCAAATACGTTAGTAGTTCATTAATGGTAATGAGGCGCATATTGTCGTTTAAACCTTGCTAGAACGCAGTTTGGGGTTTTTCATCCATTTTGTATAGCAAAGATGGACCAAAATGGCGTCCCAATGTTGCACTGGTATGCCTTGTGTCTTGAGACCATGAATACACTCCTTGGTAACATCATGAAGTGATTTTAATGATGACGCAGATTCCTTTTTGGTGGATGACTGCGACATTAGCTTGCTCAGTAATGTGGATACAAGAAGCCTTTTGTTGTGGTATATGTTGCTAATAAGTGACCACGCCGCAGCATAATTGATTCCTACTGCGGGCAGGTGCTTGATGAGGTTCTTTAGTTCTCATTGTAAAGAAGTTGTCAGGTAGTGCATCTTTTCCGCCTCACTTATGGGTGTGTTGTTAACTAGCTCTGAGAAGATATCCTTGAACTCTATCCAGCGTTGGTAGTTTCCATCAAAAGTAGGTAGTGTGATTCTGGGAAGAGTTATGTCGATGTCTCCTGGTGTTGTTGGCCGCCGATAAGGAATTGGTGGATCTAATTGCATGTGTTGCTGAAGCTCCATCATGGCTGCTTCTGCCCTCGAGCTCATAAAATGTTTGTATTGTTAGTAGCTAGGTCTACCATGTATTTTTCGATGATATTCGCCCTAATATTATAATATGACGAATGATGTTCATGCTGTCGTTGCGCAAATATTTCGTCAATATTTCGAGTGAGCGCCTTCATTAATGCTCGTTGATTCCGAAGGATTTTTCGGACTTCGGGTGATGCCGATTGTTGGGTTAAACCTTGTTGCTGCTGGTTACGTGACGTATGTGCTTCGCCACTTAATGTCAACAGCTTCGTTCCTTGTTCAAACAAGTTTGTCGTAGTATTCTTGTACATCCAGGGGCTCGTCCTTCATTGCCCTGATTACTTCATGATTTTTGTTGAATTCATCTGCGAGCTCTGTCAAAGACGCCAAACGTTTAACACAATATTCAGGTGTTTTTCGATCCTTGGGATCCTTTGAAAAGTTCCTTGCGAGTGCTTCAATCTGCGCTCCCAAGTGGCGCTGGCTGCGCAATAATTCTTCCATTGCTTTGATGAAGAATCACGTCGGGGTCACCAAATGTTAATACTTGATTGTATATAACAGAGAGTGAGTCGACGGCACTTAAACCGTGACTCGTGTTGAGAATTAAAGTTCCTAATGTATTTGTGTGTGAATCGACGGCACTTGAACCGAGATTCCTGTTGAGTAATAAAACAATAAATTTAGTGCATCGCCGGCACTTGAACCGTGATTCTTATTGTTAAACCTTATTGTGATTTATCAATTAATATTTCATTGCTTATATATAAAAATTGAAATGGTAATAAAACAACAAAATATATTAGTAAAATTGTGTCAGCAGTCATTCTGTGTTCAATGAAATTGCACCTTAAAGTTGAAAATATTTTTAGAGAAAAAATGCGTGTATGCAAAATAACTTGGAGTAAATAAAATGTACCGTTTTTACAACTCGGCAAAAACCAAAGATAATTCTACAATTATTTATTAAACAATTATTCTGAGTTGAATGAAATTTTGGCTGGCCATGAAAAGGTGTATTGAATTACAACTTTACGTCCAGTGAAATTTTTACTGTTGTCATTACTAAACAAAAACTAAAGATAATTATTAAATAATTATTTTGAGTTGAACGAATTTGGCTGGCAATGAAAAGGTGTATTAAATTACAACCTTAAGTTCAGTGAGTTTTTTTTACTGTTGTTATTACTAAGTAAAAATTAAAAATTATTTATTAAATTATTAATGCTAAAACAAAAAAGGGTTACTGTATGTGTTAACACTTGATATTATTAAATCAGAATATTGTATCAAGCTCGCTCATAAAATGATCAATTGGTGTGTAACGGTGATGTCTGTAAACACAGTCAAGCAGGAGATTTTAAGTATTCGATACTAGTTCAACAAATAAGTATTCGACTTGTAAAGAATTAACTTGCTCATCATCAGACCTATTTCTACACAAAAATCTGCATTTTATGTAATCTACGATCAGCCCTGAAGGCTTTGTAACCCCTCGAGGCTATCAGATTTTTGGAAGTTGTTTCTTTCAACCAGCTGGAAGAATCTTCTAGCCGTATTGCCGTCATTTGTTGTCCCACGTCCTGGTTTGGGAATATCAACTAACAAACCCATCTCTTTTCTTAGGCGATCAGTAATTTTTTTCTTGGGTTCCTTCTGCTTAGCTTTATCAAAATAACCTCGAGCTTGCCATTTTTAATTCAGAAAACCGTATCCACGCATGCAACGTCGATAGGCCATACTCAAAAAGGCTTTTATTAAGTTGTAAGTTTTCAACTGCCTTTAAATGATTCATTATAGTAGGCGAAGCGCCACAAATACCACAACATTGAGAAGAGGAGTCCGCTAGCATCGAGAAGATTTTTCCATCTATCATTGTCAACTAAAAATTATGGATAATATTAATTTCTTTGCCATCTTCACAGATTTGCGTTGGCACTGTCGCAGCTATTTGAGTTTTTATCGCATAAATTTCTTTTATAGCTAGAGAATTGCTTTCTTTTTCAAATATAGTGTTGATTGGTCTGCAAAATCTTGTGGAAGATTTAAAAAGTACAAGCAAAATTCATCTCAACTAAATTATTCATTGCTAATCAACTGTCTTATAGTGCTTATTTAAACAGGATAAAAAATAACCTAAAAAATGATCCCAAATCTTTTTATAAGTTTGTCAATTCGAAGAGGCGTGTGTCAGATTTCCCTTCTGTTATGAAGTTTAAAGATTATGAGTCGTCAGATGATTTTTATGATTTATTTATTTACTTAGTTTATGGATTAATTCCTTACAAACTATATTATTACAATAAACCAGAAATCTGGTATTAAAATTTAGTTATTTAAAAATAGTATTATATTCATTTTAATAGTATATATATCTAATGAAAAATCGATAAAATTATACATTTCATTAAAGCAACAACATAATCTTCTTAGTGGATCAGACATAGCAAAGTTGGTACGAAAAGTTCTAACAAATAATGGTTGAAATGATCGTAATGAGCGTTGTGGAATGTTAAACGTGACATTGCTCAATAAAAACTCGGAGCAGATTCTACCATTTATTAAGTTATAAGAAAAAGCTACATTGAGCATTATTCTCCGGCTTCTTAATGTAGGCAGGTTAATTACAGCTAATCTTGTTGAATACGGCGGAAGTTGAGTTAGGTCATGGTAAATGTTTCTTAAGCAGAAAATAAGAAACTGTTTTTGAACAGACTCAATGCGATCAATATGTATTTGGTAGTAAGGATCCCAAATGATGGAACCATACTCTAGAATTGGCCTTACGAGTGTTATGTATAGTTGTCTTGTTATGAAAGTATCGTTGAATTCCTTCGACCATCGTTTCACAAAAGCTAAAATGCTACGCGCTTTGTTCACAGACATCGTTATATGTTGCACAAAACTTAGTTTTGAGTCTAACAATATGCCCAAATCCATAAATGTTTCAACAGTGTCTAAGCAGTACAAATCGAACTTGTAAGCAAATACAGAACCACGAACTCTTGAAAAATTTAGATGTTTACATTTTTTTAAATTTAACTCCATTAAATTAATTTTACACCATTTGTAAAAATTATCCAGGTCATTCTGTAGAAGAAGATGATCAGCTGGCTGTTTAATACTTAAAAATATCTTAACGTCGTCAGCATACATCAATACGTTGCAGTGTTTAATTGCCTCCGGTAGATCATTTATAAAAAGTAAAAATAGAATTGGGCCAAGGTGACTACCTTGTGGCACGCCAGATTTAACTTGAATACTTCTTGAGACTGCATTATTAAATTTAACAGATTGCGTTCTGCATACAAGATATGACTTTATCCACGAGATGAAAATATTACTAAAACCCAATAAATCCAATTTTTTTAATAAAAGAATATGATTTACTTTGTCAAAAGCTTTACTAAAATCGGTGTATATTGCGTCAGTATGGTAGCCATTATTGAAAGCTTGGTTTACTAATGTTGTAAGCTGGAGAATATTGGTTGCAGTGGAACATCCTTTACGAAAACCATGTTGTAATGGGGATAAAATAGGATAAACTTGATGGGTTATACAATCAATCATACATTTTTCGAACAGCTTGGGTAAATCACTCAGTTTTGCAATACCTCTGTAATTGCTGATATCAGACTTGTTTCCAGACTTAAACAAGGGAATAATAAACGATTTTTTCCATATTTTAGGAAAGTAACCGCATTTTAATGATGTATTAAAAATTATGGACAAAGGCATTGCTAGAGCTGAAGCGCAGTTTTTTAGAACACAACTAGGAATCCCGTCGGGGCCGCTAATCTTGGATGACTTAGTTTTATTTAAACAATTAAAAATGTGACTGGTAGTTATTACAGGTGGCGAAATAGTAAAATTATCAACGATTTTGTATGGGTAGATAGTGTTCTTTTCATACGTAACAGTGGAGTATGTTGAAGCAAAATATTTCGCAAACATGTTGCTAACTGTAGGCTCATCACTGGACTCGGAACGTAAATATTTCATTACTTTTGGAAAGCCCGAAGCTCTTCTTTTACAGTTTACAAAGTTGAAAAACGATTTAGGGTTATGGGCAAAGTTAAGTTTGGTGACATGAAGATACTTTTTATACATCTGTACATTTAGTAAATTATATTTCGCACGTAGAACTGAATATTTACTAAAATAAAACGAGGATCCAGTGCTTTTGTACTTCTTGTAGTATTTATTCTTTTTGTTTTTTAACGCTGAAAGTTGTCTAGAATTCCACGGTGGACCGCCATTTAAATGAGGTATATACTTAGGAATACATTCCTCCATATAGCCAAACATAATTTTATAAAAAATGTTAACCATAGTGTCTACTGAATCCCACATACTATTCGGTGTAGACAACAGCTGAAGCCAATTGGTATTACAAATTAGATTATTCAATTCATTGTAGTTACAACGATTAAAACAGAAAATCTTTTCATTTTTACTAGAATTTTTAGTTTGATTAGTATAATGTAAATTGCAACTAATTTCAATCGTTGGATGATAACGATCTTCCGGCAATACAAGAGGATCTGTACGGTTTAAAGTAAATTCAGCTGGCTCATTCACAAATACCAAATCTAGGAGTTTACCCAAATAGTTCTGTATTCCATTGATTTGGTGAAGCCCCACGCCGGATAAATTATTAAAAATGTCATTTTCATTTTCATCAAGTATTACGGGTAAATAACAGTAGCATTCATTGGAGAACTCCCAGCTAATGTGAGGTAAATTAAAGTCACCAAATACAAGTATTAAATCTGCAGCATTTATTGTAGAAGACACCATTTTAATAGCATCAGTATGGTATTTGTATAGAATTGGATCAGATTGAGGTGGGATATAAGAACATGTTATGAATATGCTAATCTTGTTAACTTTAAGAACCACAGCGATAAACTCTAAATCAACAGGTAAGCTAATTCTTATTTCTTCCGCTGGAAAATGATTTGCGACGGCAATTAGTACTCCACCACCTGTAGTAGTTGTAATTCTATCGCGACGAAATATATTAAATTTATCACAAAGTATCTCTGTGTTTAAAAAGGTATTATTCAGCCAAGTTTCGGTAAATACAATAACATGATGATTGATGCAGAAACTTTGTAAGATAATAGTAATATGTTTGCTGACTTTTTTGCATGAACCTATTCATCGTCTACGTTTAGCAATATCGAGTAGTATTCTTACCATATCCCTGAATCAGTGAATTTTAATGTACCCCGTATTGAGCAGCAAACTGTTTTGACTTATATGAAAAATCTAAAACTTTCGTATGTTCCCGGTCCTGATGGTATTCCTAGTAGTATTTTACAATATATATAATACTGTCCTCATTTATTAAGCACTCCATTGACCTATTTATTCAACAAATCACTCAAATTGAGTTATTTTCCTCCAATTTGGGAGAAATCGTTCATCATTCCGCTGTTCAAATCTGGATCTAAAGCTGATATATCAAACTATAGAGGTATAGCTAAACTGAACGCTATACCAAAGTTGTTTGAGCAACTCTTATTCGATATATTGTCTTATCAAGCAACGTCTATCCTTTCTTCTGCGCAGCATGGTGTCTGCAAAGGTCGATCAACTATTACGAATCTCTTAGATTTAACAACCTTAGTTAACGATGGATTTGTCACTGGCAAACAAACAGATGTCATCTATTTTGATTTTAGTAAAGCCTTTGATAAGGTGAATCACAACTTACTCATTCATAAGCTTGATCGAATTGGATTTGGAACGTCTCTAATAAAATGTATCGAATCTTATTTGAAGAACAGAATGCATTGTGTCAAGTTCCGCAATATGCTCTCTACTGATATAAATGTTATATCAGGTGTGCCTCAGGGTAGTCATCTCGGCCCACTTTTATTTACTTTATTTATTAATGATCTTCCATCCGTTGTTGAAAACTCAAATATACTAATGTATGCAGATCACGTAAAGTTATTCTTATCGTTTGATTCTATTGATCAACAGTTGCGTCTCCAAGCTGACATTATACACTTAACCGCTTGGTGCGCTAATAATTTAATGGACCTAAATGTGAAAAAGTGCAAATATATGATTTTCTCTAGAACAACTCCAATCAATGGACTCTATAAAATGAATAATGCTGTTCTTGACCTAGTGGATTCTTTTAATGACTTGGGAGTTATTTTCGATAAAAAACTGGACTTCAGGTGCCACATAACTTCGACGATTAACAAAGCTACTGGTGTTCTGGGTTTTATTAAACGCTGGGCTAAGGAGTTCTCTGACCCTTACACAACCAAGATGTTATTTACTACTTTAGTTCGCCCAATACTTGAATACGGATCTGTTGTATGGGACCCACAATATCTTTCACATTCAAATAAAATAGTCAGTACAAGTGCAATTCTTATTATTTTGTCTTCGTGGTCTTCCTTGGAACTCTAATATAAAATTACCATGTTACGAGAGACGCCTAGGACTTATTAAGCTTCCAACCTTAAGGAGCCGTCGGCAAATGCTAAATGTTACCTTTCTGCTGAAATTAATAAACGGCTGCATCACATCTCAATTTCTCCTGAGCAAAATAAACTTGAATATACCCAATCGTCCAACAAGGTATTATAGCTTCTTGAGAATTAAGTTTTACACTACAAACTATAGAACCTTCGATCCCTTTCGGAGAATTTGCAGTGATTTTAATAGACTTTACCCTTGTATCGATTTCAACAAAAGTATTGATGTCGTAAAAAATTATATAATTTTACATCTTAACTCATTACAAAATCGATTATAAATAAATGTTTAATTTGTTAAATCGACATTTGTTAAAGCCATATTTTTTGTTTTTGCTGTAATTTGTCTTGTTACTATTAAACCAAAGCTTTATAGATCCCATTTATATATGTATGTACTTATCATTTCTGAAACATTGTTATATTTTAATTGTATCAGTCTGTAAGTATTAATCCATAGACTAAATAAATAAAAAAGATGGGCGTGGATTCTGCCAAATTAGTTTGTTACCTTCTTTAAGCTGCAGAGGTACCAAACAAACTGCCAAACAAATGTTCATCCGTTCCATCGGCGTCGTTCTCATTAAAACCTTGCTTATACCGCGAATGCCCACTGCTACCATCGCATCTCCATTTATAGGACAAAATAAGCTGTGTAGATTTACACTGTTGCAAAACTTCTTTTTGCTGCTCTAAAAGTCTTTTTGTAGTGTGATCTACTAAGCTTTGCAAAGATACTTCCGCCGATATTTTAGAAATATTGATACCATCATTTGGATAGCATTCCCTTTTCGCCGCCAACAGTTTATGGTATGAAGGGTAGATATCAGCGCACATGCACGCAAAAGACTATAAGTGTGTCTTGCGTATCCACAATCGATATACAAAACTAACGCCTCCTCAGGTGTGTATGGTATTGGTACTTTTAGAGAAGAGCTCAATTTTTTTTTAATTTTTGCTGCTCTTGACGGAGAAGACTCTACGGTTTTGACAATGCCCGCAGCATTTTTTTTCCAGACTTATAGAGACTTGTTGCAGCAGCAAATGCCAATTCTTCTGGAGACCAAGTCCCCAATTAAGGTGCAACTTTCTTTCGCTTTGCTCTCTCACTTTTATCTAAGAATTCTTTAGAAGGTCTGCCATAGTTTGATGTCGACGGTCGATCCAGTAATCCGTCATCCTGAGATGCTAAAGAAGGCTTAATTGGAATTCCTCGAAAACTGGTTTTGTTCGATTGGCTTCAGCCCACTTCTTAGCCAGAAACCATACAAACATTCGACCATATTGCTTTATTTGTTTGCAATAACTATTCATTATTCTGAAGCCCGATTTTAGCAAAACCAAATGATACAACAGCATTAAGTTTCTTATTTTTTTGTTTTTCACATTTTAAACTCTTAAGCAAATAAAAAGAATTTAGGCAAAAACTGCAGCTAATTTTGAAAAAAATTACAAGCTATAATCACACAGATTACAAAAACATAAGTAATAGAATTAAAGTTTTATAAATTCCCATTTAAAACTCTAATTGAATTTCAACATTGAACAAAATGTTTACATATAAGACACACGTACAAAACTGCATTTTTTTTTAAACAAAACATTTGATTTGATATATGTATAAATATAGTAAAATTTGTTCCTACCTTTGTTAAATTAATTTCAGAAAAAAAATATTTGAAAAACTTTGTTCTTATTTTTTCACGACAACTTTAATTGCGATACTAAATATCAACTGAGCTATTAATAGAAAAACAAAACAGCAATTACTTGTGTTTAAAACAAGAAAGAAAACCTGAAACAGAAGTTGTATTTGTATGTTGAAATACTTTACAAAGTAAATTTGCAAAGTATTTGGTGCACAGATGCCGACGGAGTGACTTAGACTATATGCCGGCGATGTTATTAACCCGTATTTTCTTCCGTTACTGTGACTGACTGTACACGACCTATGCCTTCACATAGGAAGTAGCAACGTAGTTAACCACGGAATATTCCTCAGAAGAACTGTAAAACTATACAGTTATCTGAGGTGTTGAAATTAACTAGTGCGAGTGAGACGCAAAACTCTCGAAAGAGAGTAAACAATCAGTGGTCTGGCTGCACTTAAAAGATAATTGCCAACGAGGCTTGATGTTAACTGACTCAGAGCTGCTTTGCGTCTGAAACAGAAGTTAAATAAATAAAATATGTACCAAATCAAATGTTATCAAATTCAACTATGCCACCTAATAAGTGGTGACAAACACAATACACATGGGCACTGATGATGAAAGGGTTGCGTCTTTCGAAAACAGCTGTTCTGTTCTGCTGTGTAAGTTGAATAAAACTGATGTTGACTTTCCTTTGTGCCTTGGAATATTTATCATGTCTTTCTGAGATTTAAAAACAAATTTCGAACAATTAGCCTATAAAATCTTAATTCAATTTAATATAGCAACATAAAATGTTCGTTAAAATTCTTACTACATACAAATTTAAGCTATGGCTTGAGCTACCAATAATAAAATATTGGAAAAACGTTCACGTGTACTTAAGTATAAAATTCAAACCAAAAAAGTTTGACTTAGGTATGATGAAACAAAAAATTCAGAAAAATAGGACATGAAGAAAAATAATCAAACGGTAACACACGTGTTATAACAATAACATGTTAACATCAGGTTGATACAGTTCTCGGATTCTTTTTCACAATAAAATTTGTGTAAATAGCAACTGTTATCAAATTCAACTAAGCCACCTAATAAGTGGTGACAAACACAATACACATGGGCACTGATGATGAAAGGGCTGCGTCTTTCGAAAACAGCTGTTCTGTTCTGCTGTGTAAGTTGAATAAAACTGATGTTGACTTTCCTTTGTGCCTTGGAATATTTACCATGTCTTTCTGAGATTTAAAAACCAATTACGAACAATTAGCCTATAAAATCTTAATTCAATTTACTATAGCAATATAAAATGTTCGTTAAAGTTATTACTACATAAAAATATGTACCGTTATGTACTCTGGGCTCTTGTCAACTTATTTTAAAACAAAATATTTAGTTTCGAAGTTATAAAAAAAATTACTTTCTTCCTGCTAGGTGGAGAATTTGGACCACTGTGCCACGCTTCGAAAATACAGACTGTAGGAGGTTATTTTTCTTTAGACGCATGGCAGAAACAAAGATTTTATAGTTGTATAGTCGTAAGTTGCTCATTAAAATAAAATTTATTATTTAACTTATAAAGTGGGTGCTGTTGGCTGAAGTAGTAGAACACGAGACTATGAAACGGAGGGTCGTGAGTTCGAGCCCGCTCTGAGTCATGAAATATTGTGTTGAATTCTTCTGATCAGCATTAGTGCGCGGTTGTGTTAGTTGTTGCCAGCCTGTTTCAATGATGAAGGCATAGTCACTGATCACTGAACATAATTGGCAGCGACTGACACTATCATGTACTAAAAAGCAGAGTAACAGCACCCACCTTCGTCGGCCCTGTAGCAAAAATTAGCCGGCGAAGTAAAAGGTTGAAATGGCTACAAAAAAAAAAAAAAAAAAAAAAAAAAAAAAAAAAAACTGTCTATCTTCTCATCTTTCCCAATCTGTCTCCTCAATACTATCCCCTCGTTTCTAGTTCCAGCGCAATGCACTGCATATGTAGGGGCTATCCCCTGAGTGCTGGTCCTACTCCTAAAAAAAAAAAAAAAAAAAAAAAAAAAAAAGTGAGGTTTCAGACTTACAACCGATATTTCTAAGAAGCAGTGAGCTTCGATTAGCTTTACGATAGGCAGCCAGAGATTTCAGAATAAAATTTCTGTCAAAAGGTGTCGTAAGCTTGACAATAATGACTGCGTCACTAGAACGTTTGGCATTCGTATTTTTTTGTTATCCAAAAGATAAATGGATTTAATAGGTGGTGTGTCTATATTCAACGTATGGCAAATGTCTTCAAATATCGCAGGCAGATTTTCATTATCAAGTAACGAAATGCCATTTATGCGCAAATTACATGAAACTTGAGAATTTTCTAGTCTCCGATGTTGCAGTTTTAGTTCTTTCAGTTTAGATTTTAACAAACTGATTTCACCCACAACTGTCTCAAGCTTAGAAACTCGGCAGGTAACATCTAAGAGTTCTTTCTTCAATTCAAATACATTTTTTTCGATGGCATCTATTTTTTGCATAATGCGACTTTCACTTTCTGAGGTTAATGTTTTCAGCAATTTATTTAAGGCCTCAGTTTGTTTTTCAAATCTAGAGTACAATATTTTTAACATTAGAAAAGGAGAGCCAATACTAGGATAAGTAGGAGTATTACAAACGTTATCTGATATAGATTGTTGTTGATTGGGTGCACCATTTTTGGTTACCGGGGTGTTAAATTGTGGCGAGATACGCCCGAGGGCACGAGTTACAATTTTACTTCTATTTTTGCTAATTTCGTTTATTTAAATTTGCAATTAATTGTTTAAAATTATATGTACATTTAACAGTGTTGAGTTAATACGAGCCCAAAGTTCTTTCAGTGTATTACATATATTAAAATGATGCAACTCTGAAGTACAGAACATCCACTTGTATAATTCCGCACAACTTGATTACAACAGCTGTTGTTGATGTAAATGGTAGGTTATATAAAGTTAATTAACTGGATTATTCTGGTTATTACTCTCCTTTGTATGTATTTTTCAAAGCTAATATTAATGTTATTGTTTGTCTTCAACCAATTTCTTTTAAATATTTGAGAACGTTTTTTGCCTTATAAAAATGCAGTGTTTTGTTTTAGCTTTGTTTACAACAATAATACAATGCAAATGCACTAAGTTCATTCGCCAATTTGTTGTTGTTCCTTGCTTAATGTTTCATATGCACATAATTTTGTTATTATTTATTAAAAATAAGATTGATAAATGGATTACTGTTTTATTATTTTGAGTTAAACACATTTATAAAAATTGTTTTGTTGTGTATTTAAAAGTTATCATTTTTCATTTCAATAATATAAAGAACATCTACGAGATTTGTTTATCAAAAGCGAAAGCACCTCCGTATAATTGCATAGGTAGGAATAAAAATCAGTTTAACAAACAAAATTTTCACTTGCATGTATGAATATTGTTGCCGATTGATTCTTTTTACTTGTTTTATGTTTAGTAAATTTTTTCATTTAATTGATTTTAGGTATTTTTTATTTTATTTTTGTTTATTTCAAACTTATTACTCAAGATGGAGTTCGGTTTTGTGTGAATATTTTGTATTTAAATGCTTGTCAATAGTTTTAAGTATGTACATTATTAATGAAGTGCAAGATTTTTAAACTATAGACTTAATTATTTATTTTTATTTTTATTTATTTATTCATTTCGTAATAAAAAGCCAGTAAGGCCAAAAAATATATTACACAGTTTGTTTAAACCTAAGTATTCAAACAGAGTTACACTATTATACATATTTAAATACCCATGTATAAATATTAAAATCATGTATACATATATAACAGCTACATATCTCATACTACACCTCCCCAGGCATAAGAAGAAAATAATACACTATCATTATAGAGCTGTAAATAAGATATCAGTCCAGTAAGGAATAAAGTTAAAAAAAGGAATATGTAAGTACAATTCCAAAATACATTAATTTCATTCAGCATCAGAAAGATGTTTCATTAATTTCAATCTAAACACATTGACCATATTTACACCTTGCAATAAACGCCGCAACTTTTGCATGCAACTTTTTGTATATCGGTAAGAGATGTAGAGAAGAAAGCGGGGTTGAAAAAGTTGCATAACGACGCCTGCCGAAGCATTTTTTTTGATTTTGTTTTGTTTTATTTTCGCTTTTAAATATGGCATAAGCAATGTGTCAAAATTGATTCTGTTCTAAGTGTTGTTAACTTTTTTATTGAAGCAAAAACGTAAAGTTTTATTATTAGGAAAACTGTTGTGTATCGAAAAGTTTAAAATTATAACTACTACATAAATATAAGTATACCAGCAGCATCCCGCGTATTTTGCTACCTCATTACTGTGCACATGTATATGATAATCAATAATTTGTATTAGGTACCAAGATTTTTATTACAAACAGGTATTATTTATCTTAAAAGCTTTTTTGGAAAAGCGCCTTTTTAAAACTACTTGTTTCCAAAGAGTTAGTTGTTCAATATGTACAATTTGTTTTCATATATTTCAGTATCTTTAAAAAGTGCGATCCTAAAACGTACTTTTTAAAAATACTATTTCAAACCAAGCGACTTTTCCAAAAATCCCTTCATTGAAAAAGTACTTCTTGTAAGAAGTTCCCTTTGCAAAAAGTACTTTTCCAATTAGTCTGTGTTCATACGAGTCATGTTTTACTGACATGATTCTTACTTTTTCTTCTTTGAACTTGCATTCGTGTTCACACAATTCATGTCTTGTTGACGACATGTACATATAGTTCTATTCATGTACATATGGTGCTTTACGAATGAGAAAGCAAAACGTACTGACAGTACATGCGCATGAGTACTCCATACTTTTTCCTTCTCCCCTCTCGCCTATAAAGTAGCAATCATGTCAGTAAAACATGACTCGTATGAACACAGACTAAATAAATTTTATAGAAGGTCCCTTTTGCAAAATACCGTTTCGAAAGAGCACCGTTTTCCAAAAAAAGTACCTTTTAATAATAATAAGTACATTTTACAAATAAGTTTCAAATATGTAATATATGTATATATCTGTGGCAATAAATAATAATGGCTTAAGTTGACATAAGTTCTTTTTCATTTTATTACATATTCTTATTCTCTTCTTTAAGATCTATCACTCAGCTAAATTTCAATAAAAAATTTCATTATTAATAAAACTATACACATTTATATTTTAACTTAAGTCTTCTTGGAAAATAATACATAAGCCATAACATCTTAACTCAACTTATTTTTTTCAGGTAGCTATATCAATATTAAAATATTTGAGCATCAAAACTTATATACACTTAAGTTCAATAACTAACAGCCCATTCAAATTATTCCTCATTAAAAAAACTTTTGTTTAACTTTATATAAAAACCAAACACAATTTATTTTAGACAAATCCCTTAATATCTCAAAAGACGAAATTTCGACTTAAGCCATTATTATTTATTGCCACAGATATATGTATATATATATATATATATATATATATATATATATATATATATATATATATATATATGTATATGTATATAATTTATGTTGTAGGTATATATATATATATATATATATATATATATATATATATATATATATATATATTTAATGTATCTTTTCCCAAAAGTACATTTTTTAAAAGAGTACATATTGTAGAAAGTTGTTTATCTAAAAAGCATCTTTTTAACAGAAGGCAATTCGTCGGTTGGTTTCTAGTTTGCTGCAAACTTAATGTATTTTGAATATACTGTGCCCCAAACCAGAAACCAACCGACGAATTGTGTTTGGCTTGCTTAACTAAGAATTTTTAATCGCTTTATAATGATAGAAAACGCTTACTTGACGACAGCGTTTTATTGTTTACATTTGCTTGCGGGCCATAAAATTGCAAAAAAATCAAAGTAAAATAGTAATTAAACACTGAAAAAGAATTTAAAAAGATATAAACTTAAAAATAAAAAATGTGGAATAGAAAAGTAGTTGAGCTTCTCCTGGTGCAGTATGGCCAAAAGGAAAATTTATATAATGTCCGACATCCAGACTATCAAGATCGCGTTAAGCGCTCAAAGTCGCTTTTTGAAATTTATGAGTGCTTAAAAGATGTGGATGCAAATGTGACTTTAGATGCAATAAAACTAAAACTCCATAGTTTACGGACGCAATATCTAAAAGAATTAAGAAAGGTTGGAGAAAGTAAAAGAAGTGGTGTTGGACAGGAAGACGTATATGTACCAAAATTATGGTGTTACGACCAACTAAAGTTTTTAAAAACACACCTTTGTTCAAGACCGTCTACTTCAAATAGGACTGATGAAGGTATTAAGTTTAAGAAAAAGCAAAAAGAGGAGATTTTATATATTTATGTACATATTTTGTGTATATTTTTTAAGAAACAAGCAAGAGTGACAGCACAGAAATAGAAATAGATGTCTACGGCGATTGCTCTGTTCCAAGACCGTATTCTTCACCTATACCAATTGAAGTAGAAACATCTAAACCGTCTACGTCTATGCCATCAAGTCCAAAACTAAATATGCCTGTGTCATGTGCAACCCGATTACCTACTTCGGCTAAAAAAAGAGTAAACTACTTAAAAACTTTAATCCTATATGTTAAAAATTGTTTACTTAACAAAAATGTTTTTTCCATTACAGAAATCAATTTTGAATGATCAAATTAATGGTGTTAAAAAACTTATATGCAAACGTATAGAAGAGAGAAGTGAATACGAATGGCTTAGCAAGCAGGTAGATTTCGAATTTAAGTCGATACAGGACGAAGAAATACGTCGGGAAACCGCTTGGAAAATACAGAGCGTTTTACGGGAAGCTGTGTTAGCAGATGTTAACAAAAGAAATTGTACGTTACTAGTACATACATCATAAAAAGCACATTATTTACTTATCTTGGCCAGTATTAAGGTTTAAGTTAATTGTGTGTCAAGCTAATTGGGCCTAATGCATCAATGTGAGTACAAATGAGTTCAGTTACAGTTTTACCGACGTTTCGTAGATTTTTTGTTTGCCTTTTCAAGAGATTGTCTATTTAAATGACAAATATATGGACTAGTTAATTACATAGCTACATATATAAAAACACATAAAGTGGCTTTAAATTTCTGTGATATTAGGTTAAGTTGTGTTTGAAAATATTATCGGGCATGTTCTGAAAATCAAATTTTTCAAATCACTAGTAATTTGAAAAATGTGATTTTCAGAACATGCCTGTATATTTGGCTGTATTTATATGTACATATATTTTTATGTTCAATATGTAAATGTAATTAATTATTCCATGAATTGCAAGACAAAATTACTCAAGTAAAGTTGAATTTTATAATTGTTTTTATTATTTAAATAGACGATCCCTTGAAAAAGTAGACAAAAAAAGCTATGAAACGTCGGGAAACACTGTAAAGAAATGGTTTTTTATTCACATTGCAACACCATGCACAATTAGCTTGGCGCACACAATTAATTTATTTGCTTAAATGTTTATTTGTAGTTTTGAATTGGCTAAATATATTTTTTGTTTTTGTGTTAAGCTTTACGAGTTGAATTCTAATTTGTTATTGTTTTTAGTTCTTTTTATTACAGAATAAATTTTTTATGTTTTTCATTAATTAAAAACATGTAGTTTTACAATTTGCTTTCTTGCCAATCAACTTTTCCCTCATTGCAAAAGTACTCCTCAAATCCCTGTCTAATACGTTCTGCAGCACCTCTTAGGTTTGTAGTACTTTCTGATGACGATGTTTCTCTCCCCTCGTAGCTTTCAGACGATGTTAATTGTAAATATGATGAATTTTTTTTGCTAAGCAAATTGTGGAGGACACAACACGTCTTTGTGACTAACTCAACATTTTCGACAGACAAATTGATCTTTTGTTGGAATATGCGGAATCTATTAGATAGAATCCCAAACGCATGTTCAACCACATGTCTCGCACGTGAAAGCCGAATATTGAAGATTTGTTGTTCTTTGAATTTTGTTTTGTATGAATAAGGCTTCATGATATGTTTTTGAAGAGGAAAAGCATCGTCGGCGACTATAACATAGGGCAAATATCGTCCATTGCCAAGAATTTTATCATCCGGAAAGTGGTTTTCTGCATTATTGATAACATCTTTGAGGTCACTTTGAAACAGAACACCAGCGTCGTGGCAACGTCCATTGCATCCGACGTTAATATATATGAAACGGCAATCAGCATCTACAAGGGCTAATAATACAATGCTATTTGTTCCCTTGTAGTTAAAATAGAAAGAACCATCAACACGTTTGGCTTGGAAACTGATATGTTTCCCGTCTAATGCTCCTAAGCAATGGGGAAATTGCCACTTCAATGCAAATTGTTCTGAAATCAGTTCCCAATCTGTTTGTTTTGTTGGAAACTGCATAAATATGAAATAGATGTATATTTCCTTAATTGCATTGAACTTTTATCGCATTTATGTATAAATATCTACATACATAACACGTACATACTTTTAAATATTCGTCTTTAAATTTGATCCAGATTGCTCGGCAAACTTCTGGAATCGCATAGCAAAGAAATGATGAAGAAAGCCTTGTTTGAAAATTTGTGCTGGTATACGATTCACCAGTTGCCAAGAATCGTAGTGTAGCTGCTAATTTTTCTTCCGGTGATATAGATTGCCTCAGAAGAGTATTTTTCTTTACAATGTCGTCTTTTATTGCCGCAAGGATGTAGTTAAATGTAGCTTCATTCATACGAATGTAACCGAAAAAAGAAGACACATCATTTGATAGTTCTTTTGTAAGAAAGCAAAACGATCCCATGCTTGGGCGCTCTTGCCTCCACGGTTTGACCCACTGCCTCTTTCGCCTTTTATTTGGTAGGCTTATAGCTGTTTCGCAACAGTCCAACAATTCTAAAATAATTTTAACGTCTGTATCGTTACTGATGTCCATATTTTCTATGGCTAACTGGGTGGTATCGATAATATCTTTTATAATTTCCTCCTTGGAATTACTCATTTTTAATTTTTGCACAATTAAAACTTTGCTACAATAAAAACATGTATGTTTTAAACAACACAGAAAAACATGCAAAGCCAAACTGTCAAAAATAAATGCTATAAAAAAATTCTAATATAAAAGCGAAAAGAGTTTCGAAGCAACTTTTAAAGAGAATAGAGAAAAAAACCCGGCGTTTATTGCAAGGTGTAAATATGGTCATTGTTAGATTGTGTGAAGATCCGTAATTCTAACGGCAGGCGATTCCAACTGCTAATAACTCTTACAAGAAATGATTTTGAAATAATTAAATTAAATAAAAAATAAAATCAGGCAGAATACGCATTTTAAGCAAAGATCCAAACATAGTTATTAATTAATCATGTATTTCCGCATTTTACCAAGATATATAAGATCTATTGTAGATTTTGATTTTGAACCTACTTATCAGAATGATGTTTGATGACAGAATAATTAAAGCTAGATAGTATGATGAAAGTACCTTGTATATTTAAACAGCCAAACATAAATGTCTGTGCTATAGATTGCACTGAAATTATTTTAACTGGTGATACTTCAAGAGATGAAGTTATTGGAACCATTTTACGATCATGAGCAGAAATGCCAAGTTTTGGCTATAAAAATTAGTTAAAATTTTAAGATTTTCCTCTTGTATAAAGATGAAATTATAATCTGAAACTTTTAAA
Source organism: Linnaemya tessellans (assembly GCA_951800035.1). Taxonomy (NCBI): domain Eukaryota; kingdom Metazoa; phylum Arthropoda; class Insecta; order Diptera; family Tachinidae; genus Linnaemya; species Linnaemya tessellans. The sequence goes on from OX637537.1 coordinate 15,558,736, forward strand.
AATTCCTTTAGAGCATAATTGTTCTTTTTTAATTATTTTTCAGATTGCGTAAAATTAATAAAACTTAACAGTGCAGTAGATGCCTGAAGATGTCATTCTATTTGGCATAGCCTTTTTCGTAATCTGCGTAAAATTACGCTAACTTTGATACCTTTTGTGATAGTGAAGCTCGAAATATAATTGTTCGCATATGAAATGAATTTTTGGTGGTTCTTAAGATAGCTATCTTTAGAATAAAAAATTAAAACTTATTAGTTCGCGCTTACGAATTTTATTTTGCCACAGATTCCGGGTCGAAAGGCCAAATGTTTGAGTGAAAATATGAAAAAGTAAAACAATGTGTTTAACTCGTTTTCAGCCATTGGTCGAAAATTCGACCACTGGTTTTAAAAAATTTTATAAATTGATAGAACAAAGATTTAGGTTAATTACTCGCTTATATTATTAGTTTGTACTGTTATTAACTTAACTTATTTTTGGTTTGAATTAAGTTGTGTTTTTATCTGTATTTTTGCGATATTACGTGGACTGGTTTTTCACAAAATAAAAAATTTAAATGTCGAAAGCACCAAAAGGATTAAGCAAATATATGAAGAACATAATATATCCCTAAATTTAAAATTTTTTTGATGTGTAAACATCTATACTCTGGGGAGTAAAAATATTTTTCACAATACAATCACAAATTTAGAGTAAGATCAAATCGGTGTGAGCTATGTATGAGTGGATTAGTGAAATCATACGGACAAAAAAAGTACAGAGAAACTTAACAGCTGCATAGAAATACACTCAACACCATCTAGTGTGCAATACTAGCTACAAATTATTGCTAACTGTCGTACACTATGTTACCGTAGGCAAATAAAAGCAAATAAATAAAATAAATACAAAAACATTTAAAAAATGAGGATGTTGTACAACATAATCATATTAATTACAACATAATAATATTAAATTCTTCTGGTTTCTTGACCTCTTTTTAATTATTATTGTATTCTGATATTTCAAAGCTTAAGGTCTCTTTATTTTAGTTTAATTTTTAATTTCAATATTTGGTCACTCCTTTGTGTGACTTCTTCAGGAAATTAATTATTTTATTTGATATGAAAAAATATTTTGTTTGTGAAACAATATTATTTGTCAACAAAATACAAAAAGATTCAAACAAAATTTAAATAAATTTACAATATATGAACAATAATAAAATATTTAAACCTAAACATGCATGTATATTTAAAAAACATTTATAAAAAACAATTTTTAAATCATATATACATAAATACGTATACATACTCCTACACATATACCCACATATACACATATGCATACATACACACATATGCATACATACACATACATAAACATACATACATACATACATATAGATATATATATATATATATATATATATATATATATATACATGTAAACACATACATATGCATACACATACATACACACACATACATACAAACATACACATATACATACATACATATATACATATATATACACTCATTTATATATATATATATATATATATATATATATATATATATACATATATATATATATATATATATATATATATATATATATATATATATATATATATATGTATATATATATATTTACATATTAATAACACTTATAAATATAAACAAAAACACATACACATATATACTTATAAACATATTTTTCAACAACAATCTGGAAGTTACAAACAAATTTAAATACATTTATAAAACATATTAGAACAAAATATTTAAACGTATACATGTATATATATTTTAAAAAATTGTAAGCAGTTGTTCACTCTATTCATATAAATGTATACATACATATGTAGTTTATAAACATACATAAAATTTTTATTTTATTTTTTTTTTATGAAATTTTTTTATTTGACACATTGTTGTCACAATACTATTATATTTATTTGTTGGTGGTTAAGCAATGTCTATTTTTTATTTTTTTTTTTTTATTTATTTATTTTTTTTTTATTTATTTAGTCTATGGATTAATCCTTACAGACTGATACAATTAAAATATAACAATGTTTCAGAAATGATAATTACATACATATATAAATGGAATCTATAAAGCTTTGTTTTAATAGTAACAAGACAAATTACAGCAAAAACAAAAAATATGGCTTTAACAAATGTCGATTTAACAAATTAAACATTTATTTATAATCAATTTTGTAATGAGTTAAGATGTAAAATTATATCATTTTTTACGACATCAATACTTTTGTTGAAATCGATACAAGGGTAAAGACTATTAAAATCACTGCAAATTCTCCGAAAGGGATCGAAGTTACTATAGTTTGTATTGTAAAACTTAATTCTCAAGAAGCTATAATACCTTGTTGGACGATTGGGTATATTCAAGTTTATTTTGCTCAGGAGAAATTGAGATGTGATGCAGCCGTTTATTAATTTCAGCAGAAAGGTAACATTTAGCATTTGTCGACGGCTCCTTAAGGTTGGAAGCTTAATAAGTCCTAGGCGTCTCTCGTAAGATGGTAATCTTATATTAGAGTTCCAAGGAAGACCACGAAGACAAAATAATAAGAATTGCACTTGTACTGACTCTATTTTATTTGAATGTGAAAGATATTGTGGGTCCCATACAACAGATCCGTATTCAAGTATTGGGCGAACTAAAGTAGTAAATAACATCTTGGTTGTATAAGGGTCAGAAAACTCCTTAGCCCAGCATTTAATAAAACCCAGAACACCAGTAGCTTTGTTAATCGTCGAGGTTATATGGCACCTGAAGTCCAATTTTTTATCTAAAATAACTCCCAAGTCATTAAAAGAATCCACTAGGTCAAGAACAGCATTATTCATTTTATAGAGTCCATTGATTGGAGTTGTTCTAGAGAAAATCATATATTTGCACTTTTTCACATTTAGGTCCATTAAATTATTCGCGCACCTGAGGCACACCTGATATAACATTTATATCAGTAGATAGCATATTGCGGAACTTGACACAATGCATTCTGTTCTTCAAATAAGATTCGATCCATTTTATTAGAGACGTTCCAAATCCAATTCGATCAAGCATTTCTATTTGGTAAAGCACCAATGAAATGCATATAGACATTGCTTAACCACCAACAAATAAATATAATAGTATTGTGACAACAATGTGTCAAATAAAAATATTTCATAAAAAAAAAATTTATGTATGTTCTACATATGTATGTATACATTTATGTATATGAATAGAGTGAACAACTGCTTACAATTTTTTAAAATATATATACATGTATACGTTTAAATATTTTGTTCTAATATGTTTTATAAATGTATTTAAATTTGTTTGTAACTTCCAGATTGTTGTTGAAAAATATGTTTATAAGTATATATGTGTATGTGTTTTTGTATATATTTATATGTATTATTAATATATATATATATATATATATATATATATATATATATATATATATATGTATGTATATGTGTACGTATGCATGTGTGTTTATGTATGTGTATGCATATGTATGTATGGATATATATATATATATATATATATATATATATATACACATATATATATATGTATATATGTATATATATATATATATATATATATATATATATACATATTTATATGTATGTTTATGTATGTGTATGTATGCATATGTGTGTATATGTGTGTATATGTGTATGTGTGTATGTGTATGTATACGTATGTATGTATATATGATTTAAAAATTGTTTTTTATAAATGTTTTTAAATATATATATGCATGTTTAGGTTTAAATAATTTATTATTGTTCATATATTGTAAATTTATTTAAAATTTGTTTGAATCTTTTTGTATTTTGTTGACAAATAATTTTGTTTCACAAACAAAATATTTTTTCATATCAAATAAAATAATTAATTTCCTGAAGAAGTCACACAAAGGAGTGACGAAATATTGAAATTAAAAATTAAACTAAAATAAAGAGACCTTAAGCTTAAAAATATCAGAATACAATAATAATCATATTAAGTATAATAATGTTAAGTATGGCGCCTAATAAAGCAATATCAGTTGCAATTGATTCGTTTTCCGGGTACCATAGCGCAGAACAGTTGGCATTTTGTCGTCAAAAGCTACATACAGGCCTGTTCTGTAAATCACGTCGGTTTGAAATTGCGTGATTTTAGAAAATTATCTCCACTAATAGAAATATTTTTCCAGACGTTTTTCAAAATTGCTGTTATATATAGCTTCAAATATCATATCCAGAATAAAACTGCCGTATCTAATTTTAAGAATGTTTTCAGGACCATGATTTATTTTCGAATCCACGCGATTTCAACCCGACGTGATTTACAGAACAGGCCCGATAAAATGGCTATTTTAGAAACTGGTGGCTTGCCATGTGAGCTTACCCTCGAACTCAACAAACCACCAATATAGATGTCTCCGATGATCTTGTTAATGGTGCAATTGGAGTATTGTCATTCATCGAATATAAAAATCACACGGTTAATAATATTTTGGACGACAATGAATCGCAGCATGATGTTGGCACTGGAAGAAGACCCACCATTCCACAATTTCAGTGCTGCAATCAGTACAACGATCTGGTGGAGTTGCGATTTACAAAAGTTGTCAAAACAATGAAAATGAATCTACATACCAGCTTAATACCTTGAGATTACAAATAAGTCTTTCATGCGGAAATTATACCATTGGGGATAGGTGTTGCAGTGAATTCCAATTAAAATCCGGTTTGAAAGTGCATTGCATTGCCATATACATTTCTTCTGGTCAAACAGTAGAAAATATTATAACATATCTTCGTTACATACTGTTGCCTTACACTGAAGCTGCTGCACGACAATTGGGTATCAATCTCCATCTCATGCCAAATATTATGGGTGGTGATTTTAATACAAATTTTGCAAAAACCACAGTCGCAAGCTTTATCAAAATTTTTAGTTGACGTTTTCCACTTCCATATAAGCAATTCTCCACAAATCCCCACAACTAATAATTCCACTACTATAGATGCAGGTTTTCCATCGGTTTTTAAATACAGTAGAGTCAAAAATTTATATATATATATATATATATATATATATATATATACATATATATATCCAGACATAATTTTTACTTTATATTTTTTATGTTCTTAAATTTCACCTAAATATTTTGCAATGCACACAAATTGTTGAAGTTGTGCAACAGGTATTAATAATAATAATTTTGTATCAAAAAGTTAGTTCTAATTCATTCTTGAGAAATAAAGGATGGGCTTTAGCTCAAAAAATATATTTTTTTATAAATTTTAATAATAAAATAATTAATTGGCGCCTGAGCAGGGACCAACGTATGCGCTAAGTGAAAAGTCTGAAAACCAAAAAGTAAGACCCCGCGAGTTCAAACAAAATAACACCCTGAAAACAACAAGTAAGGATAAAGTGAACACAAAGTAAAAATTCCTGAAAATAAAAAGTAAGGATAAAGTGAACACTAAATAAAAAATTCCTGAAAATAAAAAGTAAGGAAAAGTGAACACAAAAGCTACCTGAAAAACAAAAAGTAGGGAGCAACAGTGAACGCACAAAATAAAATAGCCTGAACAACAAAAAGTAAGGTTTAAGTGAACAAGCGACTTAGTTGCAAGGAGGACTGGAGACTAGTAACGGGAAAGGTCCTAAGTACAACAGGAAAAGGTGCATCCAGAACCGTTCATCAAACCAGAGCCCCAACGTTGGCGATGTTTAGTTTAAGTTTATTATTTCTATAAGTAATAGTTTTAAATTTTTAAGTGCTTTAAATTTGTATTGCTGTAGAACAAATAAAAAATATTTAATAAGATCAGTCGTAAAAAAAGAAGGAAAACAAAAGAAGGTTAAAAGTTGAAAAATTAAAAGAATAAATTAATTTGCAATAAATTAAAAAGATTAATGATTATACTTAAATCGAGATAATAAAATTAAGAAATTAGTAACGATAAAAAAATTAATATTAAAATTAACGAAAACGGAAAGTTCTTGCAAATATTGAATAACGATATATATTAAACAATTCATATAAAATCTATAATATTGAGATACAAAATATATATCCTTGCGATCTAAATAAAATAAAACCAACAATAAGTGGTAAAGTTTTTCAAAACAAAATTTTTTTTACAATTTATTATAAAATCAAATAATTTTTTAAATCTATGGTTTTGCAATATTAATACTAATTATTTAAAAGATTTATTAAAGGGGGAGCTGTTGCGATTCTTACGAGACCCTCCAACAGCAGGGATTATAAAAAAAGTAGAAAATAATAATAGGCAGTTTTAAAACATTAGGAAATTTTTTTTTTAAATGGAGGACGAAATTATTAATCAATTAAGCCAAATGAGGCTAGAGGGGAATACACAACCGACCACTTCAAAATCAATTCCGGCTCCGATAAATCAATCCTCTGTTCCCACAGATACAGATCTTGTTAGCGAAATAGTCCAAAGGGTATTAAATCAAATAGCCAATAGACCAGTAGAAGACCTTCAGGACAATCATGTAGCAGTTGACGCTACAAACACAATTGACCTTGACCGTATACCGGACATGGTTAAGTGCCTTAGGGAATTTTCCGGACGTTCTGGGGAATTCAATTCATAGAGGAAAACTGTAGACAGAATACTGGATGCATACGCAAATTTTAGGGGCACACCGAAGTATTTTGCTATACTTCACACGATAAGACACAAGATCGTAGGCGAGGCCGACACCGCACTTGAATCCTACCGAACCCCATTGGATTGGGTACAAATAAAAAAATGCTTGATGCTACACTATTCAGATAAGCGAGATATTGGTACTCTAGAGTACCAGATGACGAGTTTAGCTCAACGTCATCGAGACGTAGCCACCTTCTACCAAATGGTATACCAACATCTGTCACTCATTTTAAATAAAGTAGCATGTCTAGACATAAGCGAGGAATCAATCCGCGCTATGACCAATTCTTATAGAGAAAAGGCTTTGGATACTTTTATCCGAGGTCTTAACGGTGATCAGCAACATAATCGCTTCTATAACCGACCTAATGTCTTCCCACTAACACGAATGATGCAGCCCAATTACAACAGATTCGGTAACCAGCAACCCAATTACAACAGATTCACCTATAATCAACCCTATAATGGCTTCAATAATATTAGACATTTTAGACCGAATTTAAATACAGTCCACAATCAAAATAGCCCTACTGCACAACCGGTGCCAATGGAGATCGATAGTCGAGCCACTTTAGGCACAATAACTATCGAACTGAACCAACACCGAACTACAATAATAAGCGTCCTCTGAATAGTCAGAATTCCCATCCTCCCAATAAAATGCAACGTAATTTTCATTTAGAAACGAACCGTGACGAAACAAATTACGAGTACTTTGACGATGAAACTTTGTATCCTGTTCAAACAAATGTAGATCCGAACAGCATATTTTCGGAAGATGAGGTTGCCGTCGCAGACGATATTCCGTCTGGAAGCAATATTCCATCAGAACACGATAACGTAAATTTTTTAGAATAACGACATCTTCGCTTCCATGTTTCGAATACGTTACTAGTTGCGGAGACAAATTAGACTTTCTTATCGACACGGATTAAGAATCCAATTAAAAACGAAAAACCGTTCAAAGTAAGTTCCGTTGCGGGTGACATCGAGATCACTCACCACATAAATATCGACATTTTCGGACCAAAAATTAAAAAAATTAAATTCTACATTCTGCCTACCCTTTCTTCATTTCACGGAATAATAGGCAACGACACCTTGAGAGAATTGAAAGCAACTATTCATACTGACAGAAGCTTTATGACAATGTCTCCTGGAAGAAGAATTCCTTTAAAACAACGAATGTCCCAGGAAGTAAATTCATTTGAACTGAACATGCCAAACCTAACGCGAGAACCGCATATAACATTAAATAAATACGGAAATGCCCGAATTTATTCTCGGATCCTGACGAAAGACTAACTTTCACAACATTAGTGAAAGGCGAAATCCGTACCACTACGGATACTCCGGTTTACTCTAAACCATATCCATATCCAATGGCACTAAAAGGAGAAGTGGAACGCCAAGTAGAAGAACTCCTTGCCAATGGAATTATTCGTAAATCAAAATCACCATACAATTCACCCGTCTGGATAGTCAATAAAAAGGCCGATAGTTCTGGTGAAAAAAAATATCGTCTGGTAATAGATTACCGTAAGCTCAATTCGGTTACTATACCAGACCGATACCCAATTCCTGAGATAAACGAGGTACTTTCAAATCTTGGCGAAAACAAATTTTTCACGGTTATAGACCTGAAGAGTGGGTTTCACCAAATACCTCTCCGTGAGTCTGATATAGAAAAGACGGCATTCTCCGTAAATAATGGGAAGTATGAATTTTTACGCCTCCCCTTCGGACTTAAGAATGCACCGTCAACATTTCAGCGAGCTTTAGACGACATTCTTCGTCAGCATATAGGCAAACGAAGTTACGTCTACATTGACGACGTAATAATTTTTGGAAAAAATGAGGAAGAACACCTGCAAAATTTGGAGGTAGTGTTCAAAACTCTGGAAAGGGCCAATATGAAAATACAGATGGATAAATGTGCATTTCTTAGAGAGGAAGTAGAATTTTTGGGGTACATAGTAGGCGCAGACGGTATAAAAACAAATACGAAGAAAGTGGAGGCAATTGCAAAAATGAGACCTCCAGGGAATTGGAAGGACCTTCGATCATTCCTTGGAATGGCGGGCTACTACAGAAGATTTATTAAGGACTTCGCAAAAGTTGCCAAACCGCTTACTGCATTGTTGAGAGGTGAATGCGGTAATATTTCAAAGAACGCATCAAAAAAGAAATTAATCACGTTAAGCAAAGAGGCATTAGACTCCTTTAATAAAATAAAAACCACTCTGATATCAAGGGATATCGTACTTTCTCATCCAAATTTCGAGAAAGATTTCGAGCTTACCACAGATGCTTCCGATTTCGCGATTGGAGCAGTGCTATCGCAAGGCAACAGGCCAATAACATTCATTTCAAGAACTCTCAGTAAAACTGAGGAAAACTACGCCACAAACGAAAAAGAAATGTTGGCTATCATATGGTCACTAAATTGCCTCAGAAATTAGTTATATGGTTCGAAAAAAATCAAAATTTATACTGATCACCAACCTCTCACATATTCATTGAGCTCTAAGAATACTAACTCAAAAATGAAAAGATGGAAATCGATTCTAGAGGAATATAATTATGAATTGAAATATAAACCAGGATATTCCAATGTAGTGGCAGATGCCCTATCACGAATACCTGCTCAAATTAATACACTCACATCTACAGCCCATAGTACCGAAAGTTCACCACATGATTTGATACCATGTGCCGAAACACCAATTAATGTATTTAAGAACCAAATATTTTTCAAACAGTCTGAAACTGCATCCTATAAGTTCAAAGTTGTCTTCCCTACGGTCCATAGACATATTATTGAAGAACCACTATACAACGAACAAATCCTTTTAGCTCATCTGAAAAGATATCTCAACCCATCCGTAATTAACGGAATTCACTCGGAGGAAGGGATAATGGGTATTATCCAAAACTTCTATCCACAACATTTTAGTAACTACAAAACTCGCTATACTCAAAAATTTGTCAATGATATCACCAATGAACAAGATCAGGAAACTGTAATTTTGGAAACACATTTGCGCGCTCATAGGAACGCGAGAAAAAATAAATCACAAATTCTAGAAAAAAGTTTTTTCCCAGGTATGCTCAGTAAAATAAAGAACATTATAGCAAATTGTACTACGTGCAAAGAGAGTAAATACGACCGACACCCTAATCAACCTAAGCTAACAGAAACACCGATACCAACACATCCAGGCCACACTATTCACATAGATTTGTTTTTAACAGAGGGAAAAGTAATACTGACGGCCCTTGACAAATTTACAAAATTTGCCATTACAAAAATATTAAAGAGCAGATCAATTGTAGATATTAGGAAACCACTCAGGGAGATAATATTCGGCTTTGGCGTACCCAAATTTATAATAATAGACAACGAACCCTCACTAAACTGAGCCGCTATTAAATTCATGATGGAAGATGAGTTGAAAATAGAGGTTTATACAACACCGCCATATAAGGGCCAAGCTAACGGTCAGGTGGAACGGTTTCACTCAACTATAATAAAGACCAGGCAAGATAACCTTGAAAGATTGGAGAAAAGATATTCAATTCCATAATAGGAAGAGACACGAACTAAAGTCCTATTTACCAGGACAAATAATTTTTGTAAAGCGAAATAAAAGATTAGGAACTAAACTTTCCAAACAATATTCAAAGGAAATAGTTAAAGAAGACAGACATAGCACTGTTTTGACGGAAAAGGGACAGATAGTACATAAAAGTAGAATACGCAACTAAAATACATTATAAATTTCATTTTCCCATACAGATCGATCACGTCGCTGTGTTACGCGGACATTCAGATCCTGGACTACTCAAATGCTCAACTGGTAACAATAGAAAAGGGCACAGCAAGACTGCAAACTGGACATTTTAAAATAATTCACGAGATAGACATCGACAAGTTCTCAGACATAATAGAAAACATTGAAAGAATGACACAGACATCGACAATCAGACGAAATCCACATTACCCTTTCATGTCCTTACTGATATCCCAAATCAAGACACATTTAAGTAATTTACGGGTAAAAAAACTAAAAAGATCTTTAGATTTTATAGGCAGCGCATGGAAGTGGAAAGCCGGAAGTCCTGACCGCCACGACCATGAGATTGTTCTAAACAAATTAAATAATGTTCTAGAAAATAATAACAATCAAGTATTGATCAACAAGCTAACAATAGAAAAAATTAATGAAATTACTAATATTACTAATAATATTGCAAAAACAATAGAACATGGTGGATCTACAGAAATAGATCTACTATTGAAGCTAAAATTTAAATTGGAAGTCATGAAAGAAGATATTGTAAATATTGCATATGCAATACATTGGGCAAAAGCCAATATAGTAAATTCTTATATCCTATCTAACGAAGAGATTAATATAGCCAAAAATATTGTTGACAAAGAAAATATCCCATTTGTAAATTTAGATGAAGCTTTTGAATTTTCCGAAATAAAAATTACATCTAACGGAAATATAATAATTTATATAATAAGCTTACCAACCGTTGATAATAACATATGTAAATCAATTGAAGTAAGAGCAGTAAAACAAAATGAGAGAATTAATAAAATAAATTTTAATGAAATACTAATTTGCGATGTAAAAATGTACAGAATTAAAGAAAAATGTAAGAACTATAATAATTTAGAAATATGTTTAAGAAATAATATAGTAGATTTAAGCAACGATACCTGTGTAAGAAACCTCCTAAGAAGCCGCGCACCGAATTGAACCGAAATCAACAATCAACATACATATTCCGAACTTTGAGGAAATAACACCAGGCATTTTATTCCTGAATAAATTTAACGGAGAAGTCACCATTGAAAACGAAACAACTACATTAGATGGCACATTTTTGATTCATTTTATTAACTCTACTATTGATATCCAGGGAGAAAAATTTTACAACGAGCAAAAAACAACAAGGAAACCACTACCAGCAATCCTTCAACCCTTATCTATATCCAACACTGTGGAGGAAATACTCTCCTTACAAATGCTACATCAACTGAACACAAATAACACTAATTACATAGACACCCTAGAGAAAGATGGTAAAATAAAATATACTATAACCTCAATTCTTACCTTCGTAATAGTCGTCATCATTATAGTTATCGGAAGAAGTACTTGGAAGATTAGAAAAGGAAAAGCCATCCAGCTAACAGATTCGGCAATAGAAGGACTGAACCAATTATTCAATAAACCAAAAACAACAAACGAGGACGTTTGAAATTTTAGGGGGGGGGGAGTAGTTAACACATTCCTTACTTAAACTCCGCCACTGCTGACAAGACACACGCGCACAATATTTTCCCACAAAACAGCAAAAGAATTACGCTGACGTTGCATCCAGACATAATTTTTACTTTATATTTTTAATGTTCTTAAATTTCAACTAAATATTTTGCAATGCACACAAATTGTTGAAGTTGTGCAACAGGTATTAATAATAATAATTTTGTATCAAAAAGTTAGTTCTAATTCATTCTTGAGAAATAAAGGATGGGCTTTAGCTCAAAATATATATTTTTTTATAAATTTTAATAATAAAACAACATATTTTTTCATATCAAATAAAATAATTAATTTCCTGAAGAAGTCACACAACGGAGTGACGAAATATTGAAATTAAAAACTAAACTAAAATAAAGAGACCTTAAGCTTAAAAATATCAGAATACAATAATAATAAAATAATTAATTTATATATATATATATATATATATATATATATATATATATATATATATATATATATATATATAACCGTAACTTAGACAATTAGCATTTGACAAGTAAAAAATAAACAGTGTGAGTCAGATCAGAGGGGAGATGTGTAAACATCTAGTAATAAAAAAGCTATTAATCAGCTGTTTACTGAAATGTAATGCATGTAGTTATTTTACAGCAATGGTTTTCGAGCTGTACAGCGCTGGCACAATTATATGTTAATAAAGATTAGTAGCTACTATTGCACACTAGATGGTGTTTATATGCAGCTGTTAAGTTTCTCTGTACTTCTTGTTGTCCGTATGAATGACAATCCGAAAAACGAAGAAGACTTTTAGTTTGGCAAGTTTATTTTTTTTTGTTTTCCTTATTTTGCTTTGTTTTAGTAAATTTATTATTAAAAGCGCAAAAAATCTTTTTAAAAGTTATTAAAATTAAATGTTTTTGTACTCATTTAATTATTTGTTTTTATTTGCCTACGTTAACATAATGTACGACTACTACTATTGCACACTAGACTTGTGTCCAACTAGCTCATTCGCTTAGTTTTGACAAGAACCTTTAAGCAAGCCTATGTAATTTAAATGGGTTTGATCCGAGGTTCTTGTCAGAACTGAGCGAATAAGCTAGTTAGACACAAGTATATTGCACACTAGATGGTGTTGAGTGTATTTCTATGCAGCTGTAAAGTTTCTCTGTACTTCTTGTTGTCCGTATGATTACACTAATACACTTATATATAGCTCACACCGATTTGATCTTACTCTAAATTTGTGATTGTTTTGTGAATAATATTTTTACACATCAAAAAACTGAAAAAAAATTATTTAAATTTTCACAAAACTTAGAGCGGGGTTGAACTCAGGAAACTCCGCTTCATAGTCTGGTGTTCTACTACTTCAGCCAACAGAATAAGCCAAATTTCAATAGTGTATTCAATAAGTATTTTCGTTGTAAAAGCTTTCACTTTTGTAAAAGCTTTCACTTTTGTAAAAGCTTTCACTTTTGTAAAAGCTTTCACTTTTGTAAAAGCTTTCACTTTTGTAAAAGCTTTTAACTGAACACAATTCTGACAGTGTTGCATTAAAAGCTTTACTCATTATTAAAACAATTATCTCTTTATTGACAATAAGTTAATTGAAATTTTTATATGAAAATTTAGTCTCAATAATGGCTTTAATTGTTATAATTTGAATATTGCGTTATATGTGAACACCATATAAGCCAATATTAACTATTTGTACTTAAGGCATTTACCATAGATGGGCACTTTACAGTACTACTAATATTTCAGTAAAATTGATTTTTTAACCAGTGGACGATGATTGACTTGATAGTGGATTGCACTAACGACTATGCGCATATTGACATGAACGAAGACTCGTTTTTAACAGATGCTTCCGAAATACGAAAATTTATAGGTATCTTGTTTGTAAGTGGATACAACACACGGCCGCAAATTTAGAACTACTGGTCCACAAATCCAACAATGGAGTGCTCAATAATAACATTGCATAGCATTCGACATTTTTTTCATCTCATCGACTTATGTCACGCTTGTCTCAGCTGAATTATTTCTCCACTGGTACTGTTTGAGATAATAGAACTAACAGCGCTCCACTTACGGACGTAAAAAAAAAATTAAAAAGAGAACGTGGCACTTTAAATTACGTGTTTGACAAAAAAAATTAATTGCTAATCGCTCGCTGGAATGATAATTCCGTCGTTACGGTTATTTAAAACCACGAAACAATAGAGCCTATGCTTCATGTGAAGAGCTGGAACAGAAAGGAGAGAAAAACGGCAACAATTGATATGCCACAAATTATTAAAGCATACAACAACCGTATGGGTGGCGTTGACTTATTCTATAATGCAATGAATAACTACCGGATTCGAGTTCGTGGCAAGATATGGTATTGGCTATTGATAACCAACGCATTTGATGACGTTATGCTCAAAACCTGGAAATTACATTCCTTGTTGTGTAATCATGAATACTGTGTCGAAGGACATGAGATAGGAACTGACCGGCCAAAAAACGAATTGGCCAAAAGAAAAGCAGTGCGCTAACACAACTTTAGTTTCGTCTCTATGTAACCGAATGTTTTCTTTGTAAAGCAAACTCAATGATAGCTAGGACCGCAAACCCACTCAAAGTGAGAGCAAAAGCTGCACTAAATGATATTTGCAATGATAAAACAGAACATGGTATCGAGAAAATTGATAAAGCAAATGCTATAATACTTTCCACAATTCATAATCTACAATTAAATGTTTTCACTAAACGTAATTTTTTTTTTCACACAAATAACGTGGTGTATTTTTGTTTTATATCGTATTCAGCCATTGGTCGAAAAATCGACCAGCCCCTCCTGTCCCACCTGCAAGAGATTAAAAAATGGAAAATATAAACATTTTTTTGGGCATTTAGACCATGTATGAAAAATTTCACTGATTTTTATTCATAGATTTAGTTCCGGCGTTTAATGGGTTAAATACAAATATAAAAGCTGCATTTCTCAATTTATTAAATATTTTAGGTTAAAGTCTGATTTGGTGTAAGAACCAATGAAATGCAGGTATATAGACACACTTGACCACATCACAAACAAAAAGCACTAAATATGCTACCTTTTATTAGTGTTTGCGTTTTGGGAAATGTTGTTTCTTGAAATACCATATAGCAAATGGTATTTCAAGAAGCAAAATATTTCTATGTGTGTATTAAAAATCATCAGGCCATGTTTACCTTAATACCGTTAGCTGCTTTTTCATTAATATATGAATCCTACATCACAAGTATGAAGAAAACAAGTAGTAATTAATTCTAACAAATTACCTACTTTAAAAAATTAATTAAAATTAAACATGAATTGATGATAAGATCACTTAAGATGTCTATTAAAACTTCTTTTATTATATGACATCTGAGCGACAAAATCCTCAAACTGTTATGGTAGAATACGTGGAAGAAAGAATGAAATGAAAAAAATTTAACAGTACTTGATGAGGATCAGAAAGATATTGTCATCTACATCGTTATTATTGAAAAAATTTAGCAATCGTTAGTTATACAGAGCAGGTGATAAGCGAAAGTGTTCCTGTTATGTTTAAGCTTAGCGGCCCTTTAATCAACGATTTCTTCACCGATCTGTTCGAGCAGTCTTTAACAGCTTATTCACATTGACGGAATGTTTCTCAACAATTAAATATAAAATACATATACATATACTGATTTGACTTACATGCCGACTTCTCAATTGATTCAAACGCAGTTTGTCAGTTAATTCAGCAGCACTCATTGCATTTGGTAAATCCTGCTTATTTGCAAATACTAATAATACTGCTTCCCTTAGTTCATCCTCTTGCAACTGAAATAAGATAACGTATATGTTTGTAATATATATATATATATATATATATATATATATATATATATATACACACATATATATATATATATATATATATATATATATATATATATATATATATATATATATATATATATATATATAAAAATATATATATATATATATATATATATACATATATATGTATATTTATATATACATATATGTATATATATTGGGTGTGTATGCATATATATATATATATATATATATATATATATATATATATATATATATGTATATATATATATATATATATATATATATATATATATGCATGTATATATATGTATATATAAGTTAACGTTGGCATATCTGAAGTGTCACCCTAATGTTTTTCATTTATTTAAGCGACACCAAATACATTCCATATAAATTGCTGACGGCATGTCGGCAATAAATTCATTCGTTTAATAACTATTTCCCAACAAATTTGGTGTAACCTGGCTCCCCACACGAGGTGCATTGTCGAAAAAGTAAATAGTATGGGAACAATAAGCTTGCTGTATTTTTATATTTTTATATTATTGTATTTTACTTAGTTTTAGTTAGTCTGTAACCTGCACTCAAAATAGAAAGACAAATTCAAAACTGGATTTGCCTTCAATAAAGAAAAATTATACAAAACCCACTTATAAAAATATAATTTATATATATATATATATATATATATATATATATATATATATATACATGTATATATATATATATATATATATATATATATATATATGCATGTATATATATATATATATATATATATATATATATATACGAGGGCGGTTCGGAAACTTCTTAGCCTAGCACAAAAAGCGCGGTATAAACAGAAAAAAGTTAAGTGTTTTGGGAACTTCCATCTCTGCTATGAACACATGTTAAATTTTGTTTCGATCTGGCAACTCCTTCATATAGAAACAGGTGTTCACAAAAGACGCATTCGCGATTTTTTAACAATGGCAAAATTAGAAATGCGTGGTGTCATTAAATATTTACATAAAAAAGGTTTATCGGGACAAGAAATTCATAATGATATGGTGAATGTGTTAGGTGAAACTGCCCCAAAGAAGGCAAAAACAGTTCAATCGGCTGGTAAGGTTATGGCAAGGGTTTTTTGGGACTTCAAAGGTATTTTATTGATTGAGTATCTGCAAAAGGGTAAAACAATAAATTCAGAGTACTATTGCAACCTTTTGGATCAATTAAATGTACAAATTCGAGAAAAACGTCCTGGCTTACAACACAAAAAAATAATTTTTCATCAAGACAACGCACCAGCGCACATAAGTGTTTTAACAATGGCTAAAATCAACGAATTAAAGTACGAGTTGCTTGACCACCCACCTTCTTCTCCTGATTTGGCTCCCAGTGACTTTTACCTGTTCCCAAATCTAAAAAAATTCCTTGCTGGCAAGCGTTTTACCTCAAATGAAGATGCAATTACAGTTGTAAACCACAATTTGAAGACCTTGAGGAAAACTATTTTAAGAATTGCTAGAAAAGCGTTGGACTAAGGTATTGAAGTTTCAGGAGATTATATTGAAAAATAAAAATATTTTTGAAAAACTAACTATTCTCTTTCATTGATAGGCTAAGAAGTTTCCGAACCGCCCTCGTAGATATATATATATATATATATATATATATATATATATAAATATATATATATATATATATATACACATACATACATATATATATATATTTATATATGTATATATATATATATATATATATATATATATATATATATATATATATATATATATATATATATATTTATATATATATATATATATATATATATATATATTAGGGTGCGCCTTATGTGTATGGGAAAATTTTTTTTAACAGATTAGATCGTAACTCCACCTAAGAATGTTCTACGTATTAAAAAAATGCATTGTGTAAAATTATAAGCAGATTGTAATACAGGAAGGCGAGCCGCATCCGCCCACAAGTTGGCTATATATGCTAAATTCATATGAAATAAGTTAAGATGTTAATTTGCGGGTCATTTAATAAAACACTGGTAAATTTGATATAAACTATAATTAATTTATTCGACCTGAATCTTTTTCCGTTTACAAATTAATAATAATGAGGAAAAATGTTTAGCAATACTTTAAAAATATATATTATGATTTTAAGAATATCGTGATTTTAACAGCAAATGTAATATATCGTTTGTGAGCTCAGACAACAACTGAAAAATATGTGGTCAGTTAAGTCCGGCATCTTTTGAAGTTCAATAACGCCCAGTTGTGTAGTATCGCTTCAATTGCTAAACAAAACGGTGAATTCCCGAATAAAAGCAAACGCACTTCAATTAAATAATATTTGTATCGAATGGGCGTAAGTACATATACAACTGAAAAAATAAGTGTTATTAAAAGAAATAAAGCGATAACACAATCAAGTTTGTAAAATAATATCAAAAATAAATATGAACACAAGACGACAGGAGCAGTTGTACCTTCTCGGTTATGATGCCTGCCAAATAATCGGTGCCAAATTGGCTTCAAATGGTCAAGTTTTGCGTGTTTTATTTTACATTATGCGAAAAGTAAAACTAGACTTGCGTGCTAGTGCCTTGTAGTGAAAAAGGTAGAAGTTTTATGGAACAAAGCACGAATACCACTTAGAGATTTTGACAAGTGTCTCAAAAGTTGAAGGTTTGTATTTGTATATAAATGGAGAATAGAAATGGAGATTTGTTTGATGTCGCACATGCCGATGCATTGGATATTATCACTCTGGCAGAAGATAGCTTTTTTTTAACAAATCAAAGAAAACAGGGAAGACCTGGTGCAATGATAGGTTGTGACTGCAACTTGGCGAAAAAAGAAAAGGCAAAATCGCTTAGGGAAGAAAAAAAAAACGTTTCCACGAGAAACATACAAGGTAAATATTGAAGGTGTAGTGCGATTTCAGTCATGTCTTCACTTGCAAGTCCTCAGTTTGAATCTATTATATTATTCTGCAATATTTCTTATAAAATTTTATAGATCAATGTGAAGCCGTCCAATGGCAATCAAGTGATGAAGAGACTATTGAAGATTGTGAAGTGCAAAAAATTCCAGAGTCAGCATATGAAGTAGGTCCTAGTACTTTAAGAAAAAAACGAGGTAGACATAATTTTATCACACCAAAGCTTGTGTCAGTATTAGATAGGTGTAAAGTAAGTGACCGTGACGCCGTTCGAATCATTATAGCAACTGCGCAAGCATTGCAACATAACGTTAGCGATTTAATTATAAATTGCACTTCAATTCGCCGATCGCGTACAAAGTTTCGATTTGATGCAGGAAAAAGAATCCGCGAAACATTTAAAAACAAAGAAATTAAGGCGGTGACTGCTCACTGGGATGGTAAAATGTTGCCATCATTGATGGGTAGTGAACACGTCGATCGTCTGCCTGTAGTTGTATCTTTTAATGGAACAGATCAGCTACTCGGCATCCCAGCGATAACTTCAGGTACGGGAAGACAGCAAGCAACGGCTGTCTTTGACTTACTCAAAGAATGGGATCTCGATGAAAAAGTGGAAGCCCTGTGCTGCGATACCACCGCATCAAACACAGGACGAATACAAGGCGCACGTGTGCTTTTAGAACAAACACTAAACAAAGATCTTCTGATCCATGTCGTCATCACATATTTGAAATACTTTTACGGAGTGTATTTGATGCAAAAATATCAACATCTTCGGGTCCTACTGTCAAAATATTTCATAGATTAGCGATGCCTGAACTAAAATAGGCAAAAGTAATTTTAAGTCTGGAGTTGAAGACTTACATGTGAAAAATGTTATTGGGGATACAAGGGAGATACAAGAGTTTACATTAAAGAGTTTAAAAGATATGCAACCACGGGAAGATTACAAAGAGCTTCTCCAATTGGCGGTAATTTTCGTAGGCGGGTCACTTCCAAATTTTTCATTTCGAATGCCTGGAGCGTTCCACCATGTACGTAGGATGTCCAAAGCAATATCTAGTTTAAAAATTTACTTATTTCGGAACCAGTTCATTTTGGCTGACTGTGAGTTGAATGGAATTAGAGATATATGTTTTTATTATAAAAATATATTTAAAAGTTTGGATCAAAGCTGCCATTGCCGCAGAAGCTCCTAACCAAGATTTGACATTGCTAAAAAGTTTATATCTTAACAATTTAGTTGATGAAAATTTAAGTCGGGAGTTAATTCGAAAATTCTGCAATCATTTATGGTACCTATCGCCAGAAATAATAGCGCTTTCATTTTATGATACTCAAATTTCAAACAAGTCAAAACGACTCATTGTTGCAGCGCTAGATCGAGCCCATGAAGATGACAACAAAAAATTACAATTCTTCCTCATTACATAGAGCAGTACGTTAATAAAAATATTGAAGATTTTATCTCGCAAAACACTTTAAATTTTTTCAACCGATATTGTATCCCAACGGATTTTTTGAAGAGAGATCCTAGGGAATGGGAAAACGATAAATCGTATAAAATTGGCTTGGAAATGGTTGGTAAATTGCAAGTTGTCAATGATACTGCAGAAAGGGCTGTAAAGCTTATGGAAAAATACAATCAAGTTTTGTCGCGTGATGAAGAGGAGAAACAGTTTATAATGCAAATTGTAGCTGATTATAGAAAACAATATCCAAATGCAAACAAATCGGTTTTATTAAGCATATGAAATAACTTAAATTAATATATTTAAAGTACGAAATTAAATTCAAAAAATAAATAATTTTGTATGAATGTTAAAGTGTAATAAAAAAGTTGGTAAAAACTAAATTAAACTACTTATTCCTTTTTTATAAGTTAAGTGAATCTTGAAAATACATCAATGGTTATTTTATAACAATTTATAAAATTTTTACAATTTGTGGGTGGATGCGGCACGCCTTCCCCTGATGCAATCTACCTAAAATTTTTTATAACATGATTTTTTGTTACGGAGAACATTTATGAAGGGAGTTAAGATGCTATTTCGCATTTTTTAAATAAGGTGAACCCTAATATATATACACCGATAGATTGGGTCCGCAATCTAACGTTTTTTTTCAACTAGTGCTTAATTCGTGAATGGTAACACTTAGCTCATGTCTGATTTGACAGATAATTAGTTTTATCCTTCCGCTGAACGAATATGGTTGACCATCTAATGCGTTTTCGCTTCGCTAAGTGGGCCTGCGATCGACTTACAGAACATGCCGATTTTGCCAAAATATCATCTTTTCAGATGAAGCTCATTTTGATCTTGACGAGTATGTAAACAAGCAAAATTGTAGCATTTGTGGCACAGAAAACCCGCACGCATACATTGAAAAGCCGACACACCCAAAAGGGGTCACTGTTTGGTGCGGATTTTGGTCCAGAGGCATAACTGGGCCATTTTTCTTCGAAAATGAGCAAGGAGTGGCCGTTACAGTCAATGGCGATCGTTATCGGGCCATGCAGCCATTTGAATGAAATTATTTTCCATTTTTAACCGGAAGGATTGTACTTTCAAATAAAAAAAGAAATTTGAGAATATTCAGTAGTTTTTTTATAGCATTTAAAAAAAAAAAATTATTTGGCGGACTCTATATATATATATATATATATATATATATATATATATATATATATATATATATAGATATATATATATATATATATATATATATATATATAGATATATATATATATATATATATATATATATATATATATAGATATATATATATATATATATATATATATATATATATAGATATATATATATATATATATATATATATATATATATATATATATATATATATATATATATATATATATATAGATATATATATATATATATATATATATATATATGTATTCCAATTATATTATTATATTATATTTTCAATTTTCGACCACCTTTTCAAGCATTTGGGGGCGTATTTCAGCAATGACACGTTGAATACTGGTTTCCAAAGCGTCAATCGTTGCTGGTTTATCCACGTAAAGCAATGATTTCAGGTATCCCCACAAAAAATAATCGAGTGGCGTCAAATCACACGAACGCGGAGGCCAATTCACCGGTCCATTTCTCGAAATAATGTTGTCGTTGAAATGTTCTTTCAATAAGTCCATTGTTTCGCCCGCAGTATGACAAGTGGCACCATCCTGTTGAAACCACATTTCGTTTACATCCATATCTTGAAGTTTTGGCACCAAATATTCATTGATCATGATTCTGTATCGATTTCCATTCACGGTAACGCGTCGTCCTTCCTCATTTTTAAAGAAATAAGGACCGATGATTCCACCAGTCCAAACAGTACATTTATCGGGACGCATTGGTAATTCTTGAACGGCATGTGGATTATCTTTGCTCCAAATACGGCAATTTTGCTTGTTGACATATCCATTCAACCAAAAATGCGCCTCATCACTGAAGAGAATTTTGCGGTAAAAAAGCGGATAAACATTTTTAATTGAAAACTGTTTTTGAAAATAAATTTCCACGATTTGGAAGCGTTGTTCTGGAGTTAACCTGTTCATGATGATTTGCCAAACAATACTGAGTAGAGACGTCACTTTAAACGGTCAAAACAGCTGTCAGACAACAGAGTGATTCGTATAAAAACAAAAAAAACTTCATAAAAAAACACCCTTTTTGTTATATAAAGGGTGTCTGGTGGCAAATTTAAATTTTTAAACACGATTAATTCAAAAATACGATTATTCAAAACGGTGCGGAGGGAGGGTGGCGCCGTTGGAATTGTCGAGTGTGCGGATTTGTCAGTCACGAAGTCGCAGTGGTCGAGTGAGCATTGCTCGTTTGCTGTGGAGAAACGAGCAATGCTCAATATCAATATCCCACGGCCAGAGCTGTCGATCTTCAAGGACTCCCGAAAACATTGAACTGGTTGAAAGCAGTTTACGTGAAAATCCGCGACGGAAAAGAGCAGACTCACTAGGATTTCCAAGAGCGATTATTCATGCGATTTTAAACAAAGATCCCAAGTTCCATCCTTATAAAATTCAAATCGTACAAGAACTAAAAGAAAGTGACTTTGATTTACGAAACATTTTTTGTGAAACGATGTTGGAACGTAAATCCCATTTTTTGGAGCAACGAGGCTCATTTTCACTTAAACGACCACGTAAACAAGCAAAACTGCCGTTACTGGTCTCGAAAATCCCGCAACCCTCCATTGAAACATCAAAAACCATTACATTGCCCCGGTGTAACTATTTGGTGTGCCTTATCCGCGCATGAGATAATTATTTATTTTATTTTTATTTTTTGGAAAATCCTCGAGGACAGGCGACGAATATCAAATTGTCTCCCCAAACCTGCGAGCTCGCTTTGGGGAGATCCCATGGCCATCGAGGCCGCGTGATCTAAGTCCCAAGGATTTTTTTATGGGGCTAACTCAAAGAGAAGGTTTATAATAAGAATCCCCAATCTCTTGTGTCTTTAAAGGAAAATATTCGTCGAGAAATCAGATTAATTGCACCAAGTTCACTGATGCGTGTGGAGCAGAAAGCAAGGCTCTGTTTTGAACCGTGTGTTCCACTCGACGGAAAACATACATTTTAAAAAATAAAAATAATTCGCATTTCCATTCTATTGTTCAATGCTCTTAATCATCAATTATTACGTTTTTAATTTCAGTTTGAAAACATAATCTGCTACTAGACATCCTGTTGCTAACATATTTATATATATATATATATATATATATATATATATATATATATATATATATTAGGGTGGGTCAAATTGTATGGGGTCAAAAAATGTTAAAGTGTTCATCGCGATTATTATTCTTTGGGTCATTCCAAGAAAGTTTCCCAAACAAACCATAGGTCTAAAGCGAATTTTGACCCTCCGGAATTTGCGCCGAAATTTTGTATGAGATTTGAAGCATTTGAACGAAAAATTTCATACATTTTCAATCCCAAAAATAAAACTAGCGGTAAGCTGTATGGGAAAGTTTTTATACTCCTCTGATTGCGTTAAGTCTCTAGAATTTTAGTACATTTAACCTTTTTCCTTTAAATTGATCGTGGAGTTAATACTTTGAAAATTGTAAAAAGTGCCGTACAAAATTATGGCCAATTTAAAAAAAAAAGAAGTGGCATTTTCATATCTTCCTATCTAAGCTGTTTTAAGTAACAAAGAAAAGTTTTTATACTTTTTCGATTCTGCGAAGTCCCAGCAATACAACGGTACAAAAATACTTTGGTTGGAATAATCAGGTTACACATAGGCTTTAAAATAACAAAAAAACAAAATAATCAAAAAAAAAAAACATAAATGACATTTTGCATCATTGAACCCTTATTAATAAAAATGAGCCACAGATTTTAAAAATATTTACAGCAGTAAAAAGACGAGAAAATTATCTTTCTATTGACATATAATTTGTGTACATTATCTTATAATTTCATACAGTTATTGACATCCAAATTCTAACTTTCAAAAATTAAAACCTCTCGTATAATAATATCACAAGAAGTGTCAACAATACACCGATACCACAAGCTTTGGTTAGAATAATTAGGTTGGTCAAAGGCTTTAAAATTAGAAAATAACCATGCAAAATTTTTCTTAATTTTTTTTTAATTTGGCTTTCTCAGAATGCAATCTCAAATTTCTAAAAGCCAAAATTGTTTTGCGTTAAAGATTGCGGAGATGTGGGATGGGGAAGTCATTCTTGACCTATATCGAAAGTCTTTAAATATACTTATGACGGAAATTTCCGCACAAGTCATAAATAATTGAATTCAGGAATCTTTCATTTATTTCAGTTGAAAAAATAAGAAAAAACATACTTTGCTTCTTTGTATAAATTAAACGAAATCGACATAGGTCATGAATGACTTCCCCACATCTCCGCAATCTTTAACGCAAAACATTTTTGGCTCTTAGAAATTTGAGATTGCATTCTGAGAAAGCCAAATTAAAAAAAAAGACCTAGATAAATTTTGCCTGGTTATTTTCTAATTTTAAAGCCTTTGACCAACCTAATTATTCTAACCAAAGCTTGTGGTATCGTTGTATTGTTGACACTTCTTGTGATATTACTATACGAGAGGTTTTAATTTTTGAAAGTTTAGAATTTGGATGTCAATAATTGTATGAAATTATAAGATAATGTACACAAATTATATGTCAATAGAAAGATAATTTTTTCGTCTTTTTACTGCTGTAAATATTTTTAAAATCTGTGGTTCATTTTCATTAATACGAGTAAGGGTTCAATGATGCAAAATGCCATTTATGACTTTTTCGATTATTATTTTTTTTTATTATTTTAAAGCCTATGTCTAACCTGATTATTCCAACCAAAGTATTTTTGTACCGTTGTATTGCCGTCACTTTGCAGAATCGAAAAAGTGTAAAAACTTTTATTTGTTACTTAAAACAGCTTAGATAGGAAGATTTGAAAATGCAACTTTTTTTTCAAAAATTGGCCATAATTTTGAACGGCACTTTTTACAATTTTCAAAGTATCAACTCCACGATCAATTTAAAGGAAAAAGCTTAAATGTTCTAAAATTCTAGAGACTTCACACAATCAGTGGAGTATAAAAACTTTCCCATACATCTTACCGTTAGTTTTATATTTGGAATTGAAAACGAATGAAATTTTTCGTTTAAATGCTTCAAATCTCATACAAAAATTCGGCGCGAATTCCGGAGGGTCAAAATTCGTTTTAGACCTATGGTTTCTTTGGGAAACTTTCTTGGAATGACCCAAAGAATAATAATCGAGATGAGCACTTGATGAAAAAAATTGACCCACCCTAATATATATATATATATATATATATATATATATATATATATATATTTTTTTTTTTTTAAATCGTTTATTCGGCATATTGTCTCAATTAAATTAGTGCTATTTGTTTGTTATGTGGTCAAGTATGTCTATAAGCCTGCATTGGTTCTTACACCAAATCATCAGTAGACTTTAACCTAACTCCAAAATAACAAAACCTGTTAGCTTATACATAAACTCCCAAAAATGAATTGAGAATTACACAAGCAAAACCATAGGATTTGAAATTCAAGAAAACACAACAGACAAATTTTATTCGATATAAAAAGCCAAATAGGGATTTGCAAGGAAAAATATATGAACTAAATAGGCAGTTTGAAGGTCTGACCCCAAAAATAGATCAGTATGATCCAGTAACCGTTAGACGTTTTTCTAGAGGGACTTCTCTTGACCTGGTCAAGTCTTTACCAGAATTTAAATGTGAAGGCCAAACATACCCTGTATGGCGGGAGGCCGCGTATTTTGCCATGAATTATTATGCTGAAGGGACCAAAAATTATAACGTTGCAATGGGAATATTTCGCAATAAAATTACCGGAGCAGCTAATGCTAAATTTTCTGCACTCAATACGGTTTTAAATTTCAAAGCTATAATTGCGCGACTAGACCAGTGTTACGCCGATAAGAGATCTCTTCAGGCATTGGAAAATGAATTAAGTATTCTAAGGCAGGGAAATAAATTGATATCGGACTTTTACGACACCGTTGATGAACATTTAACCCTTATAATAAACAAAAATAAGATGAGCTATTTCAATAACGAAGATATAGCTAACGCACTTAATGAACGTACTAGTGATAATGCATTACGGCGACATACTTTTTTCAGCAAGACCTGCCGATCCACCAACAGTCTTGGCAACTGCCCAGGAGTTGGAATCGGACCAAAAGCGCCAGGAATTTGCAAAAATTTTTGCAGCTGGCGATGTAGCGAAAACTAATCGTACACTCCAAAAGAGGACCGCTAACTTTAGATCAGCACATCCGTCGTATAAATACGCACACCTGGCTGACCCAGAGGATATGATAAAGCCAATGGACGTCGATCCTGGTTCTTCCATGTTTAGGCGTCCGACACTTCATTATTCTCCTCAGAAAAGCCCACATCATAACAGTACAATTATAAACAAACGCAGATTTGAAGACTCGGGAAGAACCGCACCAACTCCCAAGGCCCAACGTGTCAACTACATAGATTCGGAAGAGGTAGAAGATTACGTGGACGTGAGCTCGATCTTCGAAGAGGCCCTGAACGAGGATGAGGGAGTAGAACAATTAAACTTTTTAGAATAAAACCTCTCTTACCCTTCATAATCAAAACAATTAGAGGTAAGAGACTTAGACTACTTGTTGACACCGCTACTTCAAAAAAATTTATCCAACCATTAAGTTGTTGGCAGGGGGTAACTTTTTTAAAACAACCATTTAGAGTAAGTTCAATAAACGGGATAACCGAAATAGATAAAAAGTGCGAAATGATATTACTAGGCTATAGAACTACATTCTATATTTTACCGGCATTAAAGAAATTTGACGGCATAGTCGGATGCGATTTTCTTAAAGAAATCCAAGCGATTGTTGACATAGGATCTGATATTTTAAGGTATAAAAAAGGAAAAGTTTCTTTATTGTATGAGAACAAGGTTGGTGTTAATCATATTAATGTGGATTCGGAAGGAATACCAGCGCATATCCGGGAAGATTTTGAGGATATTATGACATCAAATGAAAATTCGTTTGCGGACCCAAAAAGGTCATTACCATTTAATACCACTGTAGTAGCTACAATTCGAACTAATACGGATGAACCAACTTATAGTAGGTCATACCCATACCCAGTTTCAATGTCAGAATTTATTAATAACGAAATAGAGTCACTTTTACAAGACGAAATAACAAGGAAATCTACTTCACCGTATAATTCCCTAGTTCATGTCGTGGGAAAGAAGGGCTTCGTTGAAAATGGCAATCCGAACCACAGAATGGTAATTGACTTCAGAAAATTTTATGAGAGAACAATTAGCGATAAATACCCAATACCGGATATAGCGGTGATATTGGCAAATTTAGGAAAATCTAAGTATTTCTCAACTTTAGACCGTAAGGCTGATTTTCATCAAATTATGCTTAATGAAAAAGACAGACAAAAGACAGCACTTAGCGTAAACAATGGCAGGTATGAATTTTGTAGATTGCCATTCGGCCTAAAAAATGCACCAAGCATTTTTCAAAGAGCTGTCGACAACGTCTTACGTTCGGAGGTGGGTAAAACGTGGCAGGTCTATATGGATGATATTATTATTCATTCACCTGATGAATATAGTCATCTGAAACATATAAATACTATAATGCAAAGGCTTGAGGAGGCAGGAATGAGAATTTCACCTACAAAATCGAAGTTTTTCAAAACTGAAGTAAGGTTTTTAGGTTTAACCTCTCCGGAAAAGGTGAGAGCTATTCTTGAATTCGAGACTCCAAAGAGTTTTAGAATCTTAGATCTTTCTTAGGACTCTCTGGTTATTACAGAAGATTTGTGAGAGATTATGCGAGAATAGCTAAGCCTTTAACAAAATATCTCAAGGTGGGAAATGGACAAACTTCCGCTAAAAATTCTAAACATATTAAAATAAACCTTGAGGAGAATGCTCTGTTAGCCTTTCAAAAGCTAAAGCAAATACTTGCCTCGGACGATGTTCTGTTAGTCTATCCCGATTACAGTAAAGTATTTGAACTTACAGCAGATGCTTATTCTGGCCTTAATTATTTATGATACCGTAGACAATTTACTTAAGTGTCTTAATGATAACATTAATTCGGATGTAAACGCGATCCAGTGTGATTTGACCACATTGGCAGAGTTTCAAGATCGCTTTATTTCACAATTTCCATCCACAAAATTTGTTCATACTGAAATACAAGTAATGGATGTTATTCGAGAAGATGATCAATGAGAAATTATAACTACCGAACACAATAGAGCTCATAGGGCACTGCAGGAGAATTTTCGGCAGATTATCGAAGAATATTATTTCCCAGGCATAAAGAAGAAATTAAAGTATGTTATAGGTAACTGCAAAATATGTGAAGAAAACAAGTACCAGAGGAAACCATCAAAGGTCAATATTGCAGACACGCCGATACCAACCTATCCTGGTGAAATTCTGCACATAGACATAATTATAACAGATAACCAGCATTTTCTATCGTGCATAGACAAATTCTCAAAATTTGCATTGGTAATCCCAATCAATTCTAGATCAAGTGTGGATATTAAAGTAGCCTTACTTAATTCAGATAATGACCAGATTTAGGAAGATAAAATAGTGGTTTCGGATAATGAAAAAGCGTTTCAGTCAAACTCAATTAGCACATTTCTTCAGGGTCATTTTGGAGCAGAGCAATTTTTTTGTGCAGGGTGTCGTGCAGCAGGACTTAGGGACTACTGTATTGATAAATGGACGAAAAGTTCATAAGAATAATTTAAGATAATTATCGCATTTATAAAAACCCGTTTTAATGTAGTTTCCCAAATATTTTTTTTAGAACAGTGACAATTCTAGTACCTTGGGTATCTCCAAAAATTATCGATTATACGGACTCACATTTCATCGCCATAACTGATGCCAAAGTAGCAACATATAAGAATTAGATTACGTTATACACCTTACCAATTTGACGGAATACGAAGACGTTATCGGGGAAAATGAGAATATTATTAAGAGCCTGTCTGACGTAAGGAAAGTCAGCATGGTCCAAGAACAAACAAGAGAAATTGGAAGGGTTTGGAGACATTACGTAGACACAGATGATCCGCGAGATCAATTGACATTTTGGGATCTGCTTTAAAATTTGTTGCTGGAACCCCGGACCATAGCAACTTAGAGTCAATAGAAACTCGTATGGACCTACTCATTCAGAACAACGACAAACAGTTTATAATAAATTCGGCAATTCAGGACAGAATAAATGAATTAACTGAAAAAATCAGTACCATTCAGAATTGCGGACATACTAATGCAATAGGACAGGACAGTTTAATTTTTTTTGAGACCACTGTGATGAGAAATGGTGAAATATCCTTTCTAAACAATCTTGCATTATCAATAGTATTTGCGAAAGAGAATATAGTTCATCCCGCCATTCTTGATAACATTAATTTGGAAACCAAATTCGAATCAAAAACGGTACCGGTTAGTGTTAACGATATATATAGAGTCAGTAATGTAACGGTATTTCAAAAAAACTCGTTAATTTTTTATATGATTAAGTTTCCTGTTTTTGAGAATTTTTGTGAATTTATTAAAATAATGCACGCTGTAGACGGTGTAATAATCTTAACGATATTCAAGAAACGAGAATATCTGAGGGAGAACCAATAAAGGTGTGGGGAACATTGCTAGTCACTTTTGCGACTAACGTAACTATAAATGGCACATGTTATAAAAAAACCACTGCGCTTAAAAGAAATATTATACGACATCCCCCAAAGACCCTAAACATAAATGTATTGGCCATGAACATATAATAACCCTCCCATACATTCCCAAATTGAATCTGGAAAATTTAAACCACATTGAAAAGCTGAGAAAGGATACCTTCGTGTATAAAATCGCTCTAGCGATATTGACTGTCTTATTACCTTTTGTAGCTTGGCTAGTGTATCGTTTGCAGCACAGATGTAGACGAAACGCAACAATGAACATCAGTGATATCATTAAAGAAAATGCGTCGAAACAGGGACGTTCCGACATTTAACAATGGGTGGAGTTAGCAACAGGTGTGCATACCCTTATTAATTGTCAATAAAATGAGCAGCAGGCGTGAATGCCCTTATTAATTAATTTCGTGCTTAGTAATTAGTTTTTGATAAATTTATATCCATATGTTAAATTGTGCTTTGTAATCAATTATTTGTTAAACCAAAATTTATTGCATTTTAACCAATCACAATTAAGCATAAATGAGGTGATAATTTGTTTTAAGTAAATTAAACTAAAATTTTTATTTTTTGCTTGAAAAGCGCCTTGTAAGCAATTATTTGGTAAATCAAATTTATTGGACTTTTAACCAATCACAATTAAGCACAAATGAGGTGATTGAAATAGGAGGCTTAAGTTATGAAACAATTAGGAATAAATAAGAAAATTTATAATGTAATGAAAATTGGGAAACATAATATAATTCATTCTATATCGAATCAACAACAATAAAACACGCGTTTTATTTAAAAGGTTAATAGAACCGACGGTAATATTAATTTATATATACTAGAGTAACCCTGCCCTCCTTGCTGGACAATACAATAACATGCATTTACGTCTTTGTATTAAAAATAAAATTTTCTAGGGAGAATAGACATTTTCCTGATTGTTGAATAGTTTTTTTAATTTTTTTTTATGCAAAATATTTTGATTTTAACTAAAAGATTACTAATCAATAATTAAAAAATGTCGACGCCCGCACTGTAAACTTAAATGACAATCAATAAACACACAGAAATTAAATAAGTCAAATCACGCGACCAAGCAGAGCCTTATACCGACAAAATGTAATTCTCATAATAAAAATAAATACTTTTTATATAGGGAAAACACACCATCATAAAAGTGCGCGTATAACGCATATTCGTAGAAGTAGACCTTTCCAACGCATGTACTCGTTTGAAAATCGGTTAAGTGGTTCTCGAGTTATAAAGTCACGAAAACGAATCTTTAACACGAATCTTTAACAAGATTTTTTGTATGTATGCTATGAAAACCAGATAACAGCTTATAAATACCATTTTAACAAGATGTTTTGTTTACAAAAAGGCGGTGTACGTGTGTACACATTTTTCTCTTTTGTTGAAAAATTTGTTTTTGATAGTGCAATGTGCTAGCTATATACTTGGAGTATTTTTAATTACTTTAATGTAACTCCAATACCAGGCTGGGTATACATTTGGCGCCTCATTCGATAGATAACCCAAATTCGTATCGATTCCAATAATTGTGATATTTTGAGTGCTTTCTGAAAAAAGTTATAAGTGTAGAAAGATTTGGTTTAGTGCAAAAAAAAACCTTATTCGAAAGATAACTAAATTACGCGTCGATATCAATCTTTGCCATATTCTGAAGTGCTTTCTGAAAAATGTTAAAACGCGAAAAAATCTTATATTAGTTTCATGCTAATAACTCTAAAACTTTGTCTATACATATGACGCTACCCTCATTCGACAGATAACAGAAATTCACATCGATTCCAATAATTGTGATATTCTAGAGTCGCAAAGTAGCTCTGAGTCAGTCAACATCAAGCCTCGTTGACAATTATTTTTTAAGTGCAGTCAGACCACTGATAGTTTACTATCTTTCGATAGTTTTGTGTCGCACTCGCACTAGATAATTTCAACACCTCAGATAACTGTATAGATTTACAGTTCTGAGGAATATTCCGTTGCTACTTCCTATGTGAAGGCATAGGTCACAGTAACGGAAGAAAATAAAAAGATCGCCAACATATGCACCCCTATCGTGAATAAGAATGGGATTATTTGTTCACGTGAAATTTTTATTCCACTCGAAAGGAAAAATGGTATCGTGAATCTCCCGTGAGAAATTATTCCCGCTATCAGTTCTCAGTGAATGTAGAAAAAGAGAAGAAGCCGAAACGACATGAAAAATCAAAGAATTTGTATTGAAAAATTTACGTTAATGCAATAATGTAAAAAATTAAAAAAAGTATAGCTAATTATTTAATAGTTAAATAATTTGGATACATTTTGGAAACTGGACAAAACAAATTAAAATTATTCTAAATCTTTAGAATTGGAGCAACAACTTTTACAAGACGCAGGTAATTAATTTGTTGAAAAAAAAATATCAGTTTAATAGATCTTGCCCCTAAAATAAAATTTTTAAACTCTAATTATAATAGTACTTTTTTGCTTGTTATGTGGTCAAGTATGTCTATATGCCTGCATTTCATTGGTTCTTACACCAAATCATCAGTAGACTTTAACCTAATTCCAAAATAATACCTGTTAGCTTATACATAAACTCCCAAAAATTAATTGAGAATTACACAAGCAAAACCATAGGATTTGAAATTCAAGAAAACACAACAAACAAATTTTATTCGATATAAATCTATTTTGTTTTTCCACCTTCATACAATTAGTCTGCCGTTGGCAAACAATAAAAGTATATAAAAAAGCCACAATGAAAAACAAAATCTACACAAAACGTTTTTAAAATCGTTTATTCGACATATTGTCTCAATTAAAATAGTGCTTTTTTGTTTGTTTGTGGTCAAGTATGTCTATATGCCTTGTAATTCTTGAGTAATTCTCAATTCAAAATAAAATAGATTTATATCGAATAAAATTTGTTTGTTGTGTTTTCTTGAACTTCAAATCCTGCACTTGCACTTGTTTACATTTAGTTCCATTATCTTACACTGCTCAGCAGCAAAATCCTACTTTAAATAAATCTATGTGGACTGTATGGATTTTGATGCGCTAAACTCAAATTCGTTTTCGGTTTTTTCCATCAGGTCGTTCTTGAGTTAGGGTGAAATATGTATCCGTACCTAAGTAATTTAGGGGAAAAAATTTGCCACGCCTATAAAAAAAATCCCGACCTGAGGGAAAAACCGAAAACGGATTTGAGTTTAGCGCATCAAAATCCATATAGGCCTCATAACTTTATTTAATGGAGAGACAAAATATAATTTTTTGTCTCTCCATTATTAGAAGTGTTATTAGCGCACCAAGTGGTTAAGTGTATTATGTTAGCTTGGAGACGGAATTGTTGCTCAATGGAGTTAAACGATAAGAATAACTTTACGTCAGCATTAATTAGCATATTTGAGTTTTGAACAACGGAGGTAAGATCATTAATAAATAAAGTAAATAAAAATGAACCCAGATGACTACCCTGAGGCACACCTGTTATAACATTTATATTAATAGAGAGCATATTCCGGAACTTGACACATTGCATTCTGTTCTTCAATAAGATTCTATCCATTTTATTAGAGGCGTTCCAAATCCAATTAGATCAAGCTTATGAATGAGTAAGTTGTGATTCACCTTATCAAAGGCTTCACTAAAATCAAAATAGATGACATCTGTTTGTTTGCCAGTGACAAATCCATCGTTAACTAAGGTTGTTAATTCTAAGAGATTCGTAATAGTTGATCGACCTTTGCAGAAACCATGCTGCGCAGAAGAAAGGATAGACGTTGCTTGATAAGACAATATATCGCATAAGAGTTGCTCAAACAACTTTGGTATAGCGTTCAGTTTAGCTATACCTCTATAGTTTGATATATCAGCTTTAGATCCAGATTTGAACAGCGGAATGATGAACGATTTCTCCCAAATTGGAGGAAAATAACTCAATTTGAGTGATTTGTTGAATAAATAGGTCAATGGAGTGCTTAATAAATGAGGACAGTATTTTAAAATACTACTAGGAATACCATCAGGACCGGGAACATACGAAAGTTTTAGATTTTTCATATAAGTCAAAACAGTTTGCTGCTCAATACTGGGTACATTAAAATTCACTGATTCAGGGATATGGTAAGAATACTGCTCGATATTGCTAAACATAAACGATGAATAGGTTCATGCAAAAAAGTCAGCAAACATATTATTTACAACTTTATCATCTGAAGACTCACAATCTTTAATAATAATTTAGTTGAGATGCATTTGTATATACTTATATATATATATATATATATATATATATATATATATATATATATATTCCTAATACGTACATTTATTCCTAATATATATATATATATATATATATATATATATATATATATATATTCCTAATACGTACATTTATTCCTAATATATATATATATATATATATATATATATATATATATATATATATATATATATAAGTTAATACATTCAACGTTTAAAATTCATAATTCATAAAATTCATGAGAACAAAGCCAGACGGAAGCCCGATACTCTTGCTATTTGGCAACATTAAAATATTTATAAAAAATATTCTGTTTTGATGACAGTGCACACGCGCACAGAAAATAATTTCTATACCTGTGAGAAAATGTTGAGTGTGCAGTTTGATTGTAACGTTGCTAATCGTATTGAAGAAAACAATTTTGTAAAAGTTTAGTTTTTAGTTGAACGTTAAATAAAGAAGGAGCTTTTAGCTCCAAAAAAATATTATTTTAAAAATTAGATAAAACAAAAAAATTAATTGGCGCCCGAGCAGGGACCCACGTGAATAGACTCCTGAAAAATAAAAAGTAAGGATCGCGTGTGGCAACATGAAAAAATCCTGAATAGAAAATAAGTAAGGATCGTGTGAAACCAAAAAAATAAAAACCTGAAAAGAAAAAAGTAAGGTTCGAAGAAAATATTAATTTTAAAAAACTAATTTTAAGTAAGCAACTGAAACTTAAACGAAACAAATGTAACAGAAATAAATAATAAAGACTTAAAGTATAAAGCAAAAGAAATAAAAACTGAAATATGTTAAAATAAAATCAATAGAATAAATCAAAAAAATAAATCATAGTGAAATTTAGACTTCGAAAAATATTGTTTTAAAAAAAATTAAGTATAAAATAAATGAAATAAAAACTTAAACAAAATTAACAAGATAAATCTAAAAGAACATTATAATGAAAATTACACTTTGAAAAATACTATCTTAAGGAAAAATATAATAAGAACTAAAAAAATTGTTGTTACAAAAATATGTACTGTTAAAATAACGAATCAAGAAAACGATAACAATAGAAGCTAACAATAAATATAAAAAAGGAAGTGAGGATATAAATTACAACTAAAGCCCGAAAATCGAAAAGTAGGGTAACCAACCAAACAACCATCAATTCAACAACAGGAGGCTTGGCGACTTTATAACGAAGAAGGACCAGAGTACAAAGGGAAAAGGGCTAATCCTGAACGTCTACCAACCCAGAGCCCCAACGTTGAAAATGAAGACTTTAATCGTAAGTTATATGTAAGTAATAAAACAAAAATTTAAATCTTTTTTTGAAGAAAATTGTTTTGTGTTAAAGAAACTGTTAAATTGATTAAGAAAAATAAAAAAAGGAAAAATATTGATGCTTAATTTAAAGAAAATAAATTGTAAGGAATAATAAAAAAAAAAATTAATTAAATAATAATAAATTTAAGAATTCCCAAAATTGTAATCAGAAATAATTGCTAAAATATTAAAAAAAAATTTTTAAGAGGGGGAAGCTATTGCGATTCTCACGAGACCCTCCAATAGCGGGGATAATAAGAAATACAGCAAACAAATTTATTACTGATAGAAATAAATAATTTTTGTAAATTTTATTAAAAGTGATTGTCTCAAATTTACCGACAGAATTGCATTTTATAATCAAACTTAAATACGAGTAAATTCAGAATAATAGAAAAGGAAATCAGTGCTTGTCTATAGTGGGAAAAGTTGCTTGTACTAAAAATGACTACCAACACACCATCCGACTTAGCAAATCAATTGAGTAATCTATCCTTGACAGGAAGTTCGACATCCACTAGCCGCACGAACACCTCATCGACTATAATACCGACACTTAGGGAACAAATACAAACCATAATACATGAGACACTTAGGGAACTAAACACGACACCGGACGAAAATGAAACAGCAGACGTATCCTTTAACATTGCTAACGCAACACAACTCAAGGAAGCCGACAATATTCCTGATATTGTAAAGTGCTTAAGAGAA
Source organism: Linnaemya tessellans (assembly GCA_951800035.1). Taxonomy (NCBI): domain Eukaryota; kingdom Metazoa; phylum Arthropoda; class Insecta; order Diptera; family Tachinidae; genus Linnaemya; species Linnaemya tessellans. The sequence goes on from OX637537.1 coordinate 15,595,187, forward strand.
TTTAGTGGTAAAGCAGGCGAGTTTAATTCGTGGCGAAAGACTGTGGACAGAATCCTCAATGTTTACGATAGTATCAAAGGAACCCCAAAATACTACGCCATATTACACGTTATCAGACACAAAATAGTTGGAGACGCAGATGCTGCACTGGAGTCTTATAGAACTCCACTTGACTGGACAAAAATTAAAAAATGTCTAATGATGCATTACTCAGATGGGCGAGACCTAGGAACATTGGAGTATCAACTTAATTCACTTTCTCAAGGAAATCAGGGTATCGCAGACTATTATCAAAGGGTGTATTCGTTGTTGTCACTTATATTAGACAAAGTTTCTTGCCTCGAGTTATCAAATGATGCGATGAATGTTATGACACATTCATACCGAAACAAGGCACTGGACACGTTCGTTCGTGGACTGAATGGAGATTTGCCAAGATTGCTAAGCGTTAGTGAACCCAAAAGCTTACCAGAGGCACTGCAAATGTGCTTAAAATTAGACAACATGCATTTCAGAAGACAATATGCACAAGGCACTAAGCCATTGACTTTCGGAAGTTTCGACCACAATCATGGAGGCCGCTCGAAACATTTTCCTTTACCTCCAAGACCACAACCTAGAACATTTTATCCTGAATTAGCTTACCTACCAAGACATAATTACAATCAGTTCAGACCAAACTACCAACCACAGCAGCAACAAAGAATATTTCCTCAATTCCCACAACAGCAACCACGTCAATTTTCTAACAATTTCCAACAAAGGTTCACCGGATTCAACAACAGACAAGAGTTTCATCCAAAACCTCCACAACCAATGGAAATGGATAGATCACATTATTCTAGGCAAGTGAATTATCAAAATATTCCAAGAAATAGCTACCAATTCGCACAAAAAAGACCAAACTTGGATACATCAAATGTTCCCAACAAAATTCAAAGGAATTTTTATGCTGAGACTTACCAAAGTCCACCCCAATCTTACGAAGACGAATATCCACACGAAGAGGTAAATATCGACGCTGACCCTAACGGCCTATACAGTTCACCTGAAGATGACTATCCGCAACAGGAGAGCGAAATGCCTAATGCATCATCGCAATCGACCATCGACAGTGTTTATTTTTTAGACTAACTCCATCTTCACTACCTTATTTGGAACTTAACAGGGGTGGAGATGTTCTCGAATTTTTAATTGACACAGGTTCCAATAAGAACTACATACAATCAACCAGAATTTAGAAATCCTATTCTTAACGAAAGACCTTTTTATATAAATTCAGTTGCAGGAAACCTTGAAATTTCTCACCATACTTTCGTTGACATTTTCGGACCGAATAGCGAAAAGTTGAAATTTTATATATTACCAACACTTAAAACGTTCCATGGTATCATAGGTAATGATACATTGAGGAAAGTTAAAGCTGTCATACACACAGACAAAAATTACATGACCATTGCGCCCAATATCGTAATACCCTTGAAACAAAAGAAATCTGAATCTGTTAATAGCATTGATTTGCGCATTTCTCATCTTTCTAACGATCAATGTAGCCAACTACTAAAAATTATCCGTGATTATCCTTCATTGTTTTCCGATCCAAATGAAAGACTCACATACATCACAACTGTGATAGGAGAAATCAAAACCACCACAGATAACCCGGTATATTGTAGACCGTACCCATATCCAATGGCCTTAAAAGAAGAAATTGAACACCAGATAGAGGAATTGCTGGAAAACGGAATCATAAGACCATCAAAAATCACCCTATAATGCACCGGTGTGGATTGTGGACAAAAAAATGGATGCTTCAGGGAAAAAAAAGTATCGAATGGTTATTGATTATCGAAAATTGAACCAGGTTACAGTACCAGACCGTTATCCAATCCCAGAAATTAACGAAGTACTGGCGAATCTTGGAAGAAACAAATTTTTCACTGTCTTAGACTTAAAATCGGGATTCCACCAGATTCCCTTAAGAGAAGAAGATATTCCAAAAACTGCATTTTCAGTCAACAACGGGAAGTACGAATTCCTACGCCTACCATTCGGGCTGAAAAACGCTCCAGCCACATTTCAGAGAACACTGGACGATATTCTTCGGCCGCATATCGGCAGGAGATGTTACATATACATCGATGACATTATTATCTTTGGCGGAACTGAAAAAGAACATCTGGAAAATCTAAGGATTATCTTTGAAACATTGGAAAACGCGAATGTAAAGATCCAGCTCGACAAATGTGAGTTTTTGCAAACAGAGGTCGAGTTCTTGGGATTTATTGTTGGTGTAAACGGGATCAGAACCAACCCGAAGAAGTTAGAAGCAATAGCCAAGATACCTTTTCCAAAAACCTTGAAGGAGTTGCGATCATTTCTCGGAATGGCGGGACATTACCGCAGATTCATAAGAAGCTATGCACAAATTGCAAAGCCACTGACTGGCTTACTGCGCGGAATAGATGGATATACCTCAAAACAAACTTCAAAAAAACAACCCATAACAGCTAATCCTGAGGCTTTAGAAGCTTTCGAAAAAATTAAGAACTCGCTTATTTCAGAAGAAGTCATACTGTCACATCCTGATTTTGAAAAAGAATTTGAACTAACCACGGACGCATCTGACCACGCAATTGGAGCAGTCCTCTCGCAAAATAGCAAACCCATCACATTCATATCCAGATCATTGGTCACAAGCGAAGAGCATCTTGCCACAAATGAAAAAGAGATGCTTGCAATCATATGGGCATTGGCAAAATGCAGAAATTATTTATATGGTTCGAAAAGGGTAAAGATTGTAACTGACCACCAGCCATTAACATATGCTTTGAGTAATAGAAATACTAATAATAAGATGAAGAGATGGAAATCGATATTAAAAGAATACGACTACGAACTGGAATATAGACCCGGAAAAACGAATGTCGTGGCGGATTCTCTCTCGAGAATTCCAAATCAGATAAACACTCTTAGTGATACAATACATAGTGATGACAGTTCTGGAGAAGATTTGATACCTTGCGTCGAAGCACCTATCAATGTTTTCAGAAACCAAATATTTTTTAAAATTGACGAAACAGCATCGCACCAATTCCAGATTATTTTTCCTTTGATACACAGACACACCATAATAGAACCACAATTCACAGAAGAAAATTTACTCTCACATTTAAAAAGACGACTTAACCCATCTGTTATTAATGGCATTTGCACGGAAGAGGGTATAATGGGACTGATACAAAATATTTTCCCTCTTCACCTCAGAGATTATAAGGTCAGATACACACAAAAAATTGTTGAAGATATAACAAACGAGCAGGATCAAGAAGATATAATCATTGCTACGCACAATCGAGCACATAGAAACGCAATAGAGAACAAGGCTCAGATAATTGAAAAGTACTACTTCCCAGGAATGGCACAAAAGATTAAGCGCATAACAAAAATATGTTCAACCTGTAAAGAAAACAAATACGAAAGACAGCCGCAAAAACTACGAATATCTGAAACACCATTACCAAGTCACCCAGGAGAAATTGTTCATGTTGACATATATTTGACTGAAGGAAAGACTGTTTTAACTGCTTTGGACAAATTTAGTAAATACGCACAAACAAAGTTATTGAAAAGTAGGGCCATAGAAGATATAAGAAAACCACTTAGAGAAATAGTTTTTTCATTCGGCGTACCAAAAACAATAGTAATGGATAACGAACCATCCCTAAATTCTAATTCAATAAAATTTATGTTAAAAGACGAATTAAAAATAGACACTTACACAGTACCACCATATTATAGCAAAGCTAACGGACAGGTGGAAAGATTCCACAGTACTCTTACTGAAATTATTAGATGCTTGAAGGAAAACGGGGAACATAGGAACTTCGAAGAGCTGCTTGAAAGAGCCGTAGCTGAATATAACCACTCCATACATTCGGTTACAAAAAGAAAACCTGTCGACCTGTTTTTCGGTAGAACAGTATCATTTTCACCACATGACATAGAAAGGACAAGACATAATAATATCGAGAAATTTCAGGCTAAACAGAAAAAGGATCTAGAATTTCATAATAAAAATAAGGAAGATTTTATAACGTACCTCCCAGGGCAAATAGTTTATGTAAAGAGGAACAAAAGATTAGGAACTAAACTGACAAAGCGTTATACAAAAGAAATAGTAAAAGAAGATAGGCATAGTACAATATTAACAGGGAAAGGTCAAATCATCCATAAAAGTCTTATTCGAAATTAACAATATTTTTTATCCATTGATTACACAGGTTATTGGCAACTACTGCTGCCGAA
>OX637537.1:15609494-15616994 GCA_951800035.1 Linnaemya tessellans
CTGTTAGCGTGTGTGGTATAAAATATATGAAATAAAATAAAAACACAGTATTTTAATTAAAATTTGTGATGAATTCCTTTATTTTTTCAACTCTTTGTTACCTTGAATAGCGATATGTGGTTCCGAAAAAGTTCACAAAGCAAGTGCTATAACTAGTAAAAATTGAAGATGGCGAAGACAATGTTTAACCTACCCGTTAGCGGTTTACTCGTTGGAATCCAAGAAAATATTCCAGCCAAACAATGTTGATAACAAGGGAATAATATTTGGATCCCAACAGAGAATTCCAATAAAATACATAGACGGAAAACTAATAAGTTAATAATATAAACAAAGATATCAAACGTAAAATTCAGCTTAAACATTGCCGGCCACCTTGCAGGAACATAGTTACATGCAAGACAGTGAATTTTAAGTATAAACAATAAAGTAAATACTTCGCTATAATACAAGGTATATTTATATATATATATATTTTTTCATAATACAAAATGCGAATGGTTTTTACGGCAGATCCATCAACTGAGTTTTGCGGCATCGTTTTCGGCAGATCCATAAACTGAATATGGTTTTTACCACAGACCCATAAACTGAACCCGTGCGGGATGGTTTTGGTCAGATCCATGAACTGTGTTAAAAAACGATATTAAAACGGGGATTGGCCAGAAATGACCCACCCAAATATCGTGTGTTGAGCCATCAGACAACCCGGACTTGCCGTTGATTGGCCTGTAAATACTTGGGCTACTACTTCTGGCCTCAAAACCAGTGCCACCTGACCGCAGTGGTAAAATGTGGGATCCGCCAACTTGAAATTAGGAAATTGATTTCCAATTGTTGGCGATACGTCTTCGACGGGCGTTTTCATACCACGCATCGCAGAAACTTTAGCGGTTAATGAAATCCGCTTTAATGGGTCATAAATCGACTCAATATTCACACGACAATATGAATCTGCAACAGGAATCATTAACCGCTGCACCAAATGTTGGCAAATATAGCTTTGGCTGCAGCAAAGGTCAATGACTCCCCGCAATTGAATCTTTTTATTCCCCATGCGCAATTTCACCTGACATGTTGTGAGAACGCTATCACGTGGCGAAGAGGCAGCATAGGCCCAGCCGACGTGCTTGGGAGCGGCCGTGAAGACGCAGACACTGGCTTCGATTTGATGGTGGTGGATTTTTTGTCTTTCGCACCCGGAGAATGCAGCAGAGTGTTATGTTCACCCTGACATTTACTACACTTCCGAGTGCTAGGACAATCTCTCCTCGTGTGGTGCTGTGACAAACACCACGAGCAGTAACCAAAGGTAAGGATATGCCGCAATTTTTTGTCATGGGCCAAGCCTTTGAACCGAAGGCACCCTCGTAAGGGATGCGGTTTCTTGCAAAGTTTGCATTGCTTGGCCTCTTTTCTACGACTTTCGGCGACGTCGACGAGTCGGAGTTGTCAATAGGCTGGCGTTTGCTGGCGACTTCGAAGGTATTCGTTGAAGAGGCAGGACCATCCGCCTTGGGAATGACAGCAGAAACCACTTCAGACAGCGGTGCCTCCAATGATGGGCCCGATACCTCCGTCGCCTCTTCGTATTCCTCCAGCAATATAGCTTCCGAAAATATGGGTAAAGCGTCCATATTACTAGGAAAGAATGAAGTTTAGTAAATGCGATAAAATTAGGTGGTCAAAATGACCAGTTTTGTGATTGGTCGTCTAAAAATCCCATTTTGTGTTCGAACGTCGGCGACGCGAACATGATCATCAGTACCTGGATACGTTTTCACGACCCGACCTAACTTCCAGGCAGTGGGCGAAAGTTGCTCATGACGTATAGCAACTAAATCATTTACAGCGTTTATGCAAATTCTGTAAATATTCTTCTTTCCATCGGCGACAGAAATCATGCGTAAGTGCCTTAACTTTGCGGTATCTATTTATCAAACCTATTGCTGACTCATATATTGAAGGTTCAGGGGGCGCCAATATTGGTCCGCCTATCAAAATATGACCCGGAGTAAGAGCCACTGGCTCATTAGGACCATCCGACATAGGACATAGTGGGCGCGAATTTAGGCACGCCTCTATTCTCGCGAGCACAGTCGAAAGCTCCTCAAATGTATACTTAACAGATTGAGCCTCCTTGCGAAAATGATGTTTAAAACTTTTGACAGCCGCCTCCCAGAGTCCCCCCATATGGGGCGCACCAGCTGGGATAAACCGACACGAAAGACCCTGAACTCCAAATGTTGAGCACATACGAGCCTGACTTTTCCCTAAAAAAAGTGCGAGAATCCTTTTCAATCTCCCGAGAAGCACCTACGAAATTTGTGCCATTGTCAGAAAATACTGTTTGTGGACAACCTCGCCTAGCAATAAAACGATGAAAAGCAGCCAAGAAGGCATCCGACGACAAATCCGTCGTAGCTTCTAAATGGACTGCCTTGGTGGAGAAACAAACAAAGATACAGACATAGGCCTTTGTTATTCGACAAGATCGACCTGTAAAACTTCTCAGGTCAAAGGGACCTGCGAAATCCACGCCAGTAGTGGTAAAAGGACGATTTAAAGTAGTTCGCTCTGGAGGAAGTGCCGCCATGATCTGATTGCATGTGCGTTTCCTATCCAAAATGCAACGTTTGCAGCGGTTCACTACAGTGCGAACCAACACCTTGAGCCATGGGACCCAAGCATCAGCTGATTCCCGCCATGAATCGAAATCATATGTACAAACTCTGACAACAAAATCGTAAACCTACTTGAATATGGTAGAATAATTGGATGTTTTTAAGTGTAGGATAAAGAGGGAGATTTCACCAAGCGACCATTCAACCTCATTACTCCATTGCTGTCCAAAAAGGGATTAAGGGACTGTAACGAACTTTTTGCGGAAATCGATTTTTTCAACAAAAGACACTGATATTCCTCAGGATAATAAACTTTTTGAGCCAAAATCGCCAATCTCAACTTCACCTTCGATATTTCATCACTTGAAATCGTTGTCGACTCAAAGGTATACTTGCCCATATGTGCAGAATGTGTCCGATAGTAAAAACGAAACAAATATGATATGACTCTGAGAGCACGATCAAGCTTAGAAAATCTATTCAACACATCTTCAAAATCTGAAAAGAATACTGCATGCGTCTTAATAACTTTGGCGTCGACATCTGTGTCCATAGGCGAAAGATCCTTTATGGTCCAATTAGACTTAGCATTACGCAGCCACGTCGGTCCATGCCACCAGAGATCACTTCCTGCCAGATCCGAAGGTGAAACTCCTCTACTAGCTAAATCTGCTAGATTATCTTCCGACTTAAAATGATACCAGTTGTGTTTTCCGGCATTCTCCTGAATTCTGCACACTCTATTAGCAACAAACGTTGTCCAACTACTTGGCGTTTTCCTCAACCAACAAAGCACAATAGTAGAATCGGTCCAACAATACACCTGTTTAATTGAAATACCAATTTCGCTACTCACTGTTTTTAAAAGCTCAGAAGCCAAAACTGCTCCACAAAGTTCCACCCGAGGCAAAGAAATAGATTTAATAGGAGCGACTTTCGTCTTACAAGAGAGTAAGTGTGCATAAATTTGGCCAAATGCTTCAATGCGAATATAAATTGCCCCCGCGTATGCTTTTTCCGAGGCGTCGGAAAAAACATGAATTTCTGCTATAGAATCTGGAAAATAATGTACCCATCGCGGTATCCGAATACTGTTTACATCCTTATAAAAATCAACGAATTTTCTCCATTCCCTTTCCGTTGAAGAGAGCAAGAAATCATCCCAATCAATATTGTCGAGCCAAATCTTCTGCATAATCATCTTTGCGACAACAATTACCGGAGCTAACCAACCTACAGGATCAAATAACTTTGCAATCGTAGACAAAACCTCTCGTTTTGTATACCTAGACCTTTCAATAATGGGCTCCACTTTGAAATAAAATGAATCCAGCTGAGAATTCCACTGAAAACCCAGTGTCTTCGAACTACTAGAGTCCACAAAGGTCAAAAGATTTGAATCCATCAAGTAATCTGGCGGTAAATCATCAACAATTTTGATCTCATTTGATGTCCATTTCCTCAATTCAAATTTAGCTGAAGACAAAACAGTTCTTAATTCATCCCGGGCTCTCAAAGCAGATGAAATATCATGAGCCCCCGTCAATACGTCGTCAACGTACATATCCCTGCGTAAAATATCAGCAGCAAGGGGGCACTCAGCCTCCGAATCCTCTGCCAACTGTAACAATGTCCTTATGGCTAAGTACGTCATTACCTCTGCCACGGGAGAAGATCGAAAAAGAATACGCTGATATAGCATATGAGCGGGATCGAGACGAATTTGTCTATACATCTGAGTGATATCGCAGTTAAATACATATCGAAAGAGCCTCCAACGCAAAATCAACAGAATTAAATCTGATTGTAAAGTGGGTCCCACATGGAGGCAATCATTTAGACTATTTCCATTAGAGGTTCTGTTCGATGCATTAAACACCACACGCAACTTTGTGGTCCTCCTGTCAGGCTTAATCACTGGATGATGAGGAAGATAACATGAAAGAGAAGGTTTAGCAAAATTATCCGATACAGGCTTCATATGACCTAAAGTTAAATATTCTTCAACCACATCATCATATAATTCCTTGACATTAAGTTTACGCAACAAAGAGGATTCATTTCTCAAGAATTGTGCCATGACATTCTGTTTCGAAAAGCCTAAACTGATAGAATGAGGAAATTTGGGCTTAAAAGGTAGCGTCACTACATAACGACCGTCGGAGTCGCGCCGCGTAGTTTTCCTATAATTATCCTTACAAAATTTATCCATCGGTGAAACAATTTTAGGAGTTTCTTCAAGTTCCCAGAACGAAGAAGATTTCTATTTAAATTGTCTTCCAGAGACGTCTCTATTGTGGTCGAATAAGTCTGAACGCGTGATTCCTGAACTGATCCTGTAACAATCCATCCGAATACGGTCCGTTGCGCCACCAAAGTTCCGAAAATATCACGATTAATTTCGCCTAAAAGAATCTGTGGATACAAATCAGCGCCTAAAAGTACATCAACAGGCCGAGTTTGGTAAAAGCGAGGGTCTGCTAGCTGTAAATTCGAAAAACTATTACGATAACTAGAGCCTACAATGAACGCAGGCAGATGGCCTGATATATTAGGTAGTACCAGGGCCATGGTTTCCAATAGGATAGATGAATCTAAGGGAGAACCAATTTTCAAACCAATTTTCTAGTAGTGGCAGAAGGAGTTTGATTAATTCCTGAAACTCTGACATTCGTAGAATGTGCAAATAGTTTCAAGCGATTCTGTAAATGCTCAGAGATGAAAGATGATTCTGAAGCGGGGTCAATCAAGGCTCGAGCTGGGTAAGTCATACCATTGTGAACAATATTCACCATAGCTGTTCCCAGAAGCACTTTTCGGTTCTGAGAGACATGAAATACCTGTCGAGTAGGATTACTGCTCGAAGATATGCCACTCGATGCAGAAGGCAGGGTGTAATCTACTTGAGCATTCTGGGCCAAATTGCCAGACGTGGTAGCAAAATTATCCCTAGGCGCAATTTCCGAGGTAGCATTATCTCGATGTAGTAAAGTAAGATGCCTTTTATTGCAAATACTGCAATTAAAAGCACTTTTGCAATTCTTTACTTCTTGTTTACGTGATAAGCAATTCACACAACAATAAAATTTTTTTACCGTTGAAAATCTTTTCGAAATTGAAGAATTCTTGAATCGCTTACATCCCCTCAAGAGGTGTCCCGAATTCCGACATAAAACACAAGACGTAGAAGCAGAACATGAGCCCAGACCCTGTGACCCGAATTCATTTCAGATTGCTGCGAACCTTTAAGATCATGAACACACTCCAAAGTCTGAATCCTTTCCGTCAGAAATTCATCGAAACTTTTCCACGAGGACAAAACCGATTTATTACGAACACTTTGTTCCCATAAACTAATGGTAGAAGTGGGTAAACGTTGAATCGAAAGGAAAATTAAAATAGAATCCCAATTGTCTGTTGAAACTTTGTAAATAGAAAGCGATGTGAGACAATTATTAATACAGCGCTGCAAATTTTTTAAACCGGCACTAGATTCCTTATCAACGGAGGGAAGGTTAAATAATAATTTCAATTGGTTATTAACCAACATACGAGGATTTTCATATGTCTCCTTAAGGTTTCGTCAAGCAACATCAAACCCCTCGTTACTTAACGGGCACTTAGACACGATTTCATTCGCTTCACCAGCGGTTTTACGTATTAAATAGCAAAGACGTTCTATATTACTAAGGCGCGAACTATTTATATATATGGCTGTAAATAAATCTCTAAATGTAGGCCATGATATATAATCTCCTTCAAATGTTTTTACATCACAAGGAGGTAGTGTTAAATTATGTTCTGAGTTGCCCAAGTGTGAGTTTTTAACAGAGGATTCGTTTTCTTTTGAGACTTTTCATTAATCAAGGCTAAAAAATTAAGGTAAGCCATATAAGTACTCTGATATTTAGAAGCAGCCACATTTACATCTTCAGAGTTCACTTTTGTATTATCGTCAACATAGTCGACCCACCCGTCATATGCATCCTTAACTTTTTCCCATAAATTCTTTAATTCGTCGCGTTGAATTTGTAGAGTAAAAACCGTATGGAAATCCTCATGACAATCATTAAAATTTGCTGCGAATTTAATGAGGGAATCCGATACGCGCGTAAATTTATTTAAATATTTATTCGCCATGATTTATTTTTGAATATATAAATTAGTCGCAAATTTATGGGAGAAAATTAATGCACACACGATTTAATAGTCAAAGTGACCAACAGTAGGGTGTATACCAAATAAAGTAAAAAGAACAAGATGAACAAATAAACAACTTTGTAATTACAAATTAAGCAAAAAGAAACTCACACTTGTTGTTGCACTCCGTTATAATAATATATAAATTTTAATAAATATTATTTAATTTTATTGAAATAATTTAACACTCAGTAATTTAAGATAGAAAGTGCAAATATTTTATAAAAAAAAATTATTTTTATTTGCAATTCCGTCCGTCCACGTAAATAATACCACAGATTTGTTTCGTATCGACCGAAAATTAATTAAAACAAACGTCAAAAATAATGGTTAATTATTTCTACTAATGAGGGATGAAACGCGATCAATCACAAAAACAATTTATGTATATAAATATATATGTACATATATACAAGTGTATAATATGTATGTGTGTATTTTATTTCTTTATTACCTTACACACTTTTTCTTTTTTCACTTTAACACAATTAAAATAAGAACTTAATTTACGCACCTTGAATTTAAATGTTCGATATTTTCCACATAAACGAAGAATATTTTGGTGGTTTGGATGAATTCTCAAGGATGAAATTCCTTGATGCAAGTGAGAAAAAGAAAATACGATGAGTTAATTTCTTACAAAAATTCCCAAGAAATCCGGCTCAGAAGACCAAAT
>OX637537.1:15619494-15621994 GCA_951800035.1 Linnaemya tessellans
TACTCCATCATACATTACGTTCCACAACAATGGTCCAAGAATCGATCCTTGGGGAACACCAACACTAATACTACGTTTCCTTATACCCGCATCTGTACTATAGATCAATTCCCTATACCGGAAATAATCCTGCACTATCCCTATCAGATATTCTGGGATGTCCAATCGAGTTAGAGCATCAACAATATGCACCCAGCTCGCTGTGTTGAACGCGTTCTTCACATCCAGCGTCACAACTACACAGTACTCCTTTGTGCCATTCTTCCAACTCCTGCCATAGATAGTCCGTGCAGCAGTTTCTACTACCACGTTCATAGAATCCACTGTTGACCTCGCCCTCCTGAAGCCAAATTGGTTGTCTGATAGACCATTTCTGTCTTCAACGCAATTCCCAAGTCTTCTGCAGGTCACACCCTCTAACAACTTTCCACATGTATCTATCATACACAGTGGCCGATCAGATGAGGGATCATCCAAGGGTTTATTGGCTTTTGGTATTAATACCAACTTCTGCCTCTTCCATCGTGTTGGAAAAATTCCCTTGCTTAAGCATGTATTCACCATTCTTAAGAACTACTCGGGACAAAGCCTGATGGCCTCCTTTAATACTATATTTGGAATACAGTCGAGGCCCGGTGCCTTTTTGTCTCTAAACCTAGAGACAACGTCCTCAGTTATTGTAACCGAGGGAAAATTTAATGTCCCAATTGGAGGGTTGTGCTCCCAAGGTGGTGCGTCCTGCTGGGGAAAGAGATGGTCTATAATTTCCTCCAGAATTGGCCCCTCACTCGGTTGCAACAGGGTCAGGCATTTAAGTTTTTTGGTGACCAGCTTATATGCGAGACCCCAAGGACTATCATCTACCTCATCACAGATATTAAGAAAACACTGCCGCTTGCTCCTACGAATTGCATCCTTTAGGGCCCTCCCCCTATTCCTGTAATTCTGTTGGTATACGCTCTTCTCTAACCTACCTCGAGTTCTTGTATAGTGCCTTCTGGCACGTATACACTCCGCCCTCAAGCCGGCAATATCATTATTCCACCAATAAACCGGTGGCCCCTTTCCGGATCTTTTCTGCCTCACCATAGATGCATCGCACGACTGCGTGATATGGTTTACTAATTGTTCTGCCATATCCTCAGCTGAACCATTTAATTCCATACCTTCCATATAGATGGCAAATATATCCTTATCAAAGGTATTCACTTTCCATCCCGACAAACCTTGTGCACGGGGAGTCACATGCCGTATATCATCCCGTATATCCATAATAATGGCACTGTGATCGCTGTGAGTATAAACATCAGATACTCTCCAGTTTACACGGTTTATAATGGTATCGCTGGCAAACGTAATATCAATAATTGATCCACCATTTCCTCCTCTAAATGTTTCCTCATCTCCAGAATTCAAGAGCACAACATTCAGCGCAGAAAGGGCCTCTAATAGCATCCTTCTCCTTGCATTTGTCAAGGGGCAGCCCCATTCAACAGCCCACGCATTGAAGTCCCCTGCTATTATAACAGGACTCCTGGCTGCAGCGTCCAACACCATGTTGTCTATAATAACACGAAAGTCATCAATAGAATACCAAGGAGGAACATAACAGCTGTACAAACATATGCCGGAAACAGTGGCCCGCGTGTATCCACATTGCGGTGATAACCTCTCCCTTAATATCTAAGAACCGGTAGTCCATATAGCTGCTGTATCTGTATCATCAGTAACCCAATTTGCAGATACAATCTTCTTATATGGCTCGCTGAGTACAGCAACGTCTACCTTTAAATCTCGTACGGTTTGCCTAAGCAACTCCTGTGCTGCTTGGCAATGATTGAGATTTAGCTGTAATATGCGCATACTGATTATTAAGTACTGTTTAACCCTTAAGCTTTTGTAGCGGCCTCTTGTAGTACGGGCAAACTACGCATCCATTGACATGGTCACCATTAGTACTTCCACCCTTTCTACAAAGCTTGCAGGAAGGTCTGTTGGAACATGTTGTAATCTTGCGGCCAGCTTCCCCACAACGCAAGCAATTTCCGGATAGATCCTGGCCGCTACAATTCGTCGCCCTATGTCCAAAATCGAGACAGTTGTAGCACCTTTTCGTATCCGGACATCTCTAGAAGACAACTAGCTAGAGGAGCACTCAGGTCAATCGTGACAGTTTGTGTTCCTCCATACGCTCTCCTCAGTGATCTAATTGCAGTCAACTGCAGTACCTTAAAATTGTCGAATTTACTAACTATAGCGTCATAGATATCCTCCTTGAAAGTCACCTCGTCTATGTCCCTAATTTCAATCCCAACCTCTTGGGATAGTGCCCGTACTTCGGCAGTTCCACCCAGTACCGCTTCCACCTCCGACTTGAACACATCTATGTTCTGGTGAGATTGAAAAATCACAATAAATTAAACACAACAGAGGCTTATTAAAGTTATTTTTTATTATAAAAAAGAATTAATTTCATATAAACTATCAAAATCGGTCTGTT
>OX637537.1:15624494-15674494 GCA_951800035.1 Linnaemya tessellans
CTGGGGGCTCAACCGGGATCCTTAGTTAAGTCTATACGTAACTTAGTGAACACTGCACTCTTGATCCTTGAATCAACATTATCCTGAAGGAAAAAAGGAATAATTAATCAGGGGACAAAAACACAGTGAGTACAAAAGGACTTCCAAGATAAAAAAGGAATAGTTCAACAAAGTACAAAATCAGCACCACGTATCCTGAAAAAGCGGAATAAACTTAAGTTCATTGGAATATAGTAGAATTTCATATTCACGACAATCCTTTGAAAAAAAAAATAAAACTGGAAGCCCGAACTAATAAAAGGCAAAAGTTCCTTGACATAACAAGAATAATAATCCCAGAAGTAGACGCCTGTAGAGTATCTATTAAAGTCTACCATGCATGCCAATGTAGTTATTATGCATGGGAATTATAAATAATATGCTAGGCTAAATTAAGCTATTGGAAATTTATTTAGTTTTAAGGAATTCCAAGAATGTTGTATTCTAATCCCGTTATTTTAGTATATAAACAATGATTTTTGTAATAAAGAGTTAATTTGAAGTCAAGCCTAAAATCGACATTTTCAACTTCTTCCTTAGGAGCATTCATCTGCTCTAAGCTAAGAAAGATATTTGCTATACACAGCAAAAGAAAAGTATAAAAATACCTTAAGCCAGTGGCGTTTATCAGCGCCGGCTAACAGCACGGGTAGGAACACAAAAACCAATATATCTACCATCATTACATGGCGATCCTGCCAAATCCGAAGGACAATAAAATCCCCACGGAGGAGTATCAACCTGCGGACACGACAAAGGGGAAACCTATATATAAAGCTACCCCGATAACTGCTGGTCCTAAACCCATCACGATAGAGGAGTACCGTAGGAGATAACAGAAGAAGGTAGACGAGTTACTTACCGCGATTCCCAAGATACAACGGCCAAGGCACCGAAAAGGTGGGAAAATTGTGCGTCTGAGAAGAAAGTTGGCTGCGCTACGAGCTGTTGTGGAGGCAGACCCACCGCCATCTTGGCAACGAGCAAGTGAAGTTTGGGCACAAATTGATTTATTGGAGGCCGAAATGGCGAAGCATCGCAAAAATTGAAATTTTTTTTTTATTTATACACACACTGAGTTTAAAATTAATATTAAAAACTAATTTACAATAAAATGATTTAAGAAAAAACAGAAAATTTAAGGGAAGATAAAACAAGTTTGATAATAGCCTTTTTACACTGACCTACATCTTTGTGAAACGCATGGAAGATGTTGAAAATGTGAAACATGAATTTACATTGGCAACATCTTTCATTTATTCAGCTGTCAAAAAATAAAAGAAAAGACGCATAACTTTTGTTAAAAATAAAAAATATTTAAAAAAATGGATATGGAGAAGGCATTTATCATTGGATTAGTTGTTAATTTGCAAGAACAAACCCAAATTTTAATGCAGTGCATTCATATATTGAACGCCATTCTGGAAGATGATGATGAAGTTTTGGTAGAAGTGACCCTTCCTCGAAAGGTTTGGATGCTCATTTTCTTCTGTTGAATAAATTTGTTTTGTTTATTTTCTGCAATGTCATTTTGCTAGTGATGACCCAAAGAAAATCGATTTTTTGCCATTTTTTTTAGTGATGACACTTAAAATAACGAAAGATGTAGGGTGGAACAAAATGACAAAGGATCATCTTCTGCAGATGTAGAAAGATGTAAACTTTTTTCCCTGTATAATTCTTATGGGAAGATGTTAACATCTTTGCAAATTGATGAAAGATGTAAGATGTAGGTCAGTGTAAAAAGGCTATAAAAAGAAGCACTGGATAAAAAAAAATATACTTGTCAATTCCAGCTGCTTGGAAAAAAGATTGCCACTAAATTGTAAAGTAGTATTGGTAAACACAGGGTGACAATAAGAATTTTAATTTAAAACATATTAAATTAAGCACTGCCAGAAAAGAATCTTTTTTTAACAATATTACCATCTTTTTTTTTTAGAATTTATGTTAGATATAAGGTTTTCTTTATTTATTAATATTATCTATGGAAAAATTGAAAGAAGGTTATAGTGAATTAGAGAAGTTAGATAAGAATTTAAGAAAGAGTAAGGATAGAGTTTACTCCTCTGAATTTAAAGCAGAAAAATTAAAACGTTTAGGGTACATAAGGAAGGAAGTTGATAGAATTTCTGAAGATTTATTAGAAGAAGAAGAAACTAGGTCGCTGGCGTTCAAATTTAACGATTTATATGAAAGACTGTTTTCTACAGTAGAAGGGTTAAGCACCAAAGATTATAAAGAAGCAAAAGTAATTGAACAAATTTCGATATATCTGTAGTAGGAAAAAACCTACAAGTTTTTAAAGGGTCATATGAGGCGCTGGAGGATTTTATAGTGCAAACAGAATTGCTTCATGATATGTTGCGAGTAGAAGATAGAGAGATTTTCGTTAAGTATGTCTATAATTTTAAGCTCGCGTCACATGTTAGGAGTGTTATGGGACGTTCAAGAAGACCGACTACATTTGAAGAATTGAAAAGGTCATTAACAGAAGCGTATCCTAATCCCAGAACGCTGCAACAGGTTTTAACTGAATTTGGAACGGTTAGGCAAGCAAGTCTGAACATAGTGGCATATAGAGAAAAAGTTGCACTGCTGTCTGAACAATTAACCAGTTTTGAGATAAAAGCATTGGAAAATCCCACACAAGAGGCGAAGAGCGCAATTTATAAAATGACCGAAAGCATGGCTCTGAATGTGTTTATGAAAGGGGTCAACGTCGATAATGGCATGTACTCCTAAGACGTTAAATGAAGCGGCGGAAAAATGTTTAACGATAGAAAGGGATTTGCAAAGTAGTGGTAGCAAAATTTTCAGAGTTTGGAGACGAGAAAACGGACATAATTACAGTTCGCAGAGAGGCAATAGACAGTTTTATAGGCAAAGAAATAATAATAGTTTTACAGATGAGCGCAACATCCACAACTCATATAACAACAACAATCGTGCAAACAACAATAACCACAATAGAATCCGCAATAATAATAGCAACTACAGTGGAGAGCATAATAGTTTTCATAGCACTGGTAGAAACAGAAATAATAATATTAACTTTAATAATAGTAACAACGTTGACAGTTCGTCAAGATAAAATGCGGGTAGAAACAATTCGTACAGGGGAAATAATAATGGTCGTAATCAGGGAAACTAGAAGCGCCGGATAACAAAAATTGTTATCCAGAAGGGCGAAAAATATTCAAACTTTCAACTACCACTTACAAATCAGTGACAATAACGTGTAAAACCATTAAAGGAAATATAAAATTTTTAGTAGATACAGGAGCTGATATATCTATCTGTAAGTTGGGAGATATAGAAGAGATAAATAGAAATTGCATATCGTTACTAAGTGGTATCAGTTTAGATACAATAGAGAGTGTAGGTATAGCGAATTTGAGCCTTCAATTTGGAAATAAACTTTTGAATCACCAGTTTCATATAGTTGAAAATGATTTCCCAATCAGCACCGATGGAATCATAGGAAGAGATATTTTAGAAAAGCATATGTGTAAAATTGATTTTGAGACGTACACAATAACCTTCCGTATAGCAAACGAAGAGTTTATATTGCCAATTGCTCCAAAACGAATTTACAGTGCAAAGATAATTATTCCCGCGAGATCTGAGGCAATAGTACCTGTTAATGTAGTTACAGAGGAAGAAAGTGTGGTTTTAAACAAAGAAATAACTTCAGGAGTTTACGTAGGAAACTGTATTATACCAGCTGTCGGCATACAACACGTAAAATTATTAAACACGAATGATGAAGATGTAGTGTTGGATGAGTTGGGATTAGAAACGAAACAATTGTCAGAGTACAATATATACAAATACCACACTAGTGTTCAACGGGAAGACAAAGAGCGAGTAGGGAAAATACTAAGAGATTTAAATATTGAGTCGGCAGACCAAAAAGCCAGGCATTCTTTAATTAATCTAATTACTGAGTATAGTGATATTTTTCACCTTGATAACGAAAGGTTGTCAGTGAATAACTTTTACACACAGCAAATTCAAACAACAGACTCAACGCCTGTATACATAAAACCATATAGGCTACCCGAATCACAGATGAAGGAAATAGATGAACAAATAGACAAGCTACTAAAAGATGAGATTATCGAACCCTCGGTCAGTCCGTATAATTCACCATTATTGGTAATACCAAAAAAATCCGTAAATGATACAAAAAAATGGCGTCTAGTGGTCGATTTTCGTAAATTAAATGAAAGAATAGTGAATGACAAATTTCCGCTTACAAAAATAGAGGATGTTCTTGATAAGCTAGGAAGGGCAAAATATTTCTCCACACTAGATATGACCAGTTCGTTTCACCAAATTAATTTGGATAAGAGTTCAAGGCCGTTGACCGCATTTGCAACCAGAAATGGTCATTTTCAATTTACACGTCTTCCATTTGGATTAAAAATATCCTCCAATAGTTTCCAAAGAATGTTAACTATAGCGCTAAGTGGTTTGAGCGCTGAGGCATTTTTATATGTAGATGATTTGGCTGCAGTGTACAACACCATCACGATAACTTATCGAAAGTATTTCAAAAGCTAAGGCAATACAACTTAAAGTTAAACACGGGTAAATGCAGGTTTCTTAAATCAGAGGTGGTGTATTTAGGTTATTTAATTACCGAAAAAGGTGTATGTACGGATCCTTCCAAACATAAGGTAATAGAAAGTTATCCTGTTCCCAAAAATACTGATGACGTTAGGCGTTTCATAGCGTTTTGTAATTATTACAGGCGATTCGTGCCAGACTTCGCAAAAATAGCGGGAAATTTAAATTCGCTGCTAAAGAAAAATAAAACTTTTGAGTGGGATGCAAATTGTCAACATTCATTTGAGACATTGAAAACAAAGTTAATAACACCACCAATTCTGCAGTACCCAGATTTTAACAAACCATTTATATTAACGACAGATGCTTCTAATTTCGCACTTGGAGCAGTACTGTCACAAGGCAATATTGGAACAGACCTACCGATATCGTATGCCAGCAAAACGTTGTCCAAACATGACTTAAATAAGCCGACCATAGAGAAAGAATTATTAGCAATTCATTGGGGCATAAATTTTTTTAGACCATACCTTTATGGCAGGAAGTTTTATGTGGTAACCGACCACAGACCGTTAGTGTCATTGTTCTCGCATAAGAATCCATCGTCCAAAATGACGCGGATCAGATTGGATCTGTGTGACTACGACTTCGAAATAGCGTACAAAAAAGGCAAAGTAAACACAAACGCAGACGCATTGTCTAGAATAGTAATAAATACTAGCACGTTAAAAGCATTAATTCCCACAGAAGAAAACCAAAAACCAAAGGAAATACTAGCAATAACACGAACTATGAAAAAGAACTTAAATACACAGGATGAGAGCAAGCTCGAGAACGACATTTCCAATAAGAAGACTGATCAACTTTTTATATGGGAGTGTACGTCAATCTCGGACATAAAAAACATAAGATTCGAAGTGGAGAGGAATCTAAAGATACCTGAGGTTATAGTAAGTGATATAGAAATAGTTATTAGAAGTGGTGATAATCCAATAAGCACTCAGATGTCATTGGAGAAGCTGCTATCGAAAGCTTTATCGTTAGAAATAGAGGAACTTGCGTTAAGGGATAGCGACAAAATATTCGAAATAGTTGGATATAGGGAATTTAAAGATATGCTCAATGCGCTAAAAAGAACAAGCAGAGAAAGGTTAAAAATTTTAGTTTACAAAGAACCAGAAAGAATAGTCGATAGCAAATTACAAAACAAAATCATCGCTGAGTACCACAACTCGGTTATAGGAGGGCATCTGGGTGTCAGTAAAACAACGTTAAAGCTCCAGCAGAGATATATATGGAAAAATATGAGCAAGATGATAAAGAAATACATCCTGAATTGCAAAGAGTGCAAAATTAACAAGCAAACAAGACATACGAAGGAGAAACTTGTAATAACAGATACACCAAGTACTGGGTTTGAAGTTGTGTCAATAGACACTGTAGGGCCATTTAGATATTCAAATGGATACATATATATATTAACTATGCAGTGTGACTTAACGAAATACGTCATAGCATGTCCTATTGAGACAAAGGAAGCTAAAACAGTTGCAAAAAGTCTGGTAGAAAATGTAATTTTAGTATACGGTAATTTCAAAATACTCAAATCAGACAACGGTACCGAATTTGTGAACGAATTAATGTCTGAGGTATGCAAACTTTTAGAAATAAAACAGCACTTTAGCACACCGTATCACCACGAGACTCTTGGTGCTATAGAACGAAATCATAGGGTACTTAACGAGTTTCTCTTGAACTTCTGCAAACAGGATGAGTGGGACTATTGGATCCCTTATTTCTGTTTTGCATACAATACAACGCCTCATATAGATACCAGTTATACTCCATACGAGTTGACATTTGGAAAATTGCCAAACTTACCAAACGATAAATGGTTAGATAATAAACCCGTTTATAATATAGATAAATATGTCAATGAATTAAGAGCAAGGCTAAGATTTTCCTTGCAGAAGGCAAAAGAGCTAATAGAGTTAACAAAATCAAAACGTGTTGAGCAAAGTAAAAAGATAATTCCGTTGAATTTGAACGTAGGCGACATTGTTTTAGTAAGAAATTACAATAGAAGAAAATATCAGCCCCCGTACCACGGTCCTTATAAGATAATACAAAACAAAGGGGTGAACTCTGTCCTAGATCTAGGGAACACATTTAAAGAATATCACAATAATAACTTAAAGAAATTTACAAAAAAAAAATATTATAAATAATTTTTTTTTTCTAGAAGGTTAGGGTGTAGAGTATCTATTAAAGTCTACCATGCATGCCAATGTAGTTATTATGCATGGGAATTATAAATAATATGCTCGGCTAAATTAAGCTATTGGAAATTTATTTAGTTTTAAGGAATTCCAAGAATGTTGTATTCTAATCCCGTTATTTTAGTATATAAACAATGATTTTTGTAATAAAGATTTAATTTGAAGTCAAGCCTGAAATCGGCATTTTCAACTTCTTCCTTAGGAGCATTCATCTGCTCTAAGCTAAGAAAGATATTTGCTATACACAGCAAAAGAAAAGTATAAAAATACCTTAAGCCAGTGGCGTTTATCAGCGCCGGCTAACAACACGGGTAGGAACACAAAAACCAATATATCTACCATCATTACACGCCAATAAAATGTCTGTCCAAGATTTAGCTACTCTGCACGCTCAGGTCGCAACAGTTTTAGCAGCTCAAGCTGAGACACAACGAACTCTTACAGCATTAAAAAGTAGCAGACCATTTAATGTAGAACCAGTTGAACAATTGACTCCATGTTCAAGTGGAATAACAACTGAAAACCAAATAAATCTAGAAGTATTTAAAATCCTCCCAATATTTGACGGAGATAAACGGAAATACCGTGCCTGGAGATCATCAGCATGGACACATATGGAAACCATTAAAAGATTCGAAAACACCCCGATATACTACACAGCACTCGCTATCGTACGAGCAAAAATCCAAGGCGTGGCTTCGGATATACTAATCAACCCCAACACTATATTCAATTTCTATTCAATAATAAATAGACTTGACTATACATATGCCGACCAACGTCCAATGTATGTTTTGCTTGAAGAAATGAGGAAGATAACACAAGGACGAAAAGATTTGGCTGAGTATCATTCATGCATCAATGAAGCATTGAACCTACTCCTATCAAAAATTGAAATGGAACAAGGCGACAAAACTATGAAAACATTCGTTAATTAGGAAGCAGTTAGAACATTTATTACTAGTTTAAACTCAAAATACACAGTAGGTACCCTCTACGCTCAGAGCCCAAAAGATCTAGAAACCGCATATGCAATTGCGAGTACTATCTACCACGACGACAGAAGCTTACAATTCGATACACCAACACAAGGATATCGACCACATTCAGTGACTCATGAACGCTTGCAACAAAAACCACGCCATCAACAATTTGAACAATGGAAGTACAGGCCAAATGTACAATACAATCCAAACCAACAATCATCATACATCCAAAGACAACCCCAAGTACAACCAATGGATGTGGACACAACTGATAGAAATGTTCGTCAACCAACACAATTTCAAAGGAACAACCAAAGATACAACAACCCCTTCAGGCAACAACAACCTTTCAAGAGAGAATTAAACTACTCCAACAACAAACAAAGAATCAACCACACCCAAGAGGAAGACGAGACCAATTTAACCAAAGCTGAGTACGATGAAGATGAAGACAATAAAGTAGCTTTTTTAGATTAAGGGATGGCCTACCTCGTCTACAAAGACACGATAGAGAAACAGGTAAGACCATCAATATATTAATAGACTGCGGTGCAACAAATAATTATATAGATATAAATTGTAAAATAGGTTATAGTAAAAGATTAGAAACTCCTATAAAAGTAAGAACATTACACGGGTATTCATACGTTAAAAGTAAAAAGTTGATAAACCTATTAAATTATGAGTTGACATTCTTTGAAATAGATTCACTGACAAGCTCAGACATGATATTAGGAATGCAAGGATTAAAAGAAATAGGGGCAACTATAGATTTAGTTAATAACAGACTCAATTATAAAAATAAAGAAAGAATGCACAAAATAAATTTCACAGTAGATAGCGAGGAATATAGGGAAAGAATAGAAGAAATTATGAATAAGAACTCGTACACAAATGAAAAACTTCCATACACCACTACGATCGAAGAAACCATTAGAACGAAATCAGATGAACCTATATGGACAAAACAATATCCATATCCATACTCTGATAGCGAATTTATAAATAAAGAAATCCAGGATTTGTTGCATAACGAAATTATCTAACCTAGTAAAAGTCCCTACAATAGTCCCATCTGGACTGTAGCAAAAAAAGGTACCGATGACCAAGGTAAACCTAAACGACGGATGGTTGTGGATTTTCAGAAATTGAATGCACAAACGATTACGGATAGATATCCTATTCCGGATGTAAATATGACTATTCAAAACCTAGGTAAAGCAAAGGTCTTTACAACATTAGATTTAGAGTCAGGCTTTCATCAAATTCGACTTAAAAAAGAAGACCGCGAAAAAACAGTCTTCTCAATCAACGGCGCTAAGTATGAATTCCTACGGATGCCATTCGGCTTAAAGAATGCTCCCTCAATTTTTCAACGATGCGTAGATGATATTTTAAGGCCATATATAGGTAAATTTTCATACGTTTATATCGACGATGTGCTCATATATTCTTCCACACCCGAGGAACATATTGAACACATTGAAACAATAGTTAACGCTTTACATAAAGCAAATATGAAAATTTCAACCGAGAAATCTCACTTTTTTAAAGAAAAAATAGAATATTTAGGCCACATAATTAAACATAACGGAATTACGGTAGATCCTACAAAAATACAAACTATTAGAGATTTTCCTAAGCCAACTACATTAAAAGAGATTAGATCCTTCTTAGGTTTAGCCGGTTATTACAGGATATTTATAAAAAATTTTGCTGCAATCGTTAAGCCCTTAACAACATTTTTGGGAGGCGAAAACAGTGGAGTATCCAAAAATCTGAGCGCAAAAATATATATAGAATTAGACCAACCTGCTCTAGAAGCAATGAATAAGATCAAAGATGAACTTGAACTGAAGAGAAAACCGGACGAAAGGAGGGCTAAGGAGCTGCCCACGTATGCCAAAGTGGCACGCAGGAAACTGGCAGAAGAGCTGAGCTATGCTGTCATAGATTCCAGCAGCCCATCCGGCAAAATCCCAGTGCACTACCACAAGGAGGTGGAAAGTGCTATAAACGAATGTATTGTGGAGTACATATTGTCAGCTGACGAGGATGCTCCACAAATTCATATTGAAAGCAGCACGTTTGTTCGGGACGTAATGTTTCTAGAACTGGAGTCTGACTCCTGTGTGGAGATACTACGAAACCGAATAAACAACATTAAGGCACCATGGGAAGGTGGAAGACTCTCGCTTGTGAAGAAGACGGAAATCCCAGCCCTTACAAAGGCATCCTTTTATATAAAAGGATGGGGTGGAAGTCTGAAAACCGAGGCCATAACAAATATAATCACCAAACAGAACAAAGGCCTCGATGCGAGCAAGTGGGAAATCTTCCACCGTGAGGAGGCAGAGGAGGGCACCTTGAACGTGGTGAGTCTGGACAAAGCGTCCATGGCTTACCTGGAAGAACGAAAAGGGAAGGCCTTCTTTGCAACCTCGGCCATATATTTCAAAGTCGGGAAGACTCCCATTGGGTGGTCAGTAGGCCCGACTGAGAAAGCCAAAAAGGATAAGGCGGAGCCTAAAGAAAAAGGGGAATCGGAGATAAGTGTATCTCAAGATGCCGCATCACAAGCCGTCTTATAAAGATGCTGGTGCTGCTGCTCAAGAGGCCCCAACACAAGCCGTCTCATAAAGATGCTGCTCCTGCTGCAGATAAACCTCCATCGGAGTAAGACGGCGACCCAAGCCCTGATGGAGCAAATAATTAAAGGTAAGATACACGTAGTGTTCATACAGGAACCATGGACAATTAAGAACAAGGTTTCTGGCTTGAACGACTGTAATTATCAACTTTTTTATGCAAAGACCGGGGATAGACCCAGGGCGTGCATACTATGCCATAAGGGACAAAACTTTATTTTTTCCCCAGAATTATCAACATCAGACGCCACAACTTTAGTTAGTATATGGCAGTCGAAACATGCTGATGGCTTCAGTGTATCTACCATCGGATACCCTGACACCTCCACCAACGTCGAATTTGAGTCGCGCATTATATCTTCCGCCAGGAGTAAACGTAGGAATATCTTAATAGGCTGTGATGCCAACTCACATCATCTCTCTTGGGGTAGTACTAATTGCAACAATAGAGGTGATGCGTTATTTGAATATTTAGTGGCAAATAACCTCTTCACAGTAAATATTGGGAATGAACCAACTTTCATTAACAGAATTAGGGAAGAGGTTAATGACATCATTATATGCTCAGAAAACTTAATTGATGAAATAAGCAATTGGCACGTGTCGGAAATACATTCCTTCTCTGATCATCGCTATATTTTCGTGACTTTAGACCATCCTGATCCTAACCCCATAACATTTAGGAATAGGGCCAAGACCGGCTGGTCAAGATTTAGGTCTAGTTTACAAAACAAACTCGAGAACTATCCACCACCAGTAGATACTGTAGGGCGCATAGATTCAGAGATAGATAGACTAAGTACTGATATTTGAATCCTTTGAGGACAGTTGTCCACTCAGAAATAGGTGAAACCCAAAAGAAAAACCCTGGATGACGGGTCAACTTATAAATCTCAGGAGAAATACCAGAAGGCTCTTTAATAGGGCCCGTAGGAAGGGACTCGATATACACTGGGAAGAATATAAAAATAAACTTAACGTTTACAATAAAAAAATAAGGGATGCCAAACGCGAATCCTGGAAGCTTTTCTGCGAACAGGTAGACAGCGTTAGTGAGGCTTCCAAAATAAAGAAACTTCTGTCGAAAACCCACACTCAACCTGAGACACTTGTTGACTCGGAGGGCAGGAGGGCAGAGACGATGGAGGAGTTATTAGGATTTCTTATGGGGACACACTTCCGTACGGTGCAGGAGAACCGTCCGGAAGCGGTACACCCCCCGAGGAATATGGACAATCCAAGGATAACAATAGATACTCGAATGGTATGTAGAGCTTTTCGCCCTATAAAGCAGCTGGGCCTGATGGCATTTTCCCGGCTCTTCTTCAGAGAAGTATGGACCTGATAGAAGACAGGTTGGCTAATATCTTCACAATCTATCTTACAAATGCATATACCCCCCTGGCATGGAGGGAGGCTAGAGTTGTCTTCATTCCAATACCGGGTAGGGCAAGCTATGCGGATCCCAGGGCTTACAGACCGATAAGCCTAACTTCATTCTTACTGAAGACATTAGAACGAATTGTGGATACAATGTTGAAGGAAAGGATACCGCACGATATACTGAAATTTAAACAACACGCTTATATTAAGGGCAGGTCTGTTGAGACGGCCCTACAAGAGGTTGGCTGGATGGATCAGTCATATGCTAAGGAACAGGAAGATAAGTTGCGAGGTTAACGACACAAGGGTAGGGGGGAATGTGTGTTGCCGAACGCCACAGGGGCGAATACTTTCTCCCTTGCTGTGGGTGGTGACCATAAATACCCTACTGAAGACATTATCCCAAGAAGGATTTGCTCCCGTCTGCTATGCAGACGATGTAGCGATACTGATAAGGGGAAACAATCCTAGGGTTCTTTGCGAAAGAGCATCAGAGGCCCTGAATTTAGCTTATAACTGGGCTACACAAAGGGGTCTCAATGTCAACCCAGAGAAGACAGAAATTTGTATGTTTACAAGGAAACGGAAGATTGCACATGTGGAATCACCGGTTCTTCGAGATAGGACGATACAGATTAATAAAAGGGTCAAATATCTAGGAGTGATACTCGACTGGAGGTCATCCTGGAAGGACCATATAGAAAGTAGGGTGATCAAGACCCAAAGAGCCTGGACCTATTGCAGAAGGGCAATTGGGGCCAAATGGGGAATAAGCCCAAACAATGAAGCAGCACTGGCTCTATACGAGTGTGGTAAGACCAATTGTTACGTACGCCTCGTTAGTATGGTGGACGTCCTTGGAGAGGAAGGTGAATATCAAACATCTTCAAAGGATACAAAGACAGTGCTGTATCGGCATCTGTGGCGCGATGAGAACCACATCAACTAAGGCGATGGAAAATATTCTATCAATACTGCCTATTGACATACAGGTTAAATATGAAGCAGCTCTGGCTGCTACGAGATTGATGGTAATGGGTGAGTGGCTGACAAGGGAACACACAACCAAACACCAGAGTATATGTAGTACACGTCTTAGCCGGGAACAACGCTCGCACGGTCACGTGCGACAGAATCCCTATTAGATATCTACAATCACACTTCACCACCATAATATCGGAAGGTATGGAGTGGGAGGATGCAGATACAACGAACCCCATAACTAACCTATACGCGGACGGGTCGAGGATTGGTGACCGATCGGGTGGAGGTTTCTGTAACATGGGTCGTAACTTTAGAAAATACTTCCGCCTGCCGGATCATAGCACGGTATTTCAGAGTGAGGTCGTGGCTATTACGGAAGGGATAAAATGGTTGAAGGAAATCGATAACAGACTACCGATTCGTATATTCACGGATAGTAGGAAGGCCATCGAGGCCCTAAGGAATCATGTGGTTCAATCTCGGTGTGTACTACAGTGCAAGGATGAGATTAACTCATACACGCAATGTGGGGGCATAGAGATAATATGGATTCCAGGACATCAGGGGATACCTGGAAATGTTGAGGCAGATAGGCTAGCAAAGATGGGAGCATTAATGGCGAACATCACACTAGATAGTCCGAAGCCATTTCAGGTTTTTAAGAACGAACTAAAGCGATGGGTTATAGAATTGCATACAAGATATTGGCAGCACTCTACCATAGGTAGGGTGACTAGAATCCTATGGGGGGACCCAGATGGTAGTAGGACAAAGGAGGTCCTAACATTGAGTAGGCCAACACTACGGAGGTTGGTTTATTTAATAACAGGACACACAGAGTTAAGGACTCACCTGGCACGAATGGGTATCGTTTTCGATATAACATGCAGGGCCTGCCAGGAAGAGGACGAGACACTGGAGCACTACTTGTGCAACTGTCCAGCTTTTAGGCAAATTAGAAGACAAACATTTAATCAGGAGATGGAATTCCTTAGGGGCTCTAATTGAAAAGACTTAAGGAGGTACATTGAAGAAACTAGGTTCTTGACGTAATCAAACTCAGAGGTTTCCATGGTATCGGTGGAGGCTCCCTATAGTGGAATGGGAACTCCTTATTATAGAGCGCACAACAGGCCTATGAGGCCTAAGTGTAATTCATAACGGGATGCCCCTCTTCTTCAACCTAACCTAACCTATTGAAAGAAACCTTTCCTACAGTAAAATTTGTAGAAGCGAACAATTTAGTCGAGGATATATTAGACGAAAAAAGACAGAAACTGCTAGTTAAACAAATTCGTGAGAGAGCTCATAGAAATGTACGAAATAATATTTTAGAACTAGAAAGAAAATATTTTTGGCCCGACTTAAAAAAACATTGCCACGAATTTAATAATAACTGCGAGCATGTCCAACTCACAAATACGACAGACAACCTAACAAAATTCCTATTGGCGAAGCACAATTCCTAGAAAACCTGGTGCGAATATACATATGGATATATTTTACTTCAGCGGACAAATGTTTATAACCAGTTTAGACAAGTTCTCTAAATTTTGTCATATACGACATATACCAACAAAAAAGGACATGTATAAAAATATTGACGAGGTTCTCTCTTTCACTTACCCGAACGCTAAATTCGCCGTTACCGATAACGAAGCAAGTTTTAATAGAATTTTAGCTAGCCAAATATACGAAAGACTCCATATACAGCATGTAGTTACAGCCCCATTTCATGCAACAACAAACGGTCAAGTCGAACGTATACACAGTACAATCATCGAACTCGCAAACTTGTTATCACAAAAGGGAATTACTGCTCCTAATGAAAAAATATTTGAGGCAGTTCGCCAATACAATAAGACTATACACTCAGTCACTAAAGAAAAACCCGAGGACGTGTTCTTTAATCAGCGGGGGTATCCTCATATATACGATTTGATTAATGACGCTCAAACAAAAACTTTGGCCTACCACAATAAGAAGCGCAAATTCATCCAATATAAAAAAGGAGACATTATTTACTCCAGGACGCATAGAAGAAGTAAAGACGTAGCTAAATTTCAAAAACATATTGTTGAGACAGACAACGGCGAAACCATTACCACATCCAGAAAATTAATAATACACAAGGACAACATTAGAAGTAAACATGTCAGCAAAGATAGTGATCCTATTAACGGTAATCCAACTCATACTAGCGAATAATAGAATTGATCTAAAAAATAAAAAATATGTCTTAATTGAAGACAACCAGGTATATTTACACAAGAACTATGAATACCTGTACCATGTTGTAAACATTACAAATATATTAAAACCATACGAAAATATAATGAAAAATGCATACAACACACAAGAAAATATAGAACTTCAAGTTTTAATCAAGAAAATTGAAAATTTAAAAACACAATTAACGAACAATAGAATTAAAAGATCTGTAAACTTTTTAGGATCAGCTCTTAAATTTATCACTGGTACTCCAGATCATAACGATGAAATTGAAATAAAAACTAGATTAAACCAACTTGTAGAAAATAGTAATCAACAAAGAATAATTAACTCACAATTTGAAAAAATATTAAATAATATCAGCATTGAAAAAATAAACGAAGAATCAATATTAAACGAAGTTTACAATGAATTAATAACATTAACTAATACAATTAATTTAGCAAAAAATAATAACTTTTATTCAGGAACATTAAATGTAGAGGAAATTGAATCCATTATAAAAAATGAAAAAATAAAAATTCCTGTAATTAATATACTCGAATATTCAGATATATGTACATGTTTGTGAATTTAGCCAAGCAATTTTTGTAATATATAAATATCCTATTATCGAAGAAGAATGTAAACTGTACAAAATCTATCCCTTAGCAAATAAACTCGGAAAATTATTGTTAGATGATAATATTGCTTTATGTAAAAATAATTATCAAAGAATAACAATATGTAAAAATATTATTGGTACCCATATATGTAAAATTGAATCTAAAGATAATTGCACACTAACTATTTTAAACAACGAACCTGCACAATGTAAAACAAAACTTGAGAATAACCCGGACATCGAAGACTTGGGTAATGGGAATATTTTTATCGATAATAAACCTACATTAAACAACCTAACTATAAACGGACCACATTTGGTGCAGTTTGACCAAAACATAACTATAGATGACAAAATATACTTTAACGAAAAACAAATTATTTATGACATCATTCATAAAAAACACAATGAAAAATTAAGTATACTCGAAATCCTGTATACAGACTCAGAAAACAAATTTACAAATATTCAAGAAATATCTACAT
Source organism: Linnaemya tessellans (assembly GCA_951800035.1). NCBI lineage: Eukaryota > Metazoa > Arthropoda > Insecta > Diptera > Tachinidae > Linnaemya > Linnaemya tessellans. The sequence continues at coordinate 15,640,710 of OX637537.1, forward strand.
TATTCATCCCTTTAGAGGAACATCCATTTATAACCACACTACACATAATTTTAATATTTACAATACTTCTAGCAATAATCTACTCCTTGGTACAGCTTTGCAAATGCTACAGAACACAACAAAAGAGAAAGGCACAAGAATTATATAACAGACATTACGAGGCAGAATTACTTAGACTTCAGATTCAGGTATAAAAACGAGGACGTTTTCTTTTCGACACAGGGGGAGTTAACGCATAACATACCTAACAGACACAAAGCATGCCAGTAACACATTAATAAATAAATGCAGACGGATCATAAAATAAGGGATGAAGATAATTATAACATATATGGAACTAGACTAGAGATAAGACTACACATAATAATCCATAAAACAATAAATATTTTACGATACATCCTAAGTAAACAGTAATTAGGAAAATACATTATTTTTAACAAAGAATATTTTTAGCATAAATAGATGTAAAGAAACAATTTTTGGTTAGTCTTAAAAATATACTAAATAAAGAAGCGCACATTTCAGTGCAGCGGAAAAAACTAAATATATATTTTTTACTCATTTCCTTAAAAAGGAAATTAACTCGTGTCTTACAATTTTTCTCCTTAGCATATACTTGATATTATCATATACAGACATCACTATGTACTTACATGTGTACATGCCAACTGTACTCGATTGATGTATGAAAAGCAAAGCATAACAAATGGAATGCAGCAGCATCGTTATGCGTGTTATATTTAAGAACAAATTGAATGTAAAAACAAGTTTTCTTACGGAGATCGTTGCGCATGTACATATGTACGTGTGTAAATGGTTATCAATATATACCGCTAATTTGAATATTTTACTTAGTAGGTAAAGCAAAATACAATATACGAAAATTCCAATACAATTCATTCCGTTTGTAAAAGTAAATAATATAAACAAACGAGTAATACAATATAAAGAATAATAATATGCTTACATGTGAGCAAAAACAAGACGCGCGCTTATATATATATATATATATATATATATATATATATATATATATATATATATATATATATATATATATTGTTTTTCTTGGACCAGAACTCAGGGTATGACCGCTATATATGCGATGCATTGTGCCAGAACTAGGAAAGTTGGTTATGGGAAGGAGGATAGAAGGAGTAGTGTTTGTGGACGTTCGATTTGAAGCTCCCCAAGTTAAAACTGGCAGAAAAGACCTCTGCAGGCTGTTTGTTCCACATACGAACCGTTCGGCCAAAGAACGAATTCTCTCTGTAATGTGTGGTGCGGTTCAATGGCAACTCAACACAAAAGGATGCGCCCTATGTGAAGAGCGGGTAGCTCGCAAAAATAAAGGATTTTCGGGCACAAGCTCGCATTATTTCACCAGAACACATTCCGTTTGAGTATCGGTAGAACTGTGAAACACACCCCACGTTGCGTCGATGCTCCAGTGAGTCAATAGAGTTGGCTACCCTACTGTCAACGAGAAACTTCTTCCCTCTTTCTTGTACGCGGTCGAGCAACTTCAAAATAGACTTTGAAGCACCGGCCCATACATGAGAGTTGTATTCCATTTTAGATCGGATGTAGGTGGTATATACAGTGAGGAGATCAGTTGAGGTGAAGTATGTCTTACACCGTCTTAAAAAGCCGAGGCATTTGAATGCTTCTTTTGAAATATGGAAGTTGTGATCAGTCCATCGAAAGTCGCACTGTATTTTCATACCAACAACATCAAGAGCTTCTGATCCCACAATACTTATACCATCCATAAACACGGATGGCGCAGAACCTTCTACCAGTCGCCTATGCGTAAGCACGCAGCACTGCGTCTTATGAGGGTTAAAGTGAACCCATTCGGACTTTGGCACGAGATCACTTGTGAGCGACTCGTTCATTCTTTGTCTTCTGGCGTTAATCTCCTCCAGGCTTGGCTGGCTGGTGAACGAAAAGGAGTGGTTAATGCTGCAATCATCTGCGAAAGAGTAGATAGTGTTTGAAGTTTAACATAGAAGGTCATTTATAAAGATGAGGAAGAGAGTAGGAGATAGAACAGAGCCTTGCGGCACCCATGAATTCACCTTGAACTCGTTTGATGATACTCCATCTATAACAACTCGTATAGTGCGGTCTCTGAGGAAGCTCGCTATAAAGCGAGAGAAATCATCAGCGACACCAAAAGCAATCAGTTTTGACAGAAGTGCATCATGCCACACTCTATCAAATGCTTTTGAGATATTTAGAGCCACCACCTTACTCTCGCCAAAATGGTGAATGGAATTAGACCATTTTTCTGTTAACAGAACCAGCAGATCTCCCGTAGAGCGAGCTCTGCGAAAACTATACTGCCGGTCGTTAAGTAAGGTGTTGGTCTCCAGATACCTTGCCAGGTGGAAATTGGTCATACTTTGAATGACTTTGGAAAGTGCAGAACTGCAATTGGCCGGTAATTTTCGGGGTATGGCGTCTCTCCTTTCTTAGGGATCGGCGTTACATTCGCTAAGTTCCAGCACATTAAAAATTTACCGGCATGGTACGATGCGCTGAATAGCTTAGCCAATGGACGCGCCAATGGACCTTTCAGTGCAGCGGAAAAAACAATATATATTTTTTTTACTCATTTCCTTAAAAAGAAAATTAACTCGTGCATATAATTATGTATACGTATGCATACATTTGTGATTGGGTATGTGTAAGCATATGGTTAAGTACATATGTACATATATATATATATATATATATATATATATATATATATATATATATATATATATATATATATATATATATATATATATATATATATATATATATGAATGCATATATGTAATACCATCCGTTTATTTATTTATTATTATTAACAAACCATTTTGGGCTACATTGCCTTAAAAAATATAATTTGCAACAATAACAGCTTTTTAAACCAGAAGCGGATAAAAATAGGCATCTCTTCGTGGATAATTTGAAATGTAAACTTTAAGCTAATAGCTCGGCTTATTGATCTATCGCAAGGTATTAATGAAAGACTAAAAGAATATGTGAAATTGATCTAAAAGTAATAAAAAATAGATTGAATACAGATATTTATGTGGAAAAATAAAAACGATTTATAAATATGTGTAGCTATAAAGAAAATGAACACTAACAATGTATTACTTTTTGTATTATTGTAGACATATCATTCCATAACCGCAAAAAAAAGCTTAAGCGACAGAGGTTAAGTTTTACAAGAGTAGTTTTTTTAATTTTTTAAAATGGACTAAACTTTTTAAAGTTGATATTTTAAGGAATTTTCTATAAGATAGCGCATGTGTGTGGACATTTACACCTTTTAAGATATTCTTAATGTGGTGAAAAAACAGTTAATTAATAGTTTTTTTCGAATTAATTGCAAGGAAAGAAATATCTACTTATGAATATTTTGAGGTGTTAGTCAATTAATTTAATTGTTTTTGATTTCACTATGAAAATTGTGATATCTGGCGGCATTATGTAAAGTACCTAATATCTACTAATGCTGTTTACCATACTAAAATTATTCATTTAAAAAATTTACATTTATTTCAGTTTCTAAAATTTTGAAAATGTTTTTGTTTTTAACTTGTTTTTATCAAATTTCATTTGTAAACATTAAAATAAAAAAGCTGTTTGAATAATTATTGGAAGTAAATATTCTACTATCGAAAATTTTTTAAGCTTTTTTGATATCTCAATTCATTGCTTTCTTTTATCGTGCTCTTTTTCGTAAATTGACGGAGCTATATTTTGTTCCGAGCCCTTTTCATGATTTTCACACTTGGGACGTTTTTTTCAGGGCTGAAAGTAGATCATCCTTATTTTGTCATTTGTATGGTTTATTTTCATAATAGTGATGTCCCACAAGTTCTCAATATTGATATGTATCCAAGCTATACGAGCTTTGAAAGTAGGCTAAGGATCACTATCCTGTTGAAACTTGTAAGGGCCTCTTAGTACTTTGACAATCATTGAATCCGTCCGATTCTTAATATCTATGGGGTTATTGATTGGTTCATGTATTTTAACATTTTGCAGCAAGTAAAATGCCAGATACCTTATGCCAACTGAGGTTTTAGCAGAATGTCTACCATAGTTCCCAACTTCGAAAAGCTTGAATACATACCAACAACGTCCAAATTATTGTTTGCCCACATTAATCTCCTGCTTGTGAGATCGTTAATATGAATTTAACCAGTAAATAAGGAGGATTAGCTTCAAAACCTGCAAGTAGTCTGCTAAAGGATATCACAAGAAGTAATGAACAATTTCATATCGTTTAGGCTTAATAAACATCTTAATATGGCCAATACAGTTTGTAAGTATGTATATATATATATATATATATATATATATATATATATATATATATATGTATGTATGTATAAATATGGTTTTCCTATGCCTACCATATTTTGCAGTTCTTTTTCAGCTTCAGTTATACGATCTCTGTCGTTCGAGTCAACCACAAATATAAGACCTTGCGTGTTTTGAAAATAGTGTCTCCATAAAGGGCGAATTTTATCTTGACCACCAACATCCCATACTGTGAAGCATATATTTTTGTATTCTACACTCTCAACGTTAAAGCCAATCGTAGGAATAGTCGTTACAACTTCTCCTAACTTCAATTTATATAGAATTGTTGTTTTACCAGCAGCATCCAATCCCACTAATAGAATAAAAAAATAAAACATGTGATACATTGAAATAAATTAAATTTTAGCTTTTTATGTGACATCTATATTGTTACACTAAGTGCAATTATTACAACTTCATCTTCGTTAAAAGTAGGATTTTATCGAACGAATAAAAAGTTTATCATTATTATAACGTTGCTTTAATCTAGCAGATAGGATATACCTGCCTTCAACTTTAGGTTTAAGTAAAAGAACACATCCTACTTTTTACTAACATGAAGTTGTAATAATGGTCCTAAATAAAATATTTACGGGGTGTAGAAGATTGGCATATATGTACATATGCACAGTGTATAAAAAAACTACATATGATGATGAAATAAATGTGGTATTACTATGGCAAATGACAATTTATTGCCCAACCATTGCTTGTCTAGACTTATGTAAAATTTTGGTATACAAAGTCATATTTATGTTGTTTATGTATGTATGTATACATATGTGCATGTTTTTAGTAATTTTTATTTAAATCCAATCATACGCAATTGTTTAAACAATTACATTTAATAGTTTTAATGTTACTTAAAAAATAAGACTAAAAGATTGTGATAAATCGTTTTAAAAATATATCCCTTTTTGTATTCAGAGTATTAGCCCTACGAAGCAATGTGTTGTGCCGAAACAATGAAAGAAGCAGATAGTGTCGAGAAAACAGAAAAAGTAATATGAGAAAATAGGGAATTTATTGCAGCTATTTTCTTTGTGTTTGTGTGCACAGTCATAAATTGATTCTATATTCACACGACAGTATGAATCCGCAACAGGAATCATTAATCGCTGCATCTAATGCTGACTAATATAGCTGTGGCTGCAGCAAGGATCAATGACTCCTAGCATTAAACCGTTTGCTTCCCCTGAAACGTCACACATAAGGGTATTTTTCAAATCTAGCGCCGGGCATTGATTTTTTTAGATTGATGAAACTTGTTAGAAATATGTATTGTGGTCATAGACTATTATTTTGAAAATAGGAAAAATCGGACCAAGGGGAAAAATTTCCCCTCAGAAGAACTAATCCTACCTCTGAAAAATTAAATTTTGTTTTAAGTTTTCCCAAACTTTTGTTCAGAAAACGAAACTTTGAACGAAAGTTCAAACACCTAAACATGAACTCAGGAGATCGTAAAATGCCATTTTTTCCTGCCCCTTTTTGTGAGCGGTGACACAAAAAATTATTTGCAAAAATAATGTAAATATTAAAAGGAATGAATTACTTACGTGTTAATATCATAAAACACAAATTTTTGGGCTTTTATAGGAAAGTTGGGGTCAAAAAATTAATGAAAAATCTTTGTTCGTTTAGCCACAAAAAACCCCACCCGGTTAACTATCTTGGCATGCTGTGTCTCCTACTTCAACCCAGGTATGGCTGCCTTCCTAGACATAGGTACCTTTAATAATGTATCAGTGGCAGCCATAAAACAGTCTCTCCGGGATGTCGATGTTGAGGAAAACATCAGTAGCTGGATCATCACTATGTTGGAGGCAAGGAATGTCACTGCAAAACTGGGCACCAGCGAGATGTCACGATGGGCGTGTAGAGGAACCCCACAGGGCGGGGTGATCTCACCTCCGCTCTGGCTTCTCGTTATTAACAGGATTCTTCACAGACTAGATGCTGCTGGAGTTAAAGTCGTGTCTTACGCGGACGATGTAGTAATAATGGTATCAGGGATGTTTACGGACGTTATTAGCGATATCATGTCCAATACTCAGTAAATGGGCTATAGGATGTGGTCTAGGAGTAAACCCTAGCAAAACAGAACTGGTGCTATTTACTACAAAGACCAAAGTTCAAGGCTTTAGACTACTTCGGCTGAATAACCTGGAACTGTCCCTTTCGGACAATGCAAAATATCTAAGAGCTATCCTGGACGGAAACTATCGTGGAAACCGAATGTTCTACATAGGGGTAAAAAGGCAACTGTTGCCTACTACTCCTGCAGGAGGACGTTTGGTTCCAGATGGGGTTTAACACCCACCATGCTTAAATGGATGTACACAGCAATTGTACGCCCTATATTGACTTATGGATCTTTGGTATGGTGGCCTGCCACAACTAAGATATATGTGGTAGCTCAACTTTACAGGATTCAGAGATCTGCCTGCATCTTGATTACTGGTTCTCTACGTACTAGCCCCTCAGAGGCTCTGAATGCTATACTAAACCTAATTCCGATTGACCTTTATGTACAGGGTGCACCCTTGAGCAGTGCCGTAAGACTAGCGGCATCTGGGAAGTGTAAGTCAAGGGACTATGGCCACGCAAGAATCCTAGGTCAGTTATCATCGACACTGAGGAAGCCCACTGACAATATGGTGCCCCACTTGGACTTCAATATTACTTACAAAGTCCTCATTCCATCCCAGTGGAAAGGGGGAAACATAGAAAAGGACTTCAACTGCAGGATGTATACTGATGGATCAAGAATGATCTGTGGTGTAGGTTCAGTAGTCTTCTCAAAGGACTTTGGAACAAGACTTTCGCTCCGTCTCCCTGATGAAGCTAGTGTATTTCAGGCAGAAATATTGGCTATAAGGGAGGCGACTAGGTTATTAATTGACAGGGGTGTTCGGGGTAGAGTCGGCATCTTTGTCGACAGACAGGCGGCACTCCTGTCTCTGAGGTCGTTCATTACTTCTTCTGCCTTAGTAACTCAATACAGGAAGCTTCTATCCAGATTGGGATATCAGGCTGACAATACCATAATCTGGGTTCCCGCACATAGTGACTTCCCTGGAAACGAACGCGCGGACGAGCTAGCTAGGGCAGGATATGCTATGGACGTCTCCACCGCTATATCGGTAGCCATGCCGTATGGCGCTATAAGATGCGGCATTCAAAGCCATTACCGGCAGAAGGCTGCAGACAGGTAGCGCAAGCTGGACACGTGTAGGGTAGCTAGAAGTATGTGGCCCTGCTACAACAACAAAAAAGCAGCACAGCTGATCAACAGGAACCGCAGGGACATCTCAAGACTCGTCGCAGTAGTGACGGGGCACTGGGTAATAGGCAGACATGCTGGTAGGATAGGTGTCTCCTAAATGCATTCCATCGCAGCTGCCGAAATCGGGGCAGAGAAGAGACAATTTATCGTTGCCCGGCATTGCACCATACGAGACACAAAATCTTAGGCAACAGTGTAATATGCGACCTTTCGGAGCTATCAGGTGTAGGTCTAGGTGATCTTATTAGATTCCTCAATGCGACAGGTTGGACCTAGCATCCATCACCGTATCCGATATCTGGACACGGTTCTACATAGGTTAACGCTGACGAGTGGAGTGGTCTTTCAAAACGGGATCCCAGAGATCCTACTTGAATGCTTGTGGGTTACAGGCAGCCACGTATACCAACCCTCCAAGCCACAAAAAAATATATTGTAAACGTCTCTGTTTGGTCAAAATATATTATTTTAATTTTGTCTCAATTGTTCAAGTTGAATTCATATATATTATTTTTAAGAAAACATTGCTTTAAATACTTGTTGCCCTTTAATACATTTCGTTTATTCTCAAGTAAATACACAAGAACCTAACAGTATCGCTTTTTTTTTGCTTTGCTTGTTTAAATCATAAGTTGTAACAAATTCTAGTTTTAAGAAAATTTATCATTGTAAAAATAGCAGTGGATCAATAAAGTGCGAACAAATAAAAATCTTAGTTTGTCTTCGGCATTTTTAACTCATCGTTTCGTTATGGTTCAACATAAAATTGGCGACCGTGACAAGACCTAAATTTAATTAAAGTGAAAAAACAACAAAGTCAAAATATAAATTATTGTTTTAATTAAATTTAAATTAAAAAACTTTTAACAAATAGAAATAAAACATTTGAGAACATTGTGCCTTTTGCACAACAATCATCGCCTGCTACAAGATCATCGTAATCATCATCGTCTGATACAACATCATCGCCTGATACAACATCATCGTTTGATACAACATCGTCGTCGTCATCGCCTGCTGCAATATCAGCCAACTTCAGCGTAATCATCGTCAGCGTTACCATCATAGCCATCATTGTCGCTTGCATTGACGTTTAACATCTTGCCATCCATCATCGGTGTTTGGTTACATTGCTCTGCCAATAAACCAACATTTTCTGCCGCTGCTGTATTATCACATAAGCATTGTAGTCTTCGTCTTTTAACATTTGCTAGTCGCCGCCGTCTGCTGCAGTGTATTCATCAACACAGTAATGTTGTTTTCTTTTCTAAAAAAATAATGCTACATTTTTTGCACTTTTCAATGGAAAATGGAAACATTATGGCATTTGAAAACAGTGAATTTATTGGAAATAGAAATGAAAATGTGCTTTACTTTAAAATTGTGTTTTTTAGAATAAAAAGTGACAAAATGTTACATATTTTCCAGAACAGAAATCGCCATAAGTTGCCCACAGCATTGAAAAACACCATCAAAATTGAATTCTTTAAGCATTCGCTCTTGCAGAAGAACAAGTAAGTGAATCAAATACAATTCTCTTTCGTTTTCGAACATAAAAAACGTACACATATAAGATCGTACATTTGCGTCAGTTAAAATCAACCATCAGTGGTGGTACCTTGGTATCCCAATTTACTGCCGGTACTTTTTCAACAAATATTAGTACTTTTAATAACACTAGGATTTTTCGAATTTTTGCCTATTTCTGAGGAAAATTTATATTTCTAAACAACTCTTATTACATCTGAAAACATGAACAACGATAAAAGTGAAGCTGGTACTGCTTCTCTTCAGTCTCTCAAGCAGCAACGGTCCACGATGAAAAAAAATATTACACAATTAAAGACCAAAATAGAAAAAGATGGAGAGTCATCGGATTTTACAATTCTTGAATGTCGGCTTCAAATTCTAGTCCTATTTTTATTAGATGAAGCTGATACTAGCCGGTCTGACTTAGAGGAGCTTTTCATTTTCACCAAAGCTCCACAAGTAAATTTAATGAATAAAAAACGTAGTCCGAGTGACATCGATCAAATTTTTTTAAATGCTACTCAATCGTTGCCAACACATCAACATCGTTTGCCGCAAATTAAACAACCAAATTTTGATGGAAAATATTCAGAATTCTCGCTGTTCTTAAGCACCTTTAACACTTTGGTTCACAATGAATCAAGCATTCCTACCATTGATAAATTCAACCATTTAGTCAATTGTTTGTCGGGGCAAGCAATAGCACTTGTTGAGCCTTTTCAAGTTGTTGAAACAAATTACCAAAAGGCGTTGGACAGCCTCATTAAGCGGTATGATAATAAATCGCTGATATTTACCGATCATATCAACTCATTGTTTTCGATCCCAGCTATGAACAAACCAAACGCTTCTACATTACTATCAATTTTAGACAATGTTTCTGCTCTTCGAAGTTCCTTACTTTCATTCGGCTCAGAACTAAATGTAATGAACGCTATCATATACATATCGTTTTGTCGAAGGTAGATGAAAAGTCAAAAAGGGCGTACGATGAAAAACAAGATTTTAAGTCTTTGCCATCATGGAACAATTGCCTTGGAATTCTCAGTCGTCGTTGTCAATTCCTAGAAAGCAGTAATACAACCTTGGATTCAACTCAGGTGTGAGACAATAAATTCAGACTAGTTTCTAAACGTACAGGGGGTCTTCATTTGTAGTTGCAAGCACACTTTGTGAGTATTGCAAGTCTAAGGATCACTTCATTGGAAGTTGTCCCAGTTACTTATCCCTACCTGAACCTCGTCGATTCGACTTTGTTATATCTTCGAAGCTCTGTATTAATTGTATTAAAAAAGGTCATTTAGTCTCTCAATGTACTTGCAGGGTGCCACATCATACGTCCATATACATACAATACACATACTCAGACAACAAATAACACTAGTATTCCTTCGCATCAAAACATTCACTTTCAAATTCGTCACTTCAACGCTATCCTTCTCCACATCCATCAACTCAGCAACCATATAGTTTCCCATCGTTTCAACCATCGTCTTCGTCAACAAACCAACCATCTACCTCAGCCTCAACATTGGCATTTCTAACATTCGAACACATCTCAAGCATTTCATTACCTCCACAGTTAAATCGCGAGTCTCCGAATTTGAGTGGACAGCTAGTTTTTTGGGTGCAAAATCTATTTCTTCACAGCATCCAGCTGAACAGATTAAAGCATCGAATTGGAGCATCCCAATTGACTTAAATCTAGCGGATGCACAATTTCACATACCTCAGCGTATTGATGTACTACTTAGTTCTGAAATTTTCTTTGAGTTACTACTTCACGGCAAAATTGCTCTCGGCAATGGACTGGAAGTATAAACCCCCCCTGTTCTCAACGTGCACTATCGTGTAATGTTAGTACGAAAAGTGAGGAGCGGGACTCATTACTAAAAGCCTTTTGGGAGGTCGGAGAATTTAATCAACGTACACCCATTGTTACACAGGAGGAGAAACTATGCGAAGAACATTTTGTTCAGAACACTATTTTCGATTGCGATGGTAGAGTACAAGTCCGTTTACCATTCAAACACTCTGTCAACCAACTAGGTAGCTCAATGGAAACAGCTCGTCGGCGTTTTTATATTTAGAGAAACGAATTTTAAAAGACGAAACTTTACGAAAAATTTACTTCGATTTTATGGACGAATATATCCAACTTGGTCATATGTTACCCATACCCTACGATACCTTAAATTATTCGCAGTATGTTATCCCGCATCATCCTGTTTTACGCCCTCAAAGCACAACAACGAAACTTGGAGTAGTCTTCTATGCTTCTTGCCGCACATCAACAAACATCTGTTTAAATGATACGTTAATGGTAGGTCCAACTATACAGGAAGACCTTATAATAACATTTTTGTCATTTCGCTTAAATAAACTGGACCTCTCAGCTGATATCTGCAAAATGTATCGGCAGTTCTTAGTGGACAAAAGAGACCGCAATCTTCAACTAATTTTATGGAGTAAAGATTTAAACTGTAACTTATGGCTCTTCAGCTGCTCCGTTTCTCGCTGTACGAAGTCTGATTTTCATCGCCGAATGAGTTTACAATTGGTTGTAAAACTCTTAAAGAAGATTTTTACGTCGATGATTTTCTCACGGGAGCAAATAGTTTTCCTAAGCTCTTAGCTAAGAAAAATGAAATTGTCGAAATTCTAAAAAAGGCTGGGATACAATTGTCAAAATGGTACTCAAACTGCCCAAATATAGCGCCGTGCGAAGGAGAGCTTCAATTAAAAACAAAAGATGAACACATCACTAAGGCCCTTGGGATGTCATGGAAGACTAAGAAGGACGTTTTTTTTGCTTCCGTTTTGATTTAACAGTTATTGAAATTCCAACGAAAAGATTAGTTCTGTCAGCTGTAGCAAAAACATTTGATGTTCTAGGCTAAGTAAACGCCCTATCATAATTTATTGCAAGATGTGGAAGCAAAAATTTGGAATGGGATGAACTACATAGCGAACGTTTTTCGAACAGATGGCGGTTAATTGAACACGATTTTCAACATATTAACAACATTGAAATCCCTTGATTTGTAGGCACACACCCGAGCACTCAAATTGATATCCATGGCTTTTCGGATGCCTCTCAATTGGCATATGGGTGTTGTATCTATGTGACTAATAAAATTAAATTCAAATCGACCTTGCTCATAGCCAAATCGAAGGTAGCTCCACTAGCCCAACAATCCTTACCTCGCTTGGAACTTTGCGTGGCTTTATTGCTCAGTCGAACCTGGCACAAAATCAAACATAAGTTTGATTGGTTTACTTATCGTATTTTCTTTTGGTCGGATCCCAAAATAGTTCTAAACTGGCTTTCAAATCACTCGTCGTCATATGTTTGTTTTGTGGCCAATAGTGTATCTGAAATTCAAAATTTAACTCACGATAATCCCTGGCTATGTGGTACCTTCGAAACAAAACCCTGCAGATGTGGTGTCACGAGGCTGCTTTGCCTATGGCTTACAAAATACGATATGGTTCACAGGCCCACAATTTCTTTTGCAGCCAAAAATCGATTGGCCAAAGGGTAATAATGAAATTATGGTACTTCCCTAACAAGATATGAGAAAGGCTTTATTCAAAACTACAATCGTTAACGAATCAGTAATCGATCAATTAATCACCCTTATTCTATTTGACAACGGCAATAGAAAACAACGCCGTTTTTTATCTTTTGTTTCAAATCTGTATTCTAGTTGGCGGTATTGCCATTTATCGATAACTTTTAACATATGTTTGGTATTTTGCAAGCAAAATTGGCGTTGATGTTGTCTCTAATTGCCTTTGAATTTTTCGTTGCCATTTTTGGTGTTGTCTTGCGTTGCTTTCTGTTGTGTTTAAAAACTTTGAAAAAATCAACATTACAGTTTTATTTTTTTCAGAGTTTTTGGTATTTTTTTATATATTTGTGTTAAATTTTTGGTATATTGTGTTGATTTTTGGTTTAAATGAAATAATGGAAAAAATAATATAACAAATAAATGCCAATTCGAGAAGCTTGTCCAGGAACTTGAAAAGAATCCATCACTAGCCAGAGGATATCGCAGGGACATTGCTCCTACTAATTTTAAGGAAGAGTGGGAGAGTATTGCTACTGTGCTAAATTCGCTTGGTCCACCAATTAGAACTGGCGATGGATGGCAAAAAGTAAGGTAAATTGTTTGTTTGAAAAATATGTTGTCTAACGAAATTATTTTTATAGATTTGGCGGGACTTAAGGTTCAAAGTCAGAAGGAATATGGCGACAAACAGAGCAGAGTGTAATGCTACTGGAGGTGGTATATTTGAACAGGTAATACTGAGCCCCTTAGAGGAAGCTGTGGCTAATCTGCTGCAGTTTGAAAAACAAATAAATCCCGATGGTATGGTTCAGGGAGTTCCAGATACTGATGTCAGTGTTGATTTTCACATTCTGGAATCAGTCCAATTGGAATGCCATATTTTTTCAATAGGTATACTTTCTTGCGGCACATTAATATTTTACTGTTTACAGGAAAGTGTAACAGCTTCTGAGCTATCAAAATCGACAGCTTCTGTGCCATCAACAGCTTCTGCGCCATCAAAATCGACAGCTTCTGCGCCATCAAAATCAACGACCAGTTCTAACCATTTAAGAAACAAGATTAGCTCAGCGCCAAAAAAGAATTCCGCCAACCGCGATGAACTGTTTGAAAGACATACTAGTGACCAAGCCAGAATATTGACAGAAGCCAAAAATCGCAATATCGCTGCCAATTTTATGGTATTTAGAACATATGTATGTTGACCTCGTCCCTTTTTTTAAATGAGGCTCTATTATTTGTAGGACATGTTTAAAAGATAGTTTATTTAATCGAAAATAACTTTCAAATCTTAAAAAGGACAAAAAATCCATTACTTGGGAAATTATTGCTTCAAATTTGTTACTTACTTCTCATCGGGCAAGTTAAAAATACAAGATTTCTGTCTAAGCAGTCTTCTTTCCACTATCAATTTTTTTATTTTGCCGAAAATAGTAAACTAAGGGAATACAAAATTAGTATTGACGTTGTGTTATATTGACGTTGCCTCAAAATTGACGGCGATGTTGCCGACGCCAAATAGAATAAAGGTGAATATATCGCAATTCTTCGCATCTTTCTTCGTATCGTCGCTTATATTCATTCGTGTCGTTGACAAAACAAAGCGGAATTCCTTTATCACTGCTGAAGAGCTACAATCATCATTTTGGAGAATACTCCATATTTATACAGCAATCAGCATTCAAAAAAGAGATAGAATTGCTCAACAAAGGAACAAATCTGGAGCCGAGTTTCCAAAAACTGGCTCCATTTTTGGACAAGATTCATTGCTGCAATACTACTTTAATCATCGTTCGCGTAGGTGATCGGCTAGCAAATGCACCGTTATCGTATGACACAAAATTTCCTGTCCTTCTAACTAAAGACCATCGTTTCACCAAAATTTTCATCGAGTATCTCCATCGCAAACATCTACATGCTGGTCCAAAAGCTCTTGAAATTCTTCGCCAAGAAGTCTGTGTAATCAACGCACGGGAGCTCGTAAGGTTGTCCGAAATTGTGTACACTGCTTTAAGTACAATCCCCATTTACTTCAACAAATCATGGGCAATCTTCCTGCGGATCGCTTAAGAGCTCAACGTCCATTTCTTGTCTCATTCCTGGTCGTGATGGAAAGGTCAGAGTGGTAGAGCTTAAAACCACAAAAGGAGTCCTAAGTCTTATACACAGAACAGCGTCAGTACCTACCGAAGCATATTGAAAGTGCCTTTCAATGGGGCCAGTATGTTTGGTCAAAATATACTTAAGAAGCTAATTTCTTTAGTATCAGTTAAATTTATTTTAATTTTGTCTCAATTGTTCAAGTTGAATTCATAAATATTATTTTTAAGAAAACATTGCTTTAAATATTTGTTTTCCTTTAATATATTTCGTTTATTTTCAAGTAAATACACAAGCACCTAACAGTATCGCTTTTTAAATCATAAGCTGCAACAAATTCTAGTTTTAAGAAAATTGATCATTGGAAAAATAGCAGTGGATCAATAAAGTGCGAACAAATAAAATTCTTAGTTTGTCTTCGTCATTTTTAACACATCGTTTCGTCATGGTTCAACAGTCTCAAAACCGTAAATATACAGTATACGGTGAAAACTTATCATGTGGCGAACGGGCAACATAGGCCCAGCCAACGTACCTTAAGCACTGGCTTCGATTTTACTTTGGAGGATTTTTTGTCTTTCGCACTCGTAGAATGTAGCAGAGTGTTATGTTCACCCTGACATTTACTACACTTCTGAAGGCTAGGACAGTCTTTACTCGTAAGATGTTCTGACAAACAGCGCGAACAGTATTCAAAGGCAAAGATATGCCGCAATTTTTTGTTGTGGGGCAAGCGTTTAAATCGAAGGCAACCCCTTAAGGAGTCAAAGCTTGGCCCCAACTTTTTCTGCAGCGTCAACGGGGTGGCGGTTTAGAGAATATCGACGGTCTTTGGTTGAAGGGAAGGACCATCCCCTTTTGTAATGGCCGTGGAAGCCCCTTCACTCGGCGGTGCCTTAAATGATGGTTCTGATACCTCCATATCCTATTCAAATTCCTTTAGCAATGCAGCTTCCGATAATACTGGTAGAGAATCCATATTACTAGGAAAGAATGAATTTAGTAGGTGCAATAACATTGGTTTTGTGATTGGTCGTCTCACAACCCCATTTTGAGCTCGAACGTTGGCGACGCAAACATGATCATCACTACCTGCGTACGTTTTCGCGACCCGACCTAACTTCCAGGCATTGGGCAAATGTTGCTCATGACCACAAATTAGACAGATTGGGCACGGAAATTTCGGCCATATCGTACGGGCATAAAATTGACTAATGGCACTACCATTTAACCCCTTATTTGTTAAAGAACAGAAAGATATTCTTTTGTATATGTTTTTCTCTGTCCTTCTAGCTGGTTAAATATCAATTAAAATATTTTATTCTAGTTGGAAAAGTAAAAGACCGCAAAAATATATTTAATTGAAAAAATTTTCTCCTTTTTATTAAATTATGTTATTTTTTACAACAAAGTGGTAAGTATATTTGTATGCTATTTATATATAATTTTCTGATGGAAAAATTTTGTTACAGATAGCTGCTGAACAATATTGCAAGAAAAATTTAAGTATTAATTGAACTAAAACTAGTTAATTAAATGAAATACTAAGAAGAAATCTATATTTCATGAACCGCAGGTGTATAGTTGGTACACAAAGGCGTGGAAAAGCTTCACTGGTTCCCGAAGAACCCGGAAGGGTAAGTGTTGTGAAATATATGTGTGCCAAGAAGTGTTTTATGTACTTTGTGGTTTTGGTAATGCTGTATATTGGGTTTTTGCTAAACATTCAGACATAATTTCAGTTTTGTAAATGTTTGGCTGTATGTAAATTAAAGAAAGCAACCTTTAACAGTATTCCCAAGTATACTGGCACAATGGTTTGTGTTTTTGTCAATATTATGGTGTGTGGGTTTTTCTTAAAACATTCAGACATCATTTTAGTTTTGTTTCAACTATAACAACTTTTATGTTTATCTGTATAAAAATTAAGAAAACCAACCCTTAACATTATGTCCAAGAAGAGAGTCATAGTGGTTTATCCGGCAGTCACATAAGAATGAACATATGTACATATTTAAATTGTGTGTTTTTTGTTTGTTATTTTTTGCGGATGATTTTTATTTGCAAGAGAAATTTTTTTAATTTTATAGAATATTTGTATTTGTATGTTGAAATACTTTACAAAGTAAATTTGCAAAGTATTTGGTGCACAGATTCCGACGGGGTGACTCAGACCATATGCCGGCGATGTTATTAACCCGTATTTTCTTCCGTTACTGTGACTGACTGTACACGACCTATGCCTTCACATAGGAAGTAGCAACGTAGTTAACCACGGAATATTCCTCAGAAGAACTGTAAAATTATACAGTTATCTGAGGTGTTGAAATTAACTAGTGCGATTGAGACGCAAAACTCTCGAAAGAGAGTAAACAATCAGTGGTCTGGCTGCACTTAAAAAATAATTGCCAACGAGGCTTGATGTTAACTGACTCAGAGCTGCTTTGCGACTGATTTTATAGAATATATTCGCATATAATTCTGAAAGTTTACAATATGCCAATATGCTTCTTGAATACGTAAGGCTTAACAGGTTATCACTGAATAAAGACAAAACAAAGTTGATTAGATTTCGGCCGTATTTTTTGAGAAATACACCAGCTTTTAATATCTCTGTAGGTAGTGTAGAAATTCATGAATGTGATACCTTAAAATACCTAGGTATTCATTTCCAAACAATTTATCTTGGAATAAACACATTCAATACTTGAAAAGCAAAATAGCTCCAGCAATTGGAATCCTCCATAAATTTAAAAACATATTTGATAAGAAGACTAAGCTCCTATTATATAACGCTTTAATACACAGCCATTTGTCTTACCTGCCAATGATTTATGGTCATAAAAAAACAGTTGACTTCAAATCACTTCAAAGTGCACAAAATAAAGCATTAACAATGGTGTTTAATCTTCCACGAATATATTCGACATTATCTCTATACAATGAAATAACGAAAACTGTTTTACCAATATATGGATTGTACAAAATGCAATTATTAATATACATGTTTAAAGCTGTGCGTAATATAGGATACCACGTCATAGAATTCAGAATAAATCAAAGTAATATCAACACCCGAATTAGCTCTAATCTCTTAGTCAAGAGATGTCGGCTTGAAACCACTAAACAAAGCGTCGAATATGCTGGTTGCTCCGAGTTCAATCACCTTCCAGCAATACTTAAAAATATCCAAAGAATATCGTTGTTTAAATCCGCTCTGAAAAGTTATTTACTTCAAGATATAGAAATGCTTTTATGTAATTGAACTACTGTACACATCACATCACTTATTTTATTTTTTATTGTATTTAAATTTTGTACAAATTGTTATCAACTTTTGTTAACTAATTTATAAGTATTTTGTTTTTATTTATTTTTATTACCATTGCCAACTAGCCCCTTTAATGCCCTAGAGGCGCTGGGCCCTTATATTGTTAATATTATATACTTGAATAAATGAATTTAATAAAAAAAAAAAATTCAATTTATGGTAATTTTTATTCTTTAAAGAGAATACAAAAGTTGGTAACGATACAGGTGATAATGCTGATGTCTCTATGTTGGATGATGAAGAAAAAAATAACAATTTTTAGTTTAGTAATAATATTTTTTAGGATATAATAAATACAAACAATTATAATAATTATACTTGTAAATTAAATTACTTTATTTAAAACATATATATTAATTATACGTTAGCAATGTAATACTAAAATTATATAAAACAAATAAACTACAGAATACAACTGTTTTTGTTTTAAATTGGTGGTGGTTTACTTCTCCAAAAATTAATTATCTTCGGGCAAAGGCATTGCATTACGTTATATAGATGAATCAGGATCTTTGTACTCATTATCTGGATAATCTTTACATGATTTGTTTTGGTAAACATATTTACAAGATCTGAACTGCATTCTGATATGCGAAAAGAATCAATATAAAATGTTCTCCTTTTGATAAATTTAGTTAAGCTGATTCCACTTTCGTTACCGTGATGCACTTTCCATTAGCTGGATTTGGTTTATTAAATTTAGCGAACAGGTTTGTGCGTTGGAACCATTAGTTTTCTCCGCTTTCTCACATTGCCAATTGACGATTATTAAAATTTAATCGGCACCTGGTTTGTTTTAACACATCTGCAATCAATTGGACGGTGATTGTTTATGATATAACAATTCCTTTTTTTATATTTTTCTGAAAATCTCACAAAAGGTGCGAATATTCCACCACCACAGGTGTACGTTGTTGGTACACTTTTGGCTTCTTTTTATTGGCTGCTCCTTAGCTGCCACTTTATGGTGTTCACAATTTATGTGAAGCTTTTCTCTACACAAATATATTGTAATATTATATAAATTAAAACAAAAGAACTAAAATTTTGAATTAAGATTCTATAGGCTAATTGTTCGAAATTATAGGCTAATTGTTCGAAATTTTTAATTTAAATCTCAGAAAGACATGATAAATATTCCAAGGCACAAAGGCAAGTCAACATCAGTTTTTGTTATCCAACTTACACAGCAGAGCAGAACAGCTGTTTTCGAGAGACGCAACCCTTTTATCATCAGTGCTCATGTGTATTGTGTTTGACACCACTTATTAGGTGGCTTAGTTGAATGTGATAACAGTTCCTATTTACACAAATTTTATTGTGAAAAATAATACGAGAACTGTATCAAGCTGATGTTAACATGTTATTGTTATAATACCCGTGTTACCGTTTGATTATTTTTCTTCATGTCCCATTTTTCTGAATTTTTTGTCCCATCATACCTAATAGCCTTTTTACACTGACCTACATCTTACATCTTTCATCAATTTGCAAAGATGTTAACATCTTCCCATAAGAATTATACAGGGAAAAAAGTTTACATCTTTCTACATCTGCAGAAGATGATCCTTTCTCATTTTGTTCCACCTTACATCTTTCGTTATTTTAAGTGTCATCACTAAAAAAATGGCAAAAAATCGATTTTCTTTGGGTCATCACTAGCAAAATGACATTGCAGAAAATAAACAAAACAAATTTATTGAACAGAAGAAAATGAGCGGCACATGTAAGTATTTCATAATTTTAATTTAATTAATTAATTTTAATTTAATTAAATATTTTTTATTTTTAACAAAAGTTATGCGTTTTTTCTTTTATTTTTTGACAGCTGGATAAATGAAAGATGAAAGATGTTGCCAATGTAAATTCATGTTTCACATTTTCAACATCTTCCATGCGTTTCACAAAGATGTAGGTCAGTGTAAAAAGGCTATAAGTCAAACTTTTTTGGTTTGAATTTTATTCTTAAGTACATGTGAACGTTTTTCCAATTTATTATTAGTAGCTCAAGCCATAGCTTAAATTTGTATGTAGTAAGAATTTTAACGAACATTTTATATTGCTATATTAAATTGAATTAAGACTTGCCTTTGTGCCTTGGAATATTTATCATGTCTTTCTGAGATTTAAATTAAAAATTTCGAGCAATTAGCCTATAAAATCTTAATTCAATTTAATATAGCAACATAAAATGTTCGTTAAAATTCTTACTACATACAAATTTAAGCTATGGCTTGAGCTACCAATAATAAAAAATTGGAAAAACGTTCACGTGTACTTAAGTATAAAATTCAAACCAAAAAAGTTTGACTTAGGTATGATGGAACAAAAAATTCAGAAAAATAGGACATGAAGAAAAATAATCAAACGGTAACACACGTGTTATAACAATAACATGTTAACATCAGGTTGATACAGTTCTCGGATTCTTTTTCACAATAAAATTTGTGTAAATAGGAACTGTTATCATATTCAACTAAGTCACCTAATAAGTGGTGACAAACACAATACACAAGGGCACTGATGATGAAAGGGTTGCGTCTTTCGAAAACAGCTGTTCTGCTCTGCTGTGTAAGTTGGATAACAAAAACTGTTGTTGACTTGCCTTTGTGCCTTGGAATATTTATCATGTCTTTCTGAGATTTAAATTAAAAATTTCGAACAATTAGCCTATAGAATCTTAATTCAATTTAATATAGCAATATAAAATGTTCGTTAAAATTCTTACTACGAACTAAAATTTTATTCGCATCACATTTTAATTGAATTCGTTTGTTTATATTTTTATAAAATATACGGGGGCAATGTATATTTTTTTCTTCACACACATTGTTTTCAGGATGCCATCTATAGTTTAGCTCTTCATACTAAGGAGTTAAAACAAAAACTGATATGGGTCGCTGACATACGTCAATGTTGCCATATCTGTTTATGTCTCTGCTCATGACGACTAGCAACTAAATAACTTACAGCTATATCACGCTCGGAAAATTTCCATTTGTAACGTTTATGCAAATTCTGTAAATATTCTTCTTTCCATCGGTGAAAGAAATCATGCGTAAGTGCTTTAACTTTGCAGTATCTATTTATCAAACGTATTGCTGACTTATGTCAAGGGGCGCCAGTATTGGCCCGCCCATCAAAAAATTACCCGGAATAAAAACCACTGGCTCATTGGGATTATTTGAAATAGGACATAGTGGGCGCGAATTTGCGCACGCCTCTATTCACGCAGGTACAGTCGAAAGCTCCTCAAATGTATACTTGACAGATTGAGGCTCCTGGAGAAAATGATGTTTGAAACTTTTGACAGTCGCCTCCCAGAGTCCCCCAATATGGGGCGCACCAGCTGAGATAAACCGCCACGAAAGACCCTGAACTCCAAAAGTTGAACACATTCAAGCTTGACTTTCCTTAAAAAAAGTGCGAAAATCGTTTTGAATTTCCCGATAAGCTCCTAAGAAATTTGTGCCATTATCGGAAAATACTGTTTGTGGACAACCTCGTCTAGCAAAAAAACGATGAAAAGCAGTATGATCGAACCGACTTATTCACTAAGGTGGAATTTTAAGAACAAATCAAACAAGTGTTATTGAATTTTATTCTCGTTCGATTTTTATGCACAGACAGAAAGTTCATCAACAAGTATAAATCATTTTCAACATTTGATGCGAGCTAATGTGTATAAAAACAAAAAAGTTTTGTTTATACACAGGTTGTTTTTTGCACGATGGCTTTGTTGTGCATGATCTGATTGTAATTGAACTCGAGCCACTTAAAAGTAGTACGAGACTGGTAGAAATATATGAAAACATAAAAAATCTACAGATGTTTGTTTACTACTAACATGGGCATTTTTTTAATTCATCGAAAGAAAAAATACATATTTGACAAAGCAATGATAAAATTTGTAATATGTAACTATAAATGTACGTATAAGAAACACTTTACGGGTTAAACTAAAATTTAATCAAAGCAAAATTTACATAGGTATGAAATATTGAAAATGTACCTATGTTTCATAAGTTTTAATTTTTTAATGCGAACGAAGCTGTTTTCGAAAGTTCACATTTTTAAGGAAATTCGCAGTTAATAAGATAATAAAATTTTCACAAAAAAAAAACTCTTACAAGACCGTGAGAAGAAATCTTCGAGTGGAAAATTATTTTAACAAGTAAATAAAACACTTGTTTTGGTAACAACACTTTGGCTTCCATGCAAAATGAGTTTCATACACATAAAGACACAGTCAGAACATTCATGTTCGCACAAATAATAAGTGAATAAAACTGAATGTTTGAAACGAACGGTTGAGTAAACAAGTGTTTTTTTGGTTTTGAACAAACACGATTAGACCATAATAACCAATGTGACTGATTTTGTATACTCGAAAATTTAGCACTAGTTGCAGATGACTGATACATACATAGGCTTTTGATATTCGACAAGATCCACCCGTAAAACTTCTCAATTCAAAGGGACCTGTGAAATCTACACCAATAGTGGTAAAAGGATGATCTAAAGTAGTTCGCTCTAGAGGCCGTGACCCCATTATTTGATTGCACAAGCGTTTCTTATCTAAAATGCAACTTTTGCAGCGGTTTACCACAGTCCGAACTAACGCTTTCAGCCGTGGGACCCAATATTCAATGCGTATAATCCTCAGCATCAGCTGATTCCCGCCATGAATCGGCATCAGGTGTACCAACTCCGACAACAAAATCGTAAAACGACTTGAATATGGCAAACTACTTAGATGTCTTTCAGTGTAGGATAAAGAGGGAAATTTCACTAAACCATCATTTAACTTCATTATTCCATTACTATCTAAAAAGCGATTAAGGGACTGTAACGAACTTCTTTCTGAAATAGATTTCCTCCACAAAAGACACTGAAATTCTTCAGGGTAATGAGCTTTTAGAGCCAAAATCGCTAATCTTAATTTTACTTTTATTATTTCATCACTTGAAATTGTTTTAAACTCAAAAGAATACATGCCTTTATGTGCAGAATGTGTCCGATAGTAAAAACGAAACAAGTGCGATATCACTCGGAGATTAAACTTGGAAAATCGATCCAACACATCTTCGAAATTTGAAAAGATCCTTTATGGTTCAATTAGATTTAAATTACGCACCCACATCGGTCCATGCCACCACAGATAATTTTTCGCCAGATCCGAAGGTGGAACTCCTACTAGCTAAATCCTCTGGATTATCTTCCGACCTAACAAGAAACCAGTTATGTTTTCCGACATTTGTCTTGAATTCTGTACACTCGATTAGCAATAAACGTTTACCAACTACTTTGCGTTTTTCTCAACCAACAAAGTACAATAGTAGAATCCGTCCAACAATACACCTGTTTGATTGGAATATCAAGTTCACTACTTACTTACTGTTTTTAAAAGCTCAGAAGCCAAAACTGCTCCACAAAGCTCCAGTCGAGGCAAAGAAATAGATCTAATAGGAGCGACTTTAGTTTTACACGACTGTAAGTGCCATATGCTTTTTCGGAGGCATCAGAAAAAACATGAACTTCTGCCACATTATCTGGAGAATAATGTAGCCATCTCGGTATCTGAATACTGCATACATATTTAGAGGAATCAACGAATTTTTTCCATTCTTTTTCCGTTGAAGAGAGCAAGAAATCATCCCAATCAATATTGTCGATACCTTCAAAGCAGAAGAAATATCGCGAGCCCCCTGTTAATATGTCCTCAACGTACAAAATTTTGAGCATCTGAGTGGTATCGCAAGTTAAATACATATCGAAAGAGCCTCCAATGTAAAATCAAAATATCTAAAGGGCACCACAGACAACGTCCTTTTTGCAGTTTTAACGATACGGTTCAAACTGTACGGTTAAAGCTGCTAGTGTGTGGGCAAAAACCGACGTTCTTTTGGAACGTGCAAAAAATGTGTCGCGTCTTGATTTTAACCGTCGGTTTTCAAACGTGTTTGTCCTAAACTGCTAGTGTGTGGGGCAAACAGTAAAGAAGGACAGCTTTTGCCAGCGAAAAATACTGAAAATGTAAAAATTGTTGATTCGCGTGTTTACGTACATTTGCCTAAATTTTTTTGATTTGTTTTGAATATTGCGAAGAAGAAAAGAACGTATGGTGTGTGTGCATGGTCATTGTACGTGTTAAACCGTACAGTTTTACCCGTCCGGTTAACACTATTCAAAAGAACGAAGTGTTTGCCCACCTTAACTCTAATTGCAAAGTGGGTCCCACATGGAGGCAATCATTTAGACAATTTTCATTAGAGGTTCTGTTTGATGTATTAAATACCGGGTGATGAAGACAATAACACGAAAGAGATGGTTTAGCGATATCATTTGATACAGGCTTCATATTTTTTTTTTCTTGGATCAGCACTCAGGGGATGACCCCTACATATGCGATGCATTGTGCCAGAACTAGGAAAGTTGGTTATGGGAAGGAGGATAGAGGGAGTAGTGTTTGTGGACGTTCGATTTGAACCTCCCCAAGTTAAAACTGACAGGAAAGACCTCTGCTGGAAGTTAGTTCCGCATACGACCCGTTCGGACAAAGAACGAATTCTCTGTAATGCGTGGTGCGATTCACTGACAACTTAACCACAAAAGGATGTGCCCTATGTGAAGAGCGGTTAGCTCGCAGAAATAAACGGTTATCCGGCACAAGCTCCCTTATTTCACCAGAACACATTCCGTTGTAGTATCGGTAGAACAGTGAAACACACCCCACGTTGCGTCGATGCTCCAGTGAGTCAATAGAGTTGGCTACCCTACTGTCACCGATGAGCTTCTTCGCTCTCTCTTGTACGCGGTCGAGCAACTTCAAAACAGACTTTGAAGCACCGGCCCATACATGAGAGTTGTATTCCATCTTTGGTCGGATGTAGGTGGTATATATGTATATTGAGGAGATCAGTTGGGGTGAAGTATGTCTTACACCGTCTTAAAAAGCCGAGACACTTGAATGCTTCCTTTGAAATATGAAAAATGTGATCTGTCCATCGAACGTCACACTATATTTTCATACCAAGAACATCAAGAGCTTCTGATTCCCCAATACCTATACCATCCATAAACACGGATGGCGCAGAACCTTCGACCAGCCGCCTATGCGTAAGCACTGCGTCTTATGAGGGTTGAAGTTAACCCTGTTCGCGAGGCCCCATTCGAAGATTGACACGAGATCACTTGTGAGTGACTCGTTCATCCTTTGTCTCCTGGCGTCAATCTCCTCCAGGCTTGGCCGGCTGGTGAAAGAGAAAGAATGGATAATGCTGCTATCATCCGCGAAAGAGTAGATAGGGTTTGAAGTCTGACATAGAAGGTCATTTATAAAGATGACGAAGAGAGTAGGAGATAGAACAGAGCCTTGCGGCACCCCTGAATTTACCTTGAACTCGTTTGATGAGACCCCGTCTATAACAACTCGTATAGTGCGGTCTCTGAGGAAGCTCGCTATGAAGCGAGAGAAAACATCATCGACACCAAAAGCAGACAGTTTTGACAGAAGTGCATCATGCCACACTCTATCAAATGCTTTTGAGATATCTAGAGCCACCACCTTACTCTCGCCGAAATGGTGAATGGAATTGCACCATTTTTCTGTTAACAGAGCGAGCAGGTCTCCTGTAGAGCGAGCTCTGCGGAAACCATACTGCCGGTCGTTAAGTAAGGTGTTGGTCTCCAGATACTTTCCATGACCTTGGAAACTGCAGAGCAGACTGCAATTGGGCGGTAATTTTCGGGGTATGGCGCCTCTCCCTTCTTAGGGATCGGCGTTACATTGGCTAACTTCCAACACATCGGAAATTTACCGGCATGGTACGATGCACTAAATAGCTTAGCCAATGGACGCGCTAGCGTCGAAAAACACTGCTTCAAGACCAGTGCTGGAATGCCATCCGGCCCAGGAGACTTGTTTATGTTGAGATTCGCTAAAACCTTTTTAACTGCACGTGGTCGAAAGAATATTCTTGGCATAGTAACTGATACTCTTTCCACCACGGGCAATTGCTGATTGCTACCTGGCAAGCAAGAATTACCTGCAAACATCTCAGCCAAAAGGTTAGCTTTATCAGTGAATATTTTTGATCATCCCTTAAAAGAGTTGGAATTGATGAACTAGCTTTATGCTTTACTCTTTTAACGAATGACCAAAAGCTTTTACTACCTCTCGTGGCGGTAAGAACTTTAGCACGAAGGCGCTGCTCGTATAAAGCTTTTTCACGCCTTAGCACTCTGGCACACGAAGACCTCGCTTGTTTGCGCAGCGCATCAATATTTGCGTTTTTGTTATTCTGCCAAGTACTGAATGCTTCCTCTCTGGATCTGATTGCCTCTTTGCAAGATTGGTTAAACCAAGATTTTTGTCTCGGCTTAACCGAAATTTTTTGGATGGGATGAAGTATTTCATTCCCAGCAATATTATATTCCCAACCATTTCCGCCATTAAATCGATATTTTTATCTAAGAAACAAAGTTTCCAATTGAAAGTACGATAGAATTCGTTGAGCTCTGCCAAACGAGCTTTTTCGTATACGTATTTTAAACGTTTCGTGGCTGTGGGTGAAACGTTTCGAAGTGCCGAGAACGAAAAAGAAGCGGAGATGATACAATGATCCGAATTACCGAGAGGTGCACTGACGTTCACTTCATACTTTTGAGGGTGTGAAGTTAGGAACAAATCAAGCGTATTTAGTTGGTGCCCTTCAACACACGGTATATGTGTTGGTTCATTCACTAGTTGCGCTAGATTATGCGCGGCGAATAACTCAAAATATTGGCCCTCTGAAGTTGTGTGGCTCGAATGGCGAAGCCACGATGAGTTGTGGACATTGAAATCACCAGCAATAACAATTTCACTGTCCGGACAACTTTCGAGGATTTTTGCTATAGAATCGGAAAGGGAATCGAAGCCCGATAAAGTTTGTTCCCTTCCCGCGTTTGGACTTCTATAAAGGAATCCGAAATGCAAACTATGTGCCCCGATCTTGAATTTAGTCCAAAGGCAGCTAAATTCTGGATCATACAAGCCTAGTGATTGCTGGCTTTGGTACACAACATCATTGCGTATATATAATGCAAGACCTATGTTAAATATTCTTTAACCACATTATCATATAATTCCATTACATTAGGTTTCCGCACTAGAGAGGAATCATTTCTCAAGAATAGTGTAATGACATTCTGTCTTGAAAAGCCTAAACTGATGAAATGAGGAAATTTCGGCTTAAAGGGTAACGTCACTACATAACAACCGTGGGAGTCGCGCCGCTATTTTTCTTTTAGGGATTTCTCCAAGCTCGCAGAAGCAAATAAGATTCCTATTTAAATTCTCTTCTACAGACGCCTCCACTGTGGTCGAATTCACCTGAACGCGTGATTCCTGTATAGATCCTCTAACAATCCATCCGAATACGGTCCGTTGCGCCACCAAATATCCTAATATATAACGATTAACTTCACTCAAAATAGTCTGTTTATACAATTTTGTCTTTAAAAGTACATCAACAGGCCTAGTTTGGCAGACGAATGTCTGCTAGCTGTAAATTCGAAGAACTATTACGATAACTGGAGCTAATCTCCCTTATTCTGCAACTGATTTTCAACGTCATGTCAAGACAATATTAAAAATAGGATGCTTTTGTTCTGATTTCCTTCAGCAATTGACAATTTCTGACAGTCTCTTGCTATATTCAACGTCTTAGAGAGTAGTCACAGGCTGTCAGAAGTAGTTAATTATTTTCCACAAGAAACAGGTGATATTGTCTTGACGTAACAATGGCAATTAGTTACAGAATAAGGGAGAATAACGAACGGAGGCAGATTGCCTGATATATTAGGTAGTATCAGGGCCATGGTTTCAATAAGATAGACGGATGTAAGTTAGAACCAATTATGAAACTACGAACTTTTATAGTAGTAGCAGATTTGACAGATAATTAGTTTTATCCTTCCGCTGAACGAATATGATTAACCATCCAATGCGTTTTCACTTCGCTAAGTGGGCCTGCGATCGACTTACAGATGACAATTTTGCCAAAAATATCATCTTTTCAGATGAAGCTCATTTTGATCTTGGCAGGTATGTAAACAAGCAAAATTGTCGCATTTGGGGCACACAAAACTCGCACGCATACATTGAAAAGCCGACGCACCCAAAACGAGTCCCTGTTTGGTGCGGATTGTAGTCCAGAGGCATAATTGGGCCATTTTTCTTCGAAAATGAGCAAGGAGTGGCCGTTACAGTCAAGGATTGTAATTTCAAATAAAAACTTTGATAAAACATGAAATATTTCTTGATTGTTGTGATCAAAGGATCTGTGCAAAATTTCAGCGTTCTACAACCTCTCGTTATACTTTTTGCCATGGGATGTAGGAAGAAATTCCACTATGTGCAACACCCACTTGAGATATCAAAAATAAAATTAGCCTATTTTACCCCCAAGATATCCCGTAATGTACTGTCAAAATTATAAATGTCTAACTTCAACGATATTTGCGGCGCACGCCAAAACATGTCGCCGATAGCAGAATTTTTTCCTACTTACTTGACACTTATTGTTATATTTTGGACAATATATACAATATCTTTATAAATTATACCCTATGTGTTATTCTGAGATATAAGCTAAATTATTATAAAGTTTCATTAAAATCCTATAAGTAGTTTTTGCGTGAAAGAGCAACAAAGATCCACACTCACAAACATTCGGCTTTATAATATTAGTAGGAAGAAGCTTTGCCGAAGGAACCATACCTCTACAATGTATTTTGATGTTCCGACTTTTGACCCGAAGGGTCAAATTTTGAAAAATCTCACTTTGATCCATTTAGAGTGCCTCAATGGAGTCAAAATGTATGACCGACCTCCACTAACTTTGGAGGGCCGCCCCACCTAAGCCAGTGGTATACCCCCTGGAACCACCCATGGTGGGTTCCCCATACAAAAATTACAAGTGCCATTTTTGGCACTTTACAAGAAAAAATCAGCGAAATGGCTGTTTTCCTTATTAAGTTAAAAAGTTATATACACAACCCTTGTTTAACGAGATATAAGTAAACAAATATCTTTAAGAAGTGTAATTACCAACAGAATAGAAAATGTTAATTACTTGTCAATTGTGTTGTTCTAAGAATCTTGTGTTATTTTGGGTTAAACATTTGTAATCCCTGATAGCTAGGTAATAAAATATATCTTCCATGTGCTTACAATATTTAGCTATATGCAGTAAAGAGCATGCCTAAAATCAGGTACGCATATGTACTATTTAGTTTTAAGGTTCTCATTTTTAGTATTTAAGTCCAATTTTTTATAATAAAAATTCAGTATTTTAGAACTACTCAAAGCGTTATCATCCTATTACAAAGAATCCACTATTCTGTACACCGGAAGATGAACTCACAACAACTATCGAAAACCCGATGAGCCATATACCCAAGTCACTGTTTTTGGTGTGTCTACTGATTTGAGTGATCTTAATTTACCAACCCATCCGGATATCTTGATATTATTTTTTCTTGAACGAACGTGCTAAAACAGACCAAAAAAAGTTTTCCTACAAATCATTCACTAGTACAAAATAAATTGATTGGAATTCGGGAAAAACTTGGTATGCAAATTATGACGAAAAATTGTGTATATATTAAATTGAATAGATTGCTTGACAAATAGCAACAGCAAAAAGAAAAATTTCCAGAGTTTCTAAAATCTCTGGAAACAATTTTTCACATTGGAACATGTACATGCGATTTGAAGGTAGCTGCATGTGCATGCGGCTTGGTTCCAGAACGCCTCAAAGAGTTTATGCACGATCAACATAATCAGAGAAGACTAACAATGACTGCATTTATGATGGAAATTGAAGAGCAAGTAGCAAGGTCTACGTCACCAATGACAACATACCAACATCCCGATGATTCAACATACGCACCGCCATCGGTTCAAGAAGATATGGAAACAAGCATGTAACGTGCCGTTACAAATAACCTCACCCAATACCACCAGCAAAGTATGCTGTGTAGTGTATTTGTAGTATGTACGGGCAATAAAACACATTGCTTAGCAATACTGTATAGACAAGAAGAAATACACTTACCTAATATCACAACCAGCACAAAACAAGTAACACAAGAAAACACATGCAGGCACATACATAACAACAAACAAGCAAATGCAGGTAAACAAAATATAAGTGCTAATATTTCTCATTGGCTTCATATGATATAAACGATAAGTAGACAAGGTTTGCACACAATCGAGGAGCAATTAACGATATCGTACGAACGATAATTACAAGAAACATATTCTTGAATTGTCGTCCGAGAGCTTTACCGATTCTTGTTCAAGCACTAATATTTAACCAAACTAATCGTACTAATCCGTAGCCGAGCTCAAGCCTCCGAATACTCTTGAGTTCGTAGTTTTGCCGATTACAAGCCTTCAACTACTCTTGTAATCGTACTAAACCGCGGCCGAGCTCAAGTGTCCGAATACACTTGAGTTCGTAGTTCGTAATTTTGCCGATCGCAAGCCTCCGAATACCCTTGAGTTCGTAGTTTTTGCCAATTACAAACCCGAATAAACTTAATATTACCTGTCTTACTCCATTACGAGCCTGAACCGAAGACGAGTATTATCAGCCTAAGTACCACAGCGGTGTCGCAGAAGAACCAGCGCGGCCCCGATAACTTCAACTTAACCCACTAGCTTTGAGATAATTTAAGTAGTTAAGTTTCGTTTCAATAAACATTATGTTACGAATATAAACACCACCTAAAATATTTGTTTTTTCTATTTCAAAGGAAGTAGACCTTTGATACGAACTTAAAGTGACTGAGTCATACCTCATCTGGAAAAATAAACTACGTTACAAGCACAAGTTCACTATACACAGATAGATAAGATTGTTTTAACTTTGCCTTGATATGTGATATATTTGGTGTGCCTGATAGAGTAGCATCAGCATTAGGAATCGCTCTTTTTCCAAGATTTAAATATGAAAGATAAGCATGGCGAACCCCTCATTATGGATAAATCGAAAGTTCGCAGAGAAAAAGAGATATGCAGAAAAGAAGTGCTTCGCAAACGGTTAGATGATACCAATTTGTTAGCATTTTCATTCGATGGCAGAAAATATGATACTTTAACGAGACATAAAATTGATGAGAAGTCTACTAGGATGGTAAAAGAACCTCATATTGTTATTTTGAGAGAACCGAATTGGTTGGTTACGTAAGACTGGAACATGAAACCGCGGAATACAAAACAACCAAATTAAATGATTTTTTCAACGATAAAAATATATCACTGGATGCATTAGTTGGCATTTACACTGACGGTGAGCCAACAAATACTGGCCCACACGTCGGAATATAAATATATATATGATACTGACTTTTGTTCAATTTGTAATATCGAAGTGAGATTTTTTCATTGCATATCATGTTCTATCTTTACTATATACGAGGTCTGATCAAAAAATAACCGTTATTTTTAAATTTTTCAAAAAGTATTTATTTATTCATCAAGTACTATATTGTATATGTTCAAAGTAATCCCCCTCAGATCTAATACACTTATGCCAGCGTTCTTCCCAATCCTCGAAACACTTCTGAAACGCGCTTTTTGGTATCGCCAACACCTCCTGTTTCGATTTTTCTTTTATCTCCTCAAACGTAGCAAGACGCTTTCCTTTCATCGGTGTCTACAATTTTGGGAAGAGGAAAACTTCAGCGGGGGCCAAGTCCGGTGAATATGGTGGTTGAGGCATGATAACGGTTTTGTTTTTGGCTAAAAAGTCACGCACAAGCATCGATGTGTGATCTGGTGCGTTATCATGGTGCAAAATCCATGATTGCTTTTCGACAATTCGGTGCGGTTTTGACGAATTGTTTCGCGCAAACGGCGCATAACTTCAAGGTAGTGATCCTAATTGACCGTACGACTCGTGGCAAGAATTCATGATGCACCATGCAACACAGAGGGATTTGTTTATACAATGTTTGGCAAAATATATAAGGAGTGCTCGTAGAATGTTGAAATTTGGCACAGAGCCTTTTATTAACTCAATTAAGAAATAATAAAGTTTCATCAAAATTGGCCACGCCCACTAATCACCGCGCATAGAAACAAAAACTATTTTTTGGCACAAAGTTTTTGAAATTTGGCACAGAGCCTTTATTACCTCAATTAACGCCCACCACACACCGCCCATATAACCCATATTATATTTTTTACCACAACTTTTTGTTTCTTTACCAAAAATAATTTTTTTTTTTAATGTTTTTATATTAAAAATTTCATGAATTTCGAGACAAATTTCATGATTTTATAAAAGATTATTAATTATTTAAACTTTTTTTTTTAATTGATAATATGAAGTCTTACCTTTCAGTTTATTATAGCGGGAGCACCTAGCATATATATATACATACATACATACATATATATATATATATATATATATATATATATATATATATGTATATATATATATATATATATATACAGTGTTGGAAAATATAATAGAAACGACAACTACTTGCACATTTCTTATCATATGTTTAGCTTGTAAGGCAATCATTTCCCTAGATACATACTGTATTAGACTCCTTGATAACGGTACTTTATTTTAAGTTTGCTTTTGGATACATGATCCCAAAATATTTAAGTTTAGTATCCTTTTAATTCAGTGACCACGTGTTTTGGTTGGAAAAAAAAATAGAAACGCTGCGGAAACTTTTAATATTTCCGCTTTAAATTAATAAAATATTATTATTTAAAAAGTGTTTGATACTTTGTGGGAAAGGTACGTAAAAAAAGTGAAACTGCTGTAAATCTTTTCATATTTTGTTAATATCTGATTCAAGATGGGTCGTGGTACAAATTGTACAGTTCCGGAAAGGGAAATTATAAAAAATTTAAAAAATGATGGCTTTTTCGTTTCTCAGATTGCCGATTTCATGAACTGCTCTAAAAAAAAGGTGTTTTCTGCGGTTAATTTTAAACCTACGGAGGAAAAACGAGGACAAAAGTGCGCAACATCAAAAAAGTTTGACCAATTGCTCATACGATAGTAAAAAAAATCCATTTTTATCCTTATAAAACCTGAAAAATACCTTAAAAGCACCAGTAAGCAGTCGAACAATCCGAAATATATTGATATCTGCGGGTTTGAAGGCATATGGTGCAGGGAAAGTACCATACCTTAGCCAAAAAAACTAAACTGTAGGTTATCGTTTGCAAGGAAATACGTATTGCGCAGAAATTGAAAAAACGTATTATGGACTGATGATACAAAGGTTAATTTGTTTGGGTCTGATGGTAAGGTACATGTAAGACACCCTAAAAACACTGCCTACGGTCCAAAGCACACGTTTAAGACTGTTAAGCGTGGGGGTGGGAATATAATGCTTTGGGGATGCTTTGCATCGTCAGGCGTTGGTCCGTTATTCTGGGTAAAGGATAAAATGTGCGCTGTCGACTACACAAACATTTTGCAGAAGGTCATTCTTCCATACGCCGAGTAAGAAATGTCTTTGAAGTGGGAGTTTCAGCAGGACAACGACCCGAAACACT
>OX637537.1:15679494-15684273 GCA_951800035.1 Linnaemya tessellans
AAATGAAAGAAAAAAATGAAATGCTTATTTCATATGGGCATAATATAATACTATGACTATTATATAGATATATATATAGGCATAAAAAAAACCAAATACAGAAAAACTGAAATAATCCTTCAAAACGAATTTATTCTTGTTGCGGCAAAAACGAGCCGGTCGACTTTTGTCGTCACACTGCCCCTCTTCCCAGGGAGATCCAAGGCCGATGCCAGATGATCTGGACAACGCCGTTTCGGTAGATGTTTACGCGGTAAGCTTGTCCTTGAATCATCTCAAAACCTCGTGCGGGATGGTAGGTGTCCTTGTTGGACCGCACATTGGATTCGCTGCTGCAACTGCTCAGGTGTTTGCTGCATGCTGATCACCCTTGGACTAGTAGGCCATGGTGGCGCCGGTGATGAGGTACCGGTGGGGCGCGTTGGCGTGGTACATTTCGGGGCGGACCCGTTGGTGGAGTCCACTGCTGCGCCTGTACAGGCTGACCGTGACATTCCCTCATCGCGGGTATGGTTTGGTGGTAGACATGGGTGACATACTGTCGGGCGATACGGCATTCGGCGGGGTGTGCTGCGAGGTTTTTATTGTTGCTGTTAAGTTTTGTTATGGCTCTCTTCTCTGATCCATATATGTAAAAGTCAAAGAGACTAAATTAACAGAGATATTAGTGCTCTAAGGTATAATATGGTTTCAGATCATTTATATGCTCAGTCCGCTCTTCGGAGCTGTCAACTCTACGAATCTTCGCTATAACGGGGGACACGAATCCCTTTAGGACATATGGACCACCGTACTTAGGTGCTAGCTTGGCCGCAAAATTTTCCGTTGCTTTGGACAGCGGATGTAGGCGGAGTAGTACCTGTTCACCGGTGCTAGGCTTCCATTCGCGACGACGTAAATTGTAATGCCGTTGCTGCTTTCGGGAGGCCTGGTTCAGGTTAGATCGTACAATTTTGAATAATTCGTCTAGTTCTTTTGCCCTTTCCCTCGGAAGCACTGGCCGTGCTCCTGTGCCTACTGTTACCTCGTCGTATAGGGTCTTTGGCAATCGTGGTTCTCTCCCTTGCGTAAGGTATGCGGGTGAGTATCCGGTAGATTCGGAAGTGCTTGTGTTGATGGCCAGCATAATCTCGGGCAAATTTTCGTCCCACGAAGTATGCTGTGCCCCTGCATATTGTGCCATTATGGTCTTGAGCGTGCGGTTGATGCGCTCAGTTGCATTTTCTTGGGGTGTGTAGGGGGCAGTAAACTGTTGCCGTACACCCATTTCTTCTAGGAATTTCTTAAAGACGCTTGCTGTAAATTGTGCACCGTTGTCGGTGATTATGGCCTTTGGTATCCCATATCTGGCGATTATTCTTTCGCGAAATGCCTTCACTAGCCCTGTGGCGGTAGCTTTCCTCATTGGTACCAGTTCGCACCATTTAGAGAAACTATCAAAGAAAACAAGTAGCATCGTGTTACCATGGCGTGTTCTGGGTAGGGGTCCCACAAAATCGGCACACAGGAATGCCCAGGGCTCGTCGGGTATGCGCGTGAGCATCTTCCCCGCCGGCATGCGTTGAGATATTTTAAATTTCTGACACGTCTCGCACTGCTGGACATAACGGGTAATCTCACGGGTCATTCCCGGCCAGTAATATCGGTTGCATATTTTGTGAATGGTTTTCCTCACACCCAGATGGCCCCCTGCTGGCTGACCGTGGTTTTCTTGCATGACTTGGAGTCTCAGCGGAGTGGAGACACACAGTTTCCATGGCGTGCTGTCTTCATCATTCATTTGCCGGGGGAGATGGCGATAGAGTTGCCCGTGGACAACAGCGTAGTCCAGAAAATTTTCAGGATGTTCTTGGACATCCATGATACGCTTCTCCAGCCACCTACACGAACCTATTTCAGTGTGCACATAATTCAATTTGTTTACCTCTTCATTTATGATCGCCTGCATGGCGGGATTGAGTTGTGCATAGCGCAATTTTATAGGCCGATCGTCTTTCATGACGATCTGATGCTTATTAGACAGAAAGCGGTCTATTTTCTGTTTACGGCTGCGGCTCAATTCGCTGTGTACTGCGTATATTGGTTCACTATGGGGTTCTCTTACCTTGTCACTGGTTTCCTCCTGTTCCTCTGGCTTCCCCTTCTGCTCTAATCTTACGACAAGGCCGGCACAAACTAGGGTGGTGTTAACCTTCCGGAGATAGTCGAGGCCTAATATGATGTGCTCGGTGGAATCGTCCATGATGAGGAAGTTGTGTTGGAGGGTCGCTCCGCCTAGCGTAACATCACACAGTACACCCTTTGAGATTTCTTTGCAGGAGCCATCGGCCAAGAAGACGGCGGTATCCACGTCTACGTACGTGGGCTTATGGTACAGTTTCTGTACCAGCGTGGGAGAAATGAAGCTTCTGGTGGCCCCGGTATCGATGATTGCTGCTACCTGTCGGTTCTCGATGAGAATATTGGCTTTGATCTTCTCATCTTCACATGACAAGTGTGTGTTATTGGTAATGGATTCGCGCTTCCGCTTAGGCTTATTCAACTGCGCAGGCGGGGTTGGTGGTTCCATAAGCATACGGTGATGTTCTCCGCGGTGGGGGTGTGTGTTTTAGGGGATACTTTCGAGTTCGGTGGCCAAATATATGAGTTCGTCTAGATTCGTGAAGTCTTTACGCCGGATATACCATTGGTAGTCCGATTGCGAATTTCGGAAAATGCGTTCCAACTTTTGCTCGGGAGTAAGGTCGGAGTGGCGCATCAGATTTTGAAGGGCGAGCACGTAATCCTTAAATGTTTCTCGGGGCTTCTGGGTCCTCTTCCGGATTTCGTCGTCTAGTTTTTCGAAAAATCGTGGAGGGAGGAAAAATGTCAAAAAATCTGCCTTGAATCGTGACCACTGGGTCCATTGTTTGTTGTTGTTTCTAAACCAGCACAGAGCCTTCTCCCGGAAGAATTCCGACATCACTTTTAGCACATCTTCGAGAGTTACCGCATACAGTTTTGACAGCTCCTCCACCCGTTCTACAAAGCCTAATGGGTCATTTCCGCCATCATATTTTAATCCCCACTTGCGAACTATCTCAATGATTAAAATGGAAGTTTCCGTTGTCATTCTGGGCATCTCAGAGAGGATTTCATTTTTCATCGGCGATGTGGGCACACTGACGGTTAATCTTGTGGGCACTGCTAGACTATCACCTTGGCTTGTTGATGCAATGTTTTCGTGCTTTGACTGTATCTCTAGTAATTTCTGGAATCTCACCTCCTCGTGCTCCGACAGTATAAACTTAGCAAACCTTTTTCGCAGTTCTTCTACGGTTCCACTGGTAATCTGTTCGAATTCAGCTAAATACGATACAATATCATCTTTCTTCAAGGAATAGACCCAAGAAGTTCTTAAGGGCTTTTCTTTGGTGCAGTTGTCACTCGGCATTCTTGATGAATATCTCTTCGCCAAAAATGTCACTAAGGTTGTTGTTGTTTTTTTTTTGTGTGTTTTTTTTGTGTTTTGTAATGAACAAATCTGTCCCAAATTGATGATGGTGGCCAGATAAGTTCCTGCTCGGGCGCCAATGTAACGACACGTTTTCCACTGGGTGCTAGGATAGGCGCAGCGGAGTCCAGGGGTCGTTGATTTTGTAGTTAAAGAAAACACCTTCGTTTCTTCAATGGATTTCCAATGTTTATTGATACTAAATATTTCTTAAAGTATCCTTACATCTATGTATACTTAAATATGGGGATGGAACAGCGAGGAGTCCCCAAATGGTCCAGCGACGGTGTTGGTGGAGGTCAGTGGCTGGACGACCGATGCCACTGTTTTCAGCCTACACGAGACGCTTCAAGGATCGAAGATCGCAACGGGAGAGCCCTGAATACAATCCTCGCCTCCCTGACCTTTACTGGAAAGCAAGTGCAGGATCGAAAATTGCAACGGGAGAGCCCTGAACAAACCTCGTTTCCCCACTCTGACTGGAAAGCAAGAGTAAGTAGTTATTCAGCCGGGTGATCCCTCACTCAATAACCACTCCCTGCCTTGAGAACAAATAGTTATGTAGCCGGGCGATCCCTCACTCAATAACTAATTCTTCCCAGTAGTTGGAAAAGACTCCTATGTCTATAGCTACTTTATACTACAAGATGTTTATCAAGTACGGGAGAGCCCTCTACCTAATAAACTAGCTCTTGTCGCATCGAAAGCTGCCAGCCAACTCCCTGTTGTCTAACAATTGCTCGCCTTTTATACTATTCGTGGCGGGCACACGGAAATAAACACAACAACATGCATGTACACAGAACAGTGAATATTTCCAGTTCTGTTGTTAACTGCTGGAGTGCGCATGTCTGTGAGCAATACTCTCAGAGAGGCTGTCAGCTTTAAATACTTTTAACCTGATTGTGCAGGTATACAAAAATTCACATTCGTCTTATTTATTTTAGAGTAAATGCATATAAAAAAAAATACACGACCAATCTCCATGCGCGTGTGTACATGTGTAAATATATAAAAGAAACTGTACTCCGAACATGAGAATGAAAAGAAATAATTCCATTACAATTAACTTAAATACTATTCTTTACATAGGCCGTACAGTTATATCATTTGTTCAAAAACAAATGAAAGAAAAAAATGAAATGCTTATTTCATATGGGCATAATATAATACTATGACTATTATATAGATATATATATAGGCATAAAAAAAAACCAAATACAGAAAAACTGAAATAATCCTTCAAAACGAATTTATTCTTGTTGCGGCAAAAACGAGCCGGTCGA
>OX637537.1:15684473-15716973 GCA_951800035.1 Linnaemya tessellans
CAAGACACCGATCATTTAAAGAGGCACACGAATCCAAGTATACCTGATATTAGTCGTATACCTGATATTAGTCGTATACCTGATATTAGTCGTATACCTGATATTAGTCGTATACCTGATATTAGTTCGTACTGGTAGGGTCATTCAGACACCAGCAGCAATAACTGAAATTAAATAAAGTAGAAAATGAGAAGTTTATTTTGACAAGAACAGATGACGCATTCTTATTTAACGAATTTGAGTTCTTATTCCACATTACAAGTTTATCGAAAATATTTACACCTTATAAAGAGATATCTGCGACTAATACAGAAGAATTAATTTGAATGAAAAAAAATTTAAATCCTAGCGGGCTAACTCAACGAACACAGAAGTAAACCAGGACTAAGTTTCCTAGGGACGGCATAAATAATTTGTGTATGAAATTTAGTGTATAAGAAACAACAAAATAAAGAAAGTTGTTCATAATTCTAAGGTATTTAACTGATTTTGTTTATTGAACCCATATAGTTACATACATATGTATGTAAATATATATTATATATGTATGTTAACAAACTTGTTCCTATATTTATCTGTACTATTATTATACCTTAATGAAAATTAATTTTATAAAAAACAAGCAACATAATATATTATTGTAAATATGAATTTTCTCATTGTGAATTATTTTCATTAGTTTTAATACTTTTGTTTAAGAAACATTAAAAGAAAATATATTTTAAATAAATAAAATAAATAATTTAATTTTGTTTAAAAAACGAAAGCATATACCTTTATTAATATTTAAATTTGTAGAGACCATAAAAACCTCTTAACAAATAATTGGCGCAGTCGGTCATCGAAACAAAGCAGTTTTTTTAAACTAAAAAAAAGAAGATTTCTTCAATCTTGAAATCTGAAAGAAGCTGATATTTTACAATTAAAGAAGAAGGAAATCAAGAAACAAATTTGAGAAACGAAAAGAGAAAATCAATTCGTACCGAAGATTTAATCAATTTAAAATCATCTTTAAACCCAAATTATTTCGTCCAACAAGAGGAAGCTGTTAATTTATTCGTTTTATTTAAAAGCGATGCTTATTATTTCAGTGTTAATATGTGAAAGAAAAAATTACAATTGTACAATATAAAGGTATTGCCACAGTGGCGTAAAATAGATGATGCCAGATTTGTTGGTATCCGAGCGATTTTCAACACTTCCCCTCAAATCTGACCTCATATCCTAACGATTTCTAGTCCAGTAATTCCAATCCAAGAGATTTGGAGCATTTATTATGCTTCGGGGTACTCAAGCCCTTGGTCAAGACGTCAGCTGGCATGTCATCTGTTCTCATGTATTTTACTGTTATTTCACCTCTTTCAACAGAATCACGGATGAAGTGGTGACGGATGTCCACGTGCTTCGTTCTGTTATGGAATATTGGGTTACGACATAGCTTCTCGGCGCTCTGATTATCATTATAAATGCATATTGGGTTGTCGTCGCCAAGTATTTCATTCGAAAAGCGTTTGAGGTATATAGCTTCTTTTGTCGAGTCGGAGAGAGCCATGTACTCAGCTTCGGTGCTTGAAACGGCTACAGTCTTTTGCTTCCTGGACTCCCAGCTGATGACACTATTTGCGAAAGTAAAGGCGTAGCCTGTATAGGATTTTCTGTCGTCCACGTTTGAGCCCCAGTCTGCGTCGGCGTAGCCCTCTACTGGTTTACTGTTTTTGGAATACGTAAGACCCATGTCTTTCGTCTGTTTTAAATAACGCAAAACTCTTTTTGCTGCTATCCAGTGCGATTTCCCGAAATTGACGTTAAATTGGCTTAGGACACTAACAGCGTGTGCGATGTCGGGTCTTGTAGATACTGCAAGATACATCAAGGATCCAATCAAACCTTGATATGGAAATTTTTCGGCTTCGCGTCTCTCTTCTTCATTCTTTGGACACATCTTCTTGCAAAGTTTTTCACTTACGTTTAATGGGGTACTGACAGGTTTGCAATCGTTCATACCAAATCTTTCCAATACTTGTTCTATGTATTTTGACTGTGACATACTTATAGTTCCTGAGGGTAAATCCTGACGGAATTCAATGCCCAGACAATACTTGATAGGGCCGAGGTCCTTCATTTCGAAAGAGTTTGCTAATTCTTTCTTTATTTTCTTTAAAATGTCTTGGTCGCTAGATGCCACCACTAAATCGTCAACATAGATTGCGATGAGCGTTCTGTTATTCTTCGTGTTGTTCATGTAGACGCATGGATCACATTTCGACGGCACCATGTCCATTTCTCGTAGCTTTCTGTCTAGTTTCTCGTACCATAATCTTCCGGATTGCTTGAGACCGTAGATGGCTTTCTTAAGTAAACAAACTCTGTTCGAGTATTTCGATGCTTCAACCTTATTTAAAATCCTGTTTAAGTCGTCTGGCATCTCCATATAAATTTCCTTTTCTATAACACCGTTTAAGTAGGCTCCAACGAAGTCAAGTTGATGTACATCTAAACTATATTTTGCGGCAATTGCAATCAGGAATCGTATTGAGCTCATTCTAGCTACAGGCGCGAAAGTTTCATTATAGTCGACACCATAGTGCTGCGTGAAACCTTTTGCGACGAGCCTGGCCTTTCTGCATTCGACTGAACCATCGATTTTGTATTTGGTGCGGAGTGTCCATTTCGATTCGACTATTTTTCTGCCAGTTGGTCTTTCGACTACTTCCCAAGTTTGGTTCTTCAATAGGGTATCATATTCTTTTAGCATTGCTTTTCGCCATTCATTAGCTTCACTGCCTGCTAGAGCTTCCTTAATTGTCTTTGGGTCAGTGGTCTGAATCAAATTTGCTGATTGGTAATCTTCCTCGTCGGAACTGAACCCCATAAATTCATCTGCTTCGTCGGAAATGTCGCCTTCAGGTACAGAGTTTTGCTGGATTTTCTTGGGCCTGCCCCTTTTTCCGGTTACGATTTTCTTTGGGCGACCGCGACGTTTTGGTTCTATGTTTGTGTTCTTAATTTCGGCATTTTTGGTTTTTGTTGTTGTGACGATTTCTCCACCCTTTGGTTTCTGTTGTTCTAATGTGGTTTGTTCTGCTGAAAGGTCGCTTGGGTTTTCACGGAGGTTGATTTCGATTTCTTCGGATACAAATTCTTCGAACTCGTTTACGTTGTCTGTAGTTGTGAATTTTACATCGCGGCTTCGACAAACTTTTCTGGCTTGAGGATCCCATAATCTATAGGCTTTGGACGTCTCTGAGTATCCTATAAATATACATTTTTTAGATTTTGGTTCGAACTTACTTTTGCTGGGTGTTTTGTCAAGCATGAATGCCGTTGAGCCGAATTTCCTAAAATATTTCACGTTTGGAGTTTTATTCATCCACATCTGGTAGGGGATTTCGCCGTTTAGAGTTTGGGATGGGCAACGGTTTCTTATATGATTCGCTGTGTTCACCGCTTCTGCCCAAAATGTTGGAGGTAGACCGGACTGGATGAGCATACACCTGGCCATGTCCAGTAGAGTCCTATTCTTCCTCTCCGCCACTCCGTTCTGTTGCGGGGTGTGTGCGATGGTCAGCTCATGACGAATTCCGTGGTTCTTCAAAAAATTTTTCGCGTAATTGTTGACGTATTCTGTCCCATTATCGCTGCGTAAGCATTTAATTTTCATCCCGGTTTTTCTTTCAACCATATTCTTGTATTCGGTGAACTTTTCAGTCACCTCACTTTTATTTTTCATAAAATAAATTTCGCACCATCGACTTTTGTCATCGATAAAGGTGACAAAGTATCTTGTGCCGCCGAATGATCGAACGCGCATTGGACCGCAGACGTCGCTATGCACCAGCGCTAATAATTCCTCACTTCTGCTTCTAGATGATGTGAACGGTGTTTGTGACTGCTTCCCCTGAATGCATACTTCGCAAGTAGGTAAGGGTGTTTCTACGTTTGTTCTTATTCCGGTAACTTTTTCTTTCTTTATTATTTCTCTTAAATCTCTTTCGTTTAGGTGTCCGAATATTTCGTGCCATTCTTGGAATGATTTTTCTTCTGTTTGTGAAATCGAAGCAACTTCGATATCTTCACTTACGTAGTACAGGTCTTTTTCGCGCTTTGCCACAAATAATCTTTCATTATTTCTTGGGTTTAGTATAAAAGCTTCATTTTCTCTAAAAATTACTTCATAACCATTCTGGGTAATTTTTGACACAGACATTAAATTTGTCCTTAAATCTGGTACTAACAGAGTCTGTTTAAGATTTATGTTTGTATCAGAGCTTTTAACTAATACGTTTCCCAGGCCACGAATCTCGGTTGTGTTGTTGTTGGCTAAAGCAAGTTGTTGACTATTTTTGTTTTCCAATTTTGTGAATTTCCGTGTTGTCGAACACATATGCGAAGAAGCGCCGGAATCCAAACACCACTTACCAGAATAATTATCGATGTTATTTGCCTTTTCATTGATGTGACAAGAAATGTCTGATTTGTTGTAATGCTTCTTCTTGTTGAATGTCTTTGCGTTGCAGTCTCTTGCCATATGCCCAATTTTTCCACAATTGTGGCAAGCGTATTTAAATTTTCCTTTTTCGTGTTTCTTTTTCTCTGCGTTTTTGTAGTTATTGCTGTTCGTTCTACTTCTTGTGTACATTGCGTCTTCAACGTGATCGTTTTTGTTTCGTCTTCGTGCTTCATATTCTTCGAGTAGTTTGACTTTCAAGACATCTGTTTTTGGCAACTTTTCTTGCGACTCGATTGCAATTCTAAAAGTCTCGAATTCATCTGGTATGCTATACAGTAAAAGTATAGCCAACAATTCGTCTATTATTACTAATTGCATCTCGTTCAGTTTGTCAACTACTTCAAAGAATTTTTGCACGTGATCACGCATGTCTCCGCCACTTTGCATCTTGGTTAGGATTAGAGATTTCAACAGCATTGCCTGGCGTGCTGGTCCTTGAGACTGATAGACTGACTTCAACTTGTCCCAAACGTCCTTCGATGTTTCACAGTTCTTTATCTGTTGTAGCTCGGACGGGCTGATTGCTAAGATAAGATCTGATTTTGCTTTCTCGTCAGCTTCTTTCCACGAAGTAGCCTGTGCCGCCACTTCTGGTTTGACGCATGTCCCACTCGCATACTTCCACGTTTCGTTCTTTAT
This sequence comes from Linnaemya tessellans, assembly GCA_951800035.1. Lineage (NCBI taxonomy): Eukaryota > Metazoa > Arthropoda > Insecta > Diptera > Tachinidae > Linnaemya > Linnaemya tessellans. The sequence goes on from OX637537.1 coordinate 15,689,623, forward strand.
CAGAAGTGCCTGAACTTGGATTTTCCAAGTGTCGTAATTTTCCTTGTTTAAGGGTTCGATTCTGACCGCTGCGTAACTCATTTTTCTGCTTGTCACTATTGTTTCGCTTCTTGTTCCTGAGGCACTTGCTAATCAATTCTCTTTTTGTTCGGTGCAGTTGGAAGCGTTTCTGGGTACATAACCTGTTAATTTATTCGTTTTATTTAAAAGCGATGCTTATTATTTCAGTGTTAATATGTGAAAGAAAAAATTACAATTGTACAATATAAAGGTATTGCCACAGTGGCGTAAAATAGATGATGCCAGATTTGTTGGTATCCGAGCGATTTTCAACAGAAGCTTATCCAGTTACTTAATTTAAAAAACAAAAACGTTTTACCAAGAGAGACTACTTAGCAATACAAGCAAAATGGCAACAATTGCATTAATACCATTCCAGCTACTTTCTGATATCCCAAAGTTTGACGGAAAACCTGAGGAGTTAGAGGTATTTATTCAAAATGTCGAAGTTTCACTACGTAAATTTGTAGACCCATCAAATATTGAGTTATTCGATTTGAGAGTGAGAAACAACATTGTTAATGATGCTAACAATTCGCTTATAAACAATAATAATCCGTTAAAATGGGATGAAATAAAGGTAATACTTAGAATTAATTTTAATATATCAGATAGTGTTGAAAATATAATCAATAAAATTAAAACAGCCGAAGTAAAAACAAGTATTAATTAATCAATTTTATAAGTGGATTAGTTGTAAAAACAACGAAAAAATTATTTTAAACATTTTTATTGATAAATTACCCAGTGAACCAAAATTAATATTAAAATCAAGAAATCCTTATTCATTATTAAATGCTAAAGAAATTTTAATCGAAACAGATTACTTTTATGCAACCAAATTTCAAACATCTCAATTTTTACAATCTTCTTTTTCCAAGAACAATTATTTCTTAAATAATCATTATGGCAATAATAACCCGCAATTTTCAAATCGGAATATTCAACCTAGTTCGGAAAATTTTAAAACACATTTTAGCAATAATAATAAATTCAAAAATTTTGGTGAAAAACATAATTTTAATAATGTAGGAAATCGAAATTCGTACAATAATATAAATAATCAAAATGGAAATGTTTGGAATAAACATTACCAAAATTTTAATAATGATAATGGAAATTTATATAATAGGGAAAGTTTTAATACATTTCAAAATTATGTAAATTGTTAATTTTTCAACGGGCTTAAGTTCGAATCTGCATGACTGCAAATTATTTTTTGTTATTTTATTAATAAATGAACTTGTTTAAATTCTATTTATTATTTTTTTATATTAAGATTGGAATATTAAGAATATTTTCAATAATCATCAAACCAGCAGAACGGATCAGTACTGATTTCGAGGCCGCTACGCCATCTCATCAGCGTTCTTTGTTCAATTTTTCCACTTTTGCAAGTGGTGCTAGTTAGTAGGAATATCAACTATTTAACCAATGTTTTAACGAAAATTGAATATGAGAAGTTCCCACATTCATATTTTCAAGTTATTACCTTTTTGGTTAGTACGAAATTCCCCAACCCTGACGATTAATATTCCCAATATTCCAATATCTCTTTTGCTTTTTCCAGAGCCATCGGCTGCTGATAGGTAAAGCTTCTTTGTTGTTTATGTTCAAGTAATTGAATTTAGTTGTCAATTTACTTTGAACACGTGCGCGTGCCCCCGCAATGTTTTAAATTATGTATGAATTTTTATTAGTCGAACTTTTTCTTATGTAAATTGTTAATTTTTCAACGGGCTTAAGTTCGAATCTGCATGACTGCAAATTATTTTTTTGTTATTTTATTAATAAATGAACTTGTTTAAATTCTATTTATTATTTTTTTATATTAAGATTTGGAATATTAAGAATATTTTCAATAATCATCAAACCAGCAGAACGGATCAGTACTGATTTCGAGGCCGCTACGCCATCTCATCAGCGTTCTTTGTTCAATTTTTCCACTTTTGCAAGTGGTACTAGTTAGTAGGAATATCAACTATTTAACCAATGTTTTAACGAAAATTGAATATGGCTCTGGAAAAAGCAAAAGAGATATTGGAATATTGGGAATATTAATCGTCAGGGTTGGGGAATTTCGTACTAACCAAAAAGGTAATAACTTGAAAATATGAATGTGGGAACTTCTCATATTCAATTTTCGTTAAAACATTGGTTAAATAGTTGATATTCCTACTAACTAGCACCACTTGCAAAAGTGGAAAAATTGAACAAAGAACGCTGATGAGATGGCGTAGCGGCCTCGAAATCAGTACTGATCCGTTCTGCTGGTTTGATGATTATTGAAAATATTCTTAATATTCCAATCCTAATATAAAAAAAAATAATAAATAGAATTTAAACAAGTTCATTTATTAATAAAATAACAAAAAAATAATTTGCAGTCATGCAGATTCGAACTTAAGCCCGTTGAAAAATTAACAATTTACATAAGAAAAAGTTCGACTAATAAAAATTCATACATAATTTATTTCAAAATTATAATAATGGAAATAGAACAGTAAATAGTATATACTTATTATAATAGAAGTTTTCTAACGAAAGAAGTGGTCACATGCATCATGCAAATACTTTTAATAGAGCCGTTCCAATGGATGTAGACAATGTCGAAGTTACAAATTTTCAATTAAAAGCCGGAAAAATCTTCCCTGCCTAGTACAGACAACAAAATCAGTTCCGATAAAATTACTTGTAGATACAGGTTCAGCCACATCTCTTATAAAAAAAGGTCTTTTTCACGAGTCATTTCAGTCTGAATTGAGTTCTCCAATCACTTTAAATACAATTTGTTCTAAAACAGTTTCAACAACTAAAATAACTATTCCTTTTTTCAAATAATTTAATTTACCTAATAGCAAAATCGAATTAATAGAAACAGATATAATGAATGATTTTGATGGTATTATAGGTTGCAATATTTTACGACCACTTAATGCGAAAATTGACTTTACACAAAATGTTTTAATAACTGATAAGGCTAGAATACCATTAATTTTCGAAAATACTGAAGAATGATTAACTAAACAAGATGTAGAATATTTTAATAATATAACAGTGGATATAAATTTTAATGAACCACGAATAAACCAAATAATGAGTAAATTAAAGAGAGAAAATTTAAATAATGAAGAAATCATTGAGTTAACAAAATTGATCAAACAATTTAATTCTGTTTTTTATATTGAGAATGAAAATTTAACCACTGTTAGCAAATACAAACACAAGATACGTACAACAAATGATATACCCGTGTATTGTAAAACATATCGTTTTCCTTAAATCCATAAAATTGAAGTCAAGAAACAGATAAAAGAAATTTTAAAGTCAGGTATAATAAAAAAATCTTGTAGTCCATACAATGCTCCTATATGAATCGTTCCAAAAAAATTAGATAATTCTAATGAACAGAAATGGAGAGTAGTAGTTGACTTCCGAAAACTTAATGCCGTGACAATTGATGACAAATTTCCAATTCCAAATATGGAAGATTTATTTACAAAGTTAGGAAATTCTCATTATTTTAGCACAATCGATTTAGCAACAGGGTTTCATCAAATTCCAATTTTATCAGAAGATATGCACAAAACTGCGTTTTCTACTCCAACATTACACTATGAGTTCACTCGAATGTCTTTTTTGGATTAAAGAATACTCCTGTGTCTTTTCAAAGGATGATGAATGAAATTCTTCATGACTTTATCAATAATATTTGCGTTGTTTATATGGATGATATCCTAGTATTTTCGACATCTTTACAAGAACATATTACTTCCTTAAAAAATTTTTTTTAAACGATTAAAGGAATGCAATCTCAAAGTGCAGGTAGATAAATGTAATTTTTTTAGGCGAGAATCGGAATACTTAGGACATGTTATATCAACCGATGGTATAAAACCAAATCCTAGTAATATAAAAAAGTCATTCAACACATTCCATTACTAAAAACAATAAAGGAAATAAGATCATTCTTAGGTATAACAGGATTTTATCGAAAATTTTTAAAGGATTATAGTAATATCCAATGATTTCTTATCTTAAAAAAGGATCTGCTATTGACATTAATAATCAAAATTATATTGATTCCTTCAATAAATTGAAAAAGCTTTTGTGTACAAATCCAGTTTTAGCTTATCCTCAATTTGATAAGGAATTTGTTTTAACGACAGATGCAAGGTGCCATAGGTGCTGTGCTTTCGCAAAATGGCCATCCAATTTCATATTCATCTCGAACATTGAATGAACAAGAACGCAACTATAGCACTATTGGAAAAGAGCTTTTAGCTATTGTTTGGCCAGATAAATATTTTAGACCATACCTTTTTGGTAGAATATTTAAAATCCAAACAGATCATCGTCCACTGATATGGGTAAATTCTTTAAAAGAACCTGTTTAAGTTCAATTTGAAAATCAAGATAATTTGTTTTATAAGTTGGTAATTCGTTAAAGTTTATTGCTACTTTTGACTTCATCCTTGTGAGGGAGTTTTTACATAGATTTTAACGAATAAACCACTCGTTATATTGTTGTTTTAAAATTATTATTATTACAAAACTTGTCGTTGTGTTACACACAAAAAAGCAAATACCGCTTTTCAACACAAATAAAAAGGTAATAAATAAAATTGAGAATACTTCTCTGATTTTAAATTTAAACCAATTGTTTTATTATTTCTATTTTTCACGCCAACATTTGGTCCTTCGAGCCGGATTCTTTGGAAGAAAAATTCAAAAAGTGCCATAATAACTTCTCTTTTTGTTAATTAAAAGGATCGCCATATTTGCCATTCTGCATTTGGATTTTAATATATTCATCGCTAAATTTTAATTAAAAGTTATTTGGAAAAAAGGTGCCTAACTTTTGAATTTTAAAGTGCGTGTTTTTAGAATTTATAACAATTGTGTGGAATATTGCCAAATTATTTGTGCATTAAATAAAAATATACACACATCCATTTACACATATACATAGTGGTTGATCGCATTACAATTCCCCTTTGGAACTTTTTATTTATTTCATTCCGTGACAATTGAATAATAATAATAACTTCAAGTGCAAATTAATACATACATATGTATATCTCGTGTTAAGTATATATAATTTGGTTTGTTTTTGTGCATATACGTTTAGTATTTTTATACGTACATACATTTACATAAAAATACCAAATATTCTGTTACTTGTTGTTGCTGGCATTTTTTCTTTTACTTGTAAAGTGAAGTGTACTCTACGGTCGATCGGTTTGACTGACTAATATTGCAATTGTTTGAAAATATTAATTTCAATTTTCTTTAAATTGTTCATATATTTATTTATAAATATTATTATTATAATTGAATATTTTCGAATTTAAATTCTGGAGAGAATTTATTTTGTTTATTTGGTTTTCAAACATTATGACGAAAAACTTAACTTACATATTTGTAATTAATTATATATACATATAGTATAACTTTAAACTTTGCAAGTAAAAATACAAACACATTATGTCGACAACATTAGATAAATTCGTTAGAGCTGCGGATGCTCTTATAACTTTTGAAGCTTGCTTTAATGACATAGCAACTGATACTCATACTATTTTTGAGCTAGAACTTCATAGTGAAGAATTAAAAGATTTGTGGCAAAAAGTTAAAGCAACACATGAGAAATGTATTGACAGTTCGAAACCTGCTAAAGGTTTAGAACAAGCGGATCACTCTGAAGTTGCAAGTAAATATCGTGCTGCTTACAAGTCCTTTGTGACGTGTTTAGACAATATTAATCGAGATCATAATCTCCAATTAGATGAAAAAGCGAATAACTCGATAGGTTTAAATGAAAATAAAATGGATGTCAGGTCATAATTTGACGTTACAGCCTTGTGATGTTGACATGTTTGATGGCAATTATATAGCCTGGCCCGCTTTCAGGGAGTTATTTACAGCTTTATATGTGAACAGTTCACGACTTAGTAACATTGAGCGACTCTGTCACTTGCTGCGTAAAACAAGTGGGGAGGCAAAAGAAATTGGTTCGAAATGCCCTCCATCAAACCAAGGTTTTGACATAGCGTGGAAAAGCTTGAAAAACGCATATGAAAATTCACGGATGCTGGTCAACAACCAACTTAACCTCCTTTTCAACCTGCCAGTAATAGATAAAGAGACTTGTGCGAGTCTTAAGGCATTGCAAAGGGGTATAAATAGTTGTTTGTCTGCGATGTCAATTTATGACGTTCCAACTGAGAATTGGGATCCTATGATCGTTTTCATCTGTATTCAGCGGCTTCCAGACTACACTGTAATCCTATGGGAACAAAGTATAAAAGACAAATTCGTTTTGTCTTCTTGGAAAGATTTAGATGCTTTCTTGACGGAAAGAATTCAAACTTTGGAATGTCTGCGGGATATTAGAGATTCATCACATGAAAAAAAGAAAGTAACTCACAATGTGAAAACTCATCATGTGAATAAATATAATTCAAATTCGTGTGCACTGTGTAAGAATCAAAATCACTTTTTACGGGATTGTAAGCCGTTTAAAAATCTTTCAGTTTCAGAAAGATATTCTACAGTTAAAAAATTTCACTGTTGCGTTAATTGTTTGTCTCGCACACCTGAAGGTAAAGATTGTAATAGCGTTCATAATTGTACTCATTGTAACAAGAGGCATCATACCATGCTTCATAGAAATGTTGCTCCTTCGGGGAATAATACTAGAAGTTCTTCAACTTCTAATGTAGTTGCCAGCTCCTCACAACTGGCACACTCAAGACAACTAGACTCAGAACTACCTTCTACTTCTCGCGGTATCAGTTCGTCGGCACCCATAAATCGTCAAGTTTTTCATTTGTCAGAAAATCGAACGGTCGTATTAGGGACAGCAATGGTGAATATACGTTACCAGGGTATTACGTATCCACCCCGCGCCCTTGTTGACCCTGCTTCGGAAACTTCGTTTATTTCTGAACGTTTACAGAATCGTTTAAAAATTTCTGCGCATCCTACAAATGCCAAAATTTCTGGAGTAAACCAGGCGGAATCTGTTATTTCTAGAAAAATTTGTTCAGTGGAAATAGGCTCGCTTTTGGATTCGTCGGTTAATTTAAGAACCACAGTATTAGTCTTGCCAAATATTTCTGTTAATTTACCATCCTTTATTCTAAGGGATGTACTTAAAAGGGAGGTGCCAAATCTGTTAGGTGACATTCGAATAATAATAGGTGACATTCGACAAAATGTTCTAGGGTCATTGTTAGCTCAAAAGACCGTCTTCGGGTGGATTATCACGGGTCCTATACAACAATCTTCTTTTCAAGTTTACTCTACTAGAGTAGAATTTTCTGAGGAGGACAATTTAAATTCGAATTTGTTGAAATTTTGGGAGCTAGAGGAAACCCCGAAAAGGAAAATACTGTCTAGAGGATTTAATTTGTGAAACTAATTACAAATATACAACGCGTCGTGGATCCGATGGCCCTTACATAGTTCATTTCAAAGCGGAATTTCCTGATAAGTTTTCTTTAGGGTCGTCTAAGAAAATTGTTATGTCCCAGTTTTTAAGAAACGAGTCTTCTCTCTTAAGAAAACCTTTAATAAAGAAGATGTATGATGATGTAGTAAAAGAATATTTGTCATTGAATCATATGAGGCCTGTAGCTGAAAATGCTTTATCGACTTTGTGCTGTTATTTACCTCATCACCCAGTAATAAAGTTAGATAGAAAAACTACAAAATTAAGGTTAGTTTTCAATGCGTCAAATAAAACGTCTACCAGAAATAGTCTGAACGATTGTCTGTATGTAGGACCTACATTGCAGGCTGATTTAGTATTACTTATACTACGTTGGCGACTTTTCAAATTTGTTTTTAATTGCGATATTACTCAAATGTATCGCCAGATTAGACTTGATGAGATACATAGCCCATTTCAACGTACATTCTTTAGAGATTCTCCTGCAGATGAGATTAGAGAGTTTGAGATACAGACGGTAACCTTTGGGGTCAATTGGGCACCTTATCTTGCCATTCGAACGTTATACTAAGAGAGAGGTTTTGTCCATTATAGCGAAATTGTTTGATCCCGTTGGATGGCTGGGTCCGGTAATAATTGTCGCTAAGATGATTATGCGAAAGATTTGGCAAGATAACATAAGTTGGGATAATTCACTTACGCCTTCGACGATGGCTGAATGGGAAAAGTTTGTTTCTTCTTACCATGAGGTTAACAAAATACACATTCCTAGAGGTTCAATATGAACCTGAATCATCCGTTGAACTTCATGTTTTTTCAGATGCCTCAGAAAAGGCATATGCGGGGGTGATATATATTCGTATTGAAAATTCAAAAAATCCGATTTTTACCCATTTATTGACGTGTAAGACAAAGGTTGCGCCTATTAAATCTATCTCATACCTCGTCTAGAGCTTTGTGGTGCTCTTCTAGCATCAGAGTTATTGAAGACTGTATTAGGTGAGATTGATGTACCCCTTCGTCAAATTTATTGCTGGACTGATTCTACGATCGTCCTTTCCTGGCTTAGAAAAGATGCCAGTTCTTGGACTACATTTGTTGCCAACAGAGTGTGTAAGATTCAAGAAATTGTGGGTAGTCATAATTGGCACCATGTGAAATCAGATGATAATCCTGCTGATTTAGGAAGTCGTGGCGTTGCACCGTCTGAATTAGCAGACTGCAATCTATGGTGGAACGGCCCACAATGGCTTCGAGAAAACAAATCTTCGTGGAAGCGACAAAGTCTCTCTTCACTTAACACCGATCTTGAAGCTCGTGCTGTCAAAACTCATGCTTAATTTTTTGCGAATTATGACGATATTTTAGAAAGATTTTCTTCTTTTGATCGTACTCTTCGAGTCATAGCATACATATTTAGATTCTATAGAAATACACATGCAGTCCACAAATGCTGTCACTCGTATACATCTCATACGCTGTCAGAGGTAGAAGTCAAAGAGGTAAAATTTCGTTTGGCTATTGTCGCGCAAAACGTACATTTTGCTGATGATTATGAATGTCTTGCAGCTAAGAAACCTCTTTCTTCAAAGAGTGCTCTCTTGTGCTTAAATCCGTTTCTGGATACGGATGGAGTTATGCGACTTAATGGCAGGTTAGCTAAATCCCCTTCATTGGCTTATACAGAACGTCATCCTATATTATTGCCCTATTCCTGTCGTTTCACATTACTTTTAATTGAATTTGTGCACAAAATTTCTATTCACGGTGGAAATCAACTTATGCTTAGAATTTTGAGAATTGAGTATTGGGTGCCGAGGCTAAAAACTCTACTGCGAATGATTGTTAATCGCTTCAAACGATGTATACTGGATCGTAAACGCACATGTAGTCAAATCATGGGAGCTTTACCTCCTGAAAGAACTAGTTTAGATCGTCCATTTACTACTGGCGTAGACTTTGCCGGTCCATTCGATATGAAAAGTTCTAGTGTTAGATCGAGTAAAATTCTGAAAGCATATGTTTGTAATTTTGTATTCTTTTCTACTAAAGCTATTCATTTAGAGGTCACTTCGGATTTGACAACGGATATGTTTTTGGCTGCATTTAACCGTTTTGTTTCAAGACGTGGTTGCCCACATACCATATTTTCTGATAATGGAACGAATTTTGTAGGTGCTTCCTGATGAACCTGTTGCTCTTACCCCAGGTCATTTTTTGATAGGATCTCCGATTCTGGCTCCTCCAAAACCATCCATTTTAAAATCTCCGATTAGTCTAGTATATAGATATCGAAAAGTCAAAGCATTTGCTCAACATTTCTGTTTACAATGGAAAGAAGAGTATTTGACTAACTTACATAAACGATACAAGTGGAAAAATCCTGAACGTAATATTGTTGTAGGCGATATAGTAGTAATTCGAAACGAACAACTTGCACCGACTTCTTGGAAATTAGGCAGAGTTATTAGGACCTACCCAGGAACAGATAATCACGTACGCGTCGCGGACATACGCACAGAAGGTGGAATTGTAAAGCGACCGATCACAAAACTGGTCATTCTGACTAGTTAAATTATTATTAAATTAAAAGTATTTGTTTTAACCTCCGTCTTTTCCTATTATAATGGAATCTTTGCCAACTATTTTTGAGGATGCCTTGCTCGAAGATTACGAGGAAGCTATGGAAGGATCCTGAGGTTGCATTTGTTGCACCCAGCGAACCAGCAGCTGTCTCCGCGCCCATGTCTAATGACAACATCGAAAACAATCCGACTCCTAGTGTTTCGGTTACTACTGCCCATGCAGTGGGTGCAGCTCCAGTAGCTGCACAATCTTCGTCCAATAAAAACCCTGATCCAACATCAGGTGCCAATGGAACTTCGGGTTCGAAAGGCACAACTAGTCCCTCGCAAATAATTTGTCGCGTTTGTCAAAAGCGTCACAAACTCGCTACATGCAAAAAGTGCAAGAGGAAGCATAATTCTCTCTTGCACTCGAAACCATCTCCAGAAAGTCCAAAAGGGTCAATCTGCTGCTTAACGTCCGTCCGTGGTTCCTACCGTGTCAAACTTATCGATTCGGCATGTCATAACCTTTTCTCCTACGGTTAAGGTACTTTTACTTGTCGGATCTAACTGCCATCCCTAAATACGGGCGGCAAGCGTTTTTTAGCTGTCAAAAGTTCTCATGTCCATACATTTTGTGTGAAGCATACCGAAATAACGCGGCGGCAACGCTTTGCTATTGGAAAATCCGATTTTGACAGAGCGTTTTCTAATGAAGTTGGTTGCAAAAGAAGAGAATTGTAACCAGAGAAAATGAGCAAAGATTTACTTAAGTGAAATATATAATAAAAGAAAAAATTTGTGCACTTCGTTTTAGAAAATGGTGGTAAGAAAATATTTACAATATGATTATATACATACATATGTATGCACGTTTGTAATTTGTACAAAATTTCAATAACAAAATCACAAATGTCGTCCGTCCAGCTGTTAAAATAATCAGGGTTGTTTAATTTGTTTGTTTGATAACCCTGTTTTTATTGTTTTTTTACATAATGCTGCCGCTTTTGTTTAGGTATGGCATTTCAGCGTTAAAGCTCAGCGGAAAAAAACGTTCCGCTTTCCGCCCGTATTTAGGTATGGCTGTAAGTCTTATCCCGTCCGAGCAGTTATTGATCTTTGCTGTAGCATGAGTTACATTTGTGACAGTTTAATCCACAGCCTTAAGGTGCCTGTAGCCACTATGGGTCAGGATTCCATTTCGTTAGTCCATGTTTGTTCGATACATGATACATCACAGCATGTTCAACTAACGGTTAAAATCCGAAAAATGAAAGGAGTGGTGACGCCTACTCATAGCGTTGACGATTCCATTAAGGAGCATTTTATGGGTATGCAATTAGCTGACCCCAATTTTAATGTGTCCGGTAAAGTCACGCTTGTGATAGGTCCAGAAGTCGCTCCTATCATATTAAAAGACAAAATCAACTCGAACCCCGGGTTTCCATTGGCCCAGTATACCATATTTGGTTGGGTCATTTCTGGCCAGTCCCCTATTTGATGGGAGAAAAACAGGTTTTGAACCCTACCCGCATGGGTGCAGTATGTAGTCTGCAGAAAACTACATCTCATGGACTTTGTTCCATGGGAAATTTATCCAGCTAGTTCTGGTACCTAGTCGTATGACTACAATTAAAATTAAATAGTTTTAAAACGAAATGTAAATTAAATTAATTAAAATATTGTTTTTATAGATATTACTCTTGTTTTTAAGTAATTCTTTGCAACTCACCAGATATTGCAAGGTAGGCGGCAATGTTTAAGTTCAATTTGAAAATCAAGATCATTTGTTTTATAAGTTGGTAATTCGTTAAAGTTTATTGCTACTTTTTTCTTCATCCTTGTGAGGGAGTTTTTACATAGATTTTAACGAATAAACCACTCGTTATATTGTTGTTTTAAAATTATTATTATTACAAAACTTGTCGTTGTGTTACACACAAAAAACCAAATACCGCTTTTCAACACAAATAAAAAGGAAATAAATAAAATTGAGAATACTTCTCTGATTTTAAATTTAAACCAATTAATTTATTATTTCTATTTTCACGCAAACAGAACCAAACGTTATATATAACTTAATGAATATAACTTTGAAATTGAATTTATAAAAGGAAGTACTAACAACGTAGCTGATTATCTTAGCCGATTACAAATAAATTATAACCAAATATCAGAACAAACTATACTTTCAGACTTAGCTACGATTCACATTGGCAAAGAAAATCTGAACGATCATATTTTAATATAATAATTTTAGGTAACAAATTTAAATATGAGAAAGAAAAGTTATATGATAAAAATGTGAGACATACACTAACAATAATATACTACTTCGAAGAAAAAATCTGAAGAGTATTTAAAGAATGTTCTTCGTATTAAAGGACCTTTTGGAATATTTTGTGACAATTTCGATATAGTATATAAACAACTTCAACAAACTTTGATTTACTATTTTAGTAATATTTATGGAATGAAATTTGTTCGTTGCAACAAATTTATAAAAGATATTTCTGACAAAGATATATTTTTAAACATACTTGAAAAATTTCATAATGAAAAAAAATCATTAGGAATTGAGGAAACATTCTTAGAAATGAAAGAAGTTTTCTATTATCCAAATTTAAAAAAAAAAATTCATAAATTTATTAATAATTGTAATGTTTGTAATATGTGCAAATACGACCGTCAACCAGTTCGAAACAAATTTTGTGTAACGGAAACTCCATTTAAATCAAATGAAATTATTCATATGAATATATGGTTTCTAAGTAAAAATTTATATTTTTTAACATGTATAGACAAATCAACAAAACATGTTTTCATACACTTTCTTAATGATAAAAATTCTTCAACTATTGTGGAAAAGATTAGGGAAAGACTTGTAATTTTAGGAAAACCAACAAAAATTGTAGTAGATAATGAATTTAATACAGCACTTATTAGAGACTTTCTAAGATCAGAAGAAATTGAATATCATTTTACATCCCCAAATACTCACACAGGAAATGCTGATATTGAAAGATTTCACTTAACGCTAAATGAACATATTAGAGTTTTTAAGTTGCAACAAAAAGATCATGATTTTGATGATAAAACTATAGTTTACAAATCTGTTCAACTTTATAATAATTCTATTCATAGTACAACTGGTGCTAAGCAGATTTATTGCATAATAAAGTTGATAAATCAAACTGGAAAAAATTATACAATATTGTGCACGAAAAGAAAATCAAAAGAATAAAACAATGCAATGATAATAGGGAAAATTGCCATGAGTTTAAAGAAAAAGAATTTGTTAAAAATCATGGATTTAATAACCCGACACAAAAACCAAAATATATAGTAAAAAAAGTAAAAGAAAATAATAAAACTCATTTCATAGATGAAAAAGGTTGCAAAAGGTTGTAAAAAGAACTCATAAATATCAAAATGAAATACCAAATATAAATTTTGATAAAAAAATAACTGGTAGGAATATAATATACATTCATGTTTATATTATATATTAAACAAAGCGTGGGTGCTGTTGGCTGAAGTAGTAGAACACGAGATTATGAAGCGGAGGGTCGTGAGTTCGAGCCCGCGCTGAGTCATGAAATATTGTGTGGAATTCTTCTAAACAGCATTAGTGCGTGGTTGTGTTAGTTGTTGCCAGCCTGTTTCAATGATGAAGGCATAGTCACTGATCACTGAACTTAATTGGCAGCGACTGACACTATCATGTACTAAAAGCAGAGTAACAGCACCCACCTTCGTCGGCCCTGTAGCAAATATTAGCCGGCGATGTAAAAGGTTGAAATAGCTACAAAAACAACTGTCTATCTTCTCATCTTTCCTAATCTGTGTCCCCTCAATACTATCCCCTCGTTTTAAGTTCCGGCGCAATGCATTGCATATATAGGGGTCATCCCATGAGTGCTGGTCCTTCTCCTAAAAAAAAAAAATTGTTTTATAGTCACATTCCAGGACTAATGTTTGTTCAAAGGGTGGGGGAGTTACATATGTGCATATGTATGTAAATATATAATATATATGTATATTAACAAACTTGTTTCTTTATTTATCTGTATTATTATTATACCTTAATGAAAAGTAATTTTATAAAAAACAAGCAACATAATATATTATTGTAAATATGAATTTTTTCATTGTCAATTATTTTCATTAGTATATTAAATTGAATTAAGATTCATAGGCTAATTGTTCGAAATTTTTATTTAAATCTCAGAAAGACATGATAAATATTCCAAGGCACAAAGGAAAGTCAACATCAGTTTTATTCAACTTACACAGCAGAGCAGAACAGCTGTTTTCGAAAGACGCAACCCTTTCATCATCAGTGCTCATGTGTATTGTGTTTGTCACCACTTATTAGGTGGCTTAGTTGAATTTGATAATAGTTCCTATTTACACAAATTTTATTGTGAAAAAGAATACGAGAACTGTATCAACCTGATGTTAACATGTTATTGTTATAATACCCGTGTTACCGTTTGATTATTTTTCTTCATGTCCCATTTTTCTGAATTTTTTGTTCCATCATACCTAAGTCAAACTTTTTTGGTTTGAATTTTATACTTAAGTACATGTGAACGTTTTTCCAATATTTTATTATTGGTAGCTCAAGCCATAGCTTAAATTTGTATGTAGTAAGAATTTTAACGAACATTTATGTTGCTATATTAAATTGAATTAAGATTCATAGGCTAATTGTTCGAAATTTTAATTTAAATCTCAGAAAGACATGATAAATATTCCAAGGCACAAAGGAAAGTCAACATTGAGAAAAATCGGACATGAAGAAAAATAATCAAACGGTAACACGGGTATTATAGCAATAACATGTTAACATCAGGTTGATACAGTTCTCGTATTCTTTTTCACAATAAAATTTGTGTAAATAGGAACTGTTATCACATTCAACTAAGCCACCTAATAAGTGGTGACAAACACAATACACATGAGCACTGATGATGAAAGGGTTGCGTCTTTCGAAAACAGCTGTTCTACTCTGCTGTGTAAGTTGAATAAAACTGATGTTGACTTTCCTTTGTGCCTTGGAATATTTATCATGTCTTTCTGAGATTTAAATTAAAATTTCGAACAATTAGCCTATGAATCTTAATTCAATTTAATATAGCAATATAAATGTTCGTTAAAATTCTTACTACATATTTTCATTAGTTTTAAAACCAATTTTGTTTTTTTTTTTTTTTTTTTAGGAGTAGGACCAGCACTCAGGGGATGACCCCTATATATGCAATGCATTGCGCCGGAACTGAAAACGAGGGGATAGTATTGAGGAGACAGATTAGGAAAGATGAGAAGATAGACAGTTTTTTTTTTTTTTTTTTAGCTATTTCAACCTTTTTACTTCGCCGGCTAATTTTTGCTACAGGGCCGACGAAGGTGGGTGCTGTTACTCTGCTTTTTAGTACATGATAGTGTCAGTCGCTGCCAATTATGTTCAGCGACCAGTGACTATGCCTTCATCATTGAAACAGGCTGGCAACAACTAACACAACCACGCACTAATGCTGATCAGAAGAATTCAACACAATATTTCATGACTCAGAGCGGGCTCGAACTCACGACCCTCCGTTTCATAGTCTCGTGTTCTACTACTTCAGCCAACAGCACCCAACATTAAAAGAAAATATATTTTAAATAAATAAAATAAATAATTTAATTTTGTTTAAAAAAAACGAAAGTATATCTCTGTATTAATATTTAAATTTGTAAAGAAACCATAAAAACCTCTTAACAAATAATTATATGGGCGCACTATATTCGAAATCGCGATTTTAGCGGCAAAAAATACTTCCCGATAACCTATCTTCACCAAATTTGGTGTATAGTCTTCTGATGATAAAAAATCGGTTTGAGAAAGAGTAGTGGCAAAACGTACTTCCTGGCAAGCTAGATTCACCAAAATTGTTATACGGACTTTTTTTTATCTTGAACCAACACTCAGGGAATGACCCCTATATATGCAATGCATTTCGCCGGAACTGAAAACGAGGGGATAGTATAGAGGGGACAGATTACGAAAGATGAGGAGATAGACAGTTGTTTTTGTAGCTCTTTCAACCTTTTACTTCACCGGCTAGGCTAATGTTTGCTACAGGGCTGACGAAGGTGGGTGCTGTTACTCTGCTTTTAGTACATGATAGTGTCAGTCGCTGCCAATTATGTTCAGTGACCAGTGACTATGCCTTCATCATTGATACAGGCTGGCAAGAACTAACACAACCACGCACTAATGCTGATGCTCCATTTGGAGCAAAAACTCTTTTTGAATTTTTTGTTTCTTTTCTGCCGGGATTTTCTTCCCTTCTGTTCCACGGACTTGCCATATTTTCAAATCACTTGTATGAAAGTTTCAGAACAAACAATCCACGCATGCTAAGGGCTTTTTCCATATTTCAAAGTGGCGGGCTTCGCTTCAAAATTAGGAGAATTAAAGTTTGTTATAGTCCGAAATTGCTTTGGACTGGCATGACAGGCATGGGGCATTGCGGTGCGCTTTTAGTTTCTGTCAACACATTTAAGACTTTGCCATCTATTAATGACATATATAAATTATATTTTACTTAAATTTTTTTGTCATTACTTAGTGTGTTTTGTAGTGATTCCAACTTCTTAATCTGTTTACTTATGTTGTGGTTTTTAGTTAAAATGTGCTCTTTGTTTCTTTAAAAAACTGAGGTGTACAGTTTACCCAAATATTACCACCTGCTGATGAAATTATTTTTATTGGAATGACTGATGTCACAAAAAGGGACAGATCGAAACATTCCGAAGTATTAAATACTTCTCGAATTTTGGAGATATAGAAACTTGCTGTAGGACAAATTTCAAATCCGTTGTGTGGGGTTTTTTTGGCAAATATAGAGGCAGCATGAACTAGTAATTGCGCATTGTCTCCTTGCTGTGAAGCTAATCTTCTTTTATTTCTTTCGCAGCTATCATAATAACTCATTTTTTCGATACCATTAATCATTTTCGGTATAACAAAAATTGTTTCTCGACCCAACCATTCCTTATTATATTTTCTAAATGCTTTCTCATTTCTGGATTGTTTATCCCATATTAGTTTAATAAAATTAGATAAGTTACGACCTTTAGTACATATTGTAGGATTAGTCTAGTGCAGCATAAGTAGCAGTAGCATTATTAAGGGGTAATCTGCTGTAGTAGTATGTAAGAAATTGATATGAACACTTATTCACTTATTGTTGCCCTTCACTGTAATTTTAACTACTTTTGTTCTTATATTTTTATATATTTACGTAGATTTAAGTTCTTTTATATACTGTTAAGTTTAAAGCAACAGAACAACTATTGTTTAACTACTCTTGTTCTTAGATTTTTATATATTTACATAGATTTAATTCCTTTTATATACTGTTAAGTTTAAAGCAACAGGACAGCTATTAAGGTAATGTTAATAAGAAAGAAAATAATAAAGGCAGTCTCTGCATAGACATTGAGCTAACCTGAATAAAGTTCAGAAGTGGGATCGTGATACGCGTTGAAAAAAAATATATTTTTTCCCCTCTCTGCCATTTACTCTATAAAAAAAACGATTATAAACAAAAATACGTGTATGTAAGTGCGGCAAACACGAATATCTACAATAGATTTTGGTGCTGCATCACTAGAGTTATTAAGATTGTGGTCCCAAAAAAACCGGTATATGTAGAAGCTAGTGGTATAAAACGAACAATTATAAAACGCCTTTCAGAAAACCCTGATATTAAGGAAAAGTGTAATGGATATTAACACTGAGGAAGAAATTCTAAAGAAGACCACTTCTAGTGACATTGGATTGACCCCTGAAGACGGTATAGCAGATATGCCAGTGAACGAAAAGTATGCAGAAGACAACAATTTCCAGTGAAAAAATGGTGCGATACCTAAATATAAATATGTAGAAGTAAAGAATCAAATGAGACTGGAGATAACTGTACAGCAAATGATCAACGTAAAGAAGACAACCCAAAAGAAGTTCTAAAAATTGACAACGAAAGGGAACGAGGTAAAGAATATGTAAAGACAACTTTAAACAACGAAATGGATAATAAGAACGACGAATTACAACCAGAGTTGCCGTTTTTGGTAGTTTCCTACCAAATTTGGTACTTTTGAAATGCGTTGGTAGGTTGGTAGGTTGTGTCGTGAATTTGGTAGTTTTTTTCAATTTCAGTTTTAATATTTTTTTCACGCTAATCAGCTTTCATCCATGCATGATTTTTAATAATCAGCTTTCATCTATGATTGCTTTTTGATTTTTAGTCATCAGTTTTTGTATGCATCATAGAGGCGACAGTAATAACAAGTGGCAACAAGTGAATAATATTATGACGTGCAAGGGAATGATAAATAAGACTGATTCGCACTATATACATATGGTCAGCAAAAAGAGACTTTAAAAAATAAACCTTTTTCCAAATAAACATTTAAGATTTTTACTTTTATTAATTTATAATGTTTGCTTAAGCAAAAGGTCAATTATTTTTTAATTTTTATATAAAAATTATGTTTTTATTCCAATATTTCGCCACTTCTTTGTGTAGCTTCTTCAGGGATATATAAAATTGTGTAATTTGATATAAAAATTAAAAAATAATTGACCTTTCGTTTCAATAAACATTATAAATTAATATAAAATAAGGTCGAAGAATTTTATAATATAAATTTTTACTTTTACTAATGAAGTCTTATTTATTTTTTTACTTAAAATATTGTTTCTTTTACAAATGAATTGTTATTTATTTTTATAAACATTGTTATGTATAAACTTGTTTTGTTTTTTTTTAATAAAGTTTATTGTTTTTATAACTGCTTATTTTATTTTTTGGTAGGTAAACATGCCATTTGGTAGTTTTTGAAATTAAATTTGGTAGGAAAAAAAAATTTTGAGTGGCAACCCTGATTACAACATGAGCCAAAAACCTGGAGCGAAGAACAAAAACAATATAAATATCAGCTGAAAATTTTGCAGAGACAACAACAAATTTTGCAATTAGAAAAAGAAATGCAAAATCTGAAAATGAGAACAAATAAACGTGATGGTAATGAAGCATCAAATTTTGAAATACCATTCGAAACACTGAAAGAATTTATACCGGTGTTTGATGGTAGTGGGCAAGCAGACGTGTGGTTGGGACAGCTAAACAATGTAAGGCAATGCTATAAGTTGGAAGATAACATTGCGCGTGCATTAATATGTAGCACGATGAGAGGCAAAGCGCAGGAATGGCTTCAACTAAATTCATCGTTTTTAATTGGAGCGGTAGATAATTTAATTTTAAATATCAATCAGATGTTTAAAAACAAAATGTCAAAATTAATAATTCGTCAAAAATTACAAGATCGTTTGTGGCAAGCTGGAGAATCTTTTACCATTTATTACAACGAAAAACTCAGCTTAGCAAATATTATAAAATTAGACGATGATGAATTTATTGAGTACTTAATTAACGGAATTCCAGATATAAATTTACGGAACACAGATAGATTGCATAGTTTTGCATCAAAAGCAGAGCTTTTACAAGCTTTTTGTAACGTGGAGTTATCTACACCAGAAAAATTAAAGCAAGGCGACAACTCCATGGACTCGACGAAACGGTATGTAAAGTGCTACAACTGCAACAGCAAAGGGCATATAGCATCTGAATGCAGAAAACCAAAAAGAGAAAACGTATCATGCTATGCATGCGGCGAGCTGGGACATTTAGCGAAAGATTGTAATATGTATAAGAAAACAAAGAACGAGGATGGGAAAAACGAATCTGTAAGATATTTAAAAATTATAATAAGGACTGAAAATAGATTCGGGTAGCCCCATCAGTATTATTAAGAAATCCTGTGTTCCTAATGAAATAAATATTGAAGAAAATGAAATTGGAAGCTATGTTGGAATTAATCAAAGTAAATTGCGAATATTTGAAGAAATAAAATGTTCAGTAATTTTTAATAAATAATAAAGTTGTGTTTCTAATACTGATGGTTGTAGACAACGAATCTATGGGATGTTCAGTCATATTGGGAAGAAATTTTCTACGACAATGTAAAGCTAAGTTAGTGATATCGGATAGTGAAAATGAATTTGTAAAAAATTGTAACGAAAATGCTGTCACGTTAATGTAAAGAAAACAATATACAGAATAAGATGTTAGAAAAAGAAAAGATCAAGGGAGAAATAGGGGTTATTAATGTAGGTGCTTTACAAACAGGCGCAGATGATATCGAAATATTTGAAAGGCAAACGTTATTAATTGATTTTGATGTAGGGAATTCGGGGTTTGAGATTAATAATGATTTAAGTGTTGGACAAAAAAAAATTTAAAGAAATATTTGAAGATAGGCACTAGGCCTGTGCGCCCAAGCGAACCTATAATAAAATGTGAAATGCGCTTGACAATAGAAGACCAGAAGCCATTTAACTATGCACCTAGAAGACTCTCATACGCGGAAACACAGAAAGTACACGAAATTTTGGACGAATTTTTAGAAAACTGGATTATACGTCCTAGTGAGTCCAAATATACTTCGCCAATAGTTTTGGTAGAGAAGAAAACGGGAGGAATACGAATGTGCGTGAACTATCGGAAGCTTAATAAAATCACTGCTAAGTATAAGTACCCTATGCCATTGATAGACGACCTGTTGAATAGATTAGCAAGTAAATGTTTTTTCTCCAAGTTAGATCTTAAAAATGGATATTACCATGTTTATATGCATGAGGATTCAATTAAATATACTTCTTTTACAACCCCACTGGGGCAATACAAATTCCTTAGAATGCCGTTTGGTCTAACAAATGCACCATTTGTGTTTCAAAACAGAGTGTTTGAAGATATGGTGAGAGAAGGTAAGGTCACAATTTATCTCGATGATATTATCGTTGCAACAAGGGACATCGACGAACATATGGAAATACTAAAAGAAGTTTTTAGATGACTAGTAGAAAACAAGCTGGAGTTAAGACTAGATAAATGCAGTTTTTTCCAAAAGGAAGTAAAATATTTGGGATATATGATATCAGGAAAAGGAATAAAGGCCAATAAGGATGGGTTGATAGCAATTCAAAATTTTCCGGTGCCGGGTAAAGTGCAATCAAGATGTTCAGAGTTTTCTTGGGATGTGTTCTTATTTTAGAAGGTTTATAAAGGATTTCTCGATCAAAGCGAAACCGCTTTATGATATAACGAGGAAAGATAGAAAACTTGAATTTTGTAAAAATGAGTTAGAAACTTTTAATATGTTAAAGGAGAAATTGGTAGGTGCACCAGTTTTGGCCATATATGACCCAAAAAGATGAAACAGAATTACATTGCGATGCGAGCTCCATAGGATTTGGTGCTATATTATTGCAAAGAAAAGATGACAAAGAGATGCACCCAATTTACTATTTTTCGAAAAGGACAAAGGAAACAGAATCTAGATATCATAGTTTCGAATTGGAAACGTTGGCAATCGCATTACACAAAATATATTTACAGAGAATATATTTACAGGGCATTCCGTTTAAAATTGTTACAGACTGTAATTCTCTTGCTCTCACGCTTAGCAAGAAGGAGTTAAATCCTAGGATTGCAAGATGGGCTCTAGAACTTCAAAATTATGAATACAAGCTAGAACACAGGTCAGGATCAAGAATGAAACATGTTGATGCATTAAGTAGGTGTAACACAATATTGATGATAGCAGACAATACATTTGGAGATAATTTAATAATATGTCAGAGACAAGAATGAGAAGTAAAAGAAATAAAGGAAATACTGAGTAAAAAGGAACACTCATTGTATGAAATGAGAAATGGTGTAATTTATAGGTAAATAAGGGGTGATTTGGTATTTTACGTGCCGGAGGCGATGGAAGAACATGTACATAAAATGTACAGCATACTCTAGTAAAAATGGTAAAAGAGAAGGATTTGTATACAATATTCCAAAGGGAAATGTTCCATTTCAAGTAATACATATTGACCATTATGGTCCTATTAACAGCAAAGACTCAACAAAAAGGCACATTCTAGTAATAGTGGACGCATGTACAAAGTTCCTAAGATTATATCCAACAAAAACAACTAAATCTAAGGAGGCTTTAGATGTGCTCAGAGATTATTTTAGAGCATATAGTAGACCGGCTTGTATAGTATCGGATAGAGGTACATGTTTTACCTCCGAAGAATTCTTACGTGAAACAATGTCACACATATAAAGGTTGCAACCGGTTCTCCACAAGCAAACGGCCAAGTGGAGAGAATAAATAGATTTGGGACGAATGATATGTAAAATAACAGACGCGGAGAAAAATATTCCTTGGCACAAGTTTTTGACAGAAGTTGAACATGCAATGAGCAATACAATACACAGAGATATAGGGCAGTATCCAAGCAGAATGTTGTTCGGGATAGAACAAAAGGGTAAACTGATTGTTTAAAAGAAAATGTAATAGAAAATGATATTCAATGTAAGGATAGAAACGTTGAGGAAATACGAAGTAAAGCTGAAGATGTACAGAAACAGGTTCAACAGTGTAATAAATTCTACGTAGGCGGAAAAAGGAAAAGCGCAAATATATATGGACAAGGAGACTATGTTATGATAAAAATTTTGATCAGATTGCGGGAGTATCAAGTAAATTAATTCCTAGATTTAGGGGTCCGTATAGAATTGTAAAAGTATTAGAAAATGGCAGATACTGTTTAACAGATATAGAAGGTTTTCAAAGAACACAAAGACCCTACGAAGGCATCTGGGCAGCACATAATATGAAACCATGGTTAAGAGTTACAAAAGCAAAGGGCGTGACAAAGGAAATTAAAAGGGATGAAAAGAGATTACCTACTATTAAGATAACAAGAAGCAGGTCAGCTAAGGATCAGGGGATCCTTAATGTCAGGACGGCCGAGCTGTAGGATTAGTCTAGTGCAGCATAAGTAGCAGTAGCATTATTAAGGGGTAATCTGCTGTAGTAGTATGTAAGAAATTGATATGAACACTTATTCTAAATTGTTACCCTTCACTGTAATTTTAACTACTCTTGTTCTTATATTTTTATATATTTACGTAGATTTAAGTTCTTTTGTATACTCTTAAGTTTAAAGCAACAGGACAGCTGTTAAGGTAATGTTAATAAGAAAGAAAATAATAAAGGCAGTCTCTGCATAGACATTGAGCTAACCAGACTAATATATTAATTTACTTAATTCACTGTCAATTTCGTATGGAATCTTTCCTTTTATGTAATTCGAAACATTCCTATTGTTTCTCAACCAAAACTCATATATTTCAGAATTTTTGAACCCTAGTGTTTCTACAAAAAAAAAATGTTAAAGTCGTTCAGGAGCAGTCAAATGCATACACTTTTACCATGACATAAAAGTTGAGTATGCATGTATGTATGTATTTATTTAAAATACTTTTTATAATTTCTTGACAATATAAAATATAAAACAATTTTCAACATTTTCATAAAAAGGTACAATGTTTAAAGTTTAATTTTACAACGTTATTAATACAAATGTTGTGATATATTGGTTTTTACAAATTGTATACATTTACGATTAAAATTTTTAATATTCTCTTCATTTTTGGCATTTTGTGGTAGCAAGTTGTATAAATTTAGGCCCTTGTAAAATAGTGATCGCTGCATAACATTAGTTGACACACGCTGTATCCTAAAGTCTTGTGCGTTTCTCAGGTTTTATGGATGTATTTGTCCAACATATTCTAATTGCTCACATAGGTACATAGGCGCCTTACCCATCTTCATTTTTTGTATAAAATTTAGCGTGTTAAGTTCTAGTCGTTGTTTTATATTTAGCCAATGCAGTGTATTTAACATAAGTGGGATTGATGTGTATCTATTGCATTTCAAAATTGATCCCATCGCCGTATTTTGTAATTTCTGAAGTCTTGATATTTGTGTTTCAGTACAGCATGTATTTAATATTGTAGATCCATATTCAAAGTGTGGTTTAATTAGGACATTGTAAATATTAATAGCGGTTAACGTAGAGACTTTACCTCGGAGTCTCATAAAAAACCCGATCTTTTTTCCTATTTTCTTACACATATAGTCAATATGCTCTTTAAACTTTAAGTTCGTGTCAATTATAAACCCGAGATATTTAATACTTTTTACTTTTTCTATTTCTATATTATTTATTCTTATTACCAAGTCACTGTTCATGTTTATTTCCATTAATTTAGTTTTGCTTTCATTTAGTTTCAACTTATTCATTTTTAGCCATTCATTCACTTTTGTTAAATCGTGGTTTAGTCTAAACTGACATTGCTCCTCATTTTCAGCTTCCGTAAATATCAGAGTGTCGTCCGCATAAAGGACCATTTCACATTTCTCTAATATATTTGGCATGTCGTTTATATAAATTATGAACAATAACGCGAATCGAAACCTTGTGGAACACCGAAATCGTTAGTTATTGTATTGGATTTTACGTTATTTACTTTTGTTACTTGTTTTCTGTCCGTTAAGTACGTTTTAAACCATTTTAGTTCCGTTCCTCTTACACCATATCTATACAACTTTCGGAGTAGTATTTGTCTATTTATAGTCTCAAAAGCTCTTTTAAAGTCGAAAAATATTGCAATTATTTTATTATTTTTAACTGCATTTTTCCATCTATGTATTACATAATTAACCGCGGTTTCACATGAGTACTTTTTTCGAAACCCCGACTGATATTTAGAAAACAGCTCATTTTGCTCCATATATTTTTCTAATTTTGCCTTAACAATTTTTTCAATTATTTTTTCGCATGTTTTTCATGTATTTGTTGGTCGATATTCTTCACATTTTTTTGTTTTATAAACCTTTTCAATTGGAGTCACCATTGTCTCTTTCCATGTCTCTGGGAATACTCCGGTTTCAAACGACTTATTAATTATATAAAGCAGTGCGGGTCCGTTACATTCCAATTGTCTAATATTATTTTGATTGTCACTTTATTGAAATCTGGTTTATTCTTTGAGTTTTACATGTGTCTTTAAGCTCTTGCATATTTATTGTACTAAATTTAAATCTAGAATTTATCACCGGAATTTCATTTATGTAATCCATATCATCTATACTATCGCTAATTGACTTAATACTGCTGATAAAGAAATTATTAAATTGATCAGCAATTTGATACTTATCTTTGTATTCTACTTCCTTAAAAATCACAGATTGTATTACAGATTGGTTCTTTTTTAGTATTAGATTTTTAATTTCTTTCCACATTGTTTTTTGATCTTTGGCATTGTTTATTTTTCTTTCAATATACTTATTTTTTTAAAAATTTTAGTTATATAAGTATTTCTTATCGTTTTATACCTATTCCATGTTTCATTTGAATTCAATAACTTGGCTATTTGATAATTTTTTCCTGTTTGAGCTGTCTTAGCTGTGTATTGAACCACTTATTTATACAACTTTGACCTCGTATTATTTTTTTGTTGGTAAACTTTTGTATTGTTTCTTCGATCATTGCGTCAAAAAAAAACTATATTATTATTTATGTGGTAAAACTCATTCAGATTGAAGCGCAATGTTAATTCTATATTAAATGTATTTTTATTATATTTAAAAGTTACTATTTCTTTTTGCTGTACGACTTCTAGTACTCTCATTTCACATGCTATTGTTATATCAAGTGCTTCGTGGTCCGATATTTTATTATTCATATTACAATTCACTGATATTTTATCTTTGTTAATCACAACGTAGTCTATTATTGTTCTTGTATTTATAGTTACTCTTGTGTAATCATCAACTATTTGTTTGAGTCAATTATCATAAAATATACTTTCCATCTTTTGTTTGTAAAGTCCATTACTTGACCAGTCTATGTTGAAATCTCCTACTATTATTGTATCACAATTGTATTTATATACATATCTTCCACAAAATTTTCAAAGTGCTCACAAAATTCTGCTTCACTATAACTAGGAGATCTATACACCCCTGCTATTATAAAATAGTTATTTCCATATTTCATTGTGCACGCATTTAACCAGAACTTTGAATTATTGACTTTTTCTAAAACTTTTTGAACTTTCCAATTTTTTTATAATAGATTATAATACCGCCAGTTCTTGTTGAATCAGACAATGTCATAATTTCTCCATAACCTTTTATTGATATTTCATTCTCATTTATATAGCACTATAAAATCTGGTTTGTAATTTTCTGCCATAATTTCCACCTGATTAAAATTATTTATTCGTCTTTTTTTACAGTTCAGTTTATTTTGATAAATCGGACATTCTCTGTTCATGGTAAAATGATTTTCATCTAATCCCATATTAAGTCTTTTATTTATTTTTACGCAGTTAATACATCTCTCAATTTTTTCTCTATCACATTCTTTATGGCTATGGTTTCCATGACATTTCAGACATGTTTCATCATTTCTGCAGTCTTTGGCGATATGGTTATACCCATTACATTTATAACATATTATTACATCAGTTCCATCGAATACTCTACATTTTTCCCACCCGACGTTAATTTTTTGCACTGATATTAGTTTATTGTACGATTCGTTATCTACGTGTAACTTTGCGTTGTAAAGAATTTTATTATTCCTTTTGATCTCATATAATTTCTTAATTTTCATTACTGACTTATTTAATATTGGATTTTGTTTCTTTATTCTTTCGATTAATTCATTTTCCGAATATTTAAATGTAATACCCGTTATTGAAACACACATTTCTATAGGGTTAGGTACCTTAATTTCGTACGCTTCACTCGTTATCTACATATGATCACATGTAAATAGTTCCAATCGTATATCATGACATTTTTAGTTTTACTCCACGAACTCCTCAGAATTTCACAAAAATATACACACAAAAAACCACCAAAATAAGTACGAAACACAAACATTTAGCAAACTATATTTGTATATAGTTAAAATAATCACCTCGAGTATTACAACTCATATTTATAAATTTTGTTTACAAGAATGTAGTATTAAAATAACAGTTTTTAATTTTATAAAAATTTTACTGCTTCACTTGTATTAACACATACTAAAAAATATGTAAACATTAACAGCTGTTTGTACATAAATAGGGTTGCCAACAGAAACAAATTTTTTTATTTTTTTCTTATCAATATGTTGGGTATTAGCACCATCAAAATACATAAATGTTAAACATGTAAAGTTGAAAAATTTACTTTTTGAGGCTAAAATCGCGATTTTAGTGCAGCGTTCTGCAAGTTAAAGTGCTTGAAGAA
>OX637537.1:15724473-15747729 GCA_951800035.1 Linnaemya tessellans
ATTGTTAAATATGTGTATGAAAATAGCTTCCCTTTGCAATGTATTAATACTAATAGTTGCAATTATACTTAGTGTTTTATATTTTTTTGCTAATATTTGTTTAATAATAACTAAGTTAGACACAAAATGTTTAACATGTTCAAAAACTCAACCAACAGTAGATGAACATTAAGGCGGCGGCTCAAGAAATTACAAAATTGTGTATGCGGCCTAACGCCGCACTCGAAACTTTTAAACTTCGCCCTCTGTAAGTGACATTGAAAGTTATATAGCATGGTTACAGTATTTTCATGGATACAACTGGAATGAAACAGTTTTTCATAACATGAACGGGAATCGCATTTTGTGTAAATGTGAAAAGTGTTATGAAAAGTTTATATGAAAACGAAAATGAAAAGTTTTTTTTCATTTCACGTTTTCACAGAACCAGAATTGACCCCCTGGAAACCAGATTTCAGTCGCTAGAAGCAGTTGGACGAATCCAAAACTCATCAAAAATAACTATGTCGGCAGCAACCACATCTCATGATACCTACACTTTCAATTTATGCGGCAATGGAAATCATCTGGTGTGCCACAAGATTTACCGGAGGCAATTAAACACTGCAACGTATTGATGTATGCTGACGACGTTAAGATATTTTTAAGTATTAAGCAGCCAGCTGATCATCTTTTACAGAATGACCTGGATAATTTTTACAAATGGTGAAGTTAAACTTAAAAAAATGTAAACATCTAAATTTTTCAAGAGTTCGTGGTTCTGTATTTGCTTACAAGTTCGATTTGTACTGCTTAGACACTGTTGAAACATTTATGGATTTGGGCATATTCTTAGACTCAAAACTAAGTTTTGTCCAACATATAACGATGTCTGTGAACAAAGCACGTAGCGTTTTAGCTTTTGTGAAACGATGGTCGAAGGAATTCAACGATACTTTCATAACAAGACAACTATACATATCACTCGTAAGGCCAATTCTAGAGTATGGTTCCATCATTTGGGATCCTTACTACCAAATACATATAGATCGCATTGAGTCTGTTCAAAAACAGTTTCTTATTTTCTGCTTAAGAAACATTTACCATGACCTTACTCAACTTCCGCCGTATTCAGGCTGTAATTAACCTGCGTACTTTAAGAAGCCAGAGAATAATGCTCAATGTAGCTTTTTCTTTTAACTTAATAAATGGTAGAATCTGCTCCGAGTTTTTATTGAGCAATGTCACGTTTAACATTCCACAACGCTCATTATGATCATTTCAACTTTTTTGTGTTAGAACTTTTCGTACCAACTTTGTTATGTCTGATCCACTAAGAAGATTATGTTGTTGCTTTAAAGAAAGGTATAATTTTATAGATTTTTCATTAGTTATATATACTATTAAAAGGAATATAATACTATTTTTAAATAACTAAATTTTAATAGCAGATTCCTGGTTTATTGTAATAATATAGTTTGTAAGGAATTGATCCATAAACTAAATAAACTTTTTATAATTTTTAATTTTTATAATCAGTTGTATCATTGCAAACAATTCTTATCGAAGTCAGCGGCCAAGCGATTAAAATGGATTCAACAGAAGCAACTATATGTCAACTGTTTCAAGCTTGGTCACATAGTAAAACATTGTACAAGTTGTGGTACAATGCCATAATATACACAACGCGTTAGTGGACATAGAAACAAATACACAGAACCCAAAACCTGTATCTTCAACAATATTACCACTAGAAATAAACCTCCAACAACATATGTACCAGCGCCTCCAACAGTAGCGTCAGCTCAGATTACTGGGAGCGGGAAAGGTTACGTCCTGCCGGCAACATCACGCATAAATCTCAGAGCAATATTGGATGCGGGATCACAAATCAATATTGTGATAAACGACTTATAAATCAAGTATCCATCAAGCCCACAGAAACATCCTTATCCATCGATGGTATAGGCAATCAATCACGCAGAACAAATCAACGCATCATCGTAGGTCTTAATTCCTCTACAAATAGCTTCAGCAAAAGGCTAGAAACTTTCGTACTTCCCAACATTATTAAAATTCAACCTTCTGAAGACTTCAACTGCACATCCTGGCGAATCCCAGAATATATGTAACTAGCAGATCTACAGTTTAACAACGTTGACATTTCATTGGGCGCAGAGTATTACCATGATCTAATAATTTCCGGTAATATTAACATATGACCGGAACTACCATCCTTAAGTAACACAAGGCTAGGTTAGGTTGTTAGTGGAAGGCTAGGGCAAAGCTCCAATATGTGCAATAAATATTAAAGCCAACCCAGACACAAACGAACTCATTGAACGATTTTGGAAAATAGACGACTTTGAGTTAAACAACAGTCTCACTGAGGAAGAAAGGAGATGTGAAAGACACTTTGTCCAAACTAATATAAGAAACTCTGCAGGTCGATTCGTAGTCGATTCGTGAAGACCCAAGTTGTTTAGGCAGCACTAAGAAGCTTGCACTTTTAAGATTTATAGTAATTGATGCTTCTGCAAAATCCTCGACAGACCTCTCTCTTAACGACATATTAAACGTGGGCTTTAAAACTCAGGGCGACCTCTTCGGCATGCTGCTACGATTTCGACTGCCATGGTTTGTTTTCTGTATCGATATAAAAAATATGTACGGGCAAATTCTAGTATATCCGGCAGACCGAAACATGCATTTAATATACTGGAGGAAGAGTCCAAGGGAAACAGTAAAAACATATAAGGTCAATACTGTAACTTATGTAACTTCTGCAGCCCCATATTTACAACAAAATACACTCAGGTCTCGTTTTACGCGATAGATGCGTTCCAAAATAATCGCATAAATCAAATTCGCATAAAACGATACTCTAGTTTCATATAAAAACTAATAATTCGTCCCAAAATTCTGAAAAATCGCATAAATTCAAATTTTAGTTAAAAAATCAAAACTAAATCGCATAAAAAATATCAACATAAATATATTTATTTTACAAAATGAAATTTTTTTGTTGGGTGGTTAAGCAATGGCTATATGCATTTCATTGGTGCTTTACCAAATCGTCAGTAGATTTCAACAACAGTTTTAAAGAGTTTCAAACCTCTTATCTTATGTAAAGACCTAAAAACCACTTGAGAACTCACAAATGAAAATGACTAATCATATTGTAATCATATGGCGAAATATCATTTTTATATAATCCAAAAAAGAATATGGAGTGTATATTCACTTAGTCATTCCGTTTGTAACGCAGCGAAATATCCATCTGAAACCCCATAAAGTATATATCGCTCATTTGCTGCAAGAACGGCATAACTCAACATTCGTGATTTTTGAGTTAATAATACAGAAAGATTGGCAAATTTCATGTTCTATCTTGTATAAAATACTCATTTTGATATCTTGCAGGCAGAACGCGTGAGAGGAGTATATGCCGTTATTTCTATTCCTACGTTTCGCTCTTCTTGTACTCACAACAACGACACATCGTTAGTTACGCCACAGTCGTTAAGGTGTGAACATCGTTTTGTTTTCGAAAAGAGCGACATAATTTGCGTTGTGCCTTTATAAGTGCAAAGGTAAAATGTGTTTTAAGTAGTAAAAATTCTTATATACTGTCATATTTTGTGTTGTGACTGTTTTGTTGAAAAAAATCATCTGATTACAAAAAAAAATTTTCGCATTAAGAACGACACATTTAAGTTTACTACACTACTATCAATGAACTTTAGCAGCAATAACGTCATAACTCAAAGTATAAACGATTTTCCATCTAAAAACAATTATTAAAAATTTTTACTCTCCTTTTTTTTATAAGGATATATTCTATATAAGTTGATTTACAAGATGATATCAAAATATTTACATTTATTAATTTTTCTTCAGAGCTATAGTCAATTGAACCCTTAAAACGTATTTATCTCAAAATCGAAAATTTTGAGTTATGCCGTTCTTGTTGATCAGTGATGCAATCTAAGACGATCTGAGCATGTCCGTCCGCCCGTCCATCCGTCTGTGGAAATCACGATTCAGTCCAAACGAAAAGAGCTAGACTCTTGAAATTTGGTATAAATATATCTTTTTTTTTTTTTTTTTTTTATCTTGGACCAGCACTCAGGGGATGACCCCTATATATGCAAGGCATTGCGCCGGAACTGAAAACGAGGGGATAGTATTGAGGGGACAGATTAGGAAAGATGAGAAGATAGACAGTTGTTTTTGTAGCTATTTCAACCTTTTACTTCGCCGGCTAATTTTTGCTACAGGGCCGGCGAAGGTGGGTGCTGTTACTCTGCTTTTTAGTACATGATAGTGTCGGTCGCTGCCAATTATGTTCAGTGATCAGTGACTATGCCTTCATCATTGAAACAGGCTGACAACAACTAACACAACCACGCACTAATGCTGATCAGAAGAATTCAACACAATATTTCATGACTCAGCGAGGGCTCGAACTCACGACCCTCCGCTTCATAGTCTCGTGTTCTACTACTTCAGCCACCAGCACCAAGGATAGCACGGGTTTGGGAGATGGGCTAAATCGGGCAAGAGGGAAAAAAGTTCCCCTAAGAAGAACTAAACCAATCTCTAAAAAACAACATAATTTTTAAAGTTTTTTTGTAATTTTGTTAAGCAAATGATATATTTTTATATTAAAGAAGGTCCAACGCGTTAAACTTGAAGCCACAAAATAAAAAATAATAATTTTTGGACCCCGCCCTCTTTAGGGGGCGTTATATATGCAAAAATAGTGTAAAAATTTAACAAATAGTTTTACTTTAGCCTACATTCTTTAAAAGTAACATTTTTAAGCTTTAACGACGAAGCTGAGACGTAACCTGGTACTACTCTGCTCCACCCCCTCCTCCCCCTTTGCCACTAGATGACCCTATCACAAAAAAAATTTAAATTTTTTAATTTATTTTTAGGGTTTTATGACAAAGGTGAAATGTCTCCCCCACAGCCCTTGCCAGACCGACCCCGCCAAAGTACAGTTTTAATACCCTCCAAAGAGTTTTAAAACTCCCATAAAGTGTGTATATTATTGATCAGTGATGAAGTCTATCACGGTCTAGCAATGTCTTATTTTTGAATCCCGCGCCTTTTAGTGGTCGTTGACGTACGATATTATATAAAGGAACTCTGTCCCACCAAGTTAAACATTTTAAATTTACTTACTAAATATTTATAGGGTATTTAAGATTCGACCCGTTCGAATATAACGATACTTGTCATCACTAGAATTTATCTCGTAAATAGGGGATGAGATCAAAGAATTTTTAGGGGCTTCAGTCGTTTCTTTTCTTGAAAAATAATTTGTCATTAGACTTAGCGATTTTGAATTTTTAAGTTGCTTATGCAATTCTTCATATCCGGAAAAGAGATCAGTCAGTCCGCTTTGAATCTTTCATAATCAGGATCCACAGTAAGAACTTGGTTTTGTAAGGCATTAACTGTGCTAATAACATCACTTTTTTTGAAGTGAAGTGTTCGATAGTTTCTTCGGAATCACTGTCTTCACTATCCGTTTTTCTCAGTTCTAATAACTGAGCTAATAACTTCGTCGTCGGTTAATGGCTCTTCTGCTAAAAGTTCTTCCAAATCATCAAATTCATCTCCTCCTATTTCATGAGCTAGATCTATAATTTCATTTGCCAGTGTCGGTATTTCCCCACCAGTACTTCTAACAACACAATCTGGCCATATAGTTTTCCAGCATGCATTTAATGTTTGTGGTAGCAGTTTAGATATCGCTGATGCTGCCAGGATAATACAATCCAAAATTGTAAATTTTTTCCAAACTTCACTTAACGTAAGTGATTCATTTTCAATTTTTTATGTAGAATTTTTTAAAAGTGGAAATTATTCCTTGATCTAAAGGCTGAAGAATGCTAGTTGTGTTGGGTGGAAAAAATTCGATTTTAATGTTTGGATGTTTCAAATGAGGATGGCCGAGTGCACGGTCTACAATCAGCAAAACTTTAAACTCAAGTCCTTTTTCCTTCATATAAGATTAAACTTCATACAATTTTAAAGCCTTTTCTGTGTACATGTTTCCGCTAACAGGAATTTTCTTTTTCGTTAAATCTTCAATCTATATAACGAGAGCTTTTTCCACTTTTTCTATTAATGTGTCTCTTGAGTAAGAAATATATTTACTGCTTAGTTTTGTGCCTGAAATTACGGATTTTCTTATTGAAACCTGATTTTTTTAATAGCTCGAAATGTTGTTTCTCCTAGTTTATATTCCTTTCCAAGTGCAGTATATTTTGTTCCTTTTGAAATGGAGTCTAAAATTTCAATTTTTGTTTCCAGGGATACCGTTTGTCTCTTTTTTTATTTTTTCCCATTGTAATACCCTAAATGATAAACAAGCCCCTAGGAAATAAAAAAGCCACCAAAATTTATGAATTTTGCATTTACTTTTTCCCAAAGTGAAATGTTTATTAAAGTTAAAAATTGATTTCTATTTGAATGTTACAGCAATCGAATCGGTCACTCACTGCACTGTAATTAAACAAATGAATCACCTAATAAAATAAGGATTCTCACAACACGAATGCGTATCAACTATGCACACAAAAAACACTGCAGCGTGATTAAAAAAACACTACCTAATATGAAGGGAAATCCCCAGTTTGTTCTTTCAATAATAACACTCATACACACTACGTATCGTTTACGCATAGATAAAAAACCACAAAATAAAACAAAGTGTAACGACTATATACCTATAAGTGATGCAAACTTGACTTAATTTAAACACGGTAAAAAAAAAAGCCTAAAAGCATCTAAAATTAAAAAAAATATATAAAAAAAAATCTGTCATTTAAAAATCGCATATATTTGAATCTGTATAAAACGGGACCGGAGTGTACCTACACCAGTTAGCAGACAAAAACATGGATATATGTATATCCACTGGGTGCTGAAACACTAAGAGTACAGCAGTTGAAGCGCAACAACTAACTAGATTGCTACAAGAGGCTGGTTTTAAGCTGAGAAAATCGTGCGCAAACTATCCGCAGCTACTATCTGTAATCCACCCTGAAGATATAGAACTGAATCTAGACTTTGATAGTCAATTTTGGGATTAATATGGAATCCTAAGACAGACTTATTCTGCCAAAAGGCAGATATTAAAAAAAACGAATCACATAGGACGTAGTACGAATATTTGACCCTATGGGTATCGCTGGTCCAATAGAGGTGGCCGCAAAAATTTTCACCCAATAGCTATGGAAGCTGGAACTATCGTGGAATGATGCACTTCCAGAAAATCTTCACGTATATTGGTCGTCACTCCGGCAAAATTTGAAACATATAAACAATTTATCTATCAAGGGACATATTTTTGATGCATCAGAAAAGGCGTATGGTGCCACAGTCTACATAGGTTGCAAATTATAGGATGGTCGAATCATAGTTAGATTGTTATGTTCGAAATCATGAATTGCACCCTTAAGGAAGGTAAGCTTACTAAGATTAGAGCTATGCGCTGCCCTCCTTGGCACAGAACTTACCAGGAGTTTTAAAAGGTAAATACGCACTGAAAACACCCCAACATACTTATTGTCGGATTCAGAAATAGTTCTTCACTGGATTAAATCGTCAACATCTTCACTTCTTACATTCGTCGCCAATCGGGTAAGCAAAATTCAAGAGCAAACAATAAACATTAAATGGACACATTCTGGCTCGAAGCAAAATCCAGCTGAAGTGATCTCTCGAAGTTCAAGACACGAAAGGCTGCGGCCTAAGGAATTCAATTAAACTTATCCACCCACCCTTCCGAAGAATTCAAAGTAAACACTACATTTGCTCTATCTACAGTCCACCTGGATTAGAAGAGCTAATCTACAAAATTCATACTCATGATTTAATCAGCATTTTTCAAAGAATACGCAAATCGGTCAATAAGCATAACACGCACCCCTAAAGAATTCACGTCAGCAACGAACATAATAATCAAAGATATTCAAGCACAGAATTCAAACCTAAACTCAACACGTTAAAGAAGAAGCTGAACTCGAAAAATAAAGTCCAATAAGTGATTTAGTTCCCTTTCTGGACGATAATGGTATTATAAGGGTTGGGAAAGGTTAGAGGACTCGCTAAAAATTTCATAGGGGCTCGTAATCAGCTTAAGGAGCTCAATGACGTTCACAGGGCACAATCGTAAGATCTTGCAGCAACAGTGAGTTCGAGTTCAAGTTTATACCGCCTAGAGCACCGCATTTCGGAGGATTAAGGGAGGCAACAGTTAAGTCCGCTGATTATTGCTAGTATGACAATAGCTTCACTTAGATACGACGAATTAGAAACTGTCATCGTTAAAATTGCAACCTTAACTCCTGGTAATTTTTTAATTGGAGAACCACTTGCGGCCCAAATAGACTTAAGAGTTCATAGGGTTGAACCAATCACTGCCCAAAGGACGGAATCTTGTTTCCCAGCTTAAACACGAATTTTGGAAGCGCTGGTCATTGGAATATCTAAACCATCCCCAAGAAAAACGAAAATAGAAAGCATCATCCGAAAATACAAGGGAGGGAAAACTGGTAATAATCTGCCTGTTATGCAATGGACATTAGACAGAATTCTTAAGACTTATCAGGGAAACGATGGCAAGACCGATTCATAAGTTGGCTCCGTTACTGCACGAGGACGAATCGGCAGAAAATGAAGCATCTAACTCTACTCGCCAATCACCAGAAAATGAAGCGTCCAATTCTACTCGCCCATAACCATCGGACAAAGCAGATGTTCCACCTATCAAAAGGGCAAAAACTGACATCAACTCAATTGTTCACACAATGATCATAACAATTCTTTCTTCCGAGTTGTCATAAGCAATAACATCAATATAACCAATGTTTGCTCTAACCCAGGGTTATATTTCGAAGGAATAGGAACCGAAGAACCTATTACGGCTGAATGGAAACTCATGGTATACTATGCTTAGCACAATGTCTGAGCTAAACGCATTTCAGTCCGGCTCATTCACCCAACAGCAGTTATGTTCATCCAATAAACACCCAGTAATATGCAACAAGTTGGTAAACAATTCAAATATTCAAATCAAAAAAGATTTAGTAGAGTCGAAGGTGCTTTTTGTCACTATCAGAAGAAAGAGAGGCGCAATCAACATTTTAGGATATGTGGCAAGGTCATTATTTGATGTTTTGGACTCAGACTATGCAACTGAAATGTCAAGATTCAAGGACGAAACAGACTATCTTTTTCAATTACTTAAAAACTAAACGTCTATCAATAATTCGCAATTTCCCACCAATTAATTTACTTGCGGTTGCGCGTGTAACTCAGTTGCTGAGTTTGTATTTTCCCATCGAACAGTCGATGAAATGTTGCGGCTCGTGTCGGCTCAAGTTACATGGTTTGAAATTGCTAGTGGTGCAGTTTTGCTGTTGGCACGTTTGTTATTGAACTTCTTAGATTTGTTGACACTTTGTATGTGCAATATTTGTTGTTGTCATTTGTACGGTGTTAACTTATATATATATACATATATATATATATATATATATACGTACATCTATATATATATATATATATATATATATATACGTACATCTATATATATATATATATATATATATATATATACACACACATATATATATATATATATATATATATATATATATATATCTATTAGAGCGGGTCAATTTGTATGGGACGGAAAAAATGAAAAAATCGCATATGCGGGAAGTAATCTACGAACAATTCTAAGAAAATTTGCCTAAGAAACTATGTGTGTAAAATCGATTCGGATGCCGCGATTTTTAAAGGGAAGTTTCATATTCAGGTTATAGAAAATTTTGTTAGAAAAACTTAAACAGATAGCTTATTTATGAGTGTGAGGGACCCACTGAGGGTAAAAAAACGCTAAGTTTTCTTCTAAACCCTTTGTTTTTACTTCTTATTTTTAAAGTACACTTATCCCTCGATTTACACAATACTTTTTTTAAGGTGTTAATCGAGGGAAAGGTATACTTTTGTTTGTTGACCATATATTGAAATAAAACTAAAATTATCCTTTAAGTTTTCTACGATTTATTGTTTTATTTGCAGTTATTAATTTAGCAATAAAATCAGAAAGAATAAAATAAATTTTAAGTGTATTGTTATTAATACAAAGTTAGTTTCTAGATTTGAAAAAAGAACTAAATAACTAAGTTTTTAAGTCCTGCCTGCTTTCCAAGCGTGGATTTTTTTTTCGACTAACATCAGTCACAGCCATAATACTTTCACGATTTTTTTCCGTTACGCGCCGAGAAACACTGGTTAAAAGTTTAACGCATCGTTCAGTTCCTTGAATGTGGCATGGAACTTGTGGGTCAGGAAGTGGTGGATCTTGAAATTCTAAATATTCCTTCAAATAGTCATACGGAATATCTCTTGTAATTGGTGGTTCTGATAAAATACTGTCATCATCTAAATCTATCATATTGAAATAATTGCAGCAGTCAAAATTAATTTTACATTTTTTGTACTCTCTAAGTTTTTCTGCATCGCAAAGTTTGTTACGGTAGTACAAAATTTTTTGTATTGCCTGGTCGCGTATTGATTTACGATCATCGTAAAGCATTGAAAGCATAACATTTTCTGGATGAGCAAAGTATGAGTTATTTTGAACTACAGAGTAAACAATTTGCCGCACATTCAAGGGAAGAAACTGTGTGAGGCGAATAAACTTAAATAAAAGCGTACTGCCGTAAATAACAGAATTGTAGTATTTGATGTTAAAGTACATGGGAACATAAACTCTCATTACGTACTCTGCTAGAGTTTTTAAGTAACTAGTGGGTGAACTTGTTGCGACGTACAATCGTAAAATTCTGCTGGCCTTGGTTAACCAACGGGAGTGCGCTACAGGTCCAGGCTTTATGTTAGCTAAGTCAACAGAAATAAAACCATTCGATATTGCTGAAGCCATTTGAAGCAAATACTTTACGTCATTAGATAAATCAAGCTTCCATTCGTCTGATGAAGAAGGTGGCATGTTCTCTAGCGGAATGGCTGTAAATTCAACAACCCTCTGAAAAAATTTTAAACTTTTTTTAATAAATGTTAAAAAAAATATTCTGGAAAAATTATTTTCCCACCATTTTCTCACAGCACGTAATTTGTTTACTAATTAAGCCGCTGGCAGTTCTTGGTCCGCTCGTTTTCGAAT
Source organism: Linnaemya tessellans (assembly GCA_951800035.1). Lineage (NCBI taxonomy): Eukaryota > Metazoa > Arthropoda > Insecta > Diptera > Tachinidae > Linnaemya > Linnaemya tessellans. Next base: position 15,735,668 of record OX637537.1, read on the forward strand.
TATCCAGAAATTCGAATAGGTGACGAAAAGGCAATTCATTAAAATGTAGGAGACATATAAACCAATGCAATGGTCTTCCCAATGCGATCTCGAAACGCCGTATTATGCCATTTGAAACGCCTGTGTTAGTGTTTTCTCCATCACTACAAATACCAATTAAATTATTAAAACTGAAACCTTTTTTGCTGAAAAACTCGCTAAGCTGCCTTTGCTTTGTTAAAGCATCTTCAGCTTGAACTGTAACATATCCTAATAGTTTCGAGTTCGGCTCTTTAAGGACGACTAAATGTGCTTCTTTAACCATGCTTTGGTGGTATTTGCCGTCAATTTTTTCCATTGTTAATGCGTCATCTTTTCTGCCATCAAATGAAAAGTAGCATAGGTTGGTGTCTCCTGCTTGACTCTTGCGTACTGCTTCCCGTCCCTTCATCTTTTCTCTGGCGACTTTATTTTTATCCATAATTATTAGGTCTCCAGTTTCATCTCTATAGTCAATATCCTTAAATAGAGCTGTCGCTAAACCTGAAGCTACTCTGTCAGATATGCCGAATCTGTCGCACATCATCGCGAAATTTAAAGCCGAGTACCTTTTGGTATAAGCTCGTGGTTTCGGTGAAATTAATACATCCTCAGATGGTGCACTTAGCTCTATAAGCTCCTCCACCTCCATGTTTAACTGGCTTGGTTGATATGTCGAATCATGACTCACTGGTAGGAAGGTTGCTATTGTTGATACTTGGTCAGAATGATTCTCTGGAATAGTCAGTTTTCTATCATTGTGTTGATCTAGCATAAAAAATGTCAACCTTTTTGGAATTTCTCCACATTTGCATTCATGTACTTTTAAATTACATTTGCATTTTCCAATGAAAAACAAATCATCAATCGATTCCACAAAACGATTTAATTTACTTTTAGTTTTTATTTCTCTTTGGTACTTTTCAATGAACTGGTTTAGTTTTAGTAAAATGTTTTTTTCATTCATAAGATCAATAAAAAGTCGATTCCATATTTCAGTTAATTTATTTAACACGTCAGCAGTGAAGTTCTTGTAAGCACACTTTTTTCCTTCTTTTTTTGCCTGGTAACCCAAGAAGAAATAATACTTTAATACATCACGCTTGCTTGGTAAGTTAAGGCCACTAAAATCTGCTGGTGGTCCAAAAATGCAAATATCTGGGGAAGCCATATGAGATATGGTAGATTCAGATGAAGAAGATGAAAAATTATTTTCCATTTTACTAGATTATAAATTTAAAATGCAAAATGGAATAGCCAATAAAAAAGCCGAACAGCGGAACGTTTTATTTTTTCACTCGCGTAGTTGAACTTAAATCACACAAATCTTAGTACTTATCACAATGTTTTGTTTTCCTTTTATTGAATATAAATTTAAAGATTCAAACGTTTATTGATTATAAAAACTTATTTATGAATTTAAAAATTTACTGAATAAAAATTAAAAAATTTTATCAACGAAAACTAGACTGTTAGAAAAAAATTGCAACTGCACTGTTTTTAATAAAAATAAAAACGTTAAAAAGGCACCACTTGTTCAAGCGATTTTTTAATTTAACGAACGAGCCTATCTATTAACACTTTTTTCTTAAATTTTTTTCTACTCTGGTCTTACTTTTCGTTAACGCTGGAAGCGATTTCTTTTTTAAAACTTCAGAATAGTTTTCAAAAAAGTTTTTCAATTCCTTTAAAGAAAAAACATGTGTAAAATTTTATTTCAAAATAAAAGTACTCTTAAAGTTTGCGAATTGATAAATATTACATTTTTGCGTTTTCAAATGCGAAAATTTCATTAATTTAATATACAGAGGAAATTTTTTTTTTACACTCTTCAAGGTTTTTACTCGCTGATTGCACTGATGTTACGATCGTAAAAATCGAATGTGTCATATCGTTCGTAATACCGGGAAACCACTGTACCACTTTTCAAAAAATTAAACCTTCCAATTATTGTCAAAAAGCTAAAAATATAAGTTTTGTACATGTAATTTACTTCTATGTAAACATATTTGATACAATTTTTTATACTACCTAAAACTAAATTTCCCCTTAAAAATCGCGGCATCCAAATCGGTTTTAGACCCATACTTTCTTAAGCAAAGTTTCTCAAAATGATCCGTAGAACATTTTCCGCATATGCGATTTTTCGAAAAAAAAATCGACCCGCTCTAATATCTATATATATATATATATATATATATATATGTACGTATATATATATATATATATGTACGTATATATATATATATATATATATATATGTACGTATATATATATATATATATATATATATATATATATATATATATATATATATATATATATGTACGTATATATATATATATATATATATATATATATATATATATATATATATGTACGTATATATACATATATATATATATATATCTATATGTACGTATATATACATATATATATATATATATATATATATATATATATACATATATATACATATATGTACGTATATATATATATATATATATATAAATGAAATTTATTTGTTGGTGGTTAAGCAATGTCTATATGCATTTCATTGGTGCTTTACCAAATCATCAGTAGACTTCAACCACAGTTTTTTTTCCAACAAATAAATTTCATTTATATATAGTGGTATTGTGACAACAATGTGTCAAATAAAAAGATTTCATAATATATTAATATATATATATATATATATATATATATATATGTACGTATATATATATATATATATATATATATATATATATATATATATATATATATATATATATATATATGTATATATAAATTGTTAACTTTTTCTTTATGTAAATTGTTAATTTTTCAACGGGCTTAAGTTCGAATCTGCATGACTGCAAATTATTTTTTGTTATTTTTTATTAATAAATGAATTTGTTTTTAAATTCTATTTATTATTTTATATTAAGATTGGAATATTAAAGAAAAAGTTCAACTAACAAAAAATTTATACATAATTTAAAACATTGCGGGGGCACGCGCACTTGTTCAAAGTAAATTGACAACTAAATTCAATTACTTGAACATAAATAACAAAGAAGCTTTACCTATCAGCAGCCGATGGCTCTGGAAAAAGCAAAAGAGATATTGGAATATTGGGAATATTAATCGTCAGGGTTGGGGAATTTTGTACTAACCAAAATGTAATAACTTAATAATATGAATGTGATAACTTCTCATATTCAATTTTCGTTAAAATATTGGTTAAATAGTTGATATTCCTACTAACTAGCACCACTTGCGAAAGTGGAAAAATTGAACAAAGAACGCTGATGAGATGGCGTAGCGGCCTCGAAATCAGTACTGATCCGTTCTGCTGGTTTGATGATTAATGAAAATATTCTTAATATTCCAATCTTAATATAAAATAATAAATAGAATTTAAAAACAAATTCATTTATTAATAAAAAATAACAAAAAATAATTTGCAGTCATGCAGATTCGAACTTAAGCCCGTTGAAAAATTAACAATTTACATAAAGAAAAAGTTCAACTAACAAAAATTCATACATAATTTATATATGTATATATATATATATGTACGTATATATATATATATATATATATATATATATATATATATATATATATACAGTCAAAGCCCGGTATAACGAATACTCTGTTTAACGAATATCCGATATAACGAATGGCCAAATTTTTACATTAACTGCCTTATATAGCGAATGGTTAAAAAAATTAATCTCGATTTAACGAATGACATGGCAAAATACAAAATTCGTTATAGAACCGTTAGTTTTTTGTGTGTGCTTTTTGCTTCTTTGCTTTATGTTGAAAGAACACGTGTGGTGCGCTGCTTTTTTTCGTTGAAGTTTCAGCAGTTTTATTTGGTTTATTGTGAAAACGAGATGTCTAGTCGAAAAAGGATTTCTTTTGATAAAAAATTAAAGATTTTAGAAGAATGTAAAAAAGGTGTTAATCTTTCGATAATCTCCCAAAAATATGGAATAGCAAAATCATCAATATGTACCTTAAAAAAGAATGAAAATAAAATTGTGGAAAATTTAAAAATTACAAACAATGGTACAAAAAATCGACGATCTCTTAAAAAAGGTGAATTTCCCGGAATGGAAAAAGTTCTTTTCGAATGGTTTCTAGGCCAAAGAAATAAACATATACCCGTCAATGGAATGGTTTTAAAAGCAAAGGCATTAGAAATCCATAATCAAATGTACGGCTCCAATTTTCACGCAAGTGATGGCTGGCTATCACGTTTTAAGAAAAGATATGGAATAAGATTGCTAAAACAAACCGGCGAAAAACTTTCAGCTAGACAAGATTTAGTGGAACCTTTTAAGAACCATTTCCATAACTTAATAAGAGAACATAATTTAACAAGTGATGCAATTTTTAATGCGGATGAGACCGGTTTATGTTGGAAATTGCTACCTGATAAGACGTTTGTCCATGCAGGAGAAACCAGTGCTCCTGGTAGGAAGCTATCTAAGGAAAGGGTAACAGTTCTTCTCTGTGCAAATGCATCTGGTTCAAAAAAAGTAAAACCACTCTTAATTGGTAAAGCAAAAAAACCTCGTTCGTTTAAAAACAGAGTTATTCCGTCAAACTACACCCACTCAAAAAATGCGTGGATGAATTCGGCAATTTTTAAAATGTGGTTCTTTGAAATGTTTGTTCCAGAGGTAGGTTTTATGCTCAGATGTATTTTTTGAAGCAGTGTTTATTCTGTTTTTAATTTTTTGCAAGGTTGAACAATTTTTGGAAAGCAACAATCTACCCATAAAAGCACTACTTATTCTTGATAATGCACCAAGTCATCCGCCAGCAGAGGAGCTGGTCAAAACAACCATTGACGGAAAAATATGGACGCTTTATTTACCACCTAACGTAACACCTTTAATACAACCAATGGACCAAAATGCCATCCGCATTTTAAAAATGCATTACAGGAATCATTTACTCAGCAAAATTATTTCATCAAAAACAGAAATTGTCGTTGATTTCCTAAAAAATCTTAATTTGTACGAAGCAGCTTATATGATCGATTTGGCTTGGAAAAAGATAAAAAAAGAGTGCTTGGCAAATTGTTGGAATAAAATTATGTCATCAGATAGCGGGAATTTTGACGAAGAAGATGAAATTCCCTTGTCCCGACTAGGTCAAATGGAAGACGTAGAGTGTCTGAGACGCGGTGTGCGTTTACTAAGCGCTGTTTTTCCAAATGTATGTTCTATGTGGCTAATTTAAGACTTTTTAATCCATATTCATTGTAATTTCAGATAACCTTTAATGCAGATGATGTAAGCAATTGGAATGAGGATATTGTTGAAGATGTTAATATCGAAGATGAAGAAAATGAATGTGACGTTATTCCTGTCGAGTCGGAGGAATTAAAAATTAAACACTCAGATGCAATTAAAGGGTTCGAAACTTGTATATTATGGTGCGACCAGAATAGAATAGACGTTTCAAAATCTCTTGTATTAAGGGAGTTACAAGAAGAAGCAATACAAAGAGGATTGCAAAGTACGTTAAAACAATCGTTCATAACAGATTTCTTAAATAATCAATAATATGAATGAATTAATAAATTTGTGTTCATAGTATCCAAATATAAATACATAGGTTTATTTAAATTTTTTAATGAAATTTTTTGTAATAAATAAAATTTCTTGAATAAGCGAAAAAATATTAATTAAAGTTTTATTTATACACATAATTATGCAAGTAAATTTTAATGTTTTTAAAATTGCGTAACGTTTTTCTCAAAATTTCAAGGTAAAAAATTACTTTTCGATATAACGAATATCTCGGTTTAACGAAAAGGTTGAACATTATATCATTCGTTAAACCGAGCTTTGACTGTATATATATATATATATATATATATATATATATATATATATATATATATATATATATATATATATATATATATGTACGTGTATATATATATATATATATATATATATATATATATATATATGTACGTATATATATATATATATATATATATATATATATATACATATATATATATATTAGGGTGTCCCAAAAAAATTTTTTTTTCTGATTTTCATAAGGGCTTAATCAAAATTTAAAAGCTTATAGGGTAAAGTATTTTTGGTTTTTTTTAAAGAATTCTCGGAATAGGTCTAGAGGTCGCGCAAATGGAGTTTTCATAAAAAACCGGAGTTTTCGGCCTTTTTTCTAACTTTACTCATAACTTGGTTAATAACCACGGGTTTCTTCACTCCTGAGGAAACAGTTTTAAAGAAAAGTATCCAAGCTTTATTCCTGTGTGAAAAACTTATAAGTTTTGGTGATGAGTTTGCTTATTTAGATACCCTAAATTACAATTTTTCGTAATTTTTTCAAAAATTTTGTAATAACGCTTTACAAGTTTTTAAGTTTTAATGAAAGCGAAAAAAACTAATGATGCAGTTTGAAAGACAAATTAATTCTTATTAATATAAATATAACAATTTTTAAATTTGCTCTTACCGTTTCTGAGTTATACCCGTTTTTATCTTTATACCCAGTATATGTTTATATAAGCTGTTTGCCAGTTACCAAACATACCCAATCAACTAAAAAAACAACTTTTGTTTTGCTCTGTGAAAAATCATTTATTGAGGCTCTTGCGATAAATTCTGGAAATCAGTTTCAGAAGTTGTGACATTAATATAAGTATTAGCCAAAGCCACACCTCGTTCTGCGACATCATTTACCACTTGTAAATGTTGAACTTTTTTCTTTGCATCTTGAAATGATTTGTTGCTTTTCCAATTCTCTGGATCTATTTTAAAAAAATCGATTGAAATATTGCAAGCTTCAAGAAAAGTTAGACTGGCTTTTGAAATGAATTGTTGAATTTCCTTATTTCTAAAGTTTTCTTCTGTTAAAGTTACATTTGCTACTTCATAATCGCTGCATGGAGTATCTGCAATTTTTTTTTTGTCATTATACGCAAAGTTTTGGTGTCGATACGTTCATCAAAAAACGCTAAGGCAGCCAATTTCGGAGTTAAGTACCACTGATGACCTAGAAAAGTTTTAAACGAGGATTGTGCAACTGCTTTATTAATAATTTTATAACTATCCAATTCCTTTAATAGGCTCAGATCATTGAGAGGAGCGTATCGAGGGCACTGGCAGAGGTACCAATATTTTATATATATTCTTAAAATAAATGAACTAAATTCAAGTAAGGCATCAATTGTTGATTTGTCTATATAAGATTGCAACTGGTTTCGAAAAATGCATATTTTCAAAGAACATATAATTTTCATCATCCAGCGAGCCCGATTGATAGCTCCTGGAGCTTTTACTGTTGGGTAGGGCATAGATTTATCACCCAAAAAGATTAGACTCAGATGGAGTAGTTCTTTATAGTCCTCTCTTGGTTGCGTGTCTTCAAGTTGGCCTTTAATAAAATTGCTTAAGTCTTCGCGTATTGGTTCCGGAATAATCTCTTTGTGACAGTATATTTTTGGATTAGATGTAATTTAAAAAATCTTTGCAAAATTTGCAATTTTGTCGGCGGTTTCGAGCAGGGCTGTGGAGTCGGAGTCGGAGTCGAAGAGTCGGAGTTGCACTGTTTTTGCAGGAGTCGGAGTCGGAGTCGCTAAAAAAAGTCGCGACTCCGACTCCGACAAAGAATTTTTTAAATATTTTTCATAACAAAAATTCTGCGAATTATTTTTTTTTAAATATTTTCTATTTTCAAATATTTGCCTTTTTACAGAAATTGATTTAATCTTTTTAATGAATTATTATTTAGTTTATTTAATTTGAATTATTAATTTTGTTGATTTTTTGTTGTGTGTTGGAATAATAAAAACGTAAAAATGTGAGACTTTTCGTTTAAAAAAAAACGACTATTTTGCTCCTTTTTCAAAAACTTCAACATTAACCCTATTTCAGTTTTTTTGAAAGAAAGTCTGACTCCAACTCCAATGCTAAATGTGTATGGACATTAGGGTGTCCCGATGATTGAATCGCGTTAATCATTAGCAGGGGAATTTTGTGCTGATTATGAAATATTCAACAAATTTTTTTTTGGAGGGTACTTATGGACCTCTAAACGGGATTGAAGTTTGAGATTTCGCGAAAAAAAGTTGTTTGTTTTTTACAAATTAATGCTGAATTGTTTGGTAAAATAGTGCTCATTAAAGGAAAAATTTCAAACAATCGTTAGTGCACCGATTTTGATCCATAATTGCATTTTTAATACATATTAATATTTATTCACAAAAAAAATAAAATTTTTGCAAAAAATTGCAAAATATTATAGTTTGATTATATTTTATGAGAAAGTTTTTAAATTTGCTTAAAACGGCAAAAAAAAAATCAATGAAAAATATATTTTTGTGAAAATTCTTTTTTGAAAATGCAATTATGATTCAAAATCGGTGCACTAAAATTTGTTTGTAAATTTTCTTTTAATGACCACTATTTTACCAAACAATACAGATATATTTTGTAAAAAACAAATAACTTTTGATTCAGCTTTATTTTTTTATATTTATTTTTATGTTTTTTCGCGAAATCCCAAACTTCAATCGCGTTTAGAGGTCCATAAGTACCCTCAAAAAAAGTTGTTAAACATTTCTTGATTCAATTATCGGGATACCCTAAGGTCCATATACATTTAGCATTGGAGTTGAAGTCGGAGTCGGATTCGGAGTCGGAGTCGGGTGTCGTACTTTAAAAATTTCGGCGGCTGGAGTCGGAGTCGGAGTCGCAACTATTTTTTCACGACTCCACAGCCCTGGTTTCGAGGGATCAAGGGCGTCAATCATTTTTCCAACAAGCCACACATTTCTTGTTTTCACAAAATTCATATCTATTTTGAATAAAATTACACATTTTTGCACTAACCAAAAAAAAACAAAATAAAATAAAAAAATTCTTACCGGTACGTCGACGAAAACTTTTATATATACAAAAAACTTCTCTATTTGATATGTCGGGCAGCTAACTCAAAAATTTATGTTATGTAAAATCGTATAATGACAATATTATAGCGTGTAACGATTTAGATTAATAAATGTCAGAAGTTAACGGCAGTTAAAACCCCAATGCTATAGTCTTGCCAGATCTTTCATTCATTCAATCCCTGAAGATATTGGGATAAGTTCAATTAAACGGCGGATTAAATTGAAATGAAATAATATTTTATTTATTCGCAGAAATCTCCTTAAAGACCCAACTATAAAAATTTATGGAAATATACAAATATTATAACGAAAAAAGTATCACCATTTTTAAGCTACAAACTATAAAAATAGTGTAACTCGGGAACTGTAGGACCAAATTCCATTTTTCTTTTTCTTAATTGTTTAGAACTTATCCGTTTTCAAAATCGCCTCACTAGTTTTTATACCTTCCATATAAATTTGAAAAGTAATAAACCGTTTTTTTACAGAATTTGTTAAAAATTGCAAAAATACTTAATATCTGGAATCGTAATGGACTAAAATATTGCCGAAACTTAAAGTTTTTGCATATGGATATAAAGTTTGGAAAATTTTCTTTAGAAATATTTGGTCAAAAAATTAAATCAACGTGGTGATTGACAAAGTTATGAGTCAAGTTTGAAAAAAGGACGAAAACCTCGATTTTTAACAAAGATTTGATTTGCGCGACCTCTAAACCTCTTCCTAAAAATCTAAAAAAAAATTCAATAATAGTGGACCCTATAAGTTTTCAAATTATGCTAGAGCCTCTGACAAAAAAATATTTTGGGACACCCTAATATATATATATATATATATATATATATATATATATATATATATATATATATATGTACGTATATATATATATATATATATATATATATATAAATATATATATATATATATATATATATATATATATATATATATATATATAAATATATATATATATATATATATATATATTATATATAAATATATATATATATATATACATATATATATATATATATATATATAAATGAAATTTATTTGTTGGTGGTTAAGCAATGTCTATATGCATTTCATTGGTGCTTTACCAAATCGTCAGTAGACTTTAACCACAGTTTTGAAAAGTTAAAAACCTCTTATCTTATGCATATACTTCCGAAAACCATCTGAGAATTCACAACTTGTAAATTACAAATTATTTTCAAAAATAACAACAGAACAAGAATAGTAGGCCTTGAAACTTATACAAAACTAAACCAACAAATAAAGTATATTTGATATAAATCTATTTTATTTTTCTAAAAATAAATATATTTGATATGAATCTAAAATAGATTCATATCAAATATACTTTATTTGTTGGTTTAGTTTTGTATGAGTTTCAAGGCCTACTATTCTTGTTCTGTTGTTATTTTTGAAAATAATTTGTAATTTACAAGTTGTGAATTCTCAGATGGTTTTCGGAAGTATATGCATAAGATAAGAGGTTTTTAACTTTTCAAAACTGTGGTTAAAATCTACTGACGGTTTGGTAAAGCACCAATGAAATGCATATAGACATTGCTTAACCACCAACAAAGAAATTTCATTTATATATAATAGTATTGTGACACCAATGAGTCAAATAAAAAAATTTCATATATATATATATATATATATATATATATATATATATATATATATATATATATATATATATATATATATATATATATATATATATATATATATATATATATATATATATATATATATATCTATATATATATACATATACGTATATATATACATATATATATATATATATATATATATATATATATATATATGTACGTATATATATATATATATATATATATATATACATATACGTATATATATATATATATATATATATATATATATATATATATATATATACATATACGTATATATATATATATATATATATATATATATATATTGGGCTATATTTTGTAGATATCGTAATAGGGCAAAAAGTGCTATTCGTAGAGAAAAGAAGAGGTTTTATACGAAATTGTTTGTTGGCCTTGATGCTTCTGGAATGTGGAAAATACTCAAAGGTGCGGGCTGCACTAATAGTGATGTATGGAATTGTCAGTTGGATGTTAATGAAATGAACGATTTTTTTGCGAATGCTCCAGTGCTTGATGATAGCTCTGTAGATTTTGGTTCTTTGGATGAAGTATTCGGGAGGTCTTCTTTTCATAATATAAGTGAAAGTGACTTATTTGACGCCATATGCAAGGTGAAATCGAAGGCCTTGGGTACTGATAATATACCGATAAAATTTCTTAAGTTTATCTATCCTCATATTTCCTCTATTCTTACCTATTATGTAAACACTGTCTTATGTACTTCGATATTTCCCACTTCTTGGAAGAGGGCTCGTGTTGTACCTATACCCAAAACTAAGACTGTGCGTGGAGTGGGTGACTTAAGGCCCATTTCCATTCTACCGGCTTTGTCAAAGGCAGTGGAACACATTATGTAGATTTTAACCACAGTTTTGAAAAGTTAAAAACCTCTTATCTTATGCATATACTTCCGAAAACCATCTGAGAATTCACAACTTGTAAATTACAAATTATTTTCAAAAATAACAACAGAACAAGAATAGTAGGCCTTGAAACTTATACAAAACTAAACCAACAAATAAAGTATATTTGATATAAATCTATTTTATTTTTCTAAAAATAAATATATTTGATATGAATCTAAAATAGATTCATATCAAATATACTTTATTTGTTGGTTTAGTTTTGTATGAGTTTCAAGGCCTACTATTCTTGTTCTGTTGTTATTTATGAAAATAATTTGTAATTTACAAGTTGTGAATTCTCAGATGGTTTTCGGAAGTATATGCATAAGATAAGAGGTTTTTAACTTTTCAAAACTGTGGTTAAAATCTACTGACGGTTTGGTAAAGCACCAATGAAATGCATATAGACATTGCTTAACCACCAACAAAGAAATTTCATTTATATATAATAGTATTGTGACACCAATGAGTCAAATAAAAAAATTTCATATATATATATATTATATATATATATATAATATACGTATA
>OX637537.1:15747929-15807929 GCA_951800035.1 Linnaemya tessellans
ACAAACAAATTTAGAACTGCAAAAACTTTTTAAATAATATTTTGATTTTATTGACAATATTTAAAAATTTTAGTTTTTTAGTTTTAAATTTGTTTATGAGTTTTTACACACAAATAATATTTAATTTTTCATAAAAACACTTTTTTCGATACTAATTTGTGAATAACTAAAAAACACCGATTTGTTTACCTAATTGTACTCAGATAGTTTTATCATGCATCTGTTGGATTTTTGTTGATCGGAATCCTTCATATTGTTCTCAAGTTGAGCTGAAATATACTGGTTTAGTTAGTGGAAATATTATGTATGCCCATCAAAAATATACATATAAGTGATAGGAAAAACAGAGGATGTAAAATAAATTATGTTGTACGGTGCAATAATTGAAACTTTAACCTGTGGTAAAATTAAAGTAAATTAGTTAATAAATACAGACTGATGTAAACAATTTTAAGTAGGGCCGTATGATTTACCGGTAGAAAAGTTAAAAAATTAGCTTGGCGAAATTTTTTAGCATTTTTAAAAATAATTCTATAGTTCTGTTTAATAAAGCATCTTTTTAAAAAGAAAAACGTATATGTTTAAATATTTGTTGATATTTACGTGGATTCTCACCCCGGTATTCATAAAATTTAAAATGAGTTTGAAATGTATTTTAATCAAATTTTTTCATACAAAATTTTCTTAAAACAGATTTCAAACACGTTTTATTTTTTTATGAATATGGGGGTCAATATATGTATATGCGGTACAATTAGACAGTAGTACTGCTGACAAAGTCAAAAGCGAGTCAGTACATTTTCACTATCGTCATTTCCTTCATGGATGCTAAATGTCTACAGCACAAAGCATTGTGTGGGGACTAATTAGACAGTAGTGTTGCTGACAAAGTCAAAAGCGAGTCAGTACATTTTCAGTATTGACATTTCTTTTTAAGGTCACTAGTGGAATCTCAATGACAAGCACATGTTAAATGTCTATAGCAGGGAACATTTCCTGGGGTAAAATTAGTCAGTAGTACTGGGGACAAGGTCAATAGTGAATCACTACAGTTTTAGTATCGACATTTCCTTCAGGGTATATATATACATATATGTACGTATATATATAAATATATATATATATATATATATATATATATATATATTTATATATATATATATATATATATATATATATGTACGTATATATATATATATATATATATATATATATATGTATATATATATATATATATATATATATATGTATATATATATATATATATATATATATATATATATATATATATATATATGTATATATATATATATATATATATATATATATATATATATATATATATATATATATATATATATATGTACGTATAATATATATATATATATATATATATATATATATATATATATGCGTATCTATATATATATATATATATATATATATATATATATATATGCGTATCTATATATATATATATATATATATATATATATATATATATGTACGTACGCTGGGTGCATATTGTTGATGCTCTAACTCGATTGGACATCCCAGAATATCTGATAGGGATAGTGCAGGATTATTTCCGGTATAGGGAATTGATCTATAGTACAGATGCGGGTATAAGGAACGTAGGATTAGTGGTGGTGTTCCCCAAGGATCGATACTTGGACCATTGTTGTGGAACGTAATGTATGATGGAGTACTAAGGTTGAGGTTACCTGAGAGAGTGCACATTGTGGGATTCGCAGACGATATAGCGCTGGTGTGTGAAGCTAAGGAATTGCTGGAGGCAGAAACCATTGCAAATGCCAGCGTACAATTAGTAAAGTCCTGGATCACTGCAATGGGATTGACTCTAGCTGATCATAAAACCGAAGCGGTTTTGATTAGTAGTCGTAAGGCTAGGGAAACTATTACCCTCAATGTTGGCACCTGTTCCATAGAATCAAAGGCATTTCTGAAATATCTGGGTGTGATGATTGACACACGGCTATCTTTTCGCGAGCACTTGCGATATATAGCATCCAAAGCATCAGGGACCTGTTTGGCGCTATCTCGGATCATGCCAAACACGAGAGGGCCAAAGTATCTTCAGAGGAAACTGCTCGCTGGAGTAGTAAGGAGCATTATCCTATATGCACACCCGGTATGGTCAGACTCACTTAGATATTCCACATATGTGGGGCTGGTATGCCCTGTGTATAGGCTAGCTGCTTTAAGAGTATGTAGTGCATTTCGGACAGTGTCGGACGAGGCGGCTTTTATCATTGCGGGTATGATCCCTATCGATTTAGAAATCATGAATAGGGATAACTCAGATTTATGTATGCAAAAATGGCAAGAACGGTGGTCAACCACTGAAAAGGGAAGATGGACTTATTCATTAATACCCGACATCAGATTATGGCTGACTAGGAAACATGGTGATCTGAACTATTACCTAACACAGTTCTTGTCTGGACATGGTTGCTTTAGGTCATATCTATTTCGTTTTAAGCACGACGACTCTCCGTTCTGTCCACACTGTGGTGGGAATGTGGTTGAGGATGCTGAGCATGTCGTCTTTGTCTGCTCACGATTCAGCAACTGGAGGTCGTATTTAGAGGAAGGCTTGGGGCGTACGATCAGCCCGGAGAATATTATTCCGACCATGCTGGAATCCTTATTGAATTGGACCAGAGTGTGTAGTTTTGTACAGCTTGTTCTAATAGAACTTCGCAGATTAGCACAGATTCGTAGGAGAGTTAGTACGTCTTAGGATTCGTTAGCTACTGACGATTAAATATGCGCATCAGTTCCGAACCTCCTTACCTAGGAACTAAGGAGGACGTAGGAATAATACTGATAATACTACCCACCCTGATGAAATGCCAAAGCTGTCCCAGGGTGGTGCTAGTGAAGTTGTCGTGGGGCCACTATTGATAGTTGCTATCATTACGTCCATAAAAAAAAATATATGTACGTATATATATATATATATATATATATATATATGTACGTATATATATGTACGTATATATATATATATATATATATATGTACGTATATATGTATATATATATATATATATATATATATATATATATATATATATATGTACGTATATATATATATATATATACATATATATATATATATATATATATATATATATATATATATATATCCGCAAGGATATTCGTATATAAAATCCATAAGGATATTTTGTACGGATAACGGGGAGTAACGACCCCGCGGCCCTGAGTTATTATAACGGGTTGGAGGGCTTGAACAAAGATGCCCCAAGAAGACCTGTTATTCAGTGTGGCCCTTTATTTGGCACACTGAGATGGGGCTTTGATGTCCCTGGCATTAAGACCAAGTCCAGTACGGTCTTAATTATGGCATTCCTGGGAAAACGATTTGAAATGGTAGAACCCTGGGCTGGTAGATGTGGTATTCTGGGACTTAAGTATGTATGAGTGAATTTGTACAGAAATGGCTCTCAGGCTAATGCCACAACTGCCTCCGTCCTATTAAAACTTGGCAAGTCTCAAAGTACGTTTGAAGTTCGTCATCATTAAGTTGGTGGTGTAGGTCCGGATGTTGATTCCCGGTTAGCACGGATCTGGCTCTGGCGGATTGATCCATAAGGTCTCTTCGTCAACCCTCGCATGGACCTCACTGCTTGCAAAGACACCCATGGGATCTAAACGTGACTGCACAACGAACGGAGACAGCGGCTGCGAGTTTGGACCCAATTGAATGAAGATCAATAAAAATAATTTAGAAGCGAAAGCGGAAGGCTCTGGAAATGGCGAAATTGGGAATCCATTCCTGAAGAGGCCGGTGATCGCGAGATCGCCCCCTACGGCGGTGAACACGCCGCATAGGGTAGGTTTTGGCACCACAGACGGTGGTCAGGAACCGAAAGGCAAGGTTGAAAAACTAGGAGAGAGGATAGCAAAGCTATTAGACTTTCTCAAGACAAGATCGAATGTCCACAAGGATATAGTATCGATGTCTCGAGAAATACAGGCATTGTATATGCAGGTGGCAGATGAGCTGAGCAGTGGAACTGGTCAGCTCAAGGTGCCCTGCAATAAGCAGACGCAGACAGGGGTTATGGTAAGACCATCTCCCCCTGTCCCTGCAGGTGCGACCCCGAAGCGTAGGAGAGATGAAAGTACTCTTGGGCCAAAGGGGAATAGGGCTAAGAAGAAGAGGAAGGATGCAGTAGATGCAATCAGGAGTAGTGAAGGTAGCTGTGTGGGATCGGCGGCAGCGAATGGTGCTGCTTTGCCGAACCCAGGCACTAAGGAACCTGGGTGGATAAAGGTCCGTCCCAGGGAAGCGAATAGAAATAGGATTAGGAGTAAGCAGGGGTCACGTTCGGATGCCCTAGTTATTAAAACATGTGGGAACGCTTCCTATGCTGAGATTCTCAAGCAAGTGAAGAAGGACCCTAAACTTAGTAATCTGGGGGAGAATGTGAAGGGCATTCGGAAGACTGGGAAGGGTGAGCTGCTACTGGAGCTCACTAAACCCGCTCACCAGAATATAGGTGTGTTCAGGTCGGAGGTGGAAGCGGTACTGGGTGGGACTGCCGAAGTACGGGCACTATCCCAAGAGGTTAGGATTGAAATTAGGGACATAGATGAGGTGACTTCCAAGGAGGACATCTATGACGCCATAGTTAGTAAATCCAACGATTTTAAGGTACTGCAGTTGACTGCAATTAAATCACTGAGGAGAGCGTATGGGGGAACACAAACTGCCACGATTGGCCTGAGTGCTCCTCTAGCTAGACGCCTTCTAGAGATGTCCAAGATACGCATCGGCTGGGTCGTGTGTCGAATACGGGAAAAGATAGCACCGAAGAGGTGCTACAACTGTCTCGATTTTGGACATAGGGCGACGAATTGTAGCGGCCAGGATCTATCCGGAAATTGCTTGCGTTGTGGGGAAGCTGGCCACAAGATTGCAACATGTTCCAACAGACCTTCGTGCATGCTCTGTAGAAAGGGTGGAAGTACTAATGGTGACCATGTCACCGGATGCGTAGTTTGCCCGTACTACAAGAGGGCGCTACAAAAGTTTAGAGGTTAAACACTACTTAAAAATCAGGATGCGCATATTACAGCTAAATCTCAATCATTGCCAAGCAGCACAGGAGTTGCTTAGGCAAACCGTACGAGACTTAAAGGTAGACGTTGCTGTACTCAGCGAGCCATATAAGAAGATTGTATCTGCAAATTGGGTTACTGATGATACAGATACAGCAGCTATATGGACTACCGGTTCTTTGATATTGAGGGAGAGGTTATCACCGCAATGTGGGTACACGCGGGCCACTGTTTCCGGCATATGTTTGTACAGCTGTTATGTTCCTCCTAGGTATTCTATTGATGACTTTCGTGTTATTATAGACAACATAGTGATGGACGCTGCAGCCAGGAGTCCTGTTATAATAGCAGGGGATTTCAACGCGTGGGCTGTTGAATGGGGCTGCCCCTTGACAAATGCAAGGGGAAGGATGCTATTAGAGGCCCTTTCTGCGCTAAATGTTGTGCTCTTGAATTCTGGAGATGAGGAAACATTTAGAGGAGGAAATGGTGGTTCAATTATTGATATTACGTTTGCCAGCGATACCATTATAAACCGTGTAAACTGGAGAGTATCTGATGTTTATACTCACAGCGATCACAGTGCCATAATTATGGATATACAGGATGATATACGGCATGTGACTCCCCGTGCACAAGGTTTGTCGGGATGGAAAGTGAATACCTTTGATAAGGATATTTTTGCCATCTGTATGGAAGGTATGGAATTAAATGGTTCAGCTGAGGATATGGCAGAACAATTGGTAAACCATATCACGCGGTCGTGCGATGCATCTATGGTGAGGCGGAAAGGATCCGTAAAGGGGTCACCGGTTTATTGGTGGAATGATGATATTGCCGGCTTGAGGGCGGAGTGTATACGTGCCAGAAGGCAGTATACAAGAACTCGAGGTAGGTTAGAGAATAGCGTATACCAGGAGAATTACAGGAATAGGAGGAAGGCCCTAAAGGATGCAATTCGTAGGAGCAAGCGGCAGTGTTTTCTTAATATCTGTGATGAGGTGGATGATAATCCTTGGGGTCTCGCATATAAGCTGGTCACCAAAAAACTTAAATGCCTGACCCCGTTGCAACCGAGTGAGGGGCCAATCCTGGAGGAAATTGTAGATCATCTCTTTCCCCAGCAGGACGCACCACCTTGGGAGCACAACCCTCCAATTGGGACATTAAATTTTCCCCCGGTTACAATAGCTGAGATTGAGGACGTTGTCTCTAGGTTTAGAGACAAGAAGGCACCTGGACTCGACTGCATTCCAAATATAGTATTAAAGGAGGCCGTCAGGCTTTGTCCCGAGCAGTTCTTAAGAATGGTGAATACATGCTTAGGTAGGGGAATTTTTCCAACAAGATGGAAGAGGCAGAAGTTGGTATTAATACCAAAAGCCAATAAACCCCTAGATGATCCCTCATCTTATCGGCCACTGTGTATGATAGATACATGTGGGAAGTTGCTAGAGGGTGTGATCTGCCGAAGACTTGGGAATTGCGTTGATGACAGAAATGGTCTATCAGACAACCAATTTGGCTTCAGGAGGGCGAGGTCAACAGTGGATGCTATAAACGTGGTAGTAGAAACTGCTGCACGGACTATCTATGGCAGGAGTTGGAGGAATGGCACAAAGGAGTACTGTGTAGTTGTGACGCTGGATGTGAAGAACGCGTTCAACACAGCGAGCTGGGTGCATATTGTTGATGCTCTAACTCGATTGGACATCCCAGAATATCTGATAGGGATAGTGCAGGATTATTTCCGGTATAGGGAATTGATCTATAGTACAGATGCGGGTATAAGGAAACGTAGGATTAGTGGTGGTGTTCCCCAAGGATCGATACTTGGACCATTGTTGTGGAACGTAATGTACGATGGAGTACTAAGGTTGAGGTTACCTGAGAGAGTGCAGATTGTGGGATTCGCAGACGATATAGCGCTGGTGTGTGAAGCTAAGGAATTGCTGGAGGCAGAAACCATTGCAAATGCCAGCGTACAATTAGTAAAGTCCTGGATCACTGCAATGGGATTGACTCTAGCTGATCATAAAACCGAAGCGGTTTTGATTAGTAGTCGTAAGGCTAGGGAAACTATTACCCTCAATGTTGGCACCTGTTCCATAGAATCAAAGGCATTTCTGAAATATCTGGGTGTGATGATTGACACACGGCTATCTTTTCGCGAGCACTTGCGATATATAGCATCCAAAGCATCAGGGACCTGTTTGGCGCTATCTCGGATCATGCCAAACACGAGAGGGCCAAAGTATCTTCAGAGGAAACTGCTCGCTGGAGTAGTAAGGAGCATTATCCTATATGCACACCCGGTATGGTCAGACTCACTTAGATATTCCACATATGTGGGGCTGGTATGCCCTGTGTATAGGCTAGCTGCTTTAAGAGTATGTAGTGCATTTCGGACAGTGTCGGACGAGGCGGCTTTTATCATTGCGGGTATGATCCCTATCGATTTAGAAATCATGAATAGGGATAACTCTGATTTATGTATGCAAAAATGGCAAGAACGGTGGTCAACCACTGAAAAGGGAAGATGGACTTATTCATTAATACCCGACATCAGATTATGGCTGACTAGGAAACATGGTGATCTGAACTATTACCTAACACAGTTCTTGTCTGGACATGGTTGCTTTAGGTCATATCTATTTCGTTTTAAGCACGACGACTCTCCGTTCTGTCCACACTGTGGTGGGAATGTGGTTGAGGATGCTGAGCATGTCGTCTTTGTCTGCTCACGATTCAGCAACTGGAGGTCGTATTTAGAGGAAGGCTTGGGGCGTGTGATCAGCCCGGAGAATATTATTCCGACCATGCTGGAATCCTTATTGAATTGGACCAGAGTGTGTAGTTTTGTACAGCTTGTTCTAATAGAACTTCGCAGATTAGCACAGATTCGTAGGAGAGTTAGTACGTCTTAGGATTCGTTAGCTACTGACGATTAAATATGCGCATCAGTTCCGAACCTCCTTACCTAGGAACTAAGGAGGACGTAGGAATAATACTGATAATACTACCCACCCTGATGAAATGCCAAAGCTGTCCCAGGGTGGTGCTAGTGAAGTTGTCGTGGGGCCACTATTGATAGTTGCTATCATTACGTCCATAAAAAAAAAAAAAAAAAAAAAAAAAAATATATATATATATATGTATATGTACGTATATATATATATATATATATATATATACGTATCAGAGAACTTCACTTGTTGATTAAAAAACCGTTCAACAATAACAAAGACACAAAAAACTTGTCTTTTATTTGCAAATGATCAAACTTGCCCTCACACTTTCTTTTGTTGTTCATTTTAGAGCAACCGAACATATGCCTCTTTGTTGGTTCTGATGCTATACACATCGGCTTACTCACAACAATAATCTTCTTTAAGCTAGGAATAAAAACATTAATCAAACTTGCGCAAGCTTTTATATGCGTTGTTCATTATAAGGCAATCGAACCACTTGCAGGTTGAACACTTGCTTATTTTTTATCATAGGTCGAATCAAACTTGTCAACTTGTGTACTTGTCTTTTCCACTCAACGCTCAAAATTTTGATCAACATTAAAGTACAAAAAGCAAGAAATCATTGTGTATGAATTTGTTCATTCCTATCAACAAAGGCACGCTTGTTTTTTTATTTTAATTTACAGTGGTTTATGATGTCCATTAGTGTTGTTTATGACAAAATAGGAAATTTTTTTGAGAAAATATTATTTTTATTTGCAGTTCGATATTGTAAATAATATTTATTATTATTTTTGTTTATTTTTATTTGTTATCCTTTACAGTGGTGTTTTTTGTGTTATTTAATTTGTATTTCTTATTAAGCTAAAATTGAGAAACACAAATTTTCTGCAGCATAAGTAGCCCTCCAGTACCTATTCGTTTTCCATAATTATTTTACTTAAAATGGACCATATTATGCTTTTTCCCTTACGCCGTGGCGACAAGGTGTAAACTTTCTTGGAAATTTGACTTAAAAAATTGTTTTCCCTTTTGTCATATTTGCATGTGTATTTCGACATATGTAATTCAACTAAATTTGTTCTATTAATCCGACACATGTTTAACAATAAAAAACAAAAACAAATGATCAAACTTGTGCACACATTCTCATTTGTTTCAATTTAAACAAAAACAGTCCCATAAACCACCGTGCATTTGCCCATGTGTATTCCCTTTAACTTTGTTTTTCATGAACAAATTCAAATAAAGACTAAACCTCCACTCATGTATCAGTGTTGAATTGGTTATGTTGTTTGCATTGTTCGTATATCATATTGCTCAAGTCACACAGACGGTCGGTTCAAACATGTTGTGTGAATTAATGAGAATAAGAGCGTTTGGACACGATGAATTTACTGCAAGCCCCTCTCTTGCCTGTGCGATCTTGCTCATAAAATGCTTTTGTTAATTCTACTCACAATCAGAATTTGATGTATACAGCAGAATGAAATGATTTTTAATCATCATTGAATTTTTCTTTAATCTTCAAAATGAACAAAATTTTTTGTGCTGAGCAAAATCAAGAAAAATCGTGATTTTGAAGTACTCTGGTACGTATATATATATATATATATATATATATATATATATATATATATATATATATATATATATAGATATATATATATATATATATATATATATATAATATATATAAATTGTTAATTTTTTATTTTTTTTTTTTGGGCTTAAGTTCGAATCTGCATGACTGCAAATGATTTTTTATTATTTTATTAATAAATGAATTTGTTCAAATTCTATTTATTATTTTTTTTTTATATATTAAGATTGGAATATTAAGAATATTTTCAATAATCATCAAACCAGCAGAACGGATCAGTACTGTACATCAGCGTTCTTTGTTCAATTTTTCCACTTTTGCAAGTGGTGCTAGTTAGTAGGAATATCAACTATTTAACCAATATTTTAACGAAAATTGAATTATGAAAAGTTATCACATTCATATTTTTTAAGTTATTACCTTTTTGGTTAGTGCAAATATATATATATGTACTTATATATATATATATATATATATATATATATATATATATATATATATATATATATATATATATATATATATATATATATATATATATATATATATCCGCAAGGATATTCGTATATGTAATCTAATGATATGTGTACGGATAACGGGGAGTTACGACCCCGCGGTTCCTGAGTTACTATAACGGGTTGGAGGGCTTGAACAAGGATGCCCCAAGAAGACCTGTTATTCAGTGTGGCCCTTTAACTGGCACACTGGAGGATGGGGCTTTGAAGCCTCTGGCATTAAGACCAAGTCTAGTACGGTCTTAATTATGGTATATCTGGAAAGATGATATTGAAATGGCAGAACCCTGGGCTGGTGGATGTGGTATTCTAGGACTTAAGTATGTATGAGTGAATTTGTACAGAAATGGCTCCCAGGCTAATGCCACAACTGCCTCCGTCCTATTAAAATTTGGCGAGTCTCAAAGTACGTTTGAAGTTCGTCATCATTAAGTTGGTGGTGTCGGTCCGGATGCCGATTCCCGGTTAGCACGGATCTGACTCTGGCGGATGATCCATAAGGTCTTACCGTCAACCCTCGCATGGACCTCACTGCTTGCAAAGGGACCCATGGGATCTTTACGTGACTGCACAACGAACGGATATAGCGGTTGCGAAACAGGAACAGGATAGGAAATAAGCAGGTGTCACGATCAGATGCCCTGGTTATTAAATCGTGTGGAGACGCTTCCTATGCTGATATTCTCAGTCAGGTGAAGAAGGACCCCAAGCTTATTAATCTGGGGGAGAATGTAAGGAGCATTCGGAAAACAGGGAGAGGTGAGCTGCTACTAGAGCTGAGTAGACCTGCTCACCAAAACACAGGTGTGTTCAGGTCAGAAGTGGAAGCGGTACCGGGTGAAGCTGCCGGAGTACGGGCCCTATCCCAGGAGGTTAGGATTGAAATTAGGCTCATAGATGAGGTGACCTCTAAGGAGGACATCTATGATGCCATAGTTAGCAAATCCGACGAATTTAAGGTACTGCAGATGACTGCAGTTAAATCACTGAGGAAAGCGTATGGGGGCACACAAACTGCCACGATTGGCCTGAGTGCTCCTCTAGCTAGACGTCTTCTTGAGATGTCGAGGATACGCATCGGCTGGGTCGTATGTCGAATACGGGAAAAGATAGCACCGAGAGGTGCTACAACTGTATCGACTATGTACATAGGGCGACAAATTGTAGGGGCCAGGATCCATCCAAGAACTGCTTGCGGTGTGGGGAAACTGGCCACAGGATTGGAACATGTTCCAATAAACCGTCGTGCTTGCTCTGTAGAAAGGGTACAAACACTAATGGTGACCATGTTACCGGATGTGTAGT
Source organism: Linnaemya tessellans (assembly GCA_951800035.1). Lineage (NCBI taxonomy): Eukaryota > Metazoa > Arthropoda > Insecta > Diptera > Tachinidae > Linnaemya > Linnaemya tessellans. Next base: position 15,759,436 of record OX637537.1, read on the forward strand.
TTGCCCGTACTACAAGAGAGCACTGCAAAGGCTTAAGGGTTAGAACAGTACTTAAGAATCAAAATGCAGCACAAGAGTTGTTTAAGCAAAGCATACGAGATTTAAATGTTGACGTCGCTGTACTTAGCGAGCCATATAAGTGGATTGTATCTACAAATTGGGTTGCTGATAATACAGATACATCGGCTATATGGACTACCGGTTCCTTAACATTGGGAGAAGTCAGCACCACAATGCGGGTACACGCGGGCCACTGTTTCCGGCATATGTTTGTACAGCTGCTATGTTCATCCTAGGTATTCTATTGAGGACTTTCGTGCTATTGTAGACAACATAGTGATGGACGCTGCAGCCAGGAGTCCTGTTATAATAGCAGGAGATTTCAATGCGTGGGCTGTTGAATGGGGTTGCCCTTCGACAAATGCAAGGGAAAGAATTCTATTGGAAGCCCTTTCTGCGCTGAGTGTTGTACTCTTGAATTCTGGAGATGAGGAAACCTTCAGACGTTATTGACATTACGTTTGCTAGTGAAACCATCATAAACCGTGTGAACTGGGGAGTATCTGATCTTTATACTCACAGCGATCACAGTGCCATTCGTGTGACCCTCCGTGCACAAGGTTTGACGGGATGGACTTTAATGGTTCAGCTGAGGATATGGCGGTATAATTGGTAAACCATATCACGCGGTCGTGTGATGCATCTATGGTGAGGCGGAAAGGATCCGCAAGGGGGTCACCGGATTATTGGTGGAATAATGAGGGCTGAGTGTATACGTGCCAGAAGGCAATATACAAGGACTCGAGGTAGGTTGGAGAATGATGCACACCAACAGAATTATAGGGATATACTTTCTTAGTATTTGTGATGAGGTAAATAATAATCCTTGTGGTCTTGCATATAATCTGGTCACAAAGAAACTTAAATGCCTAGGCCCGTTGCAACCGAGTGAAGGAACAATCCTGGAGGGAATTGTAGACCACCTCTTCCCCCATCAGGAGGCACCACCTTGGGAGCACAACCCTCCTAACGAAACTTTAAGCTTTCCCTCGGTTACAATAACTGAGATCGAAGACGTTGTCTCTACGTAGGCACGGGGCCTAGACTGTATTCCAAATATAGTGTTCAAACAGGCCGTTAAGCTGTGTCCCGAGAAGTTCTTGAGAGTGGTGAATGCATGCTTGTGAAGGAACTTTTCCAACAAGATGGAAGAGGCAAAAGTTGGTGTTAATACCAAGGGACAATAAACCCCAAGATGACCCCTCATCTTATCGGCCACTGTGTATGATAGATACATGTGGGAAATTGCTAGAAGGTGTATTCTGCAGAAGGCTTGGAAATTGGGTTGAAGACAGACATGACCTACCAGACAACCAATTTGGCTTCAGGAAAGCAAGGTCAACAGTGGATGCTATAAATATGGTAGTGGAAACTGCTGCTCGAACGATCTATGGCAGGAGTTGGAGGAGTGGTACAAAAGAGTACTGTGTAGTTATGACGTTGGACGTAAAAAACGCGTTCAACACAGCAAACTGGGTGCGTATTGTTGATGCTTTGACTCGATTAGACATCAATGAATATCTAATAAAAATAGTGCAGGATTATTTCCGGAATATAGAATTGATCTATAATATAGATGTAGCAATAAGGAAACGAAGGATTAACGGTAGGGTTCCACAAGGCTCGATACTTGGACCATTGTTGTGAAACGTAATGTACGATGGAGTACTAAGATTGAGTTTACCTGAAAGAGTAAGGATAGTGGGATTCGCAGACGATATAGCGTTAGTGTGTGAGGCCAAAGAATTATTAGAAGCAGAAACCATTGCAAATGCCAGTGTACAATTAGTAAAGTCCTGGATCACTTCAATGGGATTAACTCTAGCTGATCATAAAACCGAAGCGGTTTCGATTGGTAGCCGTAAGGCTAGGGAAACTATTACCCTGAATATTGGCACCTGTTGCATAGAATCGAAGGCATTTCTGAAATATCTGGGCGTGATAATTGATACAGGTCTATCTTTTCGTGAGCACTTGCGATATATGGCATCCAAAGCATCGAAAACCTGCTTGGCACTATCTTGGATTATGCCAAATACAAGAGGGCCAAAATATATTCAGAGGAAACTGATCGCTGGAGTAGTAAGGAGCATTATCCTATATGCACACCCAGTATGGTCAGATTCACTTAGGTACTCCACATATGTGGGGTTGGTATCCCCTGTGTATAGGTTAGCTGCTTTGAGAGTATGTAGTGCATTTCGGACAGTGTCGGACGAAGCGGCTTTTGTCATTGCAGGTATAATTCCAATCGATTTAGAGATCATAAATAGGGATAACTCGAACTTATGTTTACGAGAGTGGCAGGAACGCTGGTCAACCAACCACTGGAAAGAAAACATGGACTTATGCATTAATACCCGACGTCAGAGTATGGCTGACTAGGAAACATGGTGATTTAAACTATTACCTAACACAGTTTTTGTCTGGACATGGGTGCTTTAGGTCATATATATTTCGTTTCAAGCACGACGATTCCTCGTTCTGTTCACATTGCAGAGGAATGTAGTTGAAGATGCTGAGCATGTCGTCTTTGTCTGCTCACGATTCAACAACTGGAAGTCGTATTTAGAAGAAGGATTGGGTCATACGATCAGCCCGGGGAATATAATACCGGTCATTCTGGAATCCTTATTAAATTGGACTAGCGTGTGTAATTTTGTACAGCTAGTTCTAATAGAACTTCGGAGATTAGAACAGATTCGTAGGAGAATCAATACGTCTTAAATTTCGTTTGTGTGGTGCTGTTGGCTGACGTAGTAGAACACGAGACTATGATGCGGAGGGTCGAGTTCGAGCCCGCGCTGAGTCATGAAATATTGTGTTGAATTTCCTCTGATCAGCATTAGTGCGTGGTTGTGTTAGTTGTTTCCAGCCTGTTTCAATGATGAAGGCATAGTCACTGGTCACTGAACATAATTGGCAGCGACTGACACTATCATGTACTAAAAGCATAGTAACAGCACCCACCTTCGTCGGCCCTGTAGCAAAAATTAGCCGACGAAGTAAAAAGGTTGAAATAGCTACAAAAAAACTGTCTATCTTCTCATCTTTCTTAATCTGTCTCCTCAATACTATCTCCTCGTTTTCAGTTCCGGCGCAATGCATTGCATATATAGGGGTCATCCCCTGAGTGCTCGTCCTACTCCATAAAAAAAAAAATCTGGAAGATAATTATATAAAAAATTAGACGAAAGATTAAAACAACTTAATTTTAAAATACTAAATACAGATAATTGTGTATATATGTTAAAACAAGGACAGTACATTACAATAATTGCGAATTATATTGATGACTTTAGTGGCAACAAACAAGAGAAACAAAATTAAAGAGGTGAAATTAGAATTAGCAAAATCATTTGATATAAAGAAGTCACACATCACAGAATCACACATCACAGAGAACGAATATGTTTTAAAGAAATTTAATATAGAATATAGTAAGGCTGCATTAACTGCATTTAACAAATCAGTAAAATGATCAATGGAGATGTGTTCCACAGAAGAAGAAAAATCTGAGTTTAAAGTACTGCCGTATCAAAATCTAATCGGGACTCTTATGTATTTAGCAGTTTCAACAAGGTCAGATATTGATCATATAGTAAGTGTACTGTCAATATAATACTAAATATATACTAACGAGCACTGTTTCGAGTGTATGGGGTCGTATTTCGGCAATGACATCACGCATGTTGCACCATCCTGTTGAAACCAAACATCGTTCACATCAATACCATGAAGAGAGGGCACAAAAAATAGGTTATCAAGATGCGATAGGTGCCTCCATTTACCGTAATGGTTGCGTCGTCCCCCATTTTAAAAAAATATGGGTCAATAATGTATTAGCAATGATACAACCCGCACGTGCATTGCCTTCTGAATTTTGATGATACATTAATAACACTGCTCAGCAGCAAAATCCTCTTTTATATGAAACTATGTGGATTTTGATGCGCTAAACTCAAATCCGTTTTCGGGTTTTTTCATCAGGTCGGGAATATTATGGTTTATAGCTTATTTTATTTTTAAGATATGTAGCTCTCAGAGCAATGAGCAAAATGTTGAATATTTGCTTTATCTTTTTTTTAAATTAAATTGGATGACTCGTTCCCGAGTTGGAGTGAAATATGTCTTCGTACCTGACTAATTTAGGTGGAAAAAATTGTCACGATTATAAAATAATACCGACCTGAGCGCATCAAAATCCATATAGTCCACATAGTTTCATTTAAAGGAGGATTTTGCTGCTGAGGAGAGACAAAAAATTATTTTTTGCTGAGCAGTGTAATTAAAACTAAATTATTAAATGCAGTTAAATGTATACAACTGCAGAAAATTGTCATGTTGTTATATATACAAATTGTAGTCAGTAAAATAATAAGCTTTGAAAAAAGAATTCCTTGTTTCTTTATTAATTAAGTAGTTTTAAAATTAAATATGTACTTGCACATAAATATTAAAAGAAAACATTAAGAAACAATGTACTTCATACAAATATCAGTAATTCTCATCTGATTCTCTGATCGAACGTATAAAATGTAATAAATATGTATTAACATAAACATATGTTCAATTAAAACTTTAAGTTACACTTTTCGCAAACATTTTTCGTCGAGTTTATACTTAGGAATTTCTCTAAATATGCTACCAACAATTTTAACTTTTACTTTAAGAAAGTTATTGTTGATGCTAAATAGAAACATGTATCTAAATATTTATTATTATTTATTGTAAATTTTGAAATAATTGTTTTGAATTATCCGGTTAGTTTAGTAAATAAAGTATCAAATATTTTGAACAAAATCAATCTATATTTAGCCTTTAAATCGACATTTTTATTTAAAAGCTAGCTAAGGCTGTTTATACCACTGCCTTTTAAATCATGTCCGTGGCGTTGTTAAGCGCCGGCAAATCATAAAATAGTAGGTAGGCAAACGAAGCCCTTTTTAGAACAACCTACCACCTTTACATGGCGATCCTGCCAAACAAAGACAGGGAACATACCCGTGGAGGAATACGTGCCAGTATGTAATGTAGAAGTGCAAACACCCAAATATACGGCAGCAGGCCCGAAGAGGCTAACAGTAGAGTATAAAAGGCGCCAAGAGAGAGAAAAAAACCAGCAACTTACCGCAGTCCCAAAAGTGGAAAAGCCGAAACACCGGCGGAGAGGTAGGATTGTTAGCATAAAGAGGAAGCTAGCGGCGTTAAAGACAGCAGTCAACGCTGATCCCCCACCGCATTGGGAAATAGTCAGTTAGCTGTGGCTACAATTTGCTGAACTGGAGATGCAGCAGCACAGAAGAACACCACCAAATTTAAATAATATTTTTTTACGTATATTTTTTTTGCAAAATAATTCTTTATTTATTAATAATGATCTGAAGAAAAATAGGGCTTAAATTCACATCCCGTATCATGCTCAGATTTTTATGAAACTTTTGTCATGGGTAATACTCTTAAATCTCAGAATTATGGTAAAATAATTTGAAGCGGACGCTCTTAGTTTGGGAATTGTAGGCCTCTAAAGTTAAAACATATATATGTCTATAACATCCTCCAAATTAACGCTACATGGTTGATATGGATATAGTCTTTGTAAATAAATTTCAAACGGTATATAACAGCCTAAGATTGTACTGATTTGGAAAGGCAAGGGTTAAAAATTAATTTTTTTATATTGACTTTTTTTACATAAGTGCCGTTAAATCGAAAAGGGGTCTATATAACGGTATTTTATTATGTAGTAAAATGAATAGAAGACATTTACACCTTTCATTTGAAAGGAAATGAAACTTAAAATAAGGCCAGGATTGATTTTACTGAACTTGAAACATATGATACAGATGTTTGAAAAAGAAAATAAATGAAATGAACCCAAAAAAATCAGTGTTACAAAGCTTCACTAGGTAAATTTAGAAATGCGTATAGATTTCGTTTAAAGACTGCCACAGACATAGCAAAAGAACGTAGGTTTCTAGGTAAGGAATTCCAAAGCCGCGCAGATTGTACAAAATATGATTGCTCATAAATAAAGTTATAAATACGCGAAATAAAAATCTGAGGATTTCTAACAGATTTATTGAATGTTATCATCCGCGCAATGCTCACAGGTCTTTGTGCCTTAATAATACTGAAGAGATAGGTTAATAAGCGAAACTTTAAATAATTATCAAAATACAGATTCAGAAAACTTTTCACTTGATTTGATACATGTGCCCTCAACCTCAGTCCATAAACAAATCTTACAATACGATGGAAAATGTACCTAATTTTCTTTCGATTTCCTAAATTGCAGCATGAGTAAACCTCAATACAGTAATTTACTTGCGACATAAGCAGAGCATGGGCAACTGTTTTTCTAATATTCAAAGGCAGGTAGAGATTCAGGTGATATAGTCTACGCAGGGTAAGACAGATTTTAGAGCAAATATTATCTATGTGAGGCTCAAAGGATAAATTTTCATCAATAGTTACACCAAGACATTTTAGCTGGTTCACAATCTCAATCGAAGTTTCACCTATTTTCAGATCAAATTCAATATTAGCTGATCTATTAGACCTTAAAACAATAGCCTTAGATTTGTCTGGATTAATTCTAAGGTAGTTTAGAACCATCCAATTTTTCAGTCTAGTTAAATCATAATTGACCATGGCTTGTAATGAATCAGAAAATTGATATTCACCAGACCACATCAACTGTATATCATCAGCAAAAGCAAAAGGTTTACAATAACAGATTTCCTCAAATAAATCATTAATATACAAAGTAAATAAAATTGGACCAATCACAGATCCTTGAGGAACACCAGACCTTACCGGTTTAAGATCAGATGAAAGTCCATTTAAGGAAACAAATAGTTTACGGTTTCTCAAATAAGACCAGATAATACGACATGCAGACCTAGAAAAGTCATACATGTGGTTTAGATTCATAACAAGCGAATAGTGGTTAACCTGATCAAATGCTTTGGTGATGTCAATGGACACAAGCACGCCTAGCTTTTTCTCGTTAATTATATGCCTGATATAACCAGTGAGTTCAGTCGAGAGAAGCCCTGTATTACGACCCCTACGAAAACCGAATTGACATTAATTTAGCAAACCTCTGCAATCAATCCACTTTGAAATCTGATCCTTTATTAAATTTTCAACAACTTTGGATATCGTCGGCAAAATACTAATGGGCCTAATATTTCCACCTAAAAGTAGCCGCCCAACCTTCGGAATAGGCATGATGCGGGAGGTTTTCCATTCACAGGGATATATAGTAGTAAATATGGTATTTATGAAATGTAAAAGGTGCATACTTATATAGGGATAAATGAGCTTTAAAAACTTGATAGATATACCACCAACCCCCACCGCAGTCGATTTAATTCTATACAAAGCGTTATACAATTGAGTTTCCGTAATATTTGAAAAAGAAAAAAATCTGTAGAGTTTGTAAATTGCGAGAAATTAGGTTCGATATTACCCATGCTCAATTGGTTACTAATAAACAGTTCATTATTATTTTATCTAAAATAATATTTGTTTTACTATTTTGTATTAGTGCAAGATTTTCCGCATTGTCGGCCTCCGGCTGGGGTTAAAGATTTTCTCCTCTATGTACATATGTCGAACAGTGGCTTCGTTGAGTAAAGATTTTGTGCATTGGCGGCCTCCGGCCGGGTTTAACAGTTTTCTCCTCTATGTATGTCGAACAGTGGCTTCACTGAGGGAAGATTTTCTGCATTGGCGGCCTTAAGAATTTTCTGCTCTATGTATGTCGAACAGTGACTTCGCTGAGTAAAGATTTTCATATTTCAAAAAGTAATATACAAACATACTTACATATGTGCATACTCCTATATTGCAAGAATGTATATGCAAGTATAAAAAAAATTTTAAAACTAAACCTATTATACATTTGTATGCATACACTCCTAATAATTAGCTGGTTTTTACATCTGTATCATATGTTTCAAGTTCAGTAAAATCAATCCTGGCCTTATTTTAAGTTTAATTTCCTTTCAAATGAAAGGTGTAAATGTCTTCTATTCATTTTACTACATAATAAAATATCGTTATGTAGAACCATTTTCGATTTAACGGTGCTTTTGTAAAAAAAAATCAAAACAAAAATATGAATTTTTAACCCCTAGTCTTTCCAAATCAGTACAAGGTATTTAGAAGACTTTTCCAACGGTATCCATATCAACCATGTAGCGTTAATATGAAGGTTGTATATATATACTTTAAGTTTAGAGGCCTATAACTCCCAAAGTAAGAGCATCCGTTCCAAAATTTGTTTACCATAATTCTTAGATTTAAAAGTATTACCCATCACAAAAGTTCCATAAAAATCGGAGCATGATACGGGATGTAAATTTAAGCCAATAACGCTCAACTAACATTCTCGAAATTTTTCTGCTATAACAAAAATGAATGAATTATTTTCTAATTATATTGAAATATTACGTTTAATCAGAGACCTGCGCCGATCGGCTGCCAGCCGGCTAAGCCGAGCCGCCGAAGATTATTGATCAGCCGCCGCCGCCGATTTTTTCCCGGCTGAAATACGGCTTAAAACTAGCCGCCGAGTAATACAAAAAATCAATTTTTCCGGCTAGAATGCGCCTTAAAACCAGCCGCTGAATGAAAAAAAAATTGTATATATTTATTTTTTCAATATATTTTATTTGACAAAAATTTATTGCAATAAACTGTATAAACATATTAGTTGTATACATCTTCCGACTTGGATAATTTGTAAAAATGCAGTACTGCATAACTATTTATGTCAGTGGTGCTATGGCAACGCTGCTGCCAAAACTATACAGACAGAGCCCCAGACTTCTTTTGAATCACATTCTCAATATGAAGTTTCATCCCAAAAAATCCTCCATGAAATAATTTATTTCCATTTCAATTTAGTTACCCTATAAGACACAAACACAACTTTTTAACTAACACACCTGAACATATTTTTGACATTTTTCATAAATATTTCTGTGATCTTTGTGTAGTGCAAAATAAGAACCGAAATGCAAAATTTTTGTATAAATTTACATAAGAAAGTTAAGTAAGTACATAATTTAAAAGAAATAATAATAACCGATTTTTATATTAGTGATCCCTAAAATATTTTTGGGCCGCGGTGGAGTTCAGCGAGAGCTAAACACGCAAATGAATTAGCATAATCCCCAAGCCTAAAAGTGTGGTAATAGCAAGAAAATACTGCTCCACAAACTCCTAAATGAAGGTAAACTTTAATAATAAATATTTTAGGTAAATCTTATTTTCTGAACGTTGCCCGTCTTTTTAACTTTAGGTATCCTGACCCATTTGCAACAACAGACTAAATACACAAGAAGTGACTCTTTAGTGATGTTATTTAGTTTTAAAGAACTTTTTTTTCATATTTTGTAATGTATATTTGTATGTATATATAAAATGTATTATTGAAATTAATAAATTGTGGGTCACTTGTGAGTGCTAACTAAAAATGCAGTTATCTATAACTAGTTATTTATAACCAATAGCCAATAGATAAAACCGCGATCATTTAAATCTGGGTTGTCTGAATCCTGAGTAGCCAAAGAAAGTACATGTTGTACTAGCTCTTGAGTATCCAAGGGACGTTTTAAGAATAGCTTCACAACAGCCGTCAGCAATTGTAATTGGACTTGAGCATTTTCATCTGTAAAACATTCCAAGAAACTATCAAGCAAAGTTGATACACAACGTTCAGCCGATGTTTCCATCTGGTGAAAAAACCAAAATGTTTAAAAACTTTTTTTATGACTTTTTTTGTTTTCTTTGTTATACTTACTTTAATGGCACAACGTCCAATAGCAACTTCAGCGTATTCCTCCACTTCCGTCAAAACGAGCAATGTCACCCTGAATAGCCAAGCGTATCATAATATCAATTTTCTCCAATTTTACATAAATAGGATCATTAACAAAGAACCCCCTTCAATTCATGTTTAAGAATGTCGGGACGTTTTTGCACAATTAAATTTATATTGTGCAAAGCCACAAATTGTACTTCAGATTCTGCAGACAACAGTGTAACAATGGTGGGTCCAATTTATTAGTTAATGTTGCACAAAAATCACCATCATTGGAGAGCATTTCAAATCGTTTCAACAGTACTTTAAACGCACTAAGGACAACTGCCGCATTAGCATGAGCTAAACGTGGTACTATACGTTGTAATTAATGAAATTCGCAAATAAATTTCATTTCGAAGCAAAACTGTATAGAAGAATTGTACTTCTATTGTTTTCTTTTAGACCGCCATTGTTAATTGACAGTAGTGGAATTTCAGCCGGCTGTCAGCCGATTTTCAGCCGCCGCCGTGGTCATTTTCATCAGCCAGCCGCCGCCGACAAAACTCCTCGGCGCAGGTCCCTGCGTACCATGCTCCGATTTTTATGAAACTTTTCTCATCGGTAGTACTCTTAAATCTAAGAATTATGGTAAAAACATTTTGGAGCGGACGCACTTAGTTTGGGAGTTATAATCCTCTAAATTTCAAACATATACACTGCGCGTCATCAGGTTAGCACAGCCACTAAGAGCTTATATTGTTGGCTATTGTTGTTTTTATTGTTAAAATATAGCTAATTATTTTTGTTCCATTTTACTCATCTCTATGTGCCCTGATGCTAGTGAAGACAGCATGTAGCGAAAACTTCCCGTTATATCGTTTTTCTACTTTGTTTTATTTTCAGTGAAAAAAAATAATTTTTTTTTGTGTCATCAGGTTAGCACATGCAAAATCCTTCTAGTTTATCTTTAAAATTTGACAGCGTATCGTCATAAATTTTTTTTTGCTTCACAAGTGGTCTATTGTAATTAATATGGGAAAAGGAAAATCACTTTCTGTGGAAGAGAAAGCAAAAATTGAAGCTTACGAAGACTTAAGGCTTTCAATAAGTGAAATTTCGAGGAAAATCGGTAGAAGTCGTAAAGTTATAACTGCATTCTTGCGTAATAAGTCGGGATACGGGAATAACAATAAAGGAGGTAATAATAAAGTTCTTTCGGATAGTGATAAAAGATCAATTTTGAGAGAAGCATCGAATTCCCATGACTCAGCCGCAAAGATCAGGGCAAATGTTGGGGTTAAATCGAGCTTATCTACCATTCAAAGGTTGATAAAAATGCTCCTCACTTAAAACGATTAAAATTGAAGAAAAAACCGCCACTCAACATTGCACGCAAGGAAATGCGCCTTAATTTTGCAAAAGAACACATGACATGGACTTCAGCTTGGCGCTACGTTGTCTTTTCGGATGAAAAGAAATTTAATTTGGAAGATCCAGACGGTTACAACTACTACTTTCACGACCTTCGCAAAGAGGAACACCAGTTGGATCGCCTTCACAGTCGTGTGGGTGGAGTAATGGTGTGGGGAGCCATCTCCTACTTTGGAACGAGCGAGCTACAATTTTTGACAGCAAATATGAATGCTAACAGCTACAAAAACGTCCTTGAAACTGCTTTTCCCCATTTTAAAAATTTGTTTGGTAATTTATCATGGCATTTTCAACATGATAATGCCCCTATCCACACTGCCCGAGTAATTAAATCATGGATTCAGGGCCAAAATGTTAGCTTAATGCAGTGGCCGCCTTACTCACCTGACATTAACATAATAGAAAATGTATGGGGTTGGCTTGCTCGTAAAGTATATGAATCTGGCAGACAATATGGTAACAAAGCGGAATTAATTGACGGTATCAAGCGCACCTGGTCAGAGATTTCCTTAAATTATATAGGAAAATCGTATGAGTCGCTTCCAAATCGAATCTATGAGGTCATTCTCAATAAGGGAGGATCAACACACTATTAAACTATTGTAGAAATATTTAATTTAGTTAATCTGTAAAATTAGAAATAAGTTTATGTCATAAAAGTTAGAAAAATAGTAAAAGAAGAAGCATGTGCTAACCTGGTGACCTAAATGAAAATTATATTAATTATAGTATTTTACGAAAAGAAATCATAAAAATTTGTTTTGCTATTTCCAATCAATCTTTTGTGTTTTATTTCATAGAAAATAGAACACGCTATAATCAAAAGCAAAATTTTATTTATAACGCTTTGAGTTTGGTTGGAATTTATCCGAAATTGCTTACTTGAGGAGGTGTGCTAACCTGATGACGCGCAGTGTATGTATTTTAGAGTTGTGTCACTGAGCTATGAGCTAGTTCAATTGAACGTTTCAGTGAGCTGAGCGAAATAAACGCTCACTACAACAGATGATTTTAGCTCAGTACTGAGCGCTTTTGTGTCAGAGCGCTTTTGTTTCAGAGCTCTTTTGTTTCAGAGCTGTTTTGTTTCAGAGCGCTTTTGTTTCAGAGCTGAGCGGTTTTGATAATTTCTGTCATAATTGTAATGATACCACAGTTTCTTAATATGCTGCCAGACAAATATAAATACGTCATTGAATATGTTATTGTGGCATGTCTACAGAACCAATCTTTATGCATTGAAATTTTTTTACAAATAAAACTAGTGCGATGAAACCATGTTTTGAAAAATACCAGTACATGGGAATGGTTTTATTATAAATATAAATATATTTATATATATATATATATATATATATATATATATATATATATATATATATGTATATGCATATATATATATATATATATATATATATATATATATATATATATTTTTTTTTTTTTTTTTCTTTTAATATATATATATTTATATGTATATATTTATATATATATATATATATATATATATATATATATTTATATATATGTATTTATATATATATATATATATATATATATATATATATATATATATATAGATATATATATATATATATATATATATATATATATATAGATATATATATATATATATATATATATATTATTTTCTTTTAAAATATATATATTTATATGTATATATATATATATATATATATATATATATATATATATATATATATATATTTATATGTATATATATATATATATATATATATATATATATATATATATATACATATACATATATACATATATATATATATATATATATACATATATGTATATACATATATATATATATATATATATATATATATATTTAGTTAATGGTCCACCTCTTCAAAAAGTCACATTATTGACTGATTTAAAATATATTGAAGGCAATATTGGATTGTATTTGTCTCTGAAACTCCACGAAATTATTATTATCGTTTTTGCCATATTTAATAAATATGGTTACAATGTCTTTAATCACCCTTGGTGTATCATTATAACTGAGCTACTGAGCTATTAAATGAACTAGCTCAGTAAACTGAGCTGAGCTAAAGTGAGCGCTCAGCTCACTGAGCTAAAAAGCACAACTCTAATGTATGTATGTGTCTATAACTTCCTTCATATTATTCCTTTGTTCTAATAGCATAACCAAATGTTTTTTAAGAAAACATATATTTTATTAAAATCTTTTTTTGTGACGACCCACGCCCTGTGGGAGCGTTATCATTTTAGATCGAACTACATAAACATACAATTAACCACAAGTAATATGAACATGAAAACTTTGTGAGGAAAATACAATTCATACGTATTATAGGTGTGCCAATGACATTACTTTAAAAACAAACAAGCAACTTACCCATTAAAATGCGCATTTGTTTTTTACCAAACAATCTGTTAAGTAAACTCGATATAGTTAAACCCATTATTAACTTTGTTTTACTACCACAAAACTCCGCAAATATTTAGTTGGTTTCTATGGAATTGTGTTCAAAGTTATTCTGGAATAGAATAATTTCCTTTAATTTCAGTTATTTATATATCATCCGACTTCTTTAAAAAATAACACAATTTAATTTAATATAGAAAAAAGTTTAAAGCATTAAACGAAAGGGAGACGTGTTCACAGTTTCCTGTGTCACTTTGATTCACCAACAGTGATGATAACTTAGCTCTTTCAATAGAATCCACGTTTAGATTTGTAAAGATCGAACATTTTATGCAACGGCGAATTGGTTGAAATCTTCGCGACGAATATGTTAAGCGATATGTATGCTAAGCAACGAATATCTTAGCCCTTTCAATAGAATCCACGTTTTCATTTCTCTGAGCCAATTCACACTCGATTAATTTTTAGTCAACTTAACTTCTGTTCTTTCCAAAACATACATTGTTATTTTTGAAAATAGTTTGTAATTTACAAGTTGTGAATTCTCAGATGGTTTTCGGAAGTATATGCATAAGATAAGAGGTTTTTAACTTTTCAAAACTGTGGTTAAAGTCTACTGACGATTTGGTAAAGCACCAATGAAATGCATATAGACATTGCTTAACCACCAACAAATAAATTTCATTTATATATAGTAGTATAGTGACAACAATGTGTCAAATAAGAAGATTTCATAACAGTTTAATTTAGATTTTATTTTTCATTTTGCCTTATAAATACTTTTCTTGTTATCCAATGGATTTCTGATTGTATAAAGGTGTAGAAAAATAAAATGGATTCATATCGAACATACTTTATTTGTTGGTTTAGTTTTGTATGAGTTGCAAGCCTATGTTCTTGTTCTGTTGTTATTTTTGAAAATAGTTTGTAATTTACAAGTTGTGAATTCTCAGATGGTTTTCGGAAGTATATGCATAAGATAAGAGGTTTTTAACTTTTCAAAACTGTGGTTAAAGTCTACTGACGATTTGGTAAAGCACCAATGAAATGCATATAGACATTGCTTAACCACCAACAAATAAATTGCATTTATATATAGTAGTATTGTGACAACAATGTGTCAAATAAGAAGATTTCATAACAGTTCTCTTTTAATATTTTTTATGTTATAAAAATGTAATTTAAAGTACATACATATAGGTATGAATAATTTTTTAGCCGGTTTTTAGTCGTGAATCATTTATAAGTAACGGCGGCAAACATATACAATCGCCGTCCCACCTAAAGATTTTCAACCGTTCGACTCAGATCTCTACAGCTATTTTATGACAAAAAAAACATATGTACCTGAGAGAGTGCTTTTTTGTATGCAGCACAACAACAAATTTTTTTAAAGTGGTCTGAAAATTCATAACTTTATTACAATATGACAAAATAGCATGAAGTGTGAATACCCCAACTGATTAATTCATCTGGCATAAAAATGTATCCGTATACACAGCTTTGTGTATGTTAGTATATTTTTACACGAAGATGGACAACTAAAGACTAAATTATACTCTGTAAAAAGAAAACAAAGAACCTGTGTTTTCATAAGTGTGTATGTATTAGTTTTGTTTTGCTAATGCGAGGTTGAAACTGGTTGTTATAAAATTCCAACCAAAAACGACGCTCATTACCGAAAACTCCAACAAACTGCCGTTATGCCAACATAACGCGTCTAGTGTGAATAGAGCGAACGTTTAATGTAAAGGCGAATTGAGTGAATTCGTCGTGACGAATATGTTAAGCGGCCCATTCGTTATACAATATACGGTCCTTATCACAATGTATGATTAAATTAACTTTAACGAAAAATTAGCTAATTGATAATATTCTTAACAGACACTTTTTAACCGGTGGTTACTCATTTGCGTTTCACCAGCATTTAGTTACTGAACCATAGCATTCTGTATATAATATGGCAACATTTGAATTTTGTGTTTACGAAAAATAGTGTAATGAGAGAGTTAAATTTATGAATTCTAGTTTTGATTACTTGGTTTCTTTGTCTTCAGGAATAATGCGGCAGTGTTGAGCGTATTAGTCCCCGTTTACACTTGCAATTTTTGTTGCAGCAATTTTTGAGTATTTAGTGAGGAAGAGCGAGAAAGTTATACAAATGGTATATATTCCTATTTCAGCACTCTCACGCAAAATAAGAATTGCTGCAACAAAAGTTGCATAGTGTTAACAGGGACTTATGATAATTATTATTTTGCAGGTTTGGATTTTTGACTAGCAGACCAAAGTGATGAAAGGTTAAAAAATTTGTCGGCCTAGTGAAAACTCTGCAAAATCTAACAATCTATTAAAATCATAATAAAAATAATATAAAAACATCTAATAAGTACTTAACTGCTGCAGTTTCGTGAATCTATAATAAAAACTATTGACTATATGTGCGTTTATAAAAATAAAATAAAAACTTACTTGATCGTACTACATAACCTCACTTTTCTACACCTGCTGTAATTAAAATATTGTGTGCTGCTGCCAATTGTCCAACATCTTTATATTTTTTATCATTATATTATCTACTCCTGCTGTAATAAATAATTGTGTGCTGCCGCCAATTGTCCAGCATCTTTTTATTTTTTATCATTGTGGCGCCCGCGGACACCATTTGCTCTTTACAATCCTGCCGTAAAAATATTACAAAGTCACAGGGCAATATATCCTGCATTTTGTGTGGAAACTGGTTTCATGCCAATTGTGTTGGCATTAATTCTGATCAATTATGTGTTGTCGCCAAAGCCAAAGGAAACATTAATTTTGTTTGTGATTCTTGTAAGGATGGTCGTGGTCAGAGTGAAGCTTGTTCTTTGCGTGAGGAGCTACGTAAGGGTCTGGCAGACATACAATGTAAATTTGATACAATTGATGCATCGCTGTCTGTGGTAAAGCTTGAATTGCAAGGAAAGTTTTCTGAATTAAAAGAGGATATCGATAGCTGTAATAAGATGATGAAATCCGTTGAGGAATCCGCAAAAAGATGAACTATTTAGAATGCCAAAACGAAATACTGCAGAAACGATTGAACAGAGCTAATATAATAATAAATGGTCTTCCGAAATATCAGAACGATATTAATGTAATTATCCTTAAGATATTTAAGGAGCTTAAAGTAAGCGTTGAGACATGTGACTTACACAGTTGCTTCTTTATCAACAATGGGAATAAAGTTGTCGTTAAACTTAACAGCATTCATATACGTGACCATATCATGCGAAGCTACATGAAGTCAAAAAATCTATACTTGTCCTCAATTATTGATACAGATATTTCAAAAAGAATATACCTCAACGATCATCTTACGTCCAAGGATTCGCGCTTTCTATTTCAGTGCCGTAAACTTCGTAAGGAGAACAGGATTGCCAAATACAGGTTTATAAATTCGGATATACCTAAGGTCCAAATTACTTCGATAGATAATATCACCAAAACTTATAACTTAGATGACTTCTGTACGCGTTTCAACATTAACAGTGCCTCTATAAACAATAAACATCCTGCTCGTTCAGATTTGCACACATAAACTTCCTACTGTTTGTATTCTAAATTATATGATCTTATTATTAGCATATTATTTTTATAGTATTATAATATTTATCTGTAACACTTGGCGAATTTTCATAGCCACGCTAATGTAACGTATTTTCATATATACAATTTGCTTATCTTATACATATACATATTTTACATATAAATTTTTTAATTTGTATATACATTAATATTTTCATATCTGTTTTTTTTCCTTTATATTTGATTATGAACGCAAACCTCTCCTTGTTGGATAACCTTGGTCCGGTAGTGAGCGACAATAGTGTTCTTAGAAGAAACTTCATTAATAATTCAGGATTAAAACTGGTTCACATTAACATTCAAAGCATGAAACCTTCAACGATTAATTCCAAGTTTGATGAATTCAGGAACATTGTCTGATGTAATAGCTGTTTCAGAGACATGGTTAAAGTCTTATATTTCAAACGGTTCTGTGAGTATCCCCAACTATTCTATTATTAGAAACGATCGCGATGGTATGAGAGGTGGTGGAGTTGCCTTATATATTCATGACAGTATTTCTGCCAAAGTTATATTAAAGAAGTCTGATCCTCTTAGTTTTGAATGTCTTTTTATTGAAACATATACCTCAAAATCCAAGGTACTAATTGGTGTTGTCTATGCTCCGCACGGTAACCTTTGTGGACTTAGTGAAATTTTAGGGGACCTCTGCTGCCGATATGAACATTATTTTATATTAGGTGACTTCAACAACAATCTGTTTCAAAATGCTAAGTCTTTGTTAATACGTAAGCTTTGTCACGAAAATAACATGAGTTATATGCATAATTGGCGTCCCACGTACTTTGATTCGCATCACGGTTCGTCATCGTTACTAGATTATTGTTTTGTTAGCGACTCAGTATCTATTGATTGTTCTGGCCAGTTTATTGTGCCTTCACTCTCGCATCATGCCTTTATTTTTGTTTGCGCTAACCTACCTCTGAAAGTACGCCCTAAATTCGTGGAATACAATGATTATAAAAACATTATCTGGAGTATTGTTCATGATATTCTCTCACGCCAGCGGTTGAACCAAATTTATTCCAGTAATAATGTTGATTATCAGCTAGAATCTCTCTACAAATTACTTACTGAGGTATATGAGATAGTCCCTTGCAGTGCATATCCCAGAAAAAGTTTTCTTGACATTAAGGAAGTAAAGGTTGAAATTAATTTGAGAGATCTTTCTTTTAAGGCATATAGGGAAAACATGAATGATGTAAATTGGAAAATCTATTGCAAGCATAGGAATAAAGTCTAAAATATTTTGAGAAGGTGTAAGGCAAAATTCTGGGACGCCAAGTTCAACAACTGTAGCAACAGCGACATATGGAAAATTATTAACAAACAGAGACAAAACTCTTCCAACACTAGTAAGTGGAAGTAGTTTTAAAGGGTCAGATAATGGATTATTTAACTATTCATTCCCTACTCAGTAAAAGTCAATTTGGTTTTCGACCTGGTGGTAGCACATCATCCCTTCTTAACTTAACAGAGTGCATACGTCAGAACTTCAATGAAAAAAGAATCTCCACCTTAATATCGCTCGACCTAAGCAACACAGTAAATTATAATGTTCTAGCTAAAAAACTTTCGTTGGATTTCAAATTCTCTTCCGTATCATGTAAGTTTTTATCTTCAATAGGAAACAATTCGTTTGTGTGGATGACAAAAGGTCTACTTTATTGGATTGCTCTAGTGGTGTACCTCAGGGATCAATTCTTGGCCCTCTGCTTTTCCTATTATACATGAATGACTTCTCTAGTTTTATTGGCTCGACACATTGTAAAACGTTTCTTTTTGCTGATGATATCAATCTTCTCTTTGATGGAGATATCACCTTCTTGGATTGTCATGAGGCCACTATTAATCATGTCCTGTCTTTGACTTATAATTGGACAATTAAAAACAAACTGGATTTTAATCCATCTAAGACAAAAGCGTTTATTCTTGGTCTTAATAATAATTATGATTTATCATCTATTAATATTACATTTAGGGCCATTATTTCAACTTGACGATAAAGTTCCCAATTGTTAACCCTAACATTAGCTAACGTGAACGATAAAGTGACCTTTAAAGTTTTTCCATTATTACAACTGTCGGATAAAATAAAATATGTAATTTTTATATTGTGGCAACATTGCAGTGGATACCGACTACTATTAGTGGTTTTAAAAAAGCGTAGTGGCAGCGATTTACTTTTGTTTATTTCTTAAATTGAAAACGTTATTATCTTTTCTGTGTGTTAAATTATTTTGTTACTTGTGTTGTTTGCGTAAATTGTGTTATTGAATAAGTATGTCCAAATTAAATAACGAAAGTGAATCTGCCAGAAAAAGATCGAAAAACTTTACGGCAGAAGAGGAAGTTATGTTAGTGGATTTGGTTGAAAGCAACAAGTGTTTTAGAAAACAAAAAATCTGATGCAGTGGTATGGAAGCAAAAAGAAGAGGCATGGCGAAAAATTGCAGAAGATTATGGATCATCAATTGGAATACACCGCCATTGGAAGGCATTGCGTGACAAGTACGTAATGCTGAGGAAGAAATCACGATCGGAAATGGCAGAAAAGAAATCGGAAACATATCGTACGGATGGTGGAGTATCAACAGCAAAAGTTAGCGATGTATCTGCCAAGATAGCCTCAATGTTAGGTGATTCAGCCACTGGGCTCCAAAACCGTATTGACAGCGATTACTGCAAATTTATTTTTGAAGATGAAAATGAAGACCAAGCCGAGAATATTGACAATTGTAAGGCTAGTAACATAGAGGTAACTTTGTGTAATAAATAAACGTTTAATTTTTCCTAAAATACAGCGTATGTTCTTATGCATTGTTTTTTCAGCGCGAAGAAATTACTTCTCCAGAGGAAACTGCGGATTGGTCAAGCTGGAAGCCGTCTTCTTTAAGGAAAGCAAAATCAAAGGAGCTAGTTGTTACAAAAAGGAAGAGAAATTTTGAGGAAGAAAAAATGGAGTTAGTGCTGCTGCAGCAAAAGTTTTATAGGGAAGAAAACATTCGAGCTCACGAAAAGGATGAGCAAGAAATGCAGAAGCATGAGCTAGAGATTATTTCCCTAAAATTAAAAAACGAAATTTTGAGCTTGGAACTGGCAGAAAAGAAAAACAAAAAGTTAACTTAAAAATATTTTTTTATTGCTTGATTTATTTAATGAAGCCATGTTTTTAAGTTATTTCTTCATTTTTAGTTTTTATTTAATATTTTTTTTCTTTTATTAAAACTTACATACAACATATATTTGATGGAGTTTTCTTTTCTAAAAAGGAATATAACATATTTTGGAAATCGTGAATTTTACATGTTTTTTTTATTTTATTTCTTGCATTGTCTACTTTTAATCGCTACATAATTGATTGTTATGGAAGACTGAAAATAAATCGTTTTCATTTATGAAATATTGAAATACAGGCAATTATAATTAAAAACTTACTTTGAAAAATAGTTTTCTATTAAAATAGTTCTTGCCGCTGAGTTTGAATTGCTAAAATTCTGATTCTGTTCTACAGGAATTTCGAAAGCGTTTGCTTCAAGCTGTTCTAGTGTTAATGTTTCATCAATTGGTGGAAGTGGATCGTTTGAAATAATTTCAATGTTGTGCAGAACGCCGCATGCCACAATGACAGCCATTTTGGTTTCAGTAGCCAATCTCAAACCCATTGACAATATAGGAAAACGTCTTCCAAACCCCAAAACATCTTTCAATTGTGTTGCGAGTACGGATTTTCGATTCATTGTAAAGGTTTTGTGGTCTACTTTGTGGATTTAATAACGGTGTCATCATATAACTACATTGCTTGTATCCCGAATCACCTAAAAGAACATAATTATTAAAACTTCCATTTTCCAAATGAAATTTTAAACGGCTGTTTTTAAATATATTGCTGTCATGTGCCGAGCCAGGCCATCTCACAACTAAATCCTGAAACTGAAGCTTAGCATTGCACACAGCTTGAACGTTTAAAGAGAAATATCCTTTCCTGTTACGAAATATTTCCGCGTCATTTCCACCTGGTGATTGGATTCGTATGTGAGTGCAATCTATAGCTCCAATAACTTTAGGAAATTTGGCGATTGTAAAAAAATCTGCCACCACTTGCTGCATTCCTCTTGCATCTGATGGAAACTTTATATAATTTTCCGATAAAGCGGCCAAAGCATTGGATGTTTCTTTGACTACTCGACTTGCCGTAGAAACACTTACTCCGCAAAAGTCACCAACTGTTATTAGAAAACTCCCACTTGCATAAAATCTAAGCGTTAGTAGTAATTTGGCTTTAGTTGACATGGAATAACGCCTGGAAGAAAATTTTTTTAATTCTTGCAAGTGTGAATACAAACCTCTGACTGTGTGACTCCATACATTTGCCAATTTTTTCTAAAATTAATTTGCATGTATTTTTTTTTCAATCGGAATCTTTGCACAAACTCCATTTCATTACAGTGCTCAAAATAATCAATTTGTTCTTGAAATGTTTTTGGTCTTCTACTTTGAGTCTCAAGGCTTTCAAAAACATCTTCTAGCTCATTTAAATAAAATAAACGCTGTGTGTTGTCCATTTTTCATTCCAAAAGTTTAAATAATTTAATTTGAAAATAACTGTCATTGAAGTTACCATATCTTCAGCAGAAAATATGGCAGCTTCAAATTCTTATTATTCACTTATAAAGTTACCATGAGGATGAAGTAGATATTAGCTTATTTGTCACTTCTTCTGTTAATATTAATTTGTAATAACCAAAAACCATTTATCTATCAAATAACATCCTAAAAATAACTATTTGTAAGTTGTAATAATGGGCCTTAATGATGTTAATGTACTGCTCGTATATAAATTAAATTGTCTAGGATTGACTCTTGATAGGGATTTATCGTTTAATAACCATATTTCTAATATTGTTTCTAAAGTTAATGGTATCCTCAGAACGTTTTATAGTTTTAACTCAAATTTACCCAGGAAAGCAAAATCATATCTGGCATGGTCTTTACTTATGACGCATATCTACTACTGTCTTGATGTATACAGTGGATGCACATTATATAATCTTCGACGCGTAAGGCTAATTTTTAATCGTATAGTTAGGTATGTCTTCGGTCTTCGTATATCTGTACATATTTCAGAATATGTCAATCTATTTTTAAAGTATTCTTTTAACGACTTCGTTAAAATGAGAACTCTTCTCACCCTTTATAATATTATAAGGTCCGATTCAAATCCATGCTTGAAACAACTATTTCAGTTTTCGAGGTCAATTCGTAATCCTCAACTAATCATTCCTCATATACGTAACTCTGTATATGAAAAATCTTTTGTAGTGAGAGCCTACACTCTTTAATGATTTGCCTACTGAACTACGAAGACTTGACCTTCCTTTTGCCAGTTTCAAACATATGCTGTGTGATGTTTTTTGAACTAATTATACAAGATATTGTATTTTCCTCCCGTACCATGTTAATGTCCAACTTGGAATGTGAATTTCTACTTAATTTTATTTTTCTTCCAATGAGTTTTAGTATTACTCGTAGATATATCCATATATAATAATAGATATATAAATGTTTGTGTATACAAAATATTATCATACCGTTCGTTATTTTTGTATTCAACTTTATTAATCATATATGGCCCAATGGGCTCGATTAAATGAAATAAACTAATAAATAAATAAATAAATAAAAATCCAGAAAGATTTTGACGTGTCTCCAATAGCTAACACAAGCATGAACTCATTTAAAATAAATCGTGCCAGGTAAGACATTGTGGTTTATGCCTAGACAAACTCAAACTTAACAAGTAAGGTCTCAGGAAAGCATGCGGTACACAGGCAAGTACGTAAGCAAATGAGTTTTTATAAAGTACTTGTCTGACTTACGTTTAGTTACGTTGGTAATATTGAGTTGTTAAATTGCATTATTGCCAAAGTATTTAATTATATTTTTTGTTTACTTTTTTTAATGTTATTATTCAATATTTTAGTTTTTTAGGGGCAACCCTAGAAACTAACTGTGTTTTATTTACAATACAAAAATAATTTATGTGAATTGAAGTTGGTGTGAATATGAAATTTTGTAATAAATTGAATAAAGAATGTTTCCATCAATCGCAATAAACACTCAAAGCGACTCCAGTGAAAGTGTGGACAACCGTTATGCCGTAAAAATATATGAAATGGTTTAAATGTACATGATCTAGCGGATTAACAGTACGTAAAAAGTGTAACAAGCATAACCTTTTAAATATTTTTGTAATACATTGTCTGCAATCTTGCTTGTGGAAATAGCTCCTGAATTTAAAGTTGCTTATCGGTACGGTGACCATTCGTCATTTTGTTAGGAGGACAGCCCTCTTTTTTTACATGATGTCTTCTTAGATCAGGGAAAAGCAACCTATACTATTACATTTTGCGTTTGTTTACTTATGTACTCTCTGCGCTCTCACTACGAATCGGTCTTGCCAATCAACTTTCTTCACTTCTCCCCAATTAAAACTTTAAAATCTCCAAAAGCTAACTTAATTTTATTATGGGTATTTGCAATATATTAGAAAATTAGTATCGGAATGGTATTGGAGCAAAATGATGTTTGTGGCTCTGTATGCAGTGATGGTATGTAAAAAAGAAGGTTTTGTAGGACATTTGACAAAGAGTAATACAAATACACATATGTATATATTTATTGCATTATTCGCCAACAGGCATTATTTGCAAAAAGTTTGAATGTAATGAACACAATGAATTGTGGTTCAAATTGTTAACAAAACATGTGGTGGTCATAAGGGAATGTTTATAATTTTCCGCATCTCTTCATTCTTTTCACCAAAGCATTTTAAAACATCATTGCTAAGCTCTTTGAAAAACCCGCCATCGTCAAGAGGACGGCAACGTTTAGCAAGAGACGTAGCAACAACAAAATATGCCTTTCTTTTTAAACAAAATAAGAAACAATTGAATCAGCAATCATTCTTTTTATAAAGATGCTTACACATCTCCCCTGTGATCGGACTCACATTGCTTTTTTTTCTGGCAACGCTGATTCTTGAAGTATGCGATAAAGACAACCTGCCTGTGGTGAAACCAACATATGTTATCAACAAATGTTATCGATTCTTTTGCCTAATGGTGGAGAATTTTGTCTGCAATAATCGAGTATAAAACATTAATCGGATATCTCAACTTTCAATTTTGGTGGTCAAATACCCCAACGTGCGTCGGTAGGAAATGAATATATTTTCTCAATGTCAAAGTCGCAAGAAGAATCGCTGAACTGCTAACCATATTTGAGGAAAATCTAGGCCCGAAATAGATTAAATTGGATAGAAACTTTGATGAAGAAAATGAAGGTAAAGAAAGTTTTTATTGAATTGGTTGCAATCCCCGTGTTGTAGGTTGTGTGGATGGAACACATGTTCGAAAAAAATCTCCCGGTAACGAGAAAAACCATCTATACTCTAATAAAAAAGGTTACTATCGTATGAACGTTATGTTGGTAAGTATTTTATTGTAGTACAAAGTAAAATAAAGTACATATTAATGAATCTATGAATATATATGTATGTGTATTTTTTCAGATTTCTAACCATAAATTGGTAATTACTTATGTGGACGCACGACATCCTGGAGCTAACCACGATGCTTTCGTTTGGGACCAGAGTGCAGCTAACTATTTTTTCAAAACGAGCTATATGAAAGGAAAGCGAAAGTTATGGCATTTAGGTAAAGTATATGGGTAAATGATATACGCAATCTACTACACATGTATTTATGTAACTAATTCGTATAATTTTTCAAAACAGGTGATTCTGGTTATAAGATGCAGCCATACCTAATGACACCTATTAGAAATTCAATGGATTTCCGTCAAAAAAACTTTAATGATAAACTTTGTAAGATAAGAAACGCCACTAAAAGATGTAATAGCGTTTCAAAAAATCGTTTAAGATGCATGATAGGGTCAAGAGGTATGCACTATAGCCCCGACAAGGCAACAAAGATTATTAATGCATGTTCCATCTTGCATAACATCTGTATTTTTTATAAAAACCACTGGGAACCTTCCATCAGTGACAATAATGAGACTGCAAACAATGACGATGCTGAAGAACTTACCGAAGAACAAGTTGCTAAATCAACAAGAGTAAGGAATTTGGTTTGAGTACTAGTACTTTTTATTGCATAACAAAAGCGTTTTGTTTTTGTTCTTGAAAGTCCATATATATTTTACTATTTAGTTGTATGTAGACATGTATGAAACATAAATACATTGCCTTGTTGTATATAAAATAACGTTTAATTTTGTGTAGTTTGTAGAGTATAATAAACATCACCATAACCAAATGTATTTGTATTTGTATGTTGAAATACTTTACAAAGTAAATTTGCAAAGTATTTGGTGGGCAGATACCGACGGAGTGACTTAGACTATATGCCGGCGATGTTATTAACCCGTATTTTCTTCCGTTACTGTGACTGACTGTACACGACCTATGCCTTCACATAGGAAGTAGCAACGTAGTTAACCACGGAATATTCCTCAGAAGAACTGTAAAACTATACAGTTATCTGAGGTGTTGAAATTAACTAGTGCGAGTGAGACGCAAAACTCTCGAAAGAGAGTAAACAATCAGTGGTCTGGCTGCACTTAAAAAATAATTGCCAACGAGGCTTGATGTTAACTGACTCAGAGCTGCTTTGCGACTGATAACCAAATGTTTAAATAAAGCTAAGTTACACTTTTTACGAACATTTTTCCTCGAGCCCTCACAGTGGAAGAATACAGGAGAAGGCAAAATAAAAGAATTGAAGAAAGACTAACCTCCATCCCGGTTACCGCAAAACCAAAGCATAGAAGAGGTGGCAAACTGGTTAAAATACGCCGCAAATTGGCAGCATTAAGAGCCACCGTAAACGCTGACCCTCCACCATCTTGGGAAATAGCCTCAGAATTGTGGCTCCAAATTGAAGCTTATGAAGCCTTGTTAGAGGCCCAATTTTTTTACTCACTTATGTATATAAAACAATGTTTTAGCATATAATATATAAAAACACATAAATAAATACTAAACACTTAATTTGAACACAAATATATTTAATTAGTATATACAAAAAAAAGAAGAAACACGAAAAATAACTAAAACAACGAAAAATAACTAAAGAAACAAACGCGAAGAAGCAGAATTAAAATGAATTATTAGCTGCGATCGATTGATGGCATAACAGCCCTTTCTTAGTGAACATTATTTACTGTTGAATATTAACGATAGAGGGCACCACTAATTTTCTTTGAATTCAGTGTTACAGAAATTTTATAATTTTTTTATTATCTTTTTTTTAGGATAAGATTTATTTTTATATATTGTATTTAAATCATTTATGGATAAAATAGAGGAATATTATATTAAACTAGAAAAACGAAAAGTAAGGACAGAGTTTACTCCGCGGAATACAAAGAAGAGAAATTAACGCGATTATTGAAAATAAAAATAGAAGTCGATGAAATTTTGAAAACTTTAGAGGATACAAAAAATAAAAATTTAATTATTAAATTTAACGACCTGTATTCAAAATTATTAAATGTTATAGAAAATGTATGCACTAAAACAATAAAAACTTCAGACACAAATAATAAAACTGAAGAAATGGCACAATTCGGTATATCAGTGGTTGGCAAAAATATACAAACATTTAAGGGTTCGTACGAGCATTTGGAGGACTTCCTACTTCAGACTGAGTTGTTGCACGATTTAATAAGAAATGAGGATAGATTATTTATGTAAAATATATGTACAATTTCAAGCTAACAGCACATGTTCGCAGTGTGTTAGGACGTGCAAATAGGCCAACATCTTTTACAGACCTAAAGAAAATATTGATTGAGGCGTACCTAAATCCGAAAACATTGCAACAGGTATTAACCGAGTTAGGAACAGTGAGGCAAGGAGTTCTGAACTTTTCATCGTTTAGAGAAACAATCACTATGCTCACGGAACAACTGAGCGATTTTCAAATAAAATCACTTCAGACTCCAACGCAAGAGGCAAAAGACGCCATCTATAAAATGAGCGATAATATGGCTTTAAATGTTTTCACTAAAGGAATCAATGATGAATATAGAAATGTTTTGTTAGCAAGCAGTCCAAAGACCTTGAATGAGGCGGTACAGAAGTGCGTAACTTTAGAGAAAAATATAGAGTAATAATAACCACATTTTCAGGATTGACCGACGAACCAATCAGAATAATTCAAATAATAGGAATGAACACAACTTTAGGAGAGGTAATATATATTACGGCGACAGCCAATTCAACAACCGTTACAGAAATAATAC
This sequence comes from Linnaemya tessellans, assembly GCA_951800035.1. Lineage (NCBI taxonomy): Eukaryota > Metazoa > Arthropoda > Insecta > Diptera > Tachinidae > Linnaemya > Linnaemya tessellans. The sequence goes on from OX637537.1 coordinate 15,787,125, forward strand.
AAACATTAACCAACACTCTAATAGATATTTTAGTAGGAACAATAATCAAGATAATAGAGATCGCGGTGATAATTCATATCATGGGCAAAGAACGTATGAAAAAAATAGTCGAATCAATAACGACAACTTCAGACATAATTATGACGGAAATAATAACAGCAATGTTAATAACAGAAACTCAACGACAAGAATAAGTAGACAGGGAAACTAAGTAGGCAGGATAGCACACGCTGTTGTTCAAAGCCAAAAATTTTCACATTCTCAAACAATACAAACAATCCAATTACAATGAGCTTCAGAGGTAAAAAGGAAAACTTGAATTTTTTGATCGACACAGGAGCCGAAGTATCACTATGTAAGCAACAAGAGACTGAAAATATAGATACTAGAAATATTTCAACACTAAGTGGTATCACTTCGGACACAATCAAAAGTATCGGTACAGCAAATTTAGTTTTACATTTTGATGATCATGATATAACACATGAATTTCAAGTTGTACCGGTGGCATGACATAATGTCCATTGACATAATGTCCATGGCTGAAGTAGTAGAACACGAGACTATGAAGCGGAGGGTCGTGAGTTCGAGCCCTCGCTGAGTCATGAAATATTGTGTTGAATTCTTCTGATCAGCATTAGTGCGTGGTTGTGTTAGTTGTTGTCAGCCTGTTTCAATGATGAAGGCATAGTCACTGATCACTGAACATAATTGGCAGCGACCGACACTATCATGTACTAAAAAGCAGAGTAACAGCACCCACCTTCGCTGGCCCTGTAGCAAAAATTAGCCGGCGAAGTAAAAGGTTGAAATAGCTACAAAAAAACTGTCTATCTTCTCATCTTTCCTAATCTGTCCCCTCAATACTATCTCCTCGTTTTCAGTTCCGGCGCAATGCCTTGCATATATAGGGGTCATCCTCTGAGTGCTGGTCCAAGATAAAAAAAAAAAAAAAAAAAAAAAAACTTTCCATGCTTCTGAAGTTTAGATGAAAGTTTTGAATTGAACCCTTCCAAACTACTTGTAGTTCTTATTTCCTCACCATGGGCAGAAAATCCAGAGGGGGTTATCTGAATGAAAAAATTTTACGAGTTAGAGAATCAAGATTTAGCTTAACTAAATTTTCATAAGATACGTTATTCGAATCATTGTAGAATATAAAAATAAAATATGGTTACCGACCTTTTTTTTTATTTTACAATGATTCGAATAACGTGTCGTGTGATAAATGTTTGTTCAGCTTATATATAAAATAAATTGCAGAGATATAAAAGAAAAGATTTGAAAAAATCGGCGCCGATTGTAAAATAAAAAAAAGTCGGTAACCATATTTTATTTTTATATTCTACAATGATTCGAATAACGTATCTTATAAAAAATTACGTTTTTACATACCTTTGCGATCCACTGCTTTTCAAAATATTTCACAAAATTGCTAAGACAATCCTGTTTCGTTCTTGACATCTCTAAGATTTCGTTTTTCAGGCACAGAAACATTAACTGTATTTGGTGCAGATTAACCAATGGAAGACTAAGTATTTTTTTGAACCAATCTGAGCAGTCTTTGTTGGCTTTCATTAAAGTTCCAAAGGTCTTTATTTTTTGACTTTGTCGTCTTACTGCTTGGCAGTAGTGAAACCAGCAGCCTTTTAATGTTACATTGGGAAATGTATTTTTCAACGCATTTCTTAAAGCAATTTCATAGTCAGTATGAAATGTTAAAGCTTCAAATTTTAACAAATTGGTATTTATAAATTGGAACATGTGTTCGTCCACTTCTCTCGTTCTTTTTGACATTAACACGTAAATAAAAGGAAAAGTCTGAAAATTACACAGATATTATAAAAATTTGTACACTTAATTATTAATATAATTTTTTTCTTACGTGTTCCATGTAGTAATAATGAATAACAAGTAGCTGCTTGTAACCGCAACATGTAACGGTTTTAAATGTACCGTCTATTAAATATCGGCGACCTTCAGGCTTTTTTTTTGATAATGTCTACAATTGTTGGGAAAATAAATAGACTATACGAGAATTCATCCTCTATTATGGTTTCTCTATAAAAAGGTTTGTTCGTATGTTTAAAAATTCCGAATTCCTCAAAAGTATGAACATTATCAAACATTTTTTTTAATTCATGAGCTGAATTTGGATTTTTTGGCATAGAATTGCTGCGAATTCTGTACAGGTGCCTTTTCATTTTTGAGAAGGAGATAGCAGGAGCAAGGTCCTTATCCCTCATGCATTCCTCATCAAAAATTTCACGAACCCCTTTTCTTTTTAGATTAGATTTGTCTTCACATTCATTTTTCACTTGGTTTATTATTTTAAATTTATTTAGTAAATTTTCAGGAGGACCATGGTTGTGATAGAAATCTAAACTCAGCTGCTCACACACTCCATTCTTTTTAAGTTGAACTGTTACATTGCATCCTTTAAAGTAACACCCATAACGCGTATATTCACTATATACGTGTTTTTGGCGAATTTTTACGAAAACCATTTATAAATTCATACTTATATTTTAAATTTTCCATTGTAACTTCTTTAACACTTTCACTTTTTAAAGCTTGTAAATTTGAAACTTCTGAACTTTCTAAAATTCAGATTGTAACTAAAATTTTGAGCTATGTTTGATTTAAGCTTACAACGGTTAATTCGACTCAAATTAAAATATAGAAACACTTAAAATATTTTTTTAAATATCATGGACATTATGTCACTCTAAAAAGTGCCATAATGTCCATGGACTTTACGACACTTTGTATATGGACATAATGTCACTTTTTGGGGTGACATAATGTCCATGGACATTATGTCAATGGACATTATGTCATGCCACCGTTGTACCAGCTGGTTTCCCTATACCCACTGATGGTATCATAGGAAGGGATATACTAGAAAGATACAAATGCAAAATAGAATTTGAAGCTTATACAATAACTTTTAATGTAACAGATAAAGAATTCATACTACCGATCACACCCAAATGTGTCTACAACACAAAAATTAGTATACCAGCTCGTTCCGAATCGATTGTCCCGATAAATATATATACGAAAAAAGAAAACATAGTTTTGAATAAAGGGATAGCTCCAGGAGTTTTTGTTGTAAATAGTATAATACTGCAGTAGGCAGACAACATATAAAGGTCTTAAACACCACCAACGACGACATTACAATAAAGCATTTTAATTTAGATAAAAGAGATCTAGATGAGTACGAGGTGTATGACTACAAAACGATTAATGATACGCACACCAAAAATCAGGTTGCAAAAGTTTTGAAAAATCTTAATATTGAATCAATTGACCCAACAGCAAAACAGTCATTAATAGACATTGTAGCTAAATATTGTGAAATTTTTCATATTGAAGGTGAGCAACTCACAGTAAACAACTTTTATACACAACACATACAAACAGGAGATAACACCCCAGTTTATATCAAACCTTACAGATTGCCAGAGACGCAAATGAAAGAAATTAATGAACAGGTAGACAAGCTATTGGAAGATGGAATCATTGAAAACTCAGTAAGTCCTTATAACTCACCATTGTTAGTAGTGCCAAAAAATCAGTAGATGACAAACGCAAGTGGCGTCTAGTCGTACATTTCCGAAAATTAAATCAGAAAATAGTAAACGATAAGTTTCCGTTGACAAGATTGGAAGACGTGTTAGACAAATTGGGTAGAGCGAAATATTTTCGACTCTAGATATGAGTAGTTCGTTCTATCAAATTAGTTTAGAAAAAGATTCAAGACTCTTAACTTCGTTTTCAACAAGAAATGGTCACTTCTAGTTTACGAGATTGCCATCTGGTCTCAAGATATCGTCCAACAGTTACCAGCGCACGCTGACGATAGCATTAAGCGGCTTAGGCGCAGAAGCATTTCTTTATGTAGACGACATAATCGTATTTGGATGCAGCATAAAGTATCACCACAGCAATTTGACAAAAGTTTTTGAGCGCTTAAAACAATATAATTTAAAATTGAATACAAGCAAGTGCTGTTTTTTAAAAACTGAGGTAGGCTATTTAGGTCACCTGGGGGTCGATTCTGGTTCTGTGAAAACGTGAAATGAAAAGTTTTTTCAGCTTTTCATAGTAATTCTGATTCGCGTACTATGAAAAAACGTAAGGACAATAATGTGTTTTCATAATGTAAAAAACAGGCGGAATGAAACGAAATTTTTTCATATTTGCACATCAATGGTGATTCTGGTTCAATGCAACTGTGTAAACAACTGTCAAAAAGTTTTCATATGAAAAACAATGTTTCACTTCATTTATTATCGTGATAACAATGGAGAAGGTTCCAAGAGGAAAACGCGCAACAGTTTATGGAAATACTTTTTAAAAATTGAATTCAACTATTAATAGTTTTCATTCAACTTTTAATATTTTTCATTTAACTTTTAATGCTTTTCATTAACTTTTCTATTCTTTTATATGTATGTATATGCATTATATATATATATATATATATATATATATATATATATATATATATATATATATGCATTATAAATATATATATATATATATATATATATATATATACTCGTATATATATACATATATATATATATATATATATATATATATATATATACATATATATATATATATATATATATATATATATATATATACATATATATATATATATATACATATATATATATATATATATATATATATATATATCCATACATACATATATATATATATATGTTGCGGCAGCAACTTAAACTCCCGAGGAAATAACAAAACTATATTTATAATTAAATGTCCGTAACCTGGACAATTTTAGGCGTGCGTTTTATTATCTATAAAAATGGTATTACAGAATAAAAAAAATAATAATATATAAAAAAGAATGTAGTACAAATTTCTCTTACTTTATTCCTTCCTCGTCCGAATTCAAAGAAAATTCATTAAAATAAAATAACGCTTGCTGTAACTATTGCAGCCAAGCGATTACCTAAAAGGTAAATAACTATCAAATAACCACAGGGTTGATTTCAAATCAAATTACAATACTTCCAAATTCAACCTTGTTATGTAAGCATATAAAAAGTAACGGCCTTCGAGAATTTAAAAATACAATAAAAAATATACGTTGCTTAATTGAGAACATCCCGGACCCCGTGAGTCGACTAGGGAGACTCACCATCAACATCTAGTACCGCCAACTTTGACGCCGGACGCCTCAATCTGCCTATTGCTGTTCTTACCACGGCCGAACGAACCTGCCCATCGGCTGCCTGAAATACTTCCTCCACCAAACCTCTCTTCCACTGCCCGCGCGTTTCATTGTCATCACATATCATGACGATATCGCCAATCCGTATTGGACTAACTCGATTGTGCCATTTTGTTCTTCGAGTAAGCTCTGGGAGGTACTCCAGTATCCACCTCTTCCAAAATGTTTGTTTTAACTGTTGTTGTATTTGCCATTGCTTCCTTAAGCAAACTTTTTCACGTACAGTAGGCGTCTGCAATATATTTGGACAACCCATCAAAAAATGATTGGGTGTCATGGGTTCAGCTTCAGAGCTCTCAATTGGAATATGAGTCAGCGGCCGCGAATTTATCAAATTTTCTGCCTCGATAAGTAAACTGTTAAAGGTCTCAACCTGAGGAGCCCTCTCCTTTAGAGTAAAAACCAAAACACTCTTTACTGAACGCACCATACGCTCCCAAGCGCCACCTGCGGATGGATTTGCTGGAGTATTGAATAACCACTCTATTCCTCGTTTGGAGCATTCATCTGCCAGTTTTGCCTCCTCAAAAACGAACTCTTCCTTGCTTGCCCCTACAAAGTTTGTCCCTTGGTTACTTCTTATTCGCACGGGCAACCCTCGCCGATTTACGAAATTTCGTATGCATAATATGACCGCATCAGTCGTTAAGTCCTTGGCAACCTCCAAATGTATTGCTCTTATTGTCAAGCAAGTAAACAAAGCCACCCATCTCTTCTCTGTTCGCCGGCCTATTAAAACCAAAAACGGACCAATGTAGTCTACGCCTGTGTAAGAGAATGGTCTTACATACGGTGTCAGCCTATCCTCTGGATGTTGACCCATTAAGGGCGGTTTTGGAGAAGCAGCCATATTTTTGCAAATCTGACAGTTTGCTTTTACAGACCTTACTACCTGACGCAAGGAGGGTATCCAGAATTTTAATCTAATGGCGGCATGAATAGATTCGTGATTCTGGTGTTTAAAGTTATCGTGGTACTGTTTGACAATCAGCCTCGTCAGTATATGTTGTTTTGGCAATATTATGGGTTCCTTTGTTTCACGATTAATACATGTAGCATTGTAGATGCGACCCGATAAACGAATTAAACCTTATTCACTCAGAAATGGTGAAAGTCTGAAAATTTGGCTTGATTTAGATACAGTTCCATTTGTCTCTAACTGCATGTACTCCTCATGGAAAATATCGCGTTGAGCTATTTTATATAAATACTGTGCTGTCTCATCAATTTCACTCACGCTCAATTGGGGTTTATACATGAACTTCACATTGTTACGTTTCGTTCCATATGATTTAAAAATACATACAGCACGTCGAACCCAAGTCATAACTCTGAGCAACTTTAAGAAACTTAAAGTTGCTCAGTTGAAAGGCGTTACCGAATCCATGTCAATGGCAAAATTAAATGCTGACCTTCTCTCCCCTTTAACCTCATGATCGTCAATATTACCTGGAACCTTCGGCCATTTTTGCTTGTCGTTCCTTAAAAATGCGGGACCATTAAGCCAACAGGATGTTGAGTATTCACTAGAAAAATCTTGCGGTCTTGTTGCTTCATCCGCCGGATTTGATGCACCAGGCAGCCAGCGCCATTGGCTCTCGTCAGATGATTCGAGTATCTCTGCGATACGATGTGCGACAAACTGTTTGTACACCCTACAATCAGACTGAATCCACTTCACAACAGTCATGGAGTCAGACCAAAATGTAACTTCTTTTGGCTTTATATTGTGAGATTCAAGGATCGACTCTTTTAATCGGATGCCGAGTACTGCTGCCTGAAGCTCGAGGCGTGGGACGGAAAGTGGTTTCAGCGGTGCACATCTTGATTTTCCGGCTATAAAAACGATTTTTACTTCGCCGTTGAAGCATATCCTCCAGTAAGCCACTGTTGCGTAGGCCAACTCGCTAGCGTCTGCAAAAATGTGCAATTCCACCGCGGCTCTTGTACAAAAGATATTGTGATGATAACATCTGGGAATATTAACGCCCTTTATTCCAAATAAACTTCTATACCACATGATCCATTTCCCGTAAATCTCATCTGGTATGGGTGAATCCCAGTCAACCTTGCACCTCCACAACTCCTGAAGAAGTATTTTTGATTTGATGACAATGGGCGCCAGAAATCCAAAAGGATCAAAAATCGACATTGTTATACCCAACATCTGGCTTTTCGTTGGCTTCCGATCGCCTCTCAAAACTGGTTCAGGTACTTTTGAAAATTTCAAGACAAAGCAAAAACTATCGTCCGATTGCTTCCAACGCATTCCCAAAATCTTTCCAGTGCTGCTTTCATTATTGCCCAAATCAGCCAAAACCAAGTCATCGTTCACAAGATTACCATTATTAATAGCAGCCAAAAATTCACTTGAATTGGATACAAACCCTCTTAGCTCAAAGCCAGCTTGGCGATGAATGTTCACTATATCTCTGGCTATGGCAATGGCCGTATTTACATCTTCAAAGCAGTCGACGTAGTCGTCCACGTAGTGGCTTTCGATTATTGCATGACAAGCTTCAGGATGCGTGTTCACATATGCTTGGGCGTTAATATTTTTTACAATTGTGTTAGGAACAGTGAGGCAAGGAGTTCTGAACTTTTCATCGTTTAGAGAAACAATCACTATGCTCACGGAACAACTGAGCGATTTTCAAATAAAATCACTTCAGACTCCAACGCAAGAGGCAAAAGACGGCATCTATAAAATGAGCGATAATATGGCTTTAAATGTTTTCACTAAAGGAATCAATGATGAATATAGAAATGTTTTGTTAGCAAGCAGTCCAAAGACCTTGAATGAGGCGGTACAGAAGTGCGTAACTTTAGAGAAAAATATAGAGTAATAATAACCGCATTTTCAGGATTGACCGACGAACCAATCAGAATAATTCAAATAATAGGAATGAACACAACTTTAGGAGAGGTAATATATATTACGGCGACAGCCAATTCAACAACCGTTACAGAAATAATACAAACATTAACCAACACTCTAATAGATATTTTAGTAGGAACAATAATCAAGATAATAGAGATCGCGGTGATAATTCATATCATGGGCAAAGAACGTATGAAAGAAATAGTCGAATCAATAACGACAACTTCAGACATAATTATGACGGAAATAATAACAGCAATATTAATAACAGAAACTCAACGACAAGAATAGGTAGACAGGGAAACTAAGTAGGCAGGATAGCACACGCTGTTGTTCAAAGCCAAAAATTTTCACATTCTCAAACAATACAAACAATCCAATTACAATGAGCTTCAGAGGTAAAAAGGAAAACTTGAATTTTTTGATCGACACAGGAACCGAAGTATCACTATGTAAGCAACAAGAGACTGAAAATATAGATACTAGAAATATTTCAACACTAAGTGGTATCACTTCGGACACAATCAAAAGTATCGGTACAGCAAATTTAGTTTTACATTTTGATGATCATGATATAACACATGAATTTCAAGTTGTACCGGTGGCATGACATAATGTCCATTGACATAATGTCCATGGACATTATGTCACCCCAAAAAGTGACATTATGTCCATGGACATTATGTCACTTACAGCAGTGTCATAATGTCCATGGACATTATGACACTTTGGTTATGGACATTGTGACACTTTTGGTAGAGTCATAATGTCCATATTTTTAAATTTCTTTTAAAAAGTTTCTAAATTTATTTTTCATTTAATTTTTATTGAAATATATTTAATTTATCTTCTACAATCTCTCCACAGTAAGGACAAAGTAATGGTGATTTATTGGTGTTTGATCTTGCTTCCAAGACTTTTAGGCAGCTAGAGCAAATTTTAAAATGCTTACATGGCATCAAGGCAATATCTCGTGGTTTGTCAACGCAAATTATACATCTTAAGACCTCCGTCACCTGGCTGACATTAGTGGCTTCTTCGGCATCATCAACTAGTTCATTTTCGTCTTCGATTTGTTCTTCCACCAAGTTCTGACAATCAGACCTTACTATATAAATACTGTGCTGTCTCATCAATTTCACTCACGCTCAATTGGGGTTTATACATGAACTTCACATTGTTACGTTTCGTTCCATATGATTTAAAAATACATACAGCACGTCGAACCCAAGTCATAACTCTGAGCAACTTTAAGAAACTTGAATAACGGTTGAAAGGCGTTACCGAATCCATGTCAATGGCAAAATTAAATGCTGACCTTCTCTCCCCTTTAACCTCATGATCGTCAATATTACCTGGTGTAGTGTATTTTAATAATATGTAGTGTATGTTAAAAATATCGTTTAAGGTTTAAAAAAGGGGATAAGTATTTCTTAGCACTTCTGCCGCTTTGGTCCAGCGTTCGCACGCCGTTTTATTTCGAGAATTAATAAAACACTTGTTTGCTTTGTGTTAAGACTAATTCTGATTTTATTAAACTTATTTCTGCGCTTATATACTAAACTTATGTCTGTTCAGCATAATTGAATCAAAATCAATTCTTGTATTGATTTTGCATAATGGAATAAAATTTGCCAAAAAAATATCTAAATGTGGCAACTAAGTATTTTTACGACTTTGTGTACGTCAATGAACTTCATGGTGTTGAAAGAACTTTTTGAAACCAAATTGCAACTAAGCATTTTTGTGTTCATGGTCAAGTTGTATTTAAAATGTGCCAAGTTCATTGACGTAGTTATGTTGTAATTTAATATGAACAATATTATTATGAAATGTGTTTTTGTATTGTGTTAAAAGGGTGGTGCATAAGTATGTGTACACTACACCCTTACCCTTTCAGATTTGGGTTTTATTAAAAATAGACATTTTTTTTTGTTAAATTTAAATTTTAGATAAAACTTGTTTAGTAATTTTTACATTATATTTTAATAAATTTTGTGTTGGCTTAAATGTAAGTATAAAGTAAGAGATTAAGGTCTTAATATTAATTTTCTTTTATTCTTATGTGGTTAGTGGATATATATTTTTTTAATAAATTTTTATGTATTAATTTTTCTTTATTATTTTCAATTTCTATTAGTACATTTACCTCTTTTATATCTAATATCTTGTATGGACCTTTGTAAGGTGGTTCATTTTTTCTCCTATTTACTACTTTAACCAATACTAAATCTCCTATTTTAATGTCTATGCTATTCTGCTTATTAACTGACTTTAATTTTCTTTTCGTTTTAACTTCTAAAATTATATCTCTTGCTCTTTTTAGTGAGTAATTAAGTCTAGCTTTCAATTCATTTGTATAATTATCAAGATCGTAAAGTTTTTCATGCTTTCTGAATTCATCATTTGGTAGTCGAGGTAGTTTTCCAAATACCAATTCAAATGGTGAATAGTCTGTGTCACTATTGGGTGTTGTGTTAAAGGCAAACGTAAAGTATGGTATCCATTCGTGCCAATTTGTATCTTCCACAAAATTTATAAAGTACTCGTTTAGAACTTTATGGTTTCGTTCTACGGTACCTAGAGTCTCGTGGTGGTACGGGGTTGAGAAATGTTGGTTTATTTTTAATAAATCACAAATCTCTTTCATTAATTCATTTGTAAATTCTGTACCTTTATCAGTTTTTAAAATGTTAAATAGTCCATACTTTAGAACTACTTGTTCTACTAAAGTTTTAGCTACTGACTTTGCATCTTTTGTTACTATAGGGTACGCTATCACATATTTTGTTAATTCGCATTGCATTGTAAGTATATATCTATAATTGTCCGATGGTCGCAGAGGACCTACTGTGTCTACTACTACTGTGTCGAAACTCTGTGTAGGTGTGTCTGTAATAGTAAAAGGTTCTTTTGTATGTTTATATTGTTTATTTTTCTGACATGAATCGCAAGTTTTTATGTAATTTTTTACCATTCTGTTCATATTTTTCCATATGTATCTTTGTTTTAATTTGGAAATAGTTTTTCTAATTCCGAAATGTCCACTATATGGTTTATTGTGGAATTCTTCAATCAATCTATACTGTTTTATATTCTCATTTATTCTCTTTGGCATTTTATAAATTATTATTTCAATTTCGTTATTCTGCAGATTATTATATTCTTTTTTCAATTTCTCGGCCGTTATATATTTAAATATTTCATCATTATTATATAGTACGTACTTTTTAATTTTTAAATTCTTTAATTTTAATAAAAGTTTCTCCATAAATGTTTCGGAAAACATAGGATTTTCGCTTTTATTACATATTATACTTGTAATATTTTTATTCAATGCATTGGTTTCCTTATCTTTCATATCTTTTAATTCGTGCTGCAGCTTTTTATCATATATAAATTTTATTCTTTGAAGCTTCTTAATATCATTAATTGACGTGCATTCCCACATACGGAGGTGATCAGTCTCTTTTGGAGATATGCCGTTCTTTTCTTTATTTTTCTCTAATATTTTGTTCTTATTTTGGTTAACCATTCCGCGCGTTATTGCCAATGTTTTCTTTTCTTTTTCATCAATATAGATTGGAATCATGTCTTTTAATATTTGCGAATTTATTTCAATTCTTGATAATGCATCTGCGTTTGTATTATTTGAACCTTTTTTGTATACAATATCAAAGTCATAGTCTGATAGTTCTAGTCTAATTCTAGTTAATTTGGAGGATGGATTTTTATGTGAAAATAGAGCAATGAGTGGTCTGTGATCTGTAACAACCGTAAATTTTCTGCCGTATAGGTAAGGTCGGAAAAATTGTATGCCCCAGTGTATTCCTAGCAATTCTTTTTCGATTACAGATTTATTTCTTTCATGTTTGTTAAGGGATTTACTAGCGTAAGAAATGGGTAAGTCACTTCCAATGTTGCCTTGTGAAAGTATTGCACCTAACGCAACATTTGATGCGTCTGTAGTTAGTATGAACCGTTTATTGAAATCTGGATATTGTAGTATAGGTGGGTTTTTTAGGCTGTCTCTTAAAGTATCAAATGCCTTTTGGCAATCTTCTGTCCAGTTGAAAGTTATCTTTTTTTTAGTAAATTATTCAAACTGTTAGCCGTTTTGGCAAAGTCTGGTATAAACCGTCTATAGTAATTGCAAAAAGCAATAAATCTTCTAACGTCATCAGCGTTTCTGGGTACAGGATATTTTTCGATTACTTCATATTTTGTCGGATCGGTTTTGATACCGTCCTTTGTGATTAAGTGTCCTAGGTATAAAACTTCTGGTTTTAGGAAACAACATTTTTCAGCATTAAGTTTCAAATTATAATGTTTAAGTCTTTCAAATACTTTAATGAGATTCTTATTGTGGTGTTTTAGACTGCAACCGAAAACAATTATGTCGTCAACATATAAAAACGCTTCTGTTTCTAACCCTGATAATGCTATAGTTAACATTCTCTGGAAGCTGTTTGATGATATTTTTAATCCGAAGGGTAACCTATTAAATTGATAATGTCCACTATTGGTGGAAAATGCTGTTAGAGGTCGTGACTCATGGTCTAGTTCGATTTGATGGAAAGAACTTGTCATGTCTAGGGTAGAAAAATATTTAGCTCTTCCTAATTTGTCTAATATATCATCTAGTCTTGTTAAAGGAAATTTGTCATTTACTATTTTATTATTTAAACGTCTGTAGTCTACGACCAAACGCCATTTCTTTACATCGTCTTGTCCTTTTTTGGGCACTAGAAGTAATGGTGAGTTATATGGGCTAGTTGATGGTTCAATAATGTCTTCTTTCAGTAGTCCTTGTACATGTTTGTCTATTTCACTTAGTTGTGTTTGTGGTAGACGGTAATTTTTTATATATACTGGTGTATTATCTGTAAGTTCAATGTTCTGTTTGTAGAAATTATTGGTTGTTAATTTTTCATCTTCAAGGTGAAATATTTCTTGGTATTGTCGCAAAATTTTGTATAGTATGTGTTTATTTTCTTGATTAAAATCTTGAAAGTTCACTGCTTTAAGGAGTTTTTGGAATCTTTCTTCCGAAAAGTTCTGATCTGTGGCTTTAAAAATATGAAAATGTATAAGTGGTATTGTAGATATATTTACGCTTGAAATTTTTGTCGGTAATTCTGTAGTGTTTAAGATTTTGACGTGCCTGTAGCCCTCTTTTGGTACAATTGTATTTGCTACGAAAATGCCCTTTTGTATTTCTTTATTACATACTACGCTATCCTCATTAATGTTAATATTTATTCTTACAATTTTTTCCGATCTTGGGGGTATAATGATAGTTTTTAAATGTTCGGTATTAATTTCGATTGGAATCGTTATTTTTTCTCCATTAATAAACGCATCTATTTTGTATGTATCATAATCTATTTTGCAACTGTATCTGTAGAAGAAATCTATTCCTAAAATTCCATCGGTTCTAATTGGAAAGTCATTATTAACTATATAAAATTTATGTGTTATTTCCTGTTCATTTAATTTGAAATCTAGGTTTGTTGATCCGAGAGTATATATCGAATCTTGTGTTATACCATTAAGTTTACAAATGTCTTCGTTGAATATGTTATAGCCATACAGGACATTTTCTTTACATAGAGATATGTCTGAACCAGTGTCTATTAAGAAAGTTAAATTGTAGTTTATGTTTTTAACTGATAAGTAGATAAAATTTGATGTGTCTGTTTTTATGGTAAATATTCTTAGTTTTCCCTTATTGGAGTATCGTTCCGAAACTCCAGGGTATGGTCGTTTCCCTGTTGTATAGTGTTGACATTAGTTTGGCTGTATCTTTGGTTATATCTAGGATTGTTGTGGAGATTTTGGTCTCTATATCTGGAATTGTTGTAGTCGTTTTGATAATTTCTCCTATTGTTATTTCGGTTAAAGTTCACATTGTTATACGTGCTTCTTTGGTTTTTATTAAAATTGTTATGTTGTTGAGTGGTATTATAATTTATTCTGTTTCTGTTTGGTATATATCTAAAGTTTGGATTATTTCTTTTAGTGTTCCTAAATCCTGAATTATTCGCGTTTGTACCATTATAACTACCTCTTGTATTGTTATTTATTCGCAAAGTTTTAAATGTATCGGATAGTTCTAATGACCTTTCTTGTGCACTTGCAATGTCATAAGCTTGTGATATTGTTTTAGGCTGAGCTGCTATCACAGCGGTTCTTATGTCACTGTATAAACCTTCTTGAAAAGTTTCCAATGCTAATTTTTCATTCAAAGCCCTAATCGTAGAGCGAGCTACTTCGTTTGGACTTTCTCCTAATTCAGATATTTGTATTAATGTCAATTCTGCAATTAGTGTGCTAATTTTTTCTTTGTAATTTAGTACATTGCCTTTTTGTCTGGTATTTTTTAATGCGAAATGTATGCTACTAGCTGTTGTAGTTGTTCTAAAATTTCTGGTAAGGCATGTTTTTAGTTGTTCAAAAGTTTCGGGTATATTTTCTATCATTAAAATGTCTCTGACTTTATCTGTTAATTTTATTGCTACAATATATTTAATTAGATTTTTCTTCCCTTGATCATTAACTTCAGAGTAGACAATTTCAATCATTGAAAAAAATATATTAAGATGTTTTGCTTTTCCGTCAAAGACTGGAATTGTATCAGAAGCTTTTTTGCTATCGAAATTCGACATGATTATAGAATTTTCAATTTCTGATGAAAGTTTCAATTCTTCTCCTTTATGTACCGTTAACAGTTCAATTGCTGTTAATTTTAATTTTTTAAATTCCTCAATTTTCTTTTCTCTTAAAGTTTTAGGTAGATATCCTGCTAATTTGCCAAATTTCTTACATTGTTGGTTAATCAAATTGTATTTTTCTTTTATAGTATCTTCTGTGTATTTTCTGTTTCTTGATTTCTTAGCATTTGTTATTAATTGTTGAATTTCTTGAAAAATTTTATCCATATGATTTACTTATTTATACAATATACATATATATATATATATATATATATATATATATATATATTTTTTTTTTTTTTTGTAAGTCTAAAAAAAAATCTTATTGTCTATTAAACATTTTGGACATTAGTCCGTACAATTTGTTTTTTCACATATTGTTTTGCAAAATGCCATAATGCTATTAAAATAAAAACTACTAAAAAAATTATTACGATGTCTTGGCTTATTGCGATCTTGTTGTCATTTATGGCGTAGGCATTGGCCTGTCCTTCGACGTTTGCGTCTGCTATACCCATTTTAATTTCTTCCAAAATTAAATATTTTTTGTCTTCTTCTGTTACTTCAAATGTATGTAGTTGGTTCATTAAGTTGTTTTCCAGCCTTCGTCTTTTAAATTTTTGAGTTCCGCAATTAAGATTTTCTTTTGAGCGCCTTCACTTATGTTTATTACTCTTTGCAGGTCTTTGCAGGCTTGTTGGAATCTATGTTTCCTCCCTCCTTTCTTTTTCTTTTTTGGGGCTGTTGTCAGTCTAAATTGCTGCAGTTGATTTTTATAGTTTTGTTGCCTCTTTTTGTATTTTTTTTTTTAAATTTGTTAGGATCTCAAAGGTTTATTTTCAAAAATTTATTAGTTCCAAAGTTTGAAAAATTTAGCATTAGTTTAAGAGTTTGGCAGGATCGCCATGTGGTGTATTTTAATAATATGTAGTGTATGTTAAAAATATCGTTTAAGGTTTAAAAAAGGGGATAAGTATTTCTTAGCACTTCTGCCGCTTTGGTCCAGCGTTCGCACGCCGTTTTATTTCGAGAATTAATAAAACACTTGTTTGCTTTGTGTTAAGACTAATTCTGATTTTATTAAACTTATTTCTGCGCTTATATACTAAACTTATGTCTGTTCAGCATAATTGAATCAAAATCAATTCTTGTATTGATTTTGCATAATGGAATAAAATTTGCCAAAAAAATATCTAAATGTGGCAACTAAGTATTTTTACGACTTTGTGTACGTCAATGAACTTCATGGTGTTGGAAGAACTTTTTGAAACCAAATTGCAACTAAGCATTTTTGTGTTCATGGTCAAGTTGTATTTAAAATGTGCCAAGTTCATTGACGTAGTTATGTTGTAATTTAATATGAACAATATTATTATGAAATGTGTTTTTGTATTGTGTTAAAAGGGTGGTGCATAAGTATGTGTACACTACACTGGAACCTTCGGCCATTTTTGCTTGTCGTTCCTTAAAAATGCGGGACCATTAAGCCAACAGGATGTTGAGTATTCACTAGAAAAATCTTGCGGTCTTGTTGCTTCATCCGCCGGATTTGATGCACCAGGCAGCCAGCGCCATTGGCTCTCGTCAGATGATTCGAGTATCTCTGCGATACGATGTGCGACAAACTGTTTGTACACCCTACAATCAGACTGAATCCACTTCACAACAGTCATGGAGTCAGACCAAAATGTAACTTCTTTTGGCTTTATATTGTGAGATTCAAGGATCGACTCTTTTAATCGGATGCCGAGTACTGCTGCCTGAAGCTCGAGGCGTGGGACGGAAAGTGGTTTCAGCGGTGCACATCTTGATTTTCCGGCTATAAAAACGATTTTTACTTCGCCGTTGAAGCATATCCTCCAGTAAGCCACTGTTGCGTAGGCCAACTCGCTAGCGTCTGCAAAAATGTGCAATTCCACCGCGGCTCTTGTACAAAAGATATTGTGATGATAACATCTGGGAATATTAACGCCCTTTATTCCAAATAAACTTCTATACCACATGATCCATTTCCCGTAAATCTCATCTGGTATGGGTGAATCCCAGTCAACCTTGCACCTCCACAACTCCTGAAGAAGTATTTTTGATTTGATGACAATGGGCGCCAGAAATCCAAAAGGATCAAAAATCGACATTGTTATACCCAACATCTGGCTTTTCGTTGGCTTCCGATCGCCTCTCAAAACTGGTTCAGGTACTTTTGAAAATTTCAAGACAAAGCAAAAACTATCGTCCGATTGCTTCCAACGCATTCCCAAAATCTTTCCAGTGCTGCTTTCATTATTGCCCAAATCAGCCAAAACCAAGTCATCGTTCACAAGATTACCATTATTAATAGCAGCCAAAAATTCACTTGAATTGGATACAAACCCTCTTAGCTCAAAGCCAGCTTGGCGATGAATGTTCACTATATCTCTGGCTATGGCAATGGCCGTATTTACATCTTCAAAGCAGTCGACGTAGTCGTCCACGTAGTGGCTTTCGATTATTGCATGACAAGCTTCAGGATGCGTGTTCACATATGCTTGGGCGTTAATATTTTTTACAAATTGTGCTGAACATGGCGAACTTGCAGAGCCAAATATCATGACCTGCATTACATACTCATAGGGAGTCCTATCTGGCCGCCCGTCTCGCCACAAAAATCGCTGAGCTGTTTGATCCTCTTCACGGATCCTTACGCGGTGAAACATTTCCTTAATATCGGCGCAGACCCCTACTTTTCGCTCCCTAAATCGAAATAAAATTGACAATAGAGACTTTGGCTGATATTTACTTGGCCCCTTCATAAGTCTAGAATTAAATGACTCTCCTTCAACGCACGCAGCAGCATCGAACACAAGTCGCCGTTTATTCTCCTTGTTCGAATTTGTCACTACAAAATGCGGTAAGTACCAGGTACGCTTATTCTTTACCGCGGCTTCTTCTGGCAACAATTTCCTAGCATATGATTTTAAAACGTAGTCATCTATTTTAGCGGCATACCATTCGGCAAATTCTTTGTCTTTTTTCATCTTGGCCTCCATGTGACATAAACGCTTCAACGCCATTGCATAACTATCTTTGAACTCAGCATCATCCTGCTTCCATAAAAGACCAGTTTCTAATTGCTGCCCTTTCTTCAATGTAGTATCCAAAAGAATCTTCTCCGCTCTTATGTCATCGCTTGATACTGCCGGGTCTAATAATTTAACTCCCATATTATCTAGGGTAAAGTACTCTGAAACTTGTTTCTGAATATCATCCAAAACACTCGCGTCTATTCTGCATACTGTGGCTTCTGCTGAATCTTCGTCTGAGCCAAAAATTAAATTGCCCAAACCAGTTTCATGCATGGCAAAACATTTATCCAAATTCATAACATTAGATGGACGAACGAGTCTTATGTGGGGTAAACCAATTAACAACTTTGGTCGTGCCTCAAAATAGTCCTCGATGACAAAATCATTCAAAACAGGAAAACGTTCCCTAAAATTTCTTAGTCTCAAATTCTGTGGGGGCAATTGCAAATTCTTTGATGTAAATACATTCCTCATTTGGAAACAAAAATCATTTTCACCGGTACCGCTTATTTCGAGATTAACCTTTCTTGACGTCTCATTAGTTTTCCTACCGCCTATCCATCCTAGGCATAAATTATTTATCGCCCCTTTCAATCCCAGTTTGTTTGCGACGTCGTCCTCCAAAAGAGTTATCTTGGACCCCTCGTCAATAAAGACGATAACTTTCAGTGAACCCTTTGGGCCTCTCAATTCTACAGGCAAGTATTTGTACAATGTCTTTCTATTAAACTGGCTCTGAACAATTGTATGCACAAAACTATTTTCCTTGAAACTCGATTGTTTCCCATTACCAAACCCACCACCACAACCTTTGTTTAACTCACCACCACACTTGCTGTTGTTTTGATTGTTAGTTTCACTGACATTTGTTTTGATCTGCTCATGCAATAAACGATTGTGGTATTTATTGCATTTTGATAGGCCGCATTGACGTTTATTTCTGCAATTTATTGAATTGTGCCCGGTTCGAAAACAAGAAAAACAAAGATGTTTATTTTTCACAAAATCCCATCTCTCAGTCGTTGGGATTCTTTTAAACTTCTCACAGTAATATAACTGGTGGTTCTGATTGCACATAAGGCATTTGGTGAGTCGGGTTTCTTCTGTAGTGATTGTGAAGGATGAATTTATCTTTTCTCTCTTGTTGTAGACTGTTTCATTTCTGCCAGCGTCAGCTTCAACTAAAAGTGAAATATATGTTGCAACTTCCTGCAGCCACAGACTGAAGTCACTGACACTGGGGTACGGTCCAACTGGTATTTATTGCGGTATAACTGGTATTTATTGCATTTTGATAGGCCGCATTGACGTTTATTTCTGCAATTTATTGAATTGTGCCCGGTTCGAAAACAAGAAAAACAAAGATGTTTATTTTTCACAAAATCCCATCTCTCAGTCGTTGGGATTCTTTTAAACTTCTCACAGTAATATAACTGGTGGTTCTGATTGCACATAAGGCATTTGGTGAGTCGGGTTTCTTCTGTAGTGATTGTGAAGGATGAATTTATCTTTTCTCTCTTGTTGTAGACTGTTTCATTTCTGCCAGCGTCAGCTTCAACTAAAAGTGAAATATATGTTGCAACTTCCTGCAGCCACAGACTGAAGTCACTGACACTGGGGTACGGTCCAAGATGTATCAACGAATGTTTTGTCCACTCTTCCCTTTTCTGTTGTGGCAACTTACTTACGAGTTCATCCAGCAGCGTTGGATTACACAGGTGCGCCGATGCGTCTGCGTTTATTAAAAATGCCGACAGATTCAACACCATTGTGCTGAAATTTACTATTTCATGTATTCGTTTCTCTGTTATACAGGGAAAGGCGCGAACTTTGGCGATCTGGCTCCGAATTAATATCTGTGGGCGACCGTAAAAAAACTCTAGTGTGCTTATGACCTGATCAACAGTATCGGGATGGATCAAAAATGAATCTACTTTGGCCCTTGCATCACCCTTTAATGCTCCTTGTAACCTAATTAAATTTTCCAATTTCGAGTAGTGATAAGTGTTTGTTGTTTCTTTAAACGTGACGATAAACATGGGCCATTGTTCGGGGTGGCCCGAAAATTGTGGTAAGTCATGTAGCTTACGAAGTTGACGAGAATCATTAACGAACTGTGATTCGTGCGTATTTAAGGGTGTACCTATGGCATTGTCATACGAGTACGTTGAAGTATAAGGGGTCGTACTTGACTGGGCTGACGTGTATATTTGTGTGGAGCGTTGTTGCAATAAATTGAGTGAGGTCGGCAAGAAATTTGTGGGGATTGTTGTCGTGGAATGTGCCACAGTACAAGGCAATGTGGTTTTCGGCACAAACGTTTGCGGGGAAGTGTATGGCAAAAATGTAGTTTTAGGTATAAACGCTCGTGTGGCATTAAGGGGCAGAGAGGTATTTATAGGCGCGAATGTCTGCGCCGAAGTAAAGGGCAGATGGTTTGTTTCAAATAGCATTGGGTACTCACGTGCGTTCACCGTCTGATGTTGTGACTGTGTTGATGCTAATGGCATACATAAGTGGCTGTATGATGTTGTTGGCGGCGCAGTGGCGAAATATGGTGACACGTTCGACAAGGTTGTTAACTGTTGGTGTCCAGTTGTTGGCATATCTGACGGTTTTGAAGAGTTGGCATTATTTAGCAGGCATTTAATGGAGTTCCTTAGCGATAAAATTTCCTGCTTCATTTCGGCAATCGTTGTGTCATCCTCCTCAATCGTGGCAATTTTACTTTGTTGGACAATGGTCCGTTCACTTCCGTTTGGGGATGATGATCGGGAATCTGACTCTTCTTCGGACATTTCCTTATCAATTAGGCGTTGGCTTCGGCGTACCATTTATTCCTTACGAATAAAATAATAAAAAATGTTGCGG
>OX637537.1:15810429-15957929 GCA_951800035.1 Linnaemya tessellans
AAGACCTGTTATTCAGTGTGGCCCTTTATTTGGCACACTGAGATGGGGCTTTGAAGTCCCTGGCATTAAGACCAAGTCCAGTACGGTCTTAATTATGGCATTCCTGGGAAAACGATTTGAAATGGTAGAACCCTGGGCTGGTAGATGTGGTATTCTGGGACTTAAGTATGTATGAGTGAATTTGTACAGAAATGGCTCTCAGGCTAATGCCACAACTGCCCCCGTCCTATTAAAACTTGGCAAGTCTCAAAGTACGTTTGAAGTTCGTCATCATTAAGTTGGTGGTGTAGGTCCGGATGTTGATTCCCGGTTAGCACGGATCTGGCTCTGGCGGATTGATCCATAAGGTCTCTTCGTCAACCCTCGCATGGACCTCACTGCTTGCAAAGACACCCATGGGATCTAAACGTGACTGCACAACGAACGGAGACAGCGGCTGCGAGTTTGGACCCAATTGAATGAAGATCAATAAAAATAATTTAGAAGCGAAAGCGGAAGGCTCTGGAAATGGCGAAATTGAGAATCCATTCCTGAAGAGGCCGGTGATCGCGAGATCGCCCCCTACGGCGGTGAACACGCCGCATAGGGTAGGTTTTGGCACCACAGACGGTGGTCAGGAACCGAAAGGCAAGGTTGAAAAACTAGGAGAGAGGATAGCAAAGCTATTAGACTTTCTCAAGACAAGATCGAATGTCCACAAGGATATAGTATCGATGTCTCGAGAAATACAGGCATTGTATATGCAGGTGGCAGATGAGCTGAGCAGTGGAACTGGTCAGCTCAAGGTGCCCTGCAATAAGCAGACGCAGACAGGGGTTATGGTAAGACCATCTCCCCCTGTCCCTGCAGGTGCGACCCCGAAGCGTAGGAGAGATGAAAGTACTCTTGGGCCAAAGGGGAATAGGGCTAAGAAGAAGAGGAAGGATGCAGTAAATGCAATCAGGAGTAGTGAAGGTAGCTGTGTGGGATCGGCGGCAGCGAATGGTGCTGCTTTGCCGAACCCAGGCACTAAGGAACCTGGGTGGATAAAGGTCCGTCCCAGGGAAGCGAATAGAAATAGGATTAGGAGTAAGCAGGGGTCACGTTCGGATGCCCTAGTTATTAAAACATGTGGGAACGCTTCCTATGCTGAGATTCTCAAGCAAGTGAAGAAGGACCCTAAACTTAGTAATCTGGGGGAGAATGTGAAGGGCATTCGGAAGACTGGGAAGGGTGAGCTGCTACTGGAGCTCACTAAACCCGCTCACCAGAATATAGGTGTGTTCAGGTCGGAGGTGGAAGCGGTACTGGGTGGGACTGCCGAAGTACGGGCACTATCCCAAGAGGTTAGGATTGAAATTAGGGACATAGATGAGGTGACTTCCAAGGAGGACATCTATGACGCCATAGTTAGTAAATCCAACGATTTTAAGGTACTGCAGTTGACTGCAATTAAATCACTGAGGAGAGCGTATGGGGGAACACACACTGCCACGATTGGCCTGAGTGCTCCTCTAGGTAGACGCCTTCTAGAGATGTCCAAGATACGCATCGGCTGGGTCGTGTGTCGAATACGGGAAAAGATAGCACCGAAGAGGTGCTACAACTGTCTCGATTTTGGACATAGGGCGACGAATTGTAGCGGCCAGGATCTATCCGGAAATTGCTTGCGTTGTGGGGAAGCTGGAAGATTGCAACATGTTCCAACAGACCTTCGTGCATGCTCTGTAGAAAGGGTGGAAGTACTAATGGTGACCACGTCACCGGATGCGTAGTTTGCCCATACTACAAGAGGACGCTACAAAAGCTTAGAGGTTAAACACTACTTAAAAATCAGGATGCGCATATTACAGCTAAATCTCAATCATTGCCAAGCAGCACAGGAGTTGCTTAGGCAAACCGTACGAGACTTAAAGGTAGACGTTGCTGTACTCAGCGAGTCATATAAGAAGATTGTATCTGCAAATTGGGTTACTAATGATACAGATACAGCAGCTATATGGACTACCGGTTCTTTGATATTGAGGGAGAGGTTATCACCGCAATGTGGGTACACGCGGGCCACTGTTTCCGGCATATGTTTGTACAGCTGTTATGTTCCTCCTAGGTATTCTATTGATGACTTTCGTGTTATTATAGACAACATAGTGATGGACGCTGCAGCCAGGAGTCCTGTTATAATAGCAGGGGATTTCAACGCGTGGGCTGTTGAATGGGGCTGCCCCTTGACAAATGCAAGGGGAAGGATGCTATTAGAGGCCCTTTCTGCGCTAAATGTTGTGCTCTTGAATTCTGGAGATGAGGAAACATTTAGAGGAGGAAATGGTGGTTCAATTATTGATATTACGTAGCAATAATTTTAACGAACATTTTATATTGCTATATTAAATTTGAATTAAGATTCTATAGGCTAATTGTTCGAAATTTTAATTTAAATCTCAGAAAGACATGAAAAATATTCCAATGCACAAAGGCAAGTCAACATCAGTTTTATTCAACTTACACAGCAGAGCAGAACAGCTGTTTTCGAAAGACGCAACCCTTTCATCATCAGTGCTCATGTGTATTGTGTTTGTCACCACTTATTAGGTGGCTTAGTTGAATGTGATAACAGTTCCTATTTACACAAATTTTATTGTGAAAAAGAATACGGGAACTGTATCAACCTGATGTTAACATGTTATTGTTATAATACCCGTGTTACCGTTTGATTATTTTTCTTCATGTCCCATTTTTCTGAATTTTTTGTTCCATCATACCTAAGTCAAACTTTTTTGGTTTGAATTTTATACTTAAGTACATGTGAACGTTTTTCCAATTTTTATTATTGGGTAGCTCAAGCCATAGCTTAAATTTGTATGTAGTAATAATTTTAACGAACATTTTATATTGCTATATTAAATTTTAATTAAGATTCTATAGGCTAATTGTTCGAAATTTTAATTTAAATCTCAGAAAGACATGAAAAATATTCCAAGGCACAAAGGCAAGCCAACATCAGTTTTATTCAACTTACACAGCAGAGCAGAACAGCTGTTTTCGAAAGACGCAACCCTTTCATCATCAGTGCTCATGTGTATTGTGTTTGTCACCACTTATTAGGTGGCTTAGTTGAATGTGATAACAGTTCCTATTTACACAAATTTTATTGTGAAAAAGAATACGGGAACTGTATCAACCTGATGTTAACATGTTATTGTTATAATACCCGTGTTACCGTTTGATTATTTTTCTTCATGTCCCATTTTTCTGAATTTTTTGTTCCATCATACCTAAGTCAAACTTTTTTGGTTTGAATTTTATACTTAAGTACATGTGAACGTTTTTCCAATTTTTATTATTGGGTAGCTCAAGCCATAGCTTAAATTTGTATGTAGTAATAATTTTAACGAACATTTTATATTGCTATATTAAATTTGAATTAAGATTCTATAGGCTAATTGTTCGAAATTTTAATTTAAATCTCAGAAAGACATGAAAAATATTCCAAGGCACAAAGGCAAGTCAACATCAGTTTTATTCAACTTACACAGCAGAGCAGAACAGCTGTTTTCGAAAGACGCAACCCTTTCATCATCAGTGCTCATGTGTATTGTGTTTGTCACCACTTATTAGGTGGCTTAGTTGAATGTGATAACAGTTCCTATTTACACAAATTTTATTGTGAAAAAGAATACGTTTGCCAGCGATACCATTATAAACCGTGTAAACTGGAGAGTATCTGATGTTTATACTCACAGCGATCACAGTGCCATAATTATGGATATACAGGATGATATACGGCATGTGACTCCCCGTGCACAAGGTTTGTCGGGATGGAAAGTGAATACCTTTGATAAGGATATTTTTGCCATCTGTATGGAAGGTATGGAATTAAATGGTTCAGCTGAGGATATGGCAGAACAATTGGTAAACCATATCACGCGGTCGTGCGATGCATCTATGGTGAGGCGGAAAGGATCCGTAAAGGGGTCACCGGTTTATTGGTGGAATGATGATATTGCCGGCTTGAGGGCGGAGTGTATACGTGCCAGAAGGCAGTATACAAGAACTCGAGGTAGGTTAGAGAATAGCGTATACCAGGAGAATTATAGGAATAGGAGGAAGGCCCTAAAGGATGCAATTCGTAGGAGCAAGCGGCAGTGTTTTCTTAATATCTGTGATGAGGTGGATGATAATCCTTGGGGTCTCGCATATAAGCTGGTCACCAAAAAACTTAAATGCCTGACCCCGTTGCAACCGAGTGAGGGGCCAATCCTGGAGGAAATTGTAGACCATCTCTTTCCCCAGCAGGACGCACCACCTTGGGAGCACAACCCTCCAATTGGGACATTAAATTTTCCCCCGGTTACAATAGCTGAGATTGAGGACGTTGTCTCTAGGTTTAGAGACAAGAAGGCACCTGGACTCGACTGCATTCCAAATATAGTATTAAAGGAGGCCGTCAGGCTTTGTCCCGAGCAGTTCTTAAGAATGGTGAATACATGCTTAGGTAGGGGAATTTTTCCAACAAGATGGAAGAGGCAGAAGTTGGTATTAATACCAAAAGCCAATAAACCCCTAGATGATCCCTCATCTTATCGGCCACTGTGTATGATAGATACATGTGGGAAGTTGCTAGAGGGTGTGATCTGCCGAAGACTTGGGAATTGCGTTGATGACAGAAATGGTCTATCAGACAACCAATTTGGCTTCAGGAGGGCGAGGTCAACAGTGGATGCTATAAACGTGGTAGTAGAAACTGCTGCACGGACTATCTATGGCAGGAGTTGGAGGAATGGCACAAAGGAGTACTGTGTAGTTGTGACGCTGGATGTGAAGAACGCGTTCAACACAGCGAGCTGGGTGCATATTGTTGATGCTCTAACTCGATTGGACATCCCAGAATATCTGATAGGGATAGTGCAGGATTATTTCCGGTATAGGGAATTGATCTATAGTACAGATGCGGGTATAAGGAAACGTAGGATTAGTGGTGGTGTTCCCCAAGGATCGATACTTGGACCATTGTTGTGGAACGTAATGTATGATGGAGTACTAAGGTTGAGGTTACCTGAGAGAGTGCAGATTGTGGGATTCGCAGACGATATAGCGCTGGTGTGTGAAGCTAAGGAATTGCTGGAGGCAGAAACCATTGCAAATGCCAGCGTACAATTAGTAAAGTCCTGGATCACTGCAATGGGATTGACTCTAGCTGATCATAAAACCGAAGCGGTTTTGATTAGTAGTCGTAAGGCTAGGGAAACTATTACCCTCAATGTTGGCACCTGTTCCATAGAATCAAAGGCATTTCTGAAATATCTGGGTGTGATGATTGACACACGGCTATCTTTTCGCGAGCACTTGCGATATATAGCATCCAAAGCATCAGGGACCTGTTTGGCGCTATCTCGGATCATGCCAAACACGAGAGGGCCAAAGTATCTTCAGAGGAAACTGCTCGCTGGAGTAGTAAGGAGCATTATCCTATATGCACACCCGGTATGGTCAGACTCACTTAGATATTCCACATATGTGGGGCTGGTATGCCCTGTGTATAGGCTAGCTGCTTTAAGAGTATGTAGTGCATTTCGGACAGTGTCGGACGAGGCGGCTTTTATCATTGCGGGTATGATCCCTATCGATTTAGAAATCATGAATAGGGATAACTCTGATTTATGTATGCAAAAATGGCAAGAACGGTGGTCAACCACTGAAAAGGGAAGATGGACTTATTCATTAATACCCGACATCAGATTATGGCTGACTAGGAAACATGGTGATCTGAACTATTACCTAACACAGTTCTTGTCTGGACATGGTTGCTTAAGGTCATATCTATTTCGTTTTAAGCACGACGACTCTCCGTTCTGTCCACACTGTGGTGGGAATGTGGTTGAGGATGCTGAGCATGTCGTC
Source organism: Linnaemya tessellans (assembly GCA_951800035.1). NCBI lineage: Eukaryota > Metazoa > Arthropoda > Insecta > Diptera > Tachinidae > Linnaemya > Linnaemya tessellans. The sequence continues at coordinate 15,816,307 of OX637537.1, forward strand.
TTTGTCTGCTCACGATTCAGCAACTGGAGGTCGTATTTAGAGGAAGGCTTGGGGCGTACGATCAGCCCGGAGAATATTATTCCGACCATGCTGGAATCCTTATTGAATTGGACCAGAGTGTGTAGTTTTGTACAGCTTGTTCTAATAGAACTTCGCAGATTAGCACAGATTCGTAGGAGAGTAAGTACGTCTTAGGATTCGTTAGCTACTGACGATTAAATATGCGCATCAGTTCCGAACCTCCTTACCTAGGAACTAAGGAGGACGTAGGAATAATACTGATAATACTACCCACCCTGATGAAATGCCAAAGCTGTCCCAGGGTGGTGCTAGTGAAGTTGTCGTGGGGCCACTATTGATAGTTGCTATCATTACGTCCATAAAAAAAAAAAAAAAAAAAAAAAAAATACATATATATGTATGTATGTATATATACCTATATATGTATATATATATATATATATATATATATATATGTGTATATATATATGTGTATATTTATATATATATATATATATATATATATATGTATATATATATATATATATATATATATATATATATTGTATATATATATATATATATATATATATATATATATATATATATATATATATATATATATATATATATATATTATATGTACGCGCGTTTGTAACAATGTTTACATATGTTTTATTGTTGTTAAATATGTGTATGAAAATAGCTTCCCTTTGCAATGTATTAATACTAGATAGTTGCAATTATACTTAGTGTTTTATATTTTTGTGCCTGTTAAGCGCGGGCTCGTTTGCCTTGCTTAACCTTATAAAAGTCGATAACTTGGTGATTCACCAACTTATTAGAATGTTTAGGTGTTGATTATCCTAGTAGTATCACCAGGATAATGCAATGTCCAATTCAGTCGTTCAAGTGGTACACAAGAATAACAAAGAATTGGCTTGTTGAAATTAAGTAACAAGTTAATGTTGACTGGATGAATGACAATAGTTCAATCACACATTTTATTAAAAACCTTATTGTATTTAAAGAAAAATTACAAATACAAATAATAACAAAATATAAAATTTACAATACAAAATAAAATTAAGAAGTAAAAAAAATTGGTTTCATAATAAATCAAAAAATTGCAATGTAATCAATAACATTTTAAAGTGTTAAAATGTAAAATGATACAAAGAATTTTTTAGGCCAGAGACCGTTCACTCTTCTGCTGCACTAATTACTTTCCCACCGTTGGCAGAAAACAGATATTGGATTTCATAACCGTATGGCTGGTGAATTAAGTAAACGAATTATTTTCCCAGTAAAAGCCAAACATATATTATATTTCTCCAATATCTGACTTGTTCTTTGCTTTAGCCCGTGTACGAGTAAATAAATATTTTGTTTTAATTTAGAACTGAATTGTGCAAACGCGGTAATTCTCACGGCAAAGTGTGGGAAAATAAAAACGTAAAAAGAGGTACGGATTTTGTTCAAATATTATTAATTCTATTGAGAGTTTTTTTTTTATTTTTATTTTTAATACGAAACAAAAAAAAACTCAAAGGAATTAACATAGTGCGGCCCCAAGGGGATTGAAAAGTGCGAATGAGCGATCTCCGGCAATTTATTTTGAAGTGCGTTAAGGTGTTGGTTCCAATGAAACATTCCAGTTGGATCGTGGAGACGGTTGTGGTGCTTCGGGGAGCGGTTCACGATTCTCTTCATCCTTTGTTTTGCTATCAGGGTAATTATCACTGTTAAAATCAAGGCCAGTCCAACATAGCTAATTGTTAAGCTATGCACTTTATGGGTTGTTGCTAGTGGAACTTCTTGTCGTTGTGCCCTGACCTCTTCCTGCAGATGGGTTATCTTTTCAATTGTCGAAGTATATGACAGGGGTTGTGTCGTGTTGTTTACGTTTTCTTGGAGATGAAGGAATGATATCCCATTGCTTGTATATGATGAATGCAAGTTAGATGAGATGGTTCGATGCCCGTAGATGGTAATAACATCATTTTTCATTGCACATCCTGCTGGAAGCGTGAGCAACCCGGTACCTTCCAGCAATTGAGAACTGCTTTCACCCTTGCATACTGTGCTCAATTTGAGTTGCTGTTGAGTTGCAAGCAGCCACTGGTTCTTGTTATAAAGTTGGTACCATACATGATTGCTGCTTATCAACTCTATATTGCAGCTTGAGTCGGATTCATTGTTGAATAAATGTATCTCACAGCGACAAATTGGAGAGCCTCTATGATATGCAGCTTGAATGTGTGGGCATAAGAAAATGTTATGCTCAAGCTTATTGCAGGTACTTAGCTTCAAGTCATCTAGAGGGAAATATTCGTCACGATGAGCGTTGAGAGCCATCATTTTAGTTGTTGGTATGACAGCCATTAAAGAGTTGTTCATTAGCTGTGGTACTGGAGTAATATAGAATAGGTCATATTGCCCTTGATGAGCTAGCGGAATAAACAAAGTGCAAATAATGTGCTGAGTTGAACTTGCTGCCTGAACGGTGACTACACCGTATAAATGAATAATGTCTGCAACTGGTAGTGTTAGATCCGTGGGAAGGTTCGCTTTTATTTTATCGACTTCACCCGAAAATTGTTGTGGGGACAGTAGAACCGGACTAATTCGACCATGGTAAGTGTCCGCTAACAACGTGATCATAGATGTATGCATTTTTTGCAAATTGTTAGCAATTGCAAGTAACTGGACACTCAGTGATAAGATGATTTCCGATCGATGGTAGCTGTCATTGTTTGTGAGGTAGAGTAGTTTGTTTATTTTATCGTTCATTTTTTCGAAGTTATCTTGCGTGCGTTGTTCAGACTGCTTCATGAGATTGAGGGTCGAATCGAGAAACGATGTTTGATTCCGCAGAAGGCTCTGCAAGTGGGCTTCGTTGTTTTTTATACTATTAATAGTATCGGTCATTTCTGCTGCATATTTGGAGTCTAGAACGCCAAACAAGGAGCTTGCTATATTTCCAACAACGTCTATTGCTCCTCATCGCTTCCTTCTTATGAAATTTTCCAAACCGTGCTCCATTTCATCCATGAGATTTTGAAAATGGGATAGAAGTCCGTTGCATTGATGATTAAGGGATGAGTAATCGCATGCCCTTTTCAGCGCAGATGTACCATTCCTTAGAAGCTTTAATTCGTTATAGAACGGAGTCAGTTCGAAATAAATGAGGAGCTTCCATTCAGAGATGACAGGTTTAACTTGGCCAATGTTTTCAAAATGTAATCCAGGGGTACTGATGATTTGGGTGTACGTCACTTGTTGACATAGTATTACAGGGAGAACTAACGCTACGAGCATTAGAAAACCTGTCGTGTTTAGAGTACACCGTTTTGAGGGTGGCTCATTTATGGTTTTGCTCTTGGGTGAATTGTCTCTTTTTCGTGTTGGTTTCTCATCTGTTGTTTCATCGTTAACAGTTGTTCCTTGTGGCTCCACAGGAAGAGGAGCCAGCAAGTGAATCGCTCGCTTAACGATACCACCAGATGTTTTTACATCAGCTGCTCTGACGAATCCGTCTTGACCGGGGTATATTTCAGTTACTTTTCCAAGACGCCATTTCATAACTGGTGTGTTGTCCTTAATTATAACTATGGTACCCCGTTGCAAATTTTGAGCCCGGGTTTGCCACTTGTTCCGTTGCTGGAGTTCACTGAGGTATTCCTGCGACCATCGTTTCCAAAATTGATGTCTTATTTGTGACACTAACTCCCATCGCTTTGTAAGAGTGGTTGAAGGTGAACTGGCAGTTGCATCCACTTGTGCTGTAAGAGGTTCACCAATCAAAAAGTGGCCTGGTGTTAGTGCAGCCTCATCATTCGGATTACCCGGCAACGGTGCAATCGGTCTCGAATTAAGGATTGCTTCGACTTCTACGATCACGGTTTCCATTTCTTCATAGGTCAGAGACGCGTTTGCCATTTCTTTCATAAGTAATCTTTTAGCAGATTTGACTGCAGCCTCCCATAGTCCGCCGAAGTGCGGGGCTCGTGGAGGTATGAAATGAAAACTGATGCCTTTGCTGACACACTCTTGTTGAATTTTTTCTTGAGCAGCTGTGGCGAAAAGAGCAGGTGACAACTCTTCTAATTGATTGCGAGCTCCCACAAAGTTTGTTGCGTTGTCACAGTAGAGATGCTGACAGTGACCCCTTCGGCCGATGAATCTTTTGAGCGCTCCAATGAAGGCGTCAGTTGTAAGGTCTGTTACAAGCTCCAGATGCACTGCCTTTGTCGAGAAGCAACAGAATACTGCGATATACGCCTTTTGGGGTCGCTTTCCTCGTGTTTTGAAGTGAACCCAGATTGGACCACAGTAGTCAACTCCTGCATTAATAAAGGGTCTTGCTGGTATTACTCTTGCTTCTGGCAAGTTTCCCATAATTTGCTGCAGAAGTTTTGGTTTCGCTCGTGCACATTGTACACATTTGTGCACAGTTTCCCGAGCCAAATGTTTACCTTTAATGGGCCAAAAACGTTGTCTTACGATTGCTAGAAGTGCTCCAGGGCCACAATGTTTGTTTTCCCTATGTATCGATTCAAATATTAGTTTACTTATTGTATCGTTATAAGGAAGCAACATTGGATGTTTGGCATTGAACGATAACGTGGATGCTTCTAATCTACCTCCGACTCTTAGTATGTTATGTTCGTCTAAAAATGGGGATAAGCTTTTTATTTGACTCGATCCTTTAAGTTCCTTTTTCTGTTGCAGCTGTTTAATGTCTTCTGTGAACGTACATCGTTGGGTGGTTCGAACAATGATGGCAAGCGCTTCGTGAAGTTCAAGAGGCGTCAGAGTTTGTTGGGTTTCTCTCTCGGGCTTGCAAGTTCTGGCGGTTTTGATGAATCTTAAAATGTATCCTATGATACGTTGGAGCCTTTTTAGTGAATTTCGATGGTTGATGCTGTGCAAAAAGTTTTCACCATTGACAGCAATGAGTGAGTTGTAGGATCTTTGCTTCTGTTCAGGGGTGGGCAAATTAGGATCCAGGCCAAATCTGGGAGGCCAGTGCTTCTCGTCTCCATGCAGAAAAAATGGCCCATACATCCATTGGGGTGTATGCTGTAACTGTTGTGGATCCAATCCTCTTGATATGATGTCCGCTGGGTTATCTTTAGAACTCACATGTCGCCATTGCTCAGGTAGCGTGTTTTCTTGAATTGAAGCGATTCGATTTGCCACAAATGTGTGAAATGAAGAAGATCTTGAATGTATCCATGATAATACTATTTTTGAGTCGGACCAATAGAATGTTGGCGTTGTATTCATATCTAAGTCTAGTTTCACTTTTGCAGCTAAGTTAGCACCCAATTGTGCGGCACATAGCTCCAGTCTAGGCAGCGTTTGCTGCTTGAGTGGAGTTATACGTGATTTCGCACATAACAAGTATACTCTTATTGTTTTGTTTGGTAGTATTGTTCTCACATAAATTGCAGCGCCATACGCCCTTTCGGAGGCGTCGGAAAAAACATGAAGTTGAGTCTTGTTAGGAAGAACTCCTTTATAGATATGCCGATGCACTTGAAAGCTTTCAAGTTCACTTAGGTTGCTTCGAAAGGTTCGCCAGCGTGAGTCAAATTCTGAAGGAACTGCCTCGTCCCATGCAAGATTCAAGGTCCATAATTCCTGGATGAACATTTTGGCTCTGGCAATTACTGGCGACAGTATTCCTAGTGGATCAAAGATACGCGCCAAGTCTGACGTGACTGTTCTTTTAGTCACGGCTTTAATTGTTTGAATGTTGACCTTGATTTTAAGAAGGTCATCTTTAGGTACCCATACCAATCCCAGTGTTTTCGTGTAATCAGTTTCGTCGGAGAAGTCAAGACTGACTTCTTGGTCATAACTGGGAATGTTCCGGAGCAGCTGGGCATGATTAGCGCACCATTTTCGTAGATGGAACCCGTACTTAGCCAAGACGTCTCGCAGCTGGCGCTGAGTTTCCAGGGCTGTATTCAAGCTATCGGCTCCACCTAGCCCATCATCGACATAAAAGTTCTTTTCCAAGAAACAGGCTGCTAAAGGAGCTTGCATCTTATTATCCTTGACTATTTCCTTCACACATTTGATTGCCAGATATGGTGCTGGTCTAGTACCACAGGTAACGGTATTTAATTGAAAGTAACTAATGGGCTCAGAGGAGTGATTTCGCCAGAGGACAATCTGGTACTGCCGGTCCTTGGGGTGGATATAGATTTGACGGTACATTTTCTCGATATCTGTTGTGAATACGAAACGCGGCAGCCGAAATCGCAATAGAACCGTAAATAAATCATTTTGTAGTGGTGGTCCAGTGTGCAGAATATCATTTAAGGATTTTCCTGAGGACGTTTTTGCTGACGCATCGAAGACGACTCTGAGTTTAGTTGTACTACTTTCGGGTCGTAAAACGCAGTGGTGAGGAATAAAGTATTTATGCCCCATTATTTCGTCTATATTGATTTTCGACATGTGCCCCATCGTTTCGTAGTCTTTCATGAATATCGCATATTGTTCCTTCAATGAAGCGTCTTTAGATAATCGACGTTCTAGTGCGAGGAACCGGTTGAATGCAATACTGTGTGAGGACCCTAATAACGATGTTTCAGCACAAAACGGCAATCGTGCTATGAATCGACCTTCATTGTCGCGTGTGGTATGCTGATTGAAATGTGCTTCGCACTGTGTATCATTCGGTGATAAATTTTGCTCTCTTCCTTCAACCTGCTCGAGTTTCCAAAATCGCTCAATAGCTGTATTAATTTTATCCTCTTCAGTTAATACTCCGCAAATTGCTGTTGAGAGTTGTTCACTAGATACCTTTCCCGATACGATCCATCCAAAAGTTGTATTTTGCAGCAGTGGAAGGTCCTTGCCTAATTTAATTTGTCCGATCGTGAGTAGTTGATGATAATATTCCGCCCCTAACAAAATATCGATTTTTTCTGGACGGTTGAAGGTTGGGTCCGCTAATGCTATATTGCTGGGAATTGACCACCTGTCGATTGTAAGCGATTGAGCGGGTTGAGGGGAAATAATTTGCGGCAATACGAATGCTTCAAGCAGTGTTGAAAAATTGTTGAGCCGAGATTGTAGCGTAATGTTGACTCGGTGTTGAACCTTGGTGCGGCTTTTTCCAATACCGTTAATTGAAATAGAAGTAGTCCTTGCTGGGAGTCCAAGACGGTTGACTAATCGTTCTGTGATCAAATTGACTTGTGATCCTGAATCAAGGATTGCCTTGCATTCAGTTTCCAAACCATTAGCCTTGACCTTTACCAACGCTGTACCCAGTAGAACATATGGTCTTTTGTTAATGTAACTTCCCGACTTGCTTTCAACTTCTGTTGGTGTGCTGACTAGAGATGTCGCGTGTTGTGTCGAGGAGTTATTCCTGATAACTGCTTCATTGGTTGACTCTGTTTCCCCCTTTGATTTGTTACGCTTCCTGGATATTGAATTCTTTTGCGGGGCCTGTTCCAAGTGTAGCAGGGTGTTGTGCATTTTTCCACATTTTTGACAGCGGCCTGAAATTGTACACTGTTTGGTCAAATGACTGTGACTAAAACAATTAACACATAGTTTATGTTTCTGTATCAAATTTAGTCTGTTTGCGGGGCTTATCTGGATGAATTCTCTGCATCTATACAATGGGTGGCATTCTTGCTTGCAAACTAGGCATCGTTGGTTCTCATGGCGGGGATACGCCGTAAGCGTGCATGTTTTGCTAGCAGGAGAAAATGTCTTCTCTTTGTGTCCCATTGCCTCCAGAGTATGGAAGTAGTTCTCCAGAAAGGTAAGAAATTGGCTGACTGGTTGCATTTCCTTTGGGTTGGTGATCGATTGCTCATATTGAGTGTAGACAGGTTTGTCCAACTTTTTTACCAGAAGGTGTAGTAGGAGTGGATCCCATATTGAGACTTCGATCCCCATATTAGAAAGAGCTGCCAGACATTCTTTCGTTGTATCGTGCAATCGCTTAACGGCCATTAATGTCGACGCACCCGATGGTTGATCTAGCAGTCTCTGAACCGCTGTTGCCACTATTAGTCGTTTATTATCATAACGATCCTGTAGTAACTGCCACGCGGCTTTATAATTGTCTGCAGTAACAGCGAGATGATTAATAAGCTTCGCTGCTTCACTAGTAACGTTGGTCTTTAGATAATACATTTTGTGAGCGTCTGACATCCGTTGCTCATGAACAGTTTTCTTAAATAAGTCAGAAAACGATGTCCATTTCATATAATCACCTTCAAATTTAGAGATAGTGATTGTGGGTAAAGGTAGGGTAGATGGTCTAGCCATAGTCTCTGTGGATGAGTGGTGGTTGTTGTTAGCCGTGGTAAGCTGGATGATCGCTAACTGAGCGGCTTGTTCGAGGTGGATGTATCTGCTTGTGTCATAACCAGCGAGGTCTGGATCGGGATATTTATCCAACACTTCATCATTAAGTAGTTCTAGCTGCTGCCATAGTTTGGTGATGGTGGTCTTTTTAACATCGTAATAAGGCCCATCCTGACCTGACTGCAACTGGAGGCCGTCTAGCTGTCTAGCCAGAGCTGCCATCTTTCCAAGGGAGCGGCTGATTAAACCATCGTGGCCACTTGTAGGTTGTGGGGGATTGCTAATGACTTTGGGCTCGTCGCCCACCTTTGACGGTAGGTCATTAGGGTTTTTGGCGATTGCTCCATTGCCTTGGTAAGTGAGCTCGTGTTCCATTAGAGCTATATATTTGGATGCCATTGACTGGATTTGATTATAGCGGTCTGCAGTGAAGTATTCATCTTCCATATGAATATCCTTCAGAGTCCGTAATTTGGTATCTGCCTCATCAAATTCTGTCCAAGCTGTAGTCAGCCGCGACAATCGTTCTTTGTAGTACGTTGGGGTTTTGCGGCTAGCTGAGTCCTTGGTAAAGTTGCGGATGATTGTGGCGATATGCTCGCCGGTCTCCTTCAGTTGGTGAAGAAGCTGCTCTGCGGATTCCATATTGCTTTGTTGATGCCTTTTGGGAGGTTATTTAAGAGTTGTAGTAGGCTGCTTGTTGCTTGTGATGCAACGTTGTCTGTGATTGGGCGCCTGTAGTTTGTGGTTGGTCGCTGATGTAATGGTTGTGAATTGTTCACTTGAAGGACTTTTTGGTTTTCCTAACCTCGTGTCCTGTCACGGTCGCCAAAATGTTAAGCGCGGGCTCGTTTGCCTTGCTTAACCTTATAAAAGTCGATAACTTGGTGATTCACCAACTTATTAGAATGTTTAGGTGTTGATTATCCTAGTAGTATCACCAGGATAATGCAATGTCCAATTCAGTCGTTCAAGTGGTACACAAGAATAACAAAGAATTGGCTTGTTGAAATTAAGTAACAAGTTAATGTTGACTGGATGAATGACAATAGTTCAATCACACATTTTATTAAAAACCTTATTGTATTTAAAGAAAAATTACAAATACAAATAATAACAAAATATAAAATTTACAATACAAAATAAAATTAAGAAGTAAAAAAAATTGGTTTCATAATAAATCAAAAAATTGCAATGTAATCAATAACATTTTAAAGTGTTAAAATGTAAAATGATACAAAGAATTTTTTAGGCCAGAGACCGTTCACTCTTCTGCTGCACTAATTACTTTCCCACCGTTGGCAGAAAACAGATATTGGATTTCATAACCGTATGGCTGGTGAATTAAGTAAACGAATTATTTTCCCAGTAAAAGCCAAACATATATTATATTTCTCCAATATCTGACTTGTTCTTTGCTTTAGCCCGTGTACGAGTAAATAAATATTTTGTTTTAATTTAGAACTGAATTGTGCAAACGCGGTAATTCTCACGGCAAAGTGTGGGAAAATAAAAACGTAAAAAGAGGTACGGATTTTGTTCAAATATTATTAATTCTATTGAGAGTTTTTTTTTTTATTTTTATTTTTATTTTTATTTTTAATACGAAACAAAAAAAAACTCAAAGGAATTAACAGTGCCAATATTTGTTTAATAATAACTAAGTTAGACACAAAATGTTTAACATATTCAAAAACTCAACCAACAGTAGATGAACATCAAGGCGGCGGCTCAAGAAATTACCAAATTGTGTATACGGCCTAACGCCGCACTCGAAACTTTTAAACTTCGCCCTCTGTAAGTGACATTGAAAGTTATATAGCATGGTTACAGTATTTTCATGAATACAAGTGGATTGAAACAGTTTTTCATAACATGAACGGGAATCGCATTTTGTGTAAATGTGAAAAGTGTTATGAAAAGTTGTTATGAAAACGAAAATGAAAAGTTTTTTTTCATTTCACGTTTTCACAGAACCAGAATTGACCCCCTGATAACAAATAAGGGTATACGCACTGACCCGAACAAAAATAGCGTGATTAAAAATTACCCTATACCACAAAATTCTGATGAGGTTAGAAGATTCATCGCATTTTGCAATTATTACAGGCGCTTTGTTAAAGACTTCGCTAATATAACAAGAAATTTAAACCAGTTGCTAAAAAAGGACAAACCATTCGTGTGGGATGAGAATTGTCAAGAATCATTCGAAACCCTAAAATCAAAACTACTAAAGCCCCTATTCTACAATACCCTGATTTTCAAAAACCATTTATCGTAACTACAGATGCATCCAATTTTGCTCTGGGTGCAAACCTCTCGCAAGGAGAAATTGGATCGGACTTACCTATATCCTATGCAAGTAATACATTGTCGAAGCATGATGTGAATAAATCTGTCATAGAAAAAGAATTGTTAGCCATCCATTGGGCAATCAACTTTTTCCGCCCATACCTCTACGGTAGAAAATTTTACGTCGTTACAGACCACAGACCATTAGTGTCATTATTCACCCACAAAAATCCATCGTCCAAGATGACTCGATTTAAGTGAGTATGATTTTGAAATATCTGATTAGGTCTGAACGTTTCAAAAGGGGCAAAATGAATACAAATGCTGATGCCTTGTTAAGAATAAACATAGATACAGAAACCATGAAATTTCTGATCTCCCGGAATATCGAAACCGATCAACATAATATATTGACAATAACACGAAACATGAAGAAAGTATTGGAAAAACAAGTTGACAGCAATAATGGAAACTGCATTGCTAATGAGAAGCGTCATGAACTTTTCATTTGGGAATGCACGTCGACATCAGATGTTAAAAATATTTTCTAGTTTAGAGATAATAATAAGGTGCGGCGATAATCCACAGCATACACAGTTGTCCCTGGAGAAACTTTTACCAAGTATGCTATACATGATTTAAGAACATTTTTAATAATATTAAAAAAAAAAGTGAGATTCTGAAGATCCTGATATACAGGTCACCAACGCGTGTGACAGATAGGAATACGCAAAATGATTTAATCACTAAGTATCACGATTCGACTATAGGTGGTCACTTAGGCATACGAAAAACAAGCCTGAAACTGAAACAGAGGTAAATATATATGGAAGAACATTAGCAGGATGGTAAAGGAACATGTCTCCAATTGCGAAAAATGTAGAATAAATAAACAAACAAGATATACGAAAGAAAAATTAACCGTTACAGACACACCAGGAAGAAGCTTTGAGACTATTTCAATAGACACAGTAGGTCCCCTTAGGTACTCAAATCAATTTAGGTACATACTAACTATGCAGGATGACCTAACCAAATATATTGTAGCATGCCCCATCGAATCTAAAGACGCGAGAACAGTCGCAAAAGCAATAGTGGATAATTTTATCCTAATATATGGACACTTTAAGGTACTAAAATCGGAGAGAGGTACCGAGTTTCTAAACACACTGATGTCTGAGATATGCGATCTGCTAAAGATTAGACAAATTTTTAGCACACCCTATCACCACGAAACACTTGGCTCTGTGGAGAGGAATCACAGAGGGCTCAACGAATTTTTATTAAATTTTTGTAACAACGATCAGTGGAAACAATGGATTCCATACTTTTGCTTTGCGTATAATACGACACCGCACGTAGATACGGCCTTTACGCCATATGAACTGATATATGGAAAACTGCCAAATTTATCAGATGACAATATTATAGATTCGAAACCAGTTTACAACATAGAAAATTATGCACAAGAATTAAAAACACGCTTGAAATATTCGTTAATTAAAAACGCGAAAAAAAAGAGTGGAACAATATAGAAATAGTAATCCCCTAAATTTGAAAAAAGGCGACTTTGTTCTTGTTCGAAATTTTAACCGAAAGAAAAATCAGCCGCCATATAATGGTCCCTATAAAGTAGTCAAAACGAAAGGAGTAAACACTGTCCTAGATGTAGACAATCACTTAAAAGAATACCACAATAACATAAAGAAATATTAAAATAGAATATGTAACTAAGTTTTATAATACTATAATTAAAAATTTTACGATATCTAAAGATTGTAAAAAAAAAATTTACATTCACAATTACATTAATTCATATAAATTTTTCTTAAGGGATAGGGTGTAGAGTATAATAAACATCACCATAACCAAATGTTTAAATAAAACTAAGTTTTTTTTTTTTTTTTTTTTTTATCTTGGACCAGCACTCAGGGGATGACCCTATATATGCAATGCATTGCGCCGAAACTGAAAACGAGGGGATAGTATTGAGGGGACAGATTTGGAAAGATGAGAAGATAGACAGTTGTTTTTGTAGCTATTTCAAATGCTAAAAACTGTTGTTCTTATTTTTCCAATTTATATACATAATGGCAACACTATATTTGTTTATTGCTGCCCGTCAAAATAGAAAATAGCCGAAGTTGGCAGCAGCAGCAAACGCTGTTGTGCAGTCCTGCTGCTGTGCTGCCCTCAAAATAATCATTTTCATTTATACACATGGATTTTATTTTTGACATATTGCTGCTTGCTGTCTGCTGTCGTCTATGTGTTTAGAGCTTTACATAATAAAAATCAAGTCTCTTGATTTCTGCCAATAAATTCTGCCACGTTTGAATATGACATACACATTGGCGATATGATTGTACAATAGGAAAAATTGCACAGTTATATTGCAAGTGGGCGGGCCGCTTAAGAAATGCACGTATGTAGTTATATTTGAACCATAAGGTAAGTATTTGGTTTCGTGACTAATGTCCATCATTTTTTGTCATGGTACTCTAAAATTAAAATTGGAAAATAAGATACATGAAATTATATTAAAAAAACTTGGAATTATGAAATGAAAACTGTTACCTGATGTTTCAAATAAATTAATCCACATCTTTAAGGTGTTTAATTAATTCAATTAGTACCTGTCCCATTATTTTTGTTGAATCAGTAATTCCTTTTAGGGCTTTGGCTGCTTCAGCTTGAGTTCTGGCTGCTTCAGCTTGAATTCTGGCTGTTTCAGCTTGCATTTTGGCTGCTTCTGCATGTTTTTGAATAATGTCAAGCGTTTTATTTTGTATGTCAACTTGCTGACGTACAAGTTTGATCGTCACTACTTGTTTCAACATCTTTCCTTTTTTAGTTGTTGTGCAGTGATTGTTTTACTGGTCTGGAGTTGATGTTACTTTTCTTTGTTGTGATGCTGGTTGCGAGTGCTGTGAAAAATTTGATTTAATAGGTGATATGTATGAGTGATCCAATGCTATATCTGAGAAATTTGGTGTAAATATGTCCAATGATTCTTCCATTCCATTCTTCTTACTAACATCCACTTGTTTTGAAGAAGTGGGTGTTACAACAGCTATTTTATTAGGACGGTAGTGTGATTACAACTGTTTTATGAGCAGAAGGCAAACCCAAAACAGTAAAAACTGGTGCTGCTGCTGACGAAAGATTGCATATTCTGTCAATATGCAGTTCTAATTCCGTCAAGTTACTTACGGTATGGGGGCCGCCACCAGTTCCATGAATACTTTAGTTATTTTCACTAATTTTTTTCTTCACTCTATACTTCTGATCTTACCATATTTAATACATTTGTAATTGCATGCTAATTAATTTTAATTCATTAAAAATACATGATAACAATACCCGTTTCCATTCCAATCCAGTTTTTATTGGAGGGCCGAAAGAACTTATTCTTTTTGAGAAGCTATCCCACGTCTCTTCTACAGTCATTTTACTGCTTTCGAATATAGGACAGCCTGCTGCGAGTCGTGCGTATTCCTCCATGGTTGGTTGGTATACGTAGCTGCCTGTAATCCTCAAGTATTCAAGTAGGATCACTGAGATCAGTTCCAACCCGTGTAGAACCGAATCCAGATCCCGGATACGGTCCAACCTGTCGCATCGAGGAATCTAATAAGGTCACATAGACCTATACCTGATAGCTCCGAAAGGTCGGATGTCATAATGTTGCCTAAGATCCTGTGTCTCGTTTGGTGCAATGCCGGGCATTCACAAAGGAAGTGATAAACTGTCTCTTCCTTGCCCTGATCCCGGCAGCTGCGACAGAATGCATTATAGGAGAGACCTATTCTATCACCATGTCTGCCTATTGCCCAGTGCCCCGTCACTACTGCGACGAGTCTTGAGATGTCCCTACGGTTCCTGTTGATTAGCTGTGCTGTTCTCCTGTCATAGTAGCAGGGCCGCATACTTCTGGCCACTCTACACGTGTCCAGCTTGCGCCATCTGTCTGCAGCCTTCTGCCGGTAATGCCTCTGAATGCCGCATCTTATAGCGCCATACGGCATGGCTACCGATACAGTCGTCCATAGCAGATATAGCCCTAGCTAGCTCGTCCGCCCGTTCGTTTCCAGGGAAGGTACAATGTGCGGTAGGGTTGTGTCAGTCTGATATCCCAATCTGGACAGAATCTCCCTGTATTGAGTTATCAAGGTAGAAGAAGTAGTGAAAGACCTCAGAGACAGGAGTGCTACCTGGCTGCCGACAGAGATACCGACCCTACCCTGAACACCCCTGTCAATTAGTAACCTAGCCGCCTCCCTTATAGCCAATATTTCCGCTTGAAATACACTAGCTTCATCAGGGAGTCGGAGCGAATGTCCTGTTCCAAGGTCCCTTGAGAAGACTCCTGAACCTACACCACAGATCATTCTTGATCCATCAGTATACATCCTGCAGTCGAAGTCCTTCTCTATGTTTCCCCCTCTCCACTCCCGCCTGGATGGAATGAGGACCTTTTAAGTAATATTGAAGTCCAAGTGGGGTACCATATAGTCAGTGTCGGTGGTAACTTACCTAGGATCCTTGCGTGGCCATAGTTCTTTGACCTCCACTTCCCAGATGCCGCCAGTCTCACCGCACTGCTCGTCGATGCACCCAGTACATAAAGGTCAATCGGAATTAGGTTCAGTATAGCATTCAGGGCCTCTGAGGGGTAGTACGTAGACAACCAGTAATGCCGATGCAGGCAGATCTCTGTATCCTGTATAGTTGAGCTACCACATATTTCTTAGTTGTGGCAGGCCACCATAGTAAAGATCCATAGCTCAATATAGGGCGTACAATCGCTGTGTACATTCATTTAAGCATGGTGGGTGTTAAACCCCATCTGGAACAAAACATCCTCCTGCAGGAGTAGTATGTAACTGTTGCCTTTCCTATGTAAAATATTCGGTTTCCACGACAGTTTTGCGTCCAGGATAACTCCTAAATACTTTGCATTGTCCGAAAGGGACAGTTCCAGATTATTCAGCCGAGGTAGTCTAAAGCCTTGAACTTTGTTCTTTGTAGTAAATAGTACCAGTTCTGTTTTGCTAGAGTTTACTCCTAGACCACATCCTGTAGCCCATTTACTGAGTATACCCAAGGCATTGGACATGATATCGCTTTCTGGGGATAAAAAAATCCGTATGGACAGCGTATTGATTTCCACTAACTGAGGTGACTCCACTGACCTTGTCTGTACAGCCCGGAAAGTGGGTGTTGTAAAGAATGTCTAGTGATTCCACCGAGGAATCTGTCCATGAGCCATCCCCTCTCTTATGAAGGTCGGGCAAGTGTGTCTCATGGTCAGAGCCCTACTTAGCCTTCTCTCTAGTTTTATCTATTGACTCACAGAAATTCCTCCACGAGTTTCTCTTGGCGACCTTTATAACCCCTTTATATATAGCTAGCTTGTCGCGATAAGGCTGCCATATTTTGCTTTCATAGCAAGCGTTGAAGGCCCTACGTGCCTCCTTACGTAGCCTAGAGAGTTCCGTGCTCCACCACGGAGGATAACTCTTCTTAGTCTTTGTTAAGGGGCAGGATATCTCGAAGGCCCTGGTAATAGCCTTGTTGAACAACCCTACATTTCGTTCAAGTCCATCAATCGTATTCTCGATTTCTGGTACTCTTCCTAGTTTCTGCTTCAGAATCCCGTTAAACCTGTCCCAGTCCGTTCTTCTCGGGTTCCTAAAGCCTTGTGTCCCATTATTTGGTATCGTAACCTCGAAGAGTATCCAGAAATGATCAGAGAAGGATCTTTTATTGGATACCCTCCACTTGTCAATCGAAAACCTAAATTTGTCATTTACAACGGTAATGTCCAGAACCTCTTCCCACCCACTAAACCTGTCCGAACTCGGAAAGATGAAAGTTGGTGAAGTACCGGAGTTACATGTGGTAAGTTTGTTAAGGTTTATAAAATCTAGGATATGCTCACCTCTGTCGCTGATTTCACTGCTGCCCCATATTGTATGTCTAGCGTTGGCATCACAACAAAGTATGACATCTTCATCGGCACCAATAGATGACATGAAAGCTTTCAGTTCATCTAGTGGTGCTGCTTTGTCGTGTGCCATGTAGCATGATGCGATTAGGAAGCTCGTGGAATCCGTTAGCTCTACCCTCGCAACTGTAAGGTCCTCTGTGCTAAACTATGTACAGAGAAAAATGTTGATGTGTTTTTTGGCTATTAGACATGACCTGGGCCTACCATTACTTCCAGCATATAGTACGTTGTATGTGGACCTCGGGAACGCCTTAACCTCGGAGTTTGCTACCCATGGTTTCTGAACCATATATATGTCGATGTTTTCCTAGGCTGAGATAACCACTAAGTTATATCTTGCACACTTAAAATGCTTCAGATTTATTTGGGCGATCTTTGGAGCCATGTTGTGGGAGTCTTAATTCCCTGAGAGCTGCACTACTCCCAGGAGGTTGTTGGCAGCCTCGACAACGTCGACCTCCAACTCGCTTGGGAGAGACACCTTTACCTTGGCGTCCCTAACCCCGAAAAGGAGTTTGGAGCCTGCTTTCTCGAGCGCCTCTGCTCCAGACTCCGAAATGAAGAGGATTGGGCAGGTACCACTGCTGCCATGATCCTCCGTGCGGATAACCAACCAGTCATCCATTGTAATGCTGGAGTTTTGGAACTTCAAACACTCTAGCATTTTGCCGCCGTCGTTGCCTAGTTTTGGTAACCAAGTCCTTGCACGCGGTTTCATCGGTATTTCCTCTGCAGGGATGAGTTTTAGGCTTAACCCATCCCAAGTCTCGCCGATCTTAGCGATACTGTTCCTGAGGAATTCCTTTGAAAATGCGTCCAAGCATATAATCACCCTGTACCCCCGGTGTATCTCACCGGAGTCGAAGGGAGGGGCCGGCTTATCCTTGTTGGAGAGGACGTACTCCATTACGAGCTCTGCCAATTTGGATTCAATGGCCCCCCACGCCGTTATTACAAGGAGAGTCTTCCCATTCTTATTGTTCGTCAGAGCCATGAGAAGGTTATCTTTAACTACCTCGTTAAAGGACCTTCTCGTGGATGACGATGATGCTGATTGAGGCGTGGATGACTTCTGCTGAACCTTCCTCTTTTTTGATCTTTGACCGCTCTCTGTCTGAGATCGATTCCTCTTAGCATCTTTTTCACTATCTCTTTTCTGGGATATCGGTGTCGTACCAGACATACTTGGTAGAGAATCCATAAACTTATGATATTCATCCACCATGGCCTGATATCTCAGCCTGTCTTCAGCATCATACGGATGAGTTATTGCGTTCGCAGCATTCTTGGCGATCTTGTCAAGAATGAATACGGCCTTAGAGCACCTTGTTTTAAGGAGTTCTTTCTGGCTCCTCTTTTTAGGTTTCCCTTTGGACCGGTTATCAGCCTCGATTACCGGTGTTGGGGGCATTTTCTTGTTATCTTGTATTTGTGCGGATAGCGGGGTACTTTAGTTTTTGTCATCACCATCCGAGAGGCCGACTACTGTCTCCTGGCTGGAGGCAAGAAGGTCGTCCTCTGAAGAGATCTCTTCCCTTCCGTTTTGTTGTTTGTTTTTTATCTTTATTTAAGTTCTCCATAAGTTGTTCCCACGAGTAGGCCAGTAAGGGGATGGACCATCCACGCAGTGACGGCGTGCGTAGACTAGACGAAGAATTACAATCGACCCGTGTCCTGGCGCCGGAGAGGAGCTGTTAGCGACTAGTCCACTTTTACTACTAACTATCCATTCAGATCCTCGGCACAGCTGCGTACCACCTTGATCTTACAAGGGGGGGATGGAAGGGATTTCTGGGGAAATAGAATAGGGGTAGATATAGGATTGTTGGGAAATGGGAAATAAGAGGGGGTGGTTAACCTTTAGTTATGAAGGCCTTTTTTTCTTACTTCCAAACAGGCACTACACAAGCAGAGACCTGGGTTGAAGTAGGAGACACAGCCGACACTTAAGCCACCACATCACGGCAAGATAGTTAACCGGGTGGGGACATTCCTCCATTAGTTCAAATAATTTCTGGAATTGGCTTATATATGTTTTTTTATGCTGAAATCGCATCAAGTTATTGTTTTAATAGGATTTATCGCAGAGTTTATTAATATATAGAATAATTAAAAGTAAAGTCTTTGTTATGTAAAATGTCTGAATGTTAACGAGTTTAAAAAGCGAATGAATGCAAAAAGGACAAAATACTTTAGAGATCAAAGTTGATCATTCTACAACGGCGTTCACATTGCAACAAAAGAGTTGCCATTATAAATGCATTCCCAACACTCCTTCTCAATGTGAATGTCGTTTTACATCTCAAAAATTATCTCAATAATAATTCATTAATTCCCTAAAATAATTGTGTTTTGTCTTTGCTAAATTCTTGGTTAGCAAATCTGCAATCATCTGGTCTGATGGACAATATTTGAGAAAAATGTCTTTATTCTTCACAACTTCTCTTACATGGTGCAATCGAATATCGATATGGTTAGTCCTCTTGTAGTACACCGGATTAGAAGCCAACTTCTCCGCACTTTGGTTATCAACATTGAGGATGACTGCTTCGCCTGAGGGATAACCAATTTCTTCCAGAACTCGTTTTAGGAATATGTCCTCTTTTGTCGCTTCTGACAGCGCCATATACTCAGCCTCTGTGCTGCTGAGGGCCACACAGGTTTGCTTTTTGGATTGCCACGAGACGGGACAATTTCCAACATAAAAAATTAAACCAGTGAATAACTTCCGATCGTGAACATCACCACCCCAATCTGCGTCTACAAAACCTTTGACACTATTTTCACCAGCTTTGTAAATCATCTTCATATCAACTGTGCCACGAAGATATCGCAAGATTCGTTTTGTGGCTTGAATATCTTCAGCATGTGAATTGCAGTTTCTTTGCGCAAGCTTGGCTACTGAATGAAGAATGTCAGGTCTCGTTGTGATAGGCAGATATATCAGGGCACCGATTACGGACTGGTAATCACGATGATGAATTTCTTCACAATTGCTTTCGGTACATATTACTTGGTAATTTGGTTCGAGTGGGGTTGCCACAGCATTACAATCTTGCATTTTATACTCTTTAAGCAAATCTTCAATGTATTGGGATTGACAAATTGAAATCGCGCCAGTTTCACCTTCTCGTTCCACCTCGATACCAAGATAATGATGTAGTTGACCCTTGTCAGTTATTGGAAACTCATTTGCCAATAAACGTTTTATTTCCAAAAAAAATGTTTTTATTTCTACAGGCAATCATAAGGTCATCTACATAAACGGTTATTAAAATCAACTCACCTTTGATTTTTCTAATATACAAACAAGGTTCCTTTATGGATTGCTTAAAACCAATTTGTACAAGAGCGAGATTTAACCTCTCATTCCACTCTTTACCGGATTGCTTCAAACCGTAAATTGCTTTGTACAATTTTATGACCTTGTTGGGATTCTTACGATCAACCAATTGATCTGGTTGACGAATGTAAATTTCATGCTTGATTTCACTATTTAAATAAGCTGAACTGATGTCTATTCGATGGAGATGCATCCCCCATTGGACCGCTAGCGCCATCACCAACAAATTGTTGAGTATCTTGCGACTGGTGAGAATGTCTCATTGTAGTCAAGACCGTGCAGTTGACTGCAACCTTTTGCTACCAGACGTGCCTTATAACGCTCTACATTACCATTCTCATATCTCTTCAAAACAAAAACCCATTTCAAATCGATGACTTTAGCTCCATCGGGTAGATTCACGAAAGACCAGGTACCATTTTTCTTCAAGGATGCTATTTCAGATATCATGGCATCATACCAATTATTACGATTACGACTGTCCACAGTAGTGGGTACGGGTTCATGCACCAAGTTGTTTAACTTTTCTTTGCGTGGTCTGCCGGGCTTACTTGTTCTGACAATTTTCGGTCTACCTCTGGAAGGTCCAGCAGCCTCCTTTCGATTCTCATCCTCCACTGTTACATCATCTTTATCGGCAGTTTCGAAGCCCATGAACGCGTCATCATCATCGGATTTATCGGAATCAGTTTCACAAATATTTGACCCTGTTGTACTTACAGGACTGACATCATTTTGCGGCTTCTGAATTTCAATAATAATTGTCAAATAATCTTCCGCCTTCTTCGGTGTTGGTTCATCTACTCTGTTGATGATGAAATCGTTTTCTTCAAATGTTACATAACGACGCTCCACAACGCAACGATTACTTTTGTTGTAAAGTCAACATAACGACGCTCCACAACGCAACGATTACTTTTGTTGTAAAGTCAACACGCCAAAATTGTTCCATTGCCCAAGGCCAATGGAGAATATAGACCCATTGCCATATTATGTTTTCTGTCAAAGGTTTTAGAGAAGTTACTGTATAAACAGATTATTATACATATATGTCAATACACACAATTTGCTTTCTGATAAACAATCTGGTTTTCGCCAAAACCACAGCTGTATTACAGCTCTTGTGGAAGTTTGTGAAAATATGCGGCAGGGGTTAGAAAACGGGCATATTACCTTTTAAGGCTCTTAGATCATTCCAAGGCATTTGATACTGTAGACCATAATATACTCACTAGAAAACTAAAACATTTTTTTAAATTTACGAACATGTCAACAAATCTGATATCGTCATATCTATCATATCGCACTCAATAGATTTTCGCGAATGATATTTGGTCAGACAGTTTGTATGTTAATAGAGGTGGGCCTCAAGGTTCAACTTTAGGCCCACTTTTATTTTCCTTGTATGCAAATGATCTGCCAAAGCAACTTTCGAAATGCAAAATCCATTTATACGCAGATGATGTACAACTCACATTAAGTAGCCCAGTAGAAGATAGTGCTTCAGGTATATTTCGTCTAAACGGCGATTAAAGGAACATTAACCTATGGGCTAGTGGTAATGGGCTTTGTTTGAACCCGGCCAAATCAAAATGCATAATAATTTGTACAAAAAGATCAGTTCCCATCATTAACGATGATATTCTTTTAAATGGCGAGAAAATCGAAATTGTGAATTCGGCGAAAAATCTCGGCCTAATTTTCAATAACAACCTGACATGGACTGATCACGTAAATTCTCTGGTTGGTCAAACTTATATTAAGTTAAGGGCTCTCTGGTCTTCACAGTATTTCATTCCACTAAAAATAAATATCTTACTTGCCAAAACATACCTGATTCCTTCCCTACTACATGGGTGTGAAATATTTTCAAGTTGTGACTCAGTCAGCAAAAGGAAGTTAAACGTCTTATATAACAACATTGTAAGATACGTATGTAAATTGAGAAGGTATGAACATAGTCGTAACCTCGTAATACCTCGGCACCAATGCCTAGTTTCTGAGTGGCATGCCTCTCGACTTTAGAATAATCTTCCACTAAACCAGCAACTTAATAGCAATGCTAATAGTTTTAAAACATTTTTATTTAAATCTTTTACGTAACTATTTTTTTTTTCTTAATAAAATTCATACTCTTATATTATTATTTTTTTCTTTTTATTGTTATAATTTTATATAACTTTGTTTTTTTTTCATTAAGCTATTCATTAGTCATAAAAATTTTTGTAACACCATGCGTTCCTGTACTCTAATTATAAGACTCGATCTTGTTGTACAGGAAATGAAAATAAATAAATAAAATAAAAAAAAACTAAAACTATTTATTATTTGTTGAGTTTTGTATATTTATTTGTTGAGGAAATAAATATACAAACATTATATATTGTTTTGTGATGCACACAATCACTTATTTCTGGTTGTCTGTTTTTGACAGTAGGGACAATTGAAATTGCAATGTCGAAACCATAAAAAAAGATAGTCTTACGTTTTCAATCAATGCTCATTTGTTATGTAGAAACAGGCCATAAAACATACGTAGGCGTATGACTTGTAGATCATCCAATTTTGCCTCGCAGGAGAGGAAGACATTTTGATGTCATTGGTGGAGAAGCACGCAAAAGTGCTGGAAAAGCAGTGACCTGGCAAGAAAAGAATATTGCATGGGAAGAAATATCCAAAGAGTTTGGGTCTCAAAGTTATTACGTAAGGTCAGCCAAAAACTTAAAAGATAAGTACATATGACAACATGAAGCGAAAAGCAAAAACCGCTTTATCAATTCAAAGATGTGAAACCTATAAAACTATGGAAGGCACGTCTACAAGTAAAATGTCATGCACTGATGAAAGAATCACGTCGCACAGTGGGGCCTTTTGCCTTTTTTCATTGCAAAAATCATAACTTTTAAATTAATAAAGATATTTAAAAATTTTAAAAAGTATTTAAAAGAAGACCCTTCAAGCTACAATATATATGATTTTCACGCTCATATGTTAACCGTGGCACTGTACACAGTGTCGCCTTTTGACAGTTTCATAACAAACATAATAAACATTAACGTACATAATAAAGATGTTTTACAAATGTATAAAGCATTTCAAAGATAACCGCTTTCGCTAAAAAATAATTAACTTGGGGGTTACGCTGTAATGCGATGCGAAAGAAATTGCTTTCGCATTTCAATGTAAATAGCATACAAATGCGTTCAGTTTTTCATTCGCATCGCATTACGGAGTAAACCCCCTGCATGTCCATAGGATCACAGGACTTCTTTTGTCGCAAAATTCATATCTTTTGAAGTAATGATATTTTTAAAATTTAAAAAACATTTGAAACACAACTTTTGGTGCTTCAAATGATATTGTCATAAGGAAGTGTAGAAAAAAAATACCACTGTAATTTAACATGTTAGAGTAATATTATATTTTTTATTTTTACTATAAATACACATTCTTGAAATATTTTTAATATTAATGCTATATAATATGTAACGATATCAAGTTATTTAATTATTTTGTTCAAAGTAGTATAATTATTTTTTATTTGTTAGTTTTCTATAAAATAGAAATTAACATTGGGAGCGATATCTAATAGACTTAACATATCAGAGCTATAATTATATCGTTTACTGTTGATTTGATTATGTCTGAAGACTCCTTTGTGTATTTAAAAAATATCGGACGGCAAAAATGAACTGATGATGGGCGGGGATTTTTCCAATGCTCAGAGATTTCACTTCTAAGTCGTAACGGAACTACAGAAGCCATAAACATATTTGCATCTGTAATAGTTGTGTCATTTGTCGATATTGTTTGTTTGTAGGCACTTTGACCGGATGATCCATCACATTCCCACTTATGTATCAATGTAAGCCTATCTAGCAGTAATACTGTTTCCTTTTCAGACAAACTTTGAATAAGGCGTTTGGCTGTATGATCCATTAAGTCTTGCAGTTTAACCTCTACCGATATTTCAGTAACCTTTACATTAGATGGCACTGCTTCTTTTTTGACCTTTTTGTATCAAGGAAGAATATTGACATTATGATTCTTTAAAGAGCTTCGTAAAATAGAATACTTTTCCTTTGACAATCCCAAGTCCATAAATAACGCTAAGGCTTCTTCTATGCTATACTTTGTGGGTAAAAAATTTGGAGGAGTTGGAATACTCTCTTTAATTCTCTGCAGTCCATTTGGGCTTGCAAGCTCCACAGCTTTTGTAATGTCTGACCTTGATTTATCTTTATCTTTAACATACTTAAGACATAATGCTTCTGAAAGCTGCGATTTACAAATATCTTTAGTGACATTTTGAAGTTTACGTTTTCTTGTGTACTCTGAACACTCGTTTATAGTTTTCGCAGGTCTTCCTCTTCTGCTGTTAGAAGATGTATGAGGTTCTTCGATGTTTTCAAAGATTTGTATTTCATTTAGCCAATCTGAATTCTTTTCCATAAAGGTTTTTATCGTTCGTTTTAAGGCAAGCCATTTTTTATTAATTTTCAAGTAAACGAAGTGAATTGTGGTTTTAACATCCTCTTCGTGGTATCCTGATTAATTGTGTAATTTTTGCAGAATAGCCATTCTAAACACATTTTCATTATGTGAGTTTCTGAATAACTCGAACAATTCCGAATTTTGAAATGACATTATAGCACTTTAGAGTAAAATTGTATAATTTAATGATCACTGCTTTTACAAAGTAAAAACTTAACTGGCTTGATTACACAATTGCGGTTTAATTTATACCCAAAAATAAAAAAGGTTCAATTTACCTGCTTTGTAAAACAGAAATCCAGGCCTCAACTATCTGCAGTGTAAAACTGCAGTTTCTATTTTACTCAGTATAAAAAAAGTTTTAAAACTACCTGCCTATTTTTATAATGCGGACAACGTAACATAAAAGAGAATTGAAGAAAAATGCAGGGGAAAAAGTCATCGTGTAAATCTCGTATGAACGAGAGAAATTAAAATACTCGTATGTAACAAATACGTGCTGCAGTGAAAACAGAATTATTGCCGTTTTCACTATAAGATTGTAACAGTTTTCCTCTTGTATCAAGAAAAACGGCAACTTTATTTAAAGCATTGTGTAGCAAATATGCTCCGAAAATTTGGGCGAGACCATTTTTAGATATGCTCTATTTTATTTGTAAAAATTACCTAAATATAGGGTGTCTGAAAAGCGGCAACGGCCGAAAAAGTAGGGCATCTGATGCACATTTTTTTGCTTATTTCAATTAAAAATAAACATACCTTTAAAACGATACCAAAAAAGTAATGATCTAAAGTCAAGGTTTCTAGCACTTCAATTTTAAAATGTAATTTTTTTTTCAAAATCACCTTTTTTGGGGCTTCCTAAAAAACTGCCGACTTTAAGCAGCTCCACCAGCTATAATTTTCAACCAATTAAGAAAAACGTTTTTGAACTGGCATCAGTAAGAAGTTCTTTGTACGATGTAATCATTCATTTTACAAAATTTTGTCATAAAATTTTTTATTTTTGCCACGGTTTTTGGGAAAAGGCGCCACAGTGCGTCGTTGCTAGGAAAGGTAGCAACAGGATTGTCAAATGACATTGGCTCAGATACATGGAAGTTCTTGCGGACTTTAGAATATTGGCATTCGAACACATCCATATGTACATATCTTAACATACTTACATCATTTGCTTTATTTTTCAGATAAAAATGATGAGAAGGTAGTAAAAGAATAATTATCATAATTATACATATGAACGTGTTGTGACGGACTTAATTATTGGCACTGTGTATTTATTTAAAATTTAATACAAACTTTTAATAAATGAGCGACGTATATACATACATACGTATTTTATGATCATTTGATTTATATTAAAATGTTCAACGACTTTATTTATATGTAGTAAGAATTTTAACTAACATTTTATATTGCTATATTAAATTGAATTAAGATTTTATAGGCTAATTGTTTGACTTAGGTATGATGGAACAAAAAATTCAGAAAAATGGGACATGAAGAAAAATAATCAAACGGTAACACGGGTATTATAACAATAACATGTTAACATCAGGTTGATACAGTTCTCGTATCCTTTTTCACAATAAAATTGGTGTAAATAGGAACTGGTATCACATTCAACTAAGCCACCTAATAAGTGGTGACAAACACAATACACATGAGCACTGATGATGAAAGGGTTGCGTCTTTCGAAAACAGCTGTTCTGCTCTGCTGTGTAAGTTGGATAACAAAAACTGATGTTGACTTGCCTTTGTGCCTTGGAATATTTATCATGTCTTTTTGAGGTTTAAATTAAAAATTTCGAACAATTAGCCTATAAAATCTTTATTTACTATATATTTTCAGCTGAGCGTATGGAGTAAGTGGAATCCTTCAGCTTTGAAAAACAAAAAAGCGAAAAGCTTCACTTTAAAAAGTGTATTCAAAATGATAAAAATGATCACCTACTCGACAAACAAGCAATTTTTTTTCTAAATGAATATAGAAGAGCTGAGGAGCGGCATAACCTTCAAATGAATGAGTTACGGCTAAAAGAAGAATTGCTGATATTAGATATAATTAGAAATAAGTTTGAAATCGAAAAACTTAAAAACGTAATTAATTGTATTTTTTGCAAAAAGACTGAATGTTCTGTTTATTTGATTTTGTTTTTATTAATTACATATGTAGTTATATATTGTGATAGAGTTAATATTTACTTTTTCGTGTTTATTATTTTATGTGAAGTAATTACTTTATTTTTTGCGAAAAACTGAATGTTTTATTAATTTAATTTTGTATTATTAATTACATACCCCTATATTTCCTTGATTAAAATTGAAGCTATGAATTTATCTATGTATATATGTGATTAAGTAAACTTAATTTATACACAAAAAAATTGAAATTTTTCACTGTTGTTTTTTATCAACCAAAACTCATTTCCTTCTACACAGTGAGGACTTTTGCCAAAAAGTACTTTGTACTTTAGGCACAAACAGAGCTACAGTAGGCCCAATTTATTTTTTTCGAGTTAAAAAAATTTTAACGGCTGCAAATTTCTTAAATATCTGATTTTCGAAATTCCATATGAAAACACTTCTCTTTGTAACAGAAAAATCTAAGGTTTTTCAAAGGTCTTTGATAGAAGAAGCAAGGCAGGTTTAAGTAAAAAAACATATTATGTAGCTTGTAAATAAACTTTTGACAGTAGATCGACATGTACCAAGCCAAATTTAATAGACAGATGCGCTAGTGAGAGTACATATTAGATCTGCCTTGAATTGAACGTTTCAGTAAACTGAGCGAAAAGAGCGGTGACTACAGTAGATGATTTTAGCTCAGTACTGAGCGCTTTTGTGGCAGGGCGTTTTTGTTTCAGAGCGCTGTCGTTTCAAATGTTATTCTTTCAAAGCTAAACGTTCTTAATAATTTTGATTGTCATATTTATAAAGCAAGCCTTAGACCTTGCGACGGTTGGAACAACACACTGGTTCACCAAGTTGTGTGTTTTGCGCACAAACTATGCAACATTAGAAAACAACTTGATTTCATATAAAATTGTTTTGAGTAAATATGACATCGGGTATCATATTTTTTTATTCGTTTAACAATTTATCGTAGCTTTTATTTCTAACGTTTTTATTTTCATAGTTTTCATATTTACAGTTCCAAAGTTCCGGCAAGCTTTTTTAAAATTCAATAAAATCACGCAATTCTGGTGAATTCTCCATTTTAAATGCAAATTTGAATACGTACGAGTCGTTGTTTATGTGAACTCAATGAAAATTAGCATTAAATGATACATAGTTGTACAACATGCTCCCAAATTTTACAACCTATCGATACAACACACACTTTAATATCTCATACACAACCTGCTCATGTCATACCAAGGAAGGTAAACAGGTACCCCCACTACAACAACAATTTAAAACACCAAAAAACTCACGTATTTTGTTGCTGGAAAATAGTCAGCTTCTTGTCAAGATCGCAAAAGCAGGTCTGGCATTTTAGGGCCATTATTACCATTTGTCAATAGTTAAAGTTAAGGTGTAATCGGACAGATAATTCGTTTTTCATTATCATTAGTACACTTTAAGCTAAAAGCGGCTAATAAGCTAAAGTGAACCCGATTTGAACTTTAATTTTTAACGTAAGGTTTATGAATTTGAAGTTGTCATATTTTCTGATCTGTGAAAGAAGCAGTACCTCTTCTTCATAATTTCTTGCCCGCTTTCTTGAATTTTTGTCATATTTCACCGACATTTTTGTTTTATTAATATTATTCACAACTCTTCACCATTCAAATACATAAACAAACAAGACAGTCGTTGCCACTATATACTTAATGATGCCACCATGTCATGTCAACTTGTCAAAAGTAGTTGGTTTTTTCTGTGGTACTGCCATATATTTGAAAAGATACATTTTATTTTATAAGGAAGTTGTGATAATGAAAAATTTTAAAGTTCACTTTATTCCCTACTTTAGCTATGGTTACCTTTTACTATCAGCTGCATTAAAGGCAAGTTGTAAAAATTGCCCTTAGTGATACATTTAGTACATATTTTTCTAATTTACATACTAAGAAATACTTAAAATCCGGAAGCTATATAAATGAAAAGTCCTGGGATATTGAAGTAAATACAACTGAACTCTTTTTCTAACTCTGACCAGCATTCAAGAGATAAAATCTACTTTTTTTTTTTATCTTGGACCAGCACTCAGGGGATGACCCCTATATATGCAATGCATTGTGCCGGAACTGAAAACGAGGAGATAGTATTGAAGGGACAGATTAGGAAAGATGAGAAGATAGACAGTTTTTATTGTAGCTATTTCAACCTTTTTACTTCGCCGGCTAATTTTTGCTACAGGGCCGACAAAGGTGGGTGCTATTACTCTGCTTTTAGTACATGATAGTGTCAGTCGCTGCCAATTATGTTCAATGATCAGTGACTATGCCTTCATCATTGAAACAGGCTGGCATCAACGAACACAACCACGCACTAATGCTGTTCAGAAGAATTCAACACAATATTTCATGACTGAGCGCGGGCTCGAACTCACGACCCTCCGCTTCATAGTCTCGTGTTCTACTACTTCAGCCAACAGCACCCACACTTATAATACTTGTGCAGAATTAGAAACGAGATCATCAACAATCACCGTCCAATTGATCACATATGTGTTAAAACAAAACAAGAGCCTATTAAATTTTGGCAATTGGACAACTGAGAAAGTGGACGATAATGGATCAAACGTTAGCTAAATTTAATAAACCAAAATGCAGCTAATGGAAACTGCATCACGGTAACGAAAGTGGAATCAGCTTAACTAAAGTTATCAAAAGGAGAACATGTTATATATTGATTCTTTTCGCATATCAGATCTTGTAAATACACCGAAACGAATCATGTAAAGATTTTCCAGATAATGACTACAAAGATCCTGATTCATCTATATTACGTAATGCAATGCCTTTGCCCGAAGATGATTAATTTCTGGAGAAGTAAACCACCACCCATTTAAAACACATACGATTGTATTCTGTAGTTTATTTGCTTTATATCATAATTTCAGTATTACATTGCTAATGTATAATTAATATATGTATGTTCTATATGTTTTAAATAAAGTAATTTAACTTACAAGTATAATTATTATAATTGTTTGTATGAATTATATCGTAAATATAAATTTCAATCAAAGATTAAAAAATATCATTACTAAATTAAAACTTATTATTGTTTTCTTCATCATCCAACGTAGAGACATCAGCATACTCACCTGTATCGTCCAAAGGTACCAACATTTGCATTCCCCTGAAAGAATAAAAATAAATTGAATTATAATATAAACTTTCAGAATTATGTGTGAATATGTTATAAAAATTTAAAAAATTTCTCTTGTAAAATATATCATTCACAAAAAATGACGAACACAAAACAAACACAATTTAAATAGGTATGCTTATTTTTATGTGGCTGCCGGCTAAACCACTATGTGACTGTCTTCTTGGAAATACTGTTAAGAGTTGGTTTTCTTAATTTTTACACAGATTAACATAAAAGCTTTTATAGTTGAAAAAAAATTAATATGTCTGAATATTTTAAGAAAAACCCTCATACCATAATATTGACAAAAACACAAACCACTATTTGTCAGTGTACTTGGGAATACTGTTAAAGGCTGATTCTTTAATTTACATACAGCCAAACATTTACAAAACTTAAATTTTGTCTGAATGTTTAGCAAAAACCCAACATACAGCATTACTAAAAACACAAAGCACATAAAACACTTCTTCACACACATATATTTCACAACACTTACCTTACCGGGTTCTTCGAGAACCAATGAAACTTTTCCACGCTCTTGGTACCAACTATACATCATATAGATTTCACTTTAGTATTTCACTTAATTAAATAGTTTAATAGTCCAATTAATACTTACATTTTTCCTGGAATATTGTTCAGCAGCTATACCTGTAACAAAATTTTTCCATCCAATTATAAATAAATAGCATACACATATATACTTACCACTTTGATGTCTTCCCACACAATAATACAAATAGTTGTTTAAAGTACAAACCGGAAATGTATATGCATGCACCATAATAATTATTAACAACACATGCTAATCGATCATTATAGTTGAGTGATACATATTCGAGTGCTGAATTAAATTGAGTGCATTACAATGCAATACATTATGATTGGTAATAAGATTCCTTTACATTTTCGTGGTGCCGAAAATTAAACAAATATAATATTAAGAATGACTAATGTAAGTTAGAAAGGCTAAGTTTTATTCTCCTAAATAGTATATAAGCCGTAGAAAATATTGAATAAAACAGACTTTAGTTTGACAAATTTTGTGGGTGTTGTTGGCTGAAGTAGTAGAAACTGAGACTAGGAAGCGTAGGGTCCTGAGTTCGAGCCCGCGCTGAGTCATGAAATATTGTGTTGAATTCTTCTGATCAGCATTAATGCGTGGTTGTGTTAATTGATGCCAGCCTGTTTCAATGATGAAGGCATAGTCACTGGTCGCTGAACATAATTGGCAGCGGCTGGCACTGTCATGTACTAAAAGCAGAGTAACAGCACCCACCTTCGTGTTGCAAAAATTAGCCGGCGAAGTAAAAGGTTTCATCTTTCCTAATCTGTCCACTCAATACTATCCCCTCGTTTTCAGATTAAAAAAACAATATCGGCAGCATCTGCCTGTTTTATTATTAAAGTTTCAGAAATCTTTTGGCAACTCTTTCGAGTGTCTCTAAATAGATTTTGTTCCAAACTAAAAACATTAAAAATCACTATAAATGTCAGAGGAAGAAGTAAACCCGATAGTAACCCGCAGGGAAAGGTATCTGCAAGAAAATATTCTGAACGAATACGTGATTTCCGTGTGGAGACGTTTGCTTGGATTTACTCCCATCGAACGCGTCCCCAGGTGGTGGAAAGGGGGGTTTGGAGTAGTGGGGGCAATTAGTGTCCCGGGATGGGTAGAGGAACTGGACACATTAGTGAACTGGAACTCATTACACCCGAGGATATTGATCGTTCGCATTACCACGGACTCAAGGGATTCACGTTATCTTTCGCGAACCAACCAAAACCAAGCTAGGGTGGTACCCGAATTATAACTATTATGGAGAAAGACTTAAAAAAGATAAAAGTTAAAGTGCAGAGCCTAAATAACTCAGTACCGGCGGCTATTGGTGGTGACCAAACAGGCTCCGAGTCGTCGTCAGCAAGCAACTGTAAGAAACCAACTTCGGAGGTGGGTAACTTGGCCTTCGCTGTTGCTAAAGCTACAAGAAGCCTATTGGAAGTAGAATCGGTGCTAAGGATGATTATTAATCATCCCCAGGAACAAAACATGGGCGAGGTCTCTGATTCTTCCCACACAAAAAACAAAAGGAGTCCTCCGAAGAAGACAAGATGGTCTTGCCATCTCCACGGAGAAGGGCAAAAGAATTCGCTCTCCAGAGGAGCGAAACACTGCTGACCACCGCAACATATTTAAAATAAAAGGCTCTCCGCAGGGAGGGGGTCTAGCGGGCGGTGGGTCCAAATTATCTGAAAAGTACCCTTCGGTGGGCTCAAAGGGAGTGGGGACTATACCGGGCACTAGTACCTCCAAACAAGCGATGGCGTCAGGAAAATCTTCAGGGTTTGGAAGAGCTAAGAAAGCTTCTAAATCACTGAAGAGAAAACCGGACGAAAGGAGGGCTAAGGAGCAGCCCACGTATGCTAAAGTGGCCCGCAGGAGACTGGCAGAAAAGCTGAGTGTAATGTAATATACGTCTCTGTTTCAAATAAACACAGACGTTATTAGTTCTAGTCTACAAACACTTCCTGATCTATATCATTATAAGTAATAAACACAACTTAGATAATAAGACATTAATAAAGAGGAGTGCTGTTTCAACCATCAAGCTGTCTGGTAGTTTTACTTTGAGGAGTAGAACATTACATGGCGACCATGACAAGTTGAAAAAAAAAACAAAGCAAATAGAAAACCAAAAGGAGACAAAATAAGGAAACGTATTAAAGAAATTTTTCTAGAAGTGAAAGAGAAAAAATGCGAAAAAACTGAAAATCATATAAAAATTAATGGAAAATTGAGAAATTTAAAGACAAAATTATTATAAAAGAAGTTTTTGAAAAAATAAAGCAAAACAAACTGCATAAAAATAAACCTACAAAATTTTTTTTTTTAAATATGCATAAAAAGTAAAATCGGTGTCAAACAGCTAACAAAATAACAAAATTGTTTCTTGAAAAACATAAAAAAAATAAAATGTCTTTAAAAAACCAAACAACAAAAACTTGGTATAAAAATATGTACATATGTACAAACATACACAACTAAAATTGAAGAATGTTTTACTAAACAAAATTGTGCTGGTTTAAAAGAAAATGTACTAACTAAAAAGACTGCAAGAAAAAGAAAAAACAATAATTTTATGAAAAACCAACCAACATCTATTTTTTAAACCGACATTAAAAAAACAATTTACTGAAGTGAAAAATATACAACTTTGCCAAAAGCTAGAGTGACAATAAATATAATTATTTTTGCACAATACAAGGAAAAACCGTTGCAAAACATAGGAGCGAAAATCAACTACAATATGAAGCAAAAACCAAAAAATCCACCGTTGTAAATTATGCATACATGTATTAAAAAAAAGAAACCCCAAACCAGTTCAAAGAGTTTTGAGAAAAAGAAAGATGAAAAAACAAGAAAAAGTTTAAATAAAATGACAATAACCAAAAATATAACAGTTAACAAGTACTAAAAAAAACAAAAGTAGAAAAAACATACATACGTACACCGAAAATTTAAAGAAACAGCATTTTGGAAAACAGATTTCGTCAAATTACATACAATACAAAAGAAAAATCTTCTTATAACATTTTATTATTTGGAAACGATTACAACAGAAAAAACATTTGTACGAACAAAAAGTGTTGGCAAAAAAAAAATTGAAAAAAGAAACGGTTATTTACAGTACAACAAGATCAAAATGGATATATGTAAAACTAATAAGGAAACAATGAACTCGCAAACGTACAGTGGTGACCAAAATTAAAACAACAAGTAAAAGTGTTATATTCGGCTGTGCCGAATCTTAAATACCCTTCCAGATGTAATTCTTCTTTCTTTCTTTCTTGCCAAAACAGAAAGTAGGTTTAATTAAAAAATCAAAATGATGTTATCGGTTAATTTTATATTTAAGAAAACTTTTAAATTTTTCGGATTTCTTATATCTAATACCTATGAACGTCTTTCAAAAACATTATATATATTTAATTTACATACAAAACAAAAAATCCGTTTCATGTACCCCAAAAAGTTCTAATTGTCCAACCGTAGAATCGTCTTTTATATTTTGTTGGTTTTTAATACCAGTTTACTTTTTTCTGATATATAAAGTAGGTATAATTCATCATAAAAATCAAAAATAACAAATAAAATGGCCGAATTTATAATTTTTTAATACTAATTTAATTTTTTCTGATATATAAAATAGGTTTAATTCACTAAAAACACAAAATTTGGAAATTATGTATGTACTTTTATGTACCAAAAATATTTCGATTTTCCAACCCTGGAGCCGAATTTTTAGTTTTTAAAATGTTTAATACCAAATTCTTAGCGAAGTATAAAATAGGTTTAAGTCACTGAAAAAAACCAAAAATGGGAACTTATATGGTCACTTTTATGTACTAAAAAATTTTGATTTTCCAACCCTGGAACAGAATTTATAGTTTTTTGATACTAGTTTAATTTTTTCTGAAATATCTAATAGGTTTAATTCACTAAAAGCACAAAATTTGGAATTTATGTATGTACTTGTAGTGTATTTTAATAATATTGTTTTAAGGTAAAATAAAAAGGTAAGTATTTCTAAGCACTTCTGCCGCTTTAGTCCAGCGTTCGCACGCCGTATTGTTTTGAGAACCAATAAAACACTTGTTTGCCTTGTGTTAAGATTAATTCTGATTTTATTAAACTTATTTCTGCACTTATATACTAAACTTATGTCTGTTCAGCATAATTGAATCTAGTATTGATTTTGCATAATGGAATGAAATTTGCCAAAAAAATATCTAAATGTGGCAACTAAGTATTTTTACGACTTTGTGTACGTCAATGAACTTCATGGTGTTGGAAGAACTTTTTGAAACCAAATTGCAACTAAGCATTTTTGTGTTCATGGTCAAGTTGTATTTAAAATGTGCCAAGTTCATTGACGTAGTTATGCTGTAATTTAATATGAACAATATTATTATGAAATGTGTTTTTGTATTGTGTTAAAAGGGTGGTGCATAAGTATGTGTACACTACACCCTTACCCTTTCAGATTTGGGTTTTATTAAAAATAGACATTTTTTTTTTTTTTTGTTAAATTTAAATTTTAGATAAAACTTGTTTAGTAATTTTTACATTATATTTTAATAAATTTTGTGTTGGCTTAAGTGTAAGTATAAAGTAAGAGATTAAGGTCTTAATATTAATTTTCTTTTATTCTTTGGTGGATATATATTTTTTTAATAAATTTTTATGTATTAATTTTTCTTTATTATTTTCAGTTTCTATTAGTACATTTACCTCTTTTATATCTAATATCTTGTATGGACCTTTGTAAGGTGGTTCATTTTTTCTCCTATTTACTACTTTAACCAATACTAAATCTCCTATTTTAATGTCTATGCTATTCTGCTTATTAACTGACTTTAATTTTCTTTTCGTTTTAACTTCTAAAATTATATCTCTTGCTCTTTTTAGTGAGTAATTAAGTCTAGCTTTCAATTCATTTGTATAATTATCAAGATTGTAAAGTTTTTCATGCTTTCTGAATTCATCATTTGGTAGTCGAGGAATTTTTCCAAATACCAATTCAAATGGTGAATAGTCTGTGTCACTATTGGGTGTTGTGTTAAAGGCAAACGTAAAGTATGGTATCCATTCGTGCCAATTTGTATCTTCCACAAAATTTATAAAGTACTCGTTTAGAACTTTATGGTTTCGTTCTATGGTACCTAGAGTCTCGTGGTGGTACGGGGTTGAGAAATGTTGGTTTATTTTTAATAAATCACAAATCTCTTTCATTAATTCATTTGTAAATTCTGTACCTTTATCAGTTTTTAAAATGTTAAATAGTCCATACTTTAGAACTACTTGTTCTACTAAAGTTTTAGCTACTGACTTTGCATCTTTTGTTACTATAGGGTACGCTATCACATATTTTGTTAATTCGCATTGCATTGTAAGTATATATCTATAATTGTCCGATGGTCGCAGAGGACCTACTGTGTCTACTACTACTGTGTCGAAACTCTGTGTAGGTGTGTCTGTAATAGTAAAAGGTTCTTTTGTATGTTTATATTGTTTATTTTTCTGACATGAATCGCAAGTTTTTATGTAATTTTTTACCATTCTGTTCATATTTTTCCATATGTATCTTTGTTTTAATTTGGAAATAGTTTTTCTAATTCCGAAATGTCCACTATATGGTTTATTGTGGAATTCTTCAATCAATCTATACTGTTTTATATTCTCATTTATTCTCTTTGGCATTTTATAAATTATTATTTCAATTTCGTTATTCTGCAGATTATTATATTCTTTTTTCAATTTCTCGGCCGTTATATATTTAAATATTTCATCATTATTATATAGTACGTACTTTTTAATTTTTAAATTCTTTAATTTTAATAAAAGTTTCTCCATAAATGTTTCGGAAAACATAGGATTTTCGCTTTTATTACATATTATACTTGTAATATTTTTATTCAATGCATTGGTTTCTTTATCTTTCATATCTTTTAATTCGTGCTGCAGCTTTTTATCATATATAAATTTTATTCTTTGAAGCTTCTTAATATCATTAATTGACGTGCATTCCCACATACGGAGGTGATCAGTCTCTTTTGGAGATATGCCGTTCTTTTCTTTATTTTTCTCTAATATTTTGTTCTTATTTTGGTTAACCATTCCGCGCGTTATTGCCAATGTTTTCTTTTCTTTTTCATCAATATAGATTGGAATCATGTCTTTTAATATTTGCGAATTTATTTCAATTCTTGATAATGCATCTGCGTTTGTATTATTTGAACCTTTTTTGTATACAATATCAAAGTCATAGTCTGATAGTTCTAGTCTAATTCTAGTTAATTTGGAGGATGGATTTTTATGTGAAAATAGAGCAATGAGTGGTCTGTGATCTGTAACAACCGTAAATTTTCTGCCGTATAGGTAAGGTCGGAAAAATTGTATGCCCCAGTGTATTCCTAGCAATTCTTTTTCGATTACAGATTTATTTCTTTCATGTTTGTTAAGGGATTTACTAGCGTAAGAAATGGGTAAGTCACTTCCAATGTTGCCTTGTGAAAGTATTGCACCTAACGCAACATTTGATGCGTCTGTAGTTAGTATGAACCGTTTATTGAAATCTGGATATTGCAGTATAGGTGGGTTTTTTAGGCTGTCTCTTAAAGTATCAAATGCCTTTTGGCAATCTTCTGTCCAGTTGAAAGTTATCTTTTTTTTTAGTAAATTATTCAAACTGTTAGCCGTTTTGGCAAAGTCTGGTATAAACCGTCTATAGTAATTGCAAAAAGCAATAAATCTTCTAACTTCATCAGCGTTTCTGGGTACAGGATATTTTTCGATTACTTCATATTTTGTCGGATCGGTTTTGATACCGTCCTTTGTGATTAAGTGTCCTAGGTATAAAACTTCTGGTTTTAGGAAACAACATTTTTCAGCATTAAGTTTCAAATTATAATGTTTAAGTCTTTCAAATACTTTAATGAGATTCTTATTGTGGTGTTTTAGACTGCAACCGAAAACAATTATGTCGTCAACATATAAAAACGCTTCTGTTTCTAACCCTGATAATGCTATAGTTAACATTCTCTGGAAGCTGTTTGATGATATTTTTAATCCGAAGGGTAACCTATTAAATTGATAATGTCCACTATTGGTGGAAAATGCTGTTAGAGGTCGTGACTCATGGTCTAGTTCGATTTGATGGAAAGAACTTGTCATGTCTAGGGTAGAAAAATATTTAGCTCTTCCTAATTTGTCTAATATATCATCTAGTCTTGTTAAAGGAAATTTGTCATTTACTATTTTATTATTTAAACGTCTGTAGTCTACGACCAAACGCCATTTCTTTACATCGTCTTGTCCTTTTTTGGGCACTAGAAGTAATGGTGAGTTATATGGGCTAGTTGATGGTTCAATAATGTCTTCTTTCAGTAGTCCTTGTACTTGTTTGTCTATTTCACTTAGTTGTGTTTGTGGTAGACGGTAATTTTTTATATATACTGGTGTATTATCTGTAAGTTCAATGTTCTGTTTGTAGAAATTATTGGTTGTTAATTTTTCATCTTCAAGGTGAAATATTTCTTGGTATTGTCGCAAAATTTTGTATAGTATGTGTTTATTTTCTTGATTAAAATCTTGAAAGTTCACTGCTTTAAGGAGTTTTTGGAATCTTTCTTCCGAAAAGTTCTGATCTGTGGCTTTAAAAATATGAAAATGTATAAGTGGTATTGTAGATATATTTACGCTTGAAATTTTTGTCGGTAATTCTGTAGTGTTTAAGATTTTGACGTGCCTGTAGCCCTCTTTTGGTACAATTGTATTTGCTACGAAAATGCCCTTTTGTATTTCTTTATTACATACTACGCTATCCTCATTAATGTTAATATTTATTCTTACAATTTTTTCCGATCTTGGCGGTATAATGATAGTTTTTAAATGTTCGGTATTAATTTCGATTGGA
This sequence comes from Linnaemya tessellans, assembly GCA_951800035.1. NCBI lineage: Eukaryota > Metazoa > Arthropoda > Insecta > Diptera > Tachinidae > Linnaemya > Linnaemya tessellans. The sequence goes on from OX637537.1 coordinate 15,854,603, forward strand.
ATCGTTATTTTTTCTCCATTAATAAACGCATTTATTTTGTATGTATCATAATCTATTTTGCAACTGTATCTGTAGAAGAAATCTATTCCTAAAATTCCATCGGTTCTAATTGGAAAGTCATTATTAACTATATAAAATTTATGTGTTATTTCCTGTTCATTTAATTTGAAATCTAGGTTTGTTGATCCGAGAGTATATATCGAATCTTGTGTTATACCATTAAGTTTACAAATGTCTTCGTTGAATATGTTATAGCCATACAGGACATTTTCTTTACATAGAGATATGTCTGAACCAGTGTCTATTAAGAAAGTTAAATTGTAGTTTATGTTTTTAACTGATAAGTAGATAAAATTTGATGTGTCTGTTTTTATGGTAAATATTCTTAGTTTTCCCTTATTGGAGTATCGTTCCGAAACTCCAGGGTATGGTCGTTTCCCTGTTGTATAGTGTTGACATTAGTTTGGCTGTATCTTTGGTTATATCTAGGATTGTTGTGGAGATTTTGGTCTCTATATCTGGAATTGTTGTAGTCGTTTTGATAATTTCTCCTATTGTTATTTCGGTTAAAGTTCACATTGTTATACGTGCTTCTTTGGTTTTTATTAAAATTGTTATGTTGTTGAGTGGTATTATAATTTATTCTGTTTCTGTTTGGTATATATCTAAAGTTTGGATTATTTCTTTTAGTGTTCCTAAATCCTGAATTATTCGCGTTTGTACCATTATAACTACCTCTTGTATTGTTATTTATTCGCAAAGTTTTAAATGTATCGGATAGTTCTAATGACCTTTCTTGTGCACTTGCAATGTCATAAGCTTGTGATATTGTTTTAGGCTGAGCTGCTATCACAGCGGTTCTTATGTCACTGTATAAACCTTCTTGAAAAGTTTCCAATGCTAATTTTTCATTCAAAGCCCTAATCGTAGAGCGAGCTACTTCGTTTGGATTTTCTCCTAATTCAGATATTTGTATTAATGTCAATTCTGCAATTAGTGTGCTAATTTTTTCTTTGTAATTTAGTACATTGCCTTTTTGTCTGGTATTTTTTAATGCGAAATGTATGCTACTAGCTGTTGTAGTTGTTCTAAAATTTCTGGTAAGGCATGTTTTTAGTTGTTCAAAAGTTTCGGGTATATTTTCTATCATTAAAATGTCTCTGACTTTATCTGTTAATTTTATTGCTACAATATATTTAATTAGATTTTTCTTCCCTTGATCATTAAGTTCAGAGTAGACAATTTCAATCATTGAAAAAAATATATTAAGATGTTTTGCTTTTCCGTCAAAGACTGGAATTGTATCAGAAGCTTTTTTGCTATCGAAATTCGACATGATTATAAAATTTTCAATTTCTGATGAAAGTTTCAATTCTTCTCCTTTATGTACCGTTAACAGTTCAATTGCTGTTAATTTTAATTTTTTAAATTCCTCAATTTTCTTTTCTCTTAAAGTTTTAGGTAGATATCCTGCTAATTTGCCAAATTTCTTACATAGTTGGTTAATCAAATTGTATTTTTCTTTTATAGTATCTTCTGTGTATTTTCTGTTTCTTGATTTCTTAGCATTTGTTATTAATTGTTGAATTTCTTGAAAAATTTGATCCATATGATTTACTTATTTATACAATATATATTTTTATTTTATATATATATATTTTTTTTGTAAGTCTAAAAAAAATCTTATTGTCTATTAAACATTTTGGACATTAGTCCGTACAATTTGTTTTTTCACATATTGTTTTGCAAAATGCCATAATGCTATTAAAATAAAAACTACTAAAAAAATTATTACGATGTCTTGGCTTATTGCGATCTTGTTGTCATTTATGGCGTAGGCATTGGCCTGTCCTTCGACGTTTGCGTCTGCTATACCCATTTTAATTTCTTCCAAAATTAAATGTTTTTTGTCTTCTTCTGTTACTTCAAATGTATGTAGTTGGTTCATTAAGTTGTTTTCCAGCCTTTGTCTTTTAAATTTTTGAGTTCCGCAATTAAGATTTTCTTTTGAGCGCCTTCACTTATGTTTATTACTCTTTGCAGGTCTTTGCAGGCTTGTTGGAATCTATGTTTCCTCCCTCCTTTCTTTTTCTTTTTTGGGGCTGTTGTCAGCCTAAATTGTTGCAGTTGATTTTTATAGTTTTGTTGCCTCTTCCTGTATTGTTCCAAGGTTATAGGCTTTGGACCTGCCGTTAATGGTGTTGGTATGTATTCTTGTGGTGGTGGAGATTCGTTAGTGTTTGTGGGCACATATTCTTCTGGCACCAGTAACTCCTCCCATTTTTTGAAGATATTGTCAATCTCCTCTTGACTTGACATTCGAAGTATTTAAAACAATATATATTTTGCGGTAAATTTAGCATTAGTTTAAATGTTTGGCAGGATCGCCATGTAGTGTATTTTAATAATATTGTTTTAAGGTAAAATAAAAAGGTAAGTATTTCTAAGCACTTCTGCCGCTTTAGTCCAGCGTTCGCACGCCGTATTGTTTTGAGAACCAATAAAACACTTGTTTGCCTTGTGTTAAGATTAATTCTGATTTTATTAAACTTATTTCTGCACTTATATACTAAACTTATGTCTGTTCAGCATAATTGAATCTAGTATTGATTTTGCATAATGGAATGAAATTTGCCAAAAAAATATCTAAATGTGGCAACTAAGTATTTTTACGACTTTGTGTACGTCAATGAACTTCATGGTGTTGGAAGAACTTTTTGAAACCAAATTGCAACTAAGCATTTTTGTGTTCATGGTCAAGTTGTATTTAAAATGTGCCAAGTTCATTGACGTAGTTATGCTGTAATTTAATATGAACAATATTATTATGAAATGTGTTTTTGTATTGTGTTAAAAGGGTGGTGCATAAGTATGTGTACACTACAACTATTATGTACGAAAAATATTTCGATTTTCCAACTCTGAAAGCGAATTTTTATTTTTTTTACCAATGCAATTCTCAGTGAGGTGTAACATAGTGTTACTTGACAAAAAAATTAAAATTTTTAAACTTTTTGGTCACTTTCATGTACCATAAAATATTTCATTTGTCCAACCCTGGAGTCGAAATTTTTATTTTTTAAGATTTTTATACCAATTTTGTTCTTCCTGAATTATAAAACAGCTTTAATTAGCAAAAAGAAACAACGTCAATTGCCTTTTTGGTTACTTTTATGCAGAATAAATATTTCAATTTAAAATTTTTTTTACCAATGCAACTCTTAATGAGGCATGAAATAGTTTTATTTACGAAAAACTTAATATATGTAACCATTTAGGTCATTTTTATGTACCACAAAATATTGCAGTTATCCAACTCTGGAATCAAAATTTTAGTTTTTTTAAATTTTTTATACCAATTTTGTTTTTTCTGAACTAAAAAATAGTTTTAATTAGTAAAAAAACAACGTCAATTGCCTTTTTGGTTATTTGTAGTGCAATATAATCACCTAGGTAATAAGACATATCTAAGTGGATAATGTAAACATGCCGTTCACCCTTCCATGTCTATTTTATACTACTCTAAGCATAGTACTTTATTACACATGTATGTAGAATAGGTATAATGATAAGGAGCATGAATAAAGAGAGATATTCTTGTATCAGCAACCAAACGAAGAGCATCGTTTTTAATTATTAGTCACCATCCACCACATGGCGATCCTGCCTTTGATTTTAACCTTAACAAGTTAAAGTATAGCATTTGACATCACAAGAACGATAAGCTACAAAAAATTTGTGACTTTAAATATACGTAGAACGAGTGTACATTCATATACATACATACATATTTGAATATGAATGCCGTGAATTTATATTAAAATATATATACATGTGTTCATACACACAGATGTATGTACATATGCACCTACATATATTAAAAAGACAGTGCTTATTTTTAAGAAATGTTTTATAAAAATTAACTTTTCGAATCAATATAAAGAAAATACGTTAAACAAATATTAAAAAAGTGCGAACGAAATTGCATGTAAAATGGCAACAATTCGCACATTGCACCTATAACATAAACACAATTATTATTGGAATCATTAATCCGCTCAATATATTAAAGATGAATAAAGTATATTTATGTCAATCTCTGCCACTCAAACAAATCATCTTTTAATTCAAACGTGGAAAATATAAATTAATAAAGGTTAAAAACTGTACAAATAACATGAAAAAAACAAGAAAAACTTAAAAAAATATATATTTAGAAAAACTAAAGTACAGTCTGCATAAGATCACTTAGTGCGGTATGTAAGTGTAAAAATCACGCTATAAAATAACGGAGTATACTAATCGTGGATTTCAGACATAACGAAAGTAACGGTCAAAAATAAAAATAAAAAAAAATTTTACATAAAGGATATAGCAACAGAATGTTTAAAAGAAAGAAACCAAAAATGGACGGAAAAACACATAATACAGATCACAACGCTAAGTGTGAACCAGACAACGAAGTAACATTATATACATACATAGGTACTTACATAGAAAGAAAACTGAAAATAACAAACCTTATTCTATTGGTATAGAATATTTGTTGAACCGAATAAGATGAAAAAGTGAATAAATTACTTTTTAATAAGCTGATACCAAAATATTTTTGCAAATAGTTTAGAGTCCACTATGTCGAATTATATACTGCAAATGCATCAAACCAAAATATTTTTGCAAATAGTTTCGAATCCACTATGTCGAATTATATACTGCAAATGCATCAAACAAAATATATAAATAAATAGAACTCTGAAAAATATTGAAATAAATAAACGAAAAACCACGATTGTTTTACAGATAAAATCAACAATAAAATCAAAATAAAATAAAGTAAAAATCCTGTACAAACCGATAAAATAAGAAAAACAAAGAGAAAATAACCAGCAATCACAAAGAAAAACAAAGAGAAAATCGCCAACAACATCAACAATAAATGCACTCTCAGCAAACTTGGTATTATGTACGACACAGCAAGAGGAATATTGCATCAACAGCAACATTAGCATTTTTAACAGCAACAACACCAGCAAAGGTATAATTATTATAATCGTTATCATCAACCACACCAAAGGGCACGTATATAGCAACTATAACATCATCAATCTGGTAATATACATATGTATTTAACAATAAGTATGCAGTTCTGAAGTATTCATAAGTATATTACTATAGGTAACTATAAAAACAAATAATAATTATAAATATTAAAATTGTAAAATATGAATTGAATAATTATATAAGTGATACAATTTTGATATTATTAAAACTTAAGAAACTACTATGTATAATGGTACATAAATACGCTTATTATAATCGAAATAAAATGCAAAAAAAATAATAATTAAAAAAAAGCAAAATAAAAGGAAAGAAAAAATAATAATAAATTTCACAATACACATGAGCACTGATGATGAAAGGGTTGCGTCTGTCGAAAACAGCTGTTCTGCTCTGCTGTGTAAGTTGAATAACAAAAAACTGATGTTGACATGCCTTTGTGCCTTGGAATATTTATTATGTCTTTCTGAGATTTAAATTTAAATTTCGAACAATTAGCCTGTAGAATCTTAATTCAATTTAATATAGCAATATAAAATGTTCGTTAAAATTCTTACTACATACAAATTTAAGCTATGGCTTGAGCTACCAATAATAAATTGGAAAAACGTTCACATGTACTTAAGTATAAAATTCAAACCAAAAAAGTTTGACTTAGGTATGATGGAACAAAAAATTCAGAAAAATGGGACGTGAAGAAAAATAATCAAACGGTAACACGGGTATTATAACAATAACATGTTAACATCAGTTTGATACAGTTCTCGTATTCTTTTTCACAATAAAATTTGTGTAAATAGGAACTGTTATCACATTCAACTAAGCCACCTAATAAGTAATGACAAACACAATACACATGAGCACTGATGATGAAAGGGTTGCGTCTTTCGGAAACAGCTGTTCTGCTCTGCTGTGTAAGTTGAATAACAAAAAACTGATGTTGACATGCCTTTGTGCCTTGGAATATTTATCATGTCTTTCTGAGATTGAAATTAAAAATTTCGAACAATTAGCCTATAGAATCTTAATTCAATTTAATATAGCAATATAAAATGTTCGTTAAAATTCTTACTACATACAAATTTAAGCTATGGCTTGAGCTACCAATAATAAATTGGAAAAACGTTCACATGTATTTAAGTATAAAATTCAAACCAAAAAAGTTTGACTTAGGTATGATGGAACAAAAAATTCAGAAATATGGGACATGAAGAAAAATAATCAAACGGCAACACGGGTATTATAATAATAACATGTTAACATCACTTTGGTACAATTCTCGTATTCTTTTTCACAATAAAATTTGTGTAAATGGGGACTGTTATCACATTCAACTAAGCCACCTAATAAGTGGTGACAAACACAATACACATGAGCACTGATGATGAAAGGGTTGCGTCTTTCGAAAACAGCTGTTCTGCTCTACTGTGTAAGCTGAATAACAAAAAACTGATGTTGACTTGCCTCTGTGCCTTGGAATATATATCATGTCTTTCTGAGATTTAAATTAAAAATTTCGAACAATTAGCCTATAGAATCTTAATTCAATTTAATATAGCAATATAAAATGTTCGTTAAAATTCTTACTACATACAAATTTAAGCTATGGCTTGAGCTACCAATAATAAATTGGAAAAACGTTCACATGTACTTAAGTATAAAATTCAAACCAAAAAAGTTTGATTTAGGTATGATGGAACAAAAAATTCAGAAAAATGGGACATGAAGAAAAATAATCAAACGGTAACACGTGTAGTGTGTTTGGCTATTCGTTGTTACCATGCCTTCTGCTGGTAACATCATTTGTTTATTTTCCGTCCACATACTTATGTGTTTGACTCAAATTGTAATTTAATAGCCCACACGAGCAGTGCTATTGGTATGCATGTATTTATGCATACCATTCACTTTCTCACGATAGCGTAAGTTATTTTTAAGTACTTTGTGTTTTAGATATAGAGAATAATCATTATTAAGACAGAGTCAAAACTAAGTAGTCGCACAAGCGGCTACTTAATAAATAAAACAAACATTTAATAATAATCCTGTGAATAAACGTTTTTAAATATTACATGGCGATCCTGCCAGTTAATGAGCATGAACACAAGAATGAGAACGTAAAAGTAAAGAATCAATAGAAAAAAGATCAAATTTAGGAGAAAAAGTGCAAAATATGCAACAACAATAACAGTGAAAATACAATATAAAAATTTATTTAAATTTTAAAATACAAAAATATACAACAGCAAAAACAACGCAAATGCATTATAAAAATTCACAGCAATTGGAAACCTAAAAAATGTGCTATAAACAATCAAAAGGAGAAAAATTAACAACAATAACAATGAGAATACAATACTTAGCAAAAAATTTAAACCTGAAACTTGAAAAATTTTGAATAAAAACTTAAGACTAGCAAAAACAGAAAAAAAAATAAACTAAATATTAATAAATTCTACACATCAAAAAATGAATTATAATGAAAAATCAGTATCAACACATAAAACACCAACAAATTGATCAACTTTAACAACAAATACCTCAAATTCAACAACAACAACAATTTCATCAACTTTAACAACAGATGAACTATACAACAAAACAGAGTGAAATTTTCAACCACAGTGACAGCGAAGGCGTTAAGCGTAAATATAAAACTATAGAAAAAAACTATTTATGAAAAAATTGTTTCTTCTATTGATATTTTTTTAAATAAAAATATATTATACATATAACCACAAAATTTTTCCCATGTAATTATTATTAAATACATTTATCAAACATTTAATTTAAACAAAAACATTCTTACTTCACTTATTAAACCTTATTCCACTTAAACTTACAAAAATGCTTATTCTACTTACATTAAAACATTATACTTACCTTCATACATATATTTAAACATAATTATACTTACATTGAAACATACTTATATTTACTTTTAAACTTAATTATAATACCTTAAAACTTAAATTCACCTTAAAATTTGCATTTATACTTATCGATATACTTACCACTAAAATCACATTTATACTTATCATTACATTTAAACTTACATTTTAATAACAAAAAAAAAAAAAATTTTTTTAAATACGATTTTTTTTAACATATTTAGTTTAACACATGAATTGCTGCGATACTTACGAGTCCCTCCAGTGGTTTATGATAGTCTATAAGGGTAAATACTTCGGTTGACCATTAAGTTCAACCGATGCACGCCATATCCACTGCTTTCGGTGCATAAAGGATTGTATCGAGGCAGATGCTATGACATGCATTCCCTTAGTATAACTACTAATACGACCCAGACTTAAAATTTTTTTTTTACATATTAACATTCGTGTGGCTGTGTAAACTTAACCATAAGTAAGCATATTGTAAACCTGCCTTTTGTTGATGTGAACAGCCACACGGAAACTGACGTGACGGATTTAGGAGTATCTCCCACCGTTTTGCCAGGTTTATTTTCCCTTTCAGTATCCTTTTAATTGATATTGATAGATAGTTTTAATATCAGATTTTTTTTTCTCAGGTAACTAAGCAAGATCTTTAATATTTTTAGCTTAGATTCCTTCATTATTTTCGTCCAACGTATAAAATTTATACGTTTGATATTGATTTCCATGTTATATGGTGTATTCATGTTATTTTTATGTTTACCACGTAACACTTCTTATTTTTTGTATTGCTTGAAAATATCAATTTTTCAACAACTTATAATATATGTTACTGTTTGTCGTTATGTAATATAATTAAAAAGACAATTATTTTATTGTTCAATTGGAATAATAATAAAAAGTAACTATTTAATTTTTAATAAAGAATATTTTACTTAATATATATATTTTCATATTCTCCATATATTGAAACAAAGTTTTTATAAGAACATATTTCTATATATTTCACTTTAGTTTTTTATTATTTTACTTTTATATACAATTTCGTAACCTTGATAAGGTTGTTTATCAAACAAGCACTTCTTGAGACATCCTTGCAATTGTTTGCTCATTCATTTGGTTTACTTAAGTGACCATTCCTTCAAACAATTATTAAATTAATTATAGTTCATGAATCATAAAAGATTCATTACAATTACTTAATCGTTTACTAATTTATTTCTCTCTTTCAATAGAGACGCATTCAAATCCTTAAATAGTTCAAAAGAAAAGTCATTATGGGTAATCATGATTCAAAGATAACAAACCCTAATGCAAATGTTATTAACGAAGTTATCGTTAAAATAGACAATCCAACTTAGTATCTCATTATAATTATTTGTCTATTGATCCTACAAATCCTTATTACGGTCTACCAACTTCATAAAAGATCTTTAAGAAAATCTTACTTTAGGGCAGCTTCCCTGGCTAATAACATAGACAGAGTTTAATAAGAGTTTAATAAGTTCACATAATGATTTCCGAAATACCCAATTCGAATAAAGCCTTGTTCAGAATTTTATTACTTAAACGACGTCAAAGTAACCCCTTACGTAGGGTGTATGGTTCTGAGCTTATGTAATGGCCAGAAATACCCAATTCGGTTAGGTCAACTTACTTCCAATTATATAAAAAAAAAATTATCAAATAAAGCTTCCTTTTACTTACCGCACTGCACTAGTCAACTCTCTCTTCCATATATTCATGGAATGGAAAATAATAGTTGAAAGAGCTAGAGCAATAAAAGAGGAATTCCTTAAATCCTATAAATGCTTAAATACTGATAGAGATACTAAACCAGAAACTGTCAATAAGCATATTAACATCCTTGTAAGTCGGCTCGAACAAATAAGAGTTCTATTGAATGTGAACTATAATAGACTAACACAAGCTCATAGAACTGCTGCTGAAGCATTCTTCCAGGAAGTACGTGAAAAATTGATAACAGTTTCATTAAGAAAGGGAATAATTTTCAATATCCCAGAAACCTTGCATGAGAAAATAAATATTGAACCGCTGCCCGAGAGTTGTATAAAGACTATAAAAATGCCTCAAACAGTGGTTGAATTTTTGAACACTGCGTCAAGAATAATACCTGACTTTGACGGAAGTTCGGTAAACTTACAAAGTTTTATTGATGCCCTTAATTTGTTAGATTCAATAAAGGAATCTCATGAGTCTGTTGCCATTAGTCTGATAAAAACAAAACTTAAAGGCACAGCTAGAAACCTTATCTCTACGGAGTCAACTCTCCAACAAATAATTACAAAATTAGAATCCACAGTAAAAGGAGAATCCGTAGACGTGATTACAGCCAGACTAATGAATATAAGACAATCAGGCAAGAATGCCAATACATATGCAAATGAGATAGAAGATCTCGGAAAGAAATTGGAGACTGCCTATATTACAGACGGTCTACCAAATAATACAGCTTCCAAATATGCAACACGTTCCGCAGTAGCAGCGATCGTGAAAAATGCATCCAATGAAAGGGTTAAACTGATTATGGAATCAGGTACCTTCTCAGATATGAATCAAGTAATGACTAAATTTATAAGTAGTTGTACCGACGCGTACGGTCAACCAAATTCCGTGCTGGCATTTAATAATAATCGCCGCAACAATAAAAATTTTACTAATAATACCAATAATAATTTTTCTAATAGTCAACGCACCAGAAACAACAGACCAAATTACCCTGAAGAAAACAGAAATGCAAATAATACATATAGAAACCGGAACAATTTCCGTGGAAATTATAATTCGGGAAATAGAACCCCAAATAACCATTCAAATTATACTAACAATAGCGGTTCCAATCGCTACAAGAATAGGAACAATAACGCCAATGACAGAAATGGTGCAAGACAAAATATACGTTGCTTGTCTGATTCGGGAAACGTACAGAACCCCCTGGGTACTCAATAGGTAATAGAATATACGCTATTAACCTCAGCCTCTACAGCTATCTTTACACCAGAACCTCTATGAATGACTCTAAATCGACTTTCTTGTTAGATACAGGTGCAGATATTTCAGTTGTCAAGCACAATCAAGTTCTACACGAACCAATAAATCATCAAAAGCGAACTAACATAAATGGCATTGGACAGGGTTTGATAACGACACTAGGAAAAGTGTCCGCAGGTTTGAAAATGGAAGACCTCTTAATAGCACACGATTTTCATGTCGTGGATGATAATTTTCCAATCGAAGCAGATGGAATAATAGGTATGGACTTTATTCGAAAATACAATTGTATTTTAAATTTTGAAGGTACTCAAGATTGGATTACCTTACGTACAAGCGATGTTCCATATGATATAGCAATACCATTGCGAAATGGTCCGCATATCAATTCCATATCATTACCTGCAAGGTCAGAAGTAATAAGACCAATAACTTTCGTATCTGCAGAAGATGAGGTACTAATACCTCAACAAACCATTCAAACAGGCATTTATATTGCCAATACAATAACGTCCAAGTCAAATCCATTAGTTAAAATAGTCAATACTACAGACAAAGACGTTGTCATTAATAATCTCCAAGTAAAGTCAGAAAGTCTTAACGACTATCAGATTGGATGCAATAACACCAACGGAAAGTCAAAAACTAATAAAGAAAAATTGACAAAGTTGTCTGATAATTTTCCAGATTTCGCTCGGAAAGACTTAAGAGCATTATGTTCTGAATTCATTGACATATTCGCTTTAGAATCTGAAAAAATAAGCACCAATAATTTTTATAAGCAAAAGCTAAGACTTCATGATATGCAACCGGTGTACATGAAGAATTATAGAATTCCTCACGCTCATAAGGAGGAAGTTAGTAAACAAGTTGATAAGTTGATAAATGACGAAATAATTGAACCGTCAATTTCGGAATATAATAGTCCAATTTTAATAGTGCCGAAAAAATCATTACCAGGTACAAATCAGAAGAGATGGAGATTAGTGGTTGATTATAGGGGAATAAATAAGAAAGTAATAGCTGATAAATTCCCTTTGCCTCGCATAGATGACATACTTGACCAATTAGGTCGAGCTAAATTCTTTTCATGCCTGGACTTGGTCTCAGGATTTCATCAAATTGAACTAGAAGAAGAATCTAGAGATATAACGTCCTTTTCAACAAAAAAGGGTTCTTTTCGATTTAAAAGACTACCATATGGTATAAAAATTGCCCCAAATTCATTTCAAAGAATGATGTCCTTAGCCTTTTCAGGACTATCACCAACCCAAGCTTTCGTATACATGGATGATTTAGTAGTAATAGGTTGTTCATCAGAACACATGCTACAGAATTTAAGACAAGTTTTCAATATTTGTAGAAAATACAATCTCAAACTACACCCAGATAAATGTGCATTTTTTTGTCGTGAAGTAACATTTCTGGGTCATAAATGCACCGATAAAGGCATTCTACCTGACGATAGTAAATTTTCAATTGTAAAAAATTACCCCACACCTAAAAATGGTGATGAAGCAAAACGCTTCGTAGCTTTCTGTAATTATTACAGAAGATTCATTCCTAACTTCGCTGAGTCGTCAAGACATATAACCAGATTGTCTAGAAAAGGTGTCACATTCGAATGGACTGAACAGTGTGAGAGAGCATTTCAGTATCTCAAAAATCAACTGTTGAGCCCAAAAATCCTTCAATATCCAGACTTTTCTAAAGAATTTTTTATAACAACAGACGCTAGCAAACATGCTTGCGGAGCTGTCTTAAGTCAGGAAAAGCAGGGTATACATTTGCCAATCGCCTACGCATCCAGATCCTTTACAAAAGGTGAAAGCAACAAATCCACAATAGAGCAGGAATTAACTGCAATTCATTGGGCAATACAATATTTCAGACCATATATATACGGTAGAAAGTTTGTGATTAAGAGTGATCACAGACCCCTTTCATATCTCTTTTCTTTAAAAAATCCGTCGTCTAAATTAACACGCATGAGGCTAGACCTAGAGGAGTACGATTTCGTAGTGGAGTACATTAGGGGAAGAGAAAACTATGTGGCAGACGCGCTGTCACGTATCGAGATCGACGATATTAAAAATATTGAGGTAAATAAAATACTGAAGGTCACTACCAGACTTCAGGCAAAAACTAATAAAAACTGTAATGATAACGAAAAAATACAGTTAAAGGCAAAATCGGTTGAACTAAATGTTTATGAAACAAATAACACACAAGAGCACTTTAAAATGCCACAATTGCATTTTACAAATAATAAAGTTATAATTAAACAGGGCAGAAAAATTCTCTCTGAATTTTCGTTGAGGGACATGATTGTTAATAGAAATGTCGACTTAGGTCACCTCTTTCTAAAGCTTGAAAAAATAGCTGATAACATGGGCCTTACAACCATGCGACTACCCTTCGATGATAGTCTGCTTAAATTCCTAGGTACAGATATAGAATCTTTTAAAAATAAAGGCAATGGAATCTTAAGAGATTCGCCATTGATAATAGTGCTCACACCTAAATTAAAGAAAATTTTCACCGATGCCGAAAAATTACAAATCATGCAGAAATATCATGATGATCCTATCTTTGGAGGACATCCGGGAATAACCCGCATGATAAAGAAAATTAGACTTCAATATCATTGGAATGGAATGACTAGAGATATAGCACGTTATGTAAAACGGTGCAAAGCTTGCCAAGCAAATAAAATTGTTGTCAAGGGTAAAGAACCATTCATTATAACGCCTACCCCGTTAAAAGCATTTGACAGAGTAATTGTAGAGTCACAAAATGAATATGCTGTCACTATGATTTGCGACCTGACCAAATATTTAGTAGCAATACCCATCCAAGACAAATCTGCCAAAAGCGTTGCTAAAGCAATCATGGAAGGTTTCGTTTTGACATATGGTCCTATGAATACTATACTTACGGACATGGGTACAGAGTACATGAATCGCGTTTTGACAGAGTTGTGTTCATTGATGAATATAGAGAAAATAAATTCTACCGCGTATCATCATCAAACACTGGGTACTGTCGAGAGATCACACAGAACATTTAATGAGTACCTACGGGCATATATTTCATCAGATAAATCAGATTGGGACTTGTGGTTGAAATACTTTGTGTATTGTTACAACACAACCCCATCCACTGCTCACGGTTACTGTCCATTTGAACTCATTTATGGAAAAATCCCACAAACTCTAGCTTGTACAGAAGAAAACATTATAGACCCGTTGTACAATGCAGATTCCTATGAAAAAGAAGTCAAGTTTAAACTTCAAGTAGCGCAACGAAGAGCAGCCAATACCATAGAAAATGCTAAGTTTTCAAGACAGCAAAACTCTAATAAAAAGGCAAATCCAAAATTGATATCTCTAGATGATCTCGTACTAGTCCGCAATGATGCAGGACATAAATTAGACATGGTCTATAAAGGACCATATAAAGTAATACGCCTGGATGACATCCTAAATAATGTCGAAATGTTGGATACGGACGGAAGATTAATTAAGGTCCATAGGGACAGAGTGAAGAAATTCACTCCAGAATGATTATTCCTCCGGAAATCCAAAACCTTTGAAAACATTTTCTTTTTGTTGAACTTAATAACAAAGGAAGCCATTAACTTAAAATATATGTATATAAACTGAAGGTGCTTAGTACCTGCTCGCTATGCTTTGTCATTGTACAATTATAACAATCCTTTTCAAGTTATGTCTCATACAATCCAATTATTCATTTTGCGGATTTTTGAAACATCTGCATATGACTTTTCCCTTGAAATAGTAGTTTTTTTTATAAAATATCACAATTTTGAATTCCATTGTTGTTTATGTTTGTTATTGGGAATTGCCGAATGGATACATTCGAATTCCATCATCCTTTCTTTGATTCATACTTGAATGGAATAAAACTTGGCGGAATAGCAGAGATTATTCCTTCCGTAAAAAGGGTGAGGTGGCACTGAACTGTGGTCACTGAGCACTCCCCTCAGACAGAGAAATTTCTTTTTTTTATTTGTTTTTGTTTTAAATTACTTATACTTATATTTAAATCACGTTGTTTACCTATGCATAAGCTTAGAATAGATTTTTCATATACAGGACCCCTCTCGTGAGAAACCTCCACCTGTCTCTGAAATTACTATAACTTAAGAATGATCAATTTTTGTGTAGTGATCATTCTTTCGAAAAAGAGAGGTGTAGTGTGTTTGGCTATTCGTTGTTACCATGCCTTCTGCTGGTAACATCATTTGTTTATTTTCCGTCCACATACTTATGTGTTTGACTCAAATTGTAATTTAATAGCCCACACGAGCAGTGCTATTGGTATGCATGTATTTATGCATACCATTCACTTTCTCACGATAGCGTAAGTTATTTTTAAGTACTTTGTGTTTTAGATATAGAGAATAATCATTATTAAGACAGAGTCAAAACTAAGTAGTCGCACAAGCGGCTACTTAATAAATAAAACAAACATTTAATAATAATCCTGTGAATAAACCTTTTTAAATATTACACACGGGTACTATAACAATAACATGTTAACATCAGTTTGATACAGTTCTCGTATTCTTTTTCGCAATAAAATTTGTGTAAATAGGAACTGTTATCACATTCAACTAAGCCACCTAATAAGTGGTGACAAACACAATACACATGAGCACTGATGATGAAAGGGTTGCGTCTTTCGAAAACAGCTGTTCTGCTCTACTGTGTAAGCTGGATAAAAAAAAACTGATGTTGACTTGCCTTTGTGCCTTGGAATATTTATCATTTCTTTCTGAGATTTAAATTAAAAATTTCGAACAATTAGCCTATAGAATCTTAATTCAATTTAATATAGCAATATAAAATGTTCGTTAAAATTCTTACTACATACAAATTTAAGCTATGGCTTGAGCTACCAATAATAAATTGGAAAAACGTTCACATGTACTTAAGTATAAAATTTAAACCAAAAAAGTTTGACTTAAGTATGATGGAACAAAAAATTCAGAAAAATGGGACATGAAGAAAAATAATCAAACGGCAACACGGGTATTATAATAATAACATGTTAACATCAGTTTGATACAGTTCTGTATTCTTTTTCACAATAAAATTTGTGTAAATAGGAACTGTTATCACATTCAACTAAGCCACCTAATATGTGGTGACAAACACAATACACATGAGCACTGATGATGAAAGGGTTGCGTCTTTCGAAAACAGCTGTTCTGCTCTGCTGTGTAAGTTGAATAACAAAAAACTGATGTTGACATGCCTTTGTGCCTTGGAATATTTATCATGTCTTTCTGAGATTTAAATTAAAAATTTCGAACAATTAGCCTATAAAATCTTAATTCAATTTAATATAGCAATATAAAATGTTCGTTAAAATTCTTACTACATACAAATTTAAGCTATGGCTTGAGCTACCAATAATAAATTGGAAAAACGTTCACATGTACTTAAGTATAAAATTCAAACCAAAAAAGTTTGACTTAGGTATGATGGAACAAAAAATTCAGAAAAATGGGACATGAAGAAAAATAATCGAACGGTAACACGGGTATTATAACAATAACAAGTTAACATCAGTTTGATACAGTTCTCGTATTCTTTTTCACAATAAAATTTGTGTAAATAGGAACTGTTATCACATTCAACTAAGCCACCTAATAAGTGGTGACAAACACAATACACATGAGCACTGATGATGAAAGGGTTGCGTCTTTCGAAAACAGCTGTTCTGCTCTGCTGTATAAGTTGAATAACAAAAAACTGATGTTGACATGCCTTTGTGCCTTGGAATATTTATCATGTCTTTCTGAGATTTAAATTAAAAATTTCGAACAATTAGCCTATAGAATCTTAATTCAATTTAATATAGCAATATAAAATGTTCGTTAAAATTCTTACTACATACAAATTTAAGATATGGCTTGAGCTACCAATAATATATTGGAAAAACGTTCACATGTACTTAAGTATAAAATTCAAACCAAAAAAGTTTGACTTAGGTATGATGGAACAAAAAATTCAGAAAAATGGGACATGAAGAAAAATAATCAAACGGTAACACGGGTATTATAACAATAACATGTTAACATCAGTTTGATACAGTTCTCGTATTCTTTTTCACAATAAAATTTGCGTAAATAGGAACTGTTATCACATTCAACTAAGCCACCTAATAAGTGGTGACAAACACAATACACATGAGCACTGATGATGAAAGGGTTGCGTCTTTCGGAAACAGCTGTTCTGCTCTGCTGTGTAAGTTGAATAACAAAAAACTGATGTTGACATGCCTTGGTGCCTTGGAATATTTATCATGCCTTTCTGAGATTTAAATTAAAAATTTCGAACAATTAGCCTATAGAATCTTAATTCAATTTAATATAGCAATATAAAATGTTCGTTAAAATTCTTACTACATACAAATTTAAGCTATGGCTTGAGCTACCAATAATAAATTGGAAAAACGTTCACATGTACTTAAGTATAAAATTCAAACCAAAAAAGTTTGACTTAGGTATGATGGAACAAAAAATTCAGAAAAATGGGACATGAAGAAAAATAATCAAACGGCAACACGGGTATTATAATAATAACATGTTAACATCAGTTTGATACAGTTCTGTATGCTTTTTCACAATAAAATTTGTGTAAATAGGAACTGTTATCACATTCAACTAAGCCACCTAATATGTGGTGACAAACACAATACACATGAGCACTGATGATGAAAGGGTTGCGTCTTTCGAAAACAGCTGTTCTGCTCTGCTGTGTAAGTTGAATAACAAAAAACTGATGTTGACATGCCTTTGTGCCTTGGAATATTTATCATGTCTTTCTGAGATTGAAATTAAAAATTTCGAACAATTAGCCTATAGAATATTAATTCAATTTAATATAGCAATATAAAATGTTCGTTAAAATTCTTACTACATACAAATTTAAGCTATGGCTTGAGCTACCAATAATAAATTGGAAAAACGTTCACATGTACTTAAGTATAAAATTCAAACCAAAAAAGTTTGACTTAGGTATGATGGAACAAAAAATTCAGAAAAATGGGACATGAAGAAAAATAATCAAACGGCAACACGGGTATTATAATAATAACATGTTAACATCACTTTGGAACAATTCTCGTATTCTTTTTCACAATAAAATTTGTGTAAATAGGGACTGTTATCACATTCAACTAAGCCACCTAATATGTGGTGACAAACACAATACACATGAGCACTGATGATGAAAGGGTTGCGTCTTTCGAAAACAGCTGTTCTGCTCTACTGTGTAAGCTGAATAACAAAAAACTGATGTTGACTTGCCTTTGTGCCTTGGAATATTTATCATGTCTTTCTGAGATTTAAATTAAAAATTTCGAACAATTAGCCTATAAAATCTTAATTCAATTTAATATAGCAATATAAAATGTTCGTTAAAATTCTTACTACATACAAATTTAAGCTATGGCTTGAGCTACCAATAATAAATTGGAAAAACGTTCACATGTACTTAAGTATAAAATTCAAACCAAAAAAGTTTGATTTAGGTATGATGGAACAAAAAATTCAGAAAAATGGGACATGAAGAAAAATAATCAAACGGCAACACGGGTATTATAATAATAACTTGTTAACATCAGTTTGATACAGTTCTGTATTCTTTTTCACAATAAAATTTGTGTAAATAGGAACTGTTATCACATTCAACTAAGCCACCTAATATGTGGTGACAAACACAATACACATGAGCACTGATGATGAAAGGGTTGCGTCTTTCGAAAACAGCTGTTCTGCTCTGCTGTGTAAGTTGAATAACAAAAAACTGATGTTGACATGCCTTTGTGCCTTGGAATATTTATCATGTCTTTCTGAGATTGAAATTAAAAATTTCGAACAATTAGCCTATAGAATCTTAATTCAATTTAATATAGCAATATAAAATGTTCGTTAAAATTCTTACTACATACAAATTTAAGCTATGGCTTGAGCTACCAATAATAAATTGGAAAAACGTTCACATGTACTTAAGTATAAAATTCAAACCAAAAAAGTTTGACTTAGGTATGATGGAACAAAAAATTCAGAAAAATGGGACATGAAGAAAAATAATCAAACGGCAACACGGGTATTATAATAATAACATGTTAACATCAGTTTGATACAGTTCTGTATTCTTTTTCACAATAAAATTTGTGTAAATAGGAACTGTTATCACATTCAACTAAGCCACCTAATATGTGGTGACAAACACAATACACATGAGCACTGATGATGAAAGGGTTGCGTCTTTCGAAAACAGCTGTTCTGCTCTGCTGTGTAAGTTGAATAACAAAAAACTGATGTTGACATGCCTTTGTGCCTTGGAATATTTATCATGTCTTTCTGAGATTGAAATTAAAAATTTCGAACAATTAGCCTATAGAATCTTAATTCAATTTAATATAGCAATATAAAATGTTCGTTAAAATTCTTACTACATACAAATTTAAGCTATGGCTTGAGCTACCAATAATAAATTGGAAAAACGTTCACATGTACTTAAGTATAAAATTCAAACCAAAAAAGTTTGACTTAGGTATGATGGAACAAAAAATTCAGAAAAATGGGACATGAAGAAAAATAATCAAACGGTAACACGGGTATTATAACAATAACATCAGTTTGATACAGTTCTCGTATTCTTTTTCACAATAAAATTTGTGTAAATAGGAACGGTTATCACATTCAACTAAGCCACCTAATAAGTGGTGACAAACACAATACACATGAGCACTGATGATGAAAGGGTTGCGTCTTTCGAAAACAGCTGTTCTGCTCTGCTGTGTAAGTTGAATAACAAAAAACTGATGTTGACTTGCCTTTGTGCCTTGGAATATTTATCATGTCTTTCTGAGATTTAAATTAAAAATTTCGAACAATTAGCCTATAGAATCTTAATTCAATTTAATATAGCAATATAAAATGTTCGTTAAAATTCTTACTACATACATAATAATAAATTTCATTTTTAAATAAAAAGAAAATAAGAAATAAAAAAAAATAAAAATCAGAACATGTTTTATAAAATTATAAATAAAAAAAGAAAATAATTTTTTGTTGACCATAAACATTCACTGAATTTACATTTCTTATATGTATAACATTTTCTATTGGCTTAATGTCAGGCTAATTTCCACAGGTACACAAAGCTGGTTTGAAGGAGATTAATATAAACTTTCATGCAGATGCAACATTTAACAACCCTCAAGGTAAAGAAAATTTTAAGTTTATTAATATAATTATATGTCGGTGACTACTTGCGATAATACTGTTTTTCAGGAATTGGTACAAAAGTTTTATAAAGTAAAGAAAAGAATTTTGCAGAATAGACCAATTTCTAAAAGACAGCAGAAGATTGAAGAGTATACGAATTCAATAATTGAAACATATAATAATATTTTGATATATACCAAACCATATTTTAATGAATTACCTAAAGATATAAAACAACACATAAATAATACCGTAACACATTGTAAAGAATTGGCTTTAAAAAGTTTTTGCAAACTTGGGTGTCACATACGAGTACCATTTGGCGTAGATTTGTTTGAAGAACTACAGAAAGATATTTTGACAGAGTCTGAGTCCGAAATTGAAACAGGTTTGAGTGATTCTGGTTCCGAAATCGGCATTGGGAAGAAGATTAACATCGAATTAGATAGTGTAAATAGGAAAGAAAACGATTGTACAATGGCTACTATTGGAGAAAAAACTAAGTTCATATCAATGTGCTTCAACATTATTCGTGAAAATTATGATGGTAATCCATTGATACTAAATTCCTTCCTTGATAAAATCAATCTAATCGAAGAACTTACTAGTTCGAATCTTAATACGTGTTTTATTGCTTTCATAAAATCGAAGCTTGATGGCAACGCTAAAGAAGTTCTACCTGATCAGATAATTAGCGTAGACGAAATTAGGAATACACTTAAAAACAGGATAAAACCTGACAGTTCTAAAGTTATAGCTGGTAGAATTATAGCCTTACACGTTAAACAAAACAACTTTATAGATTTTGCAAAAACGGTTGAGGATTTAGCAGATGCGCTAGAACGTTTGCTAGTAATTGGGGGCATAACAAAAGGAAAGGCACATGAGATGGCTATAGAGCAAACAGTTAATGTATGTAGGAGTAATTCAAAATCAGAAATGGTGAAAGCAATACTAGCATCTGCCACTTTTAAAGAACCGAAGGATGTAGTGGCAAAACTGATTGTAGAGGAATCAAACAGTGGAAGTCAAAATCAATTGCTAGCAATGCGCTATAGCAGAACCAGGTCAAATTTTAATAATTATACTCAAGCGCGAAATGATAGTTATCCTAGGGGTTACAATAACAGTAATCATAGAAATGGTACGTATAATAACACTTATCAAGGACAAAGATCACATGCTTAGTCAAGTAATTACAACAGTCGAGGAAGACGCAATTATAGACCAAATCGCGGTCGACCGACAACAGAAAACTTTTCTAGACAGAGGGCTACAGTCAGGACTTTAAACTCAGAAGCCCCTCAACAGAGGACGTTGAGGGACGAAGAGAACTAAATGGTGATAGTAAGAACTTAATAAAATCAGTATACAGTTTTAACTTAAATTTTTCCGATTATATAACTTTACGCAGCCACGCTACCTCACAAAATAGTACGTTTTTAGTAGACTCACAAGCAGACATATCTGTTATAAAACTCTCATGTATTAGGCCCACCGTGCTAATAAATCAACAAAATATAATTAACATTGTAGGTGTAACTACAAATGCATCAAGATCGTTAGGCACTATAGAAACTCAACTTTTATTTCACAACGGTACGACAACACAAGTTTTTCATATCGTACCCGATAATTTCAATATTCCTTCAGATGGCATTTTAGGTAAAGATTTTTTAAAGGCAAATATATGCCAAATCGATTATAGAACAATGACAATCTCATTTAACGTATATGACAAAAAGGTGGTAATCCCAATTTCTCATGGAAGAAACAAAAATTAATTTTCATTTCCCGCAAGGTGTGAAGTTCTCAGAATGTTTCGGTTGGAAAATATAACAGAACCAGTTTTTATTGAATCTCATGAAATTTGCCCTGGCGTTTTCATTAGTAAGTGCATAGTGAACTCAAAGAGTCCGGTATTACGTATCTTAAACACAACAGATGAAATGAAGATTGTACACAACTACAAGGTCAAAACCGAAAAACTTTCAAACTTTTTCATATATTCTATTAACAAAGTAAATTCCTGTAGTGACCGCATTCAAAAGCTAAAACTTATTTTAAAGGACAAGATTCCGATAGATGTTAGAGATGACTTGCTGCCCCTGTGTGAGCAATATGCTGACATATTTGCTTTGAAAGATGACAAAATGTCAACAAATAATTTTTATGAGCAGACATTAAGACTTAATGACACATCACCCGTTTACGTGATGAATTACCGTCTCCCGTATGCACAAAGAGCGGAAATAAAAAGTCGAGGGGTTATTGGAAAATGACTTAATCGAACCCAGTAGCTCCAACTACAACAGTCCTTTAATTTTGGTACCGAAAAAAAGTCCAGACAATAGCAAATCATATCGCATGTGCGTAGATTTTAGGGCGATTAACAAAAAACTATTTGCAGACAAATTTCCACTACCAAGGATTGATGACATCCTTGATAATCTGGGTAGAGCCAAACATTTCTCGATAATTGATTTATTTTCTGGTTTTCATCAGATCCCACTTCATGAAGACTCAAGAGACTTAACATCGTTCAGTACGGACCAAGGTGCATTTCGTTGGAAGGTCCTGCCTTTTGGACTAAATGTGCCTCCAAACTCCTTCGCACGTATGATGTCAATAGCATTTTCAGGTTTAGAACCTAACAGAGCATTCTTGTACATAGATGATATCATTGTAATCGGATGTAGTAAGGAACATCACCTGTTGAACTTGTCAAAAGTTTTTGATACGATACGAAAATTTAACTTAAAAATCAACCCACTTAAATGTAATTTTTTCCTGCCAGAAGTTACATTTCTTGGACATAAATGTACTTCAAACGGACTTCTCCCTGATGACACAAAAATAGCAGCAATTAGGAATTATACAGTACCAACTAATAAAGATGCAGTTAAACGTTTTGTCGTGTTTGAAAACTACTATAGGAGATTTATCCCCAATTTCGCTTCACTTGCAGCCCCTTTAAATCATATAACAAGGAAAAAAGTTAGTTTTGTGTGGAATGAGAAATGCCAAGAATCATTTGAAGCCATGAAAGCTGAACTAATTTCACCAAAAATCCTCCAATACCCAGACTTCAATAAACAATTTTTAATAACAGTTGACGCATCAAAGATCGGCTGTGGAGCAATCTTAAGCCAAAATTTTAATGGAGAAGATCTACCAGTGTATTACGCATCTAAAGCATTTAGTCAGGCGGAACAAAAGAAACCAGTAATAGAACAGGAACTTTTTGCTATTTACTTCGCAATAAATCAATTTAGACCCTATGTTTACGGAACAGAATTTGTGGTAAGAACAGACCATCGACCATTAATATATTTATTTAATATGAAAGATCCTTCGTCGAAGGTTACAAAAATAAGTTTAAAACTGTCTGAGTATAATTTTTCAATAGAATACATTAAAGGCAAGAATAACGTAGGAGCCTATGCTTTATGGCGAATTTCAGTTGACGAATTGAGAAACAAGACAGATAATGAAGTTATTTTAGCCATGACAACACGCGCGAAATCAAGGCTAAATTATACAAATAACCCTACTATTGGAGAATTACATAATATAAAACTGAACATTTACGACAAATTTAGCCAGGATTTTAACAAAAGAGTTGCAATAATAAAATCAGAACTATTTTGTGAGAA
This sequence comes from Linnaemya tessellans, assembly GCA_951800035.1. Lineage (NCBI taxonomy): Eukaryota > Metazoa > Arthropoda > Insecta > Diptera > Tachinidae > Linnaemya > Linnaemya tessellans. The sequence continues at coordinate 15,878,497 of OX637537.1, forward strand.
CGGAAAGGTCACTAACATAAAGTTAAAAATATATCAAAAATTCAAATTTAAATTTTCTATAGATACTAAAATTGGTAACGAAACATTGAATTTCGATAAAATGCTTTCGACGCTCGAGTTAGAAGCCAGCAAACATAACGTTTATCTCATGGAATGGTCAAAGAATGATTAATTTTTTAGTAGATACAGAATACAAGATTTAAAAAACCATGGTAATAAAATATTAAAAACACTGGAAATAATGTTAGTGGACCCAATAGAAACAGTGTCTGATAAAAACAAGCAAACAAAACTTCTTCAAATCTATCACAACGATCCAATTATAGGGGGTCACTGTGGACATAAGCGATTATATGCCAAATTAAAATCCAAGTACTATTGGAAGGGGATGACGAAAGACGTAGCGTTATTTTTAAAAAATTGTAGGAAATGTAGCTTGAACAAAGTAAAAGTAGGAAACAAGGAAGAGCTTGTCTTAACTCCAACGCCCATTAAACCGTTTGAAATTGTAGTTTTGGATACGATAGGTCCTTGACCGACTTCGAGATATGGTCTTACTCTCATATATGATTTCACAAAATATCTCGTTGCTATATCCATTCCGGATAAGAGTGCCAAGACTGTTGTACAAGCTATTTTCGAAAACTTTATTTTAATATATGGGAAGATAAAGACCATTAAATCTGATCTAGGTACAGAGTTTAAAAATGAAATATTTTGCGAACTTTGCAAACTTCTAAACATTGAGGTAAATTTTTCAACTGCTTACCACCATCAGACAGTAGGAACGGTAGAGAGGAACCAGCGTGTATTCAACGAATACATAAGGTCGTATATAGGAGAAAACATGACAGACTGGGACACGTACCTAAAGTATTTCACGTTTTTCCATAACACAACTTCCAACTCTGTGTTTGACAACAAATACACGCCATTTGAACTAGTATTCGGGAAAGAGGTAACTATGACAAATGATATAAACTTTGAGCGAATAGATCCTGTTTACAATTCTGAAGATTACAGCAAAGAAGTCAAATATCGTTTACAAAAATCGCATATTATGGCAAAAAAAGAAAGAAACACAAAAACGAGAACAAAAAATTATATGATCATTTTGCGAAACCATGTACCTTAAATATCAATGATTATGTATTTGTAAAGAAGGAACCTTATGATAAGTTCAATAACATATATGAGGGGCCTTATATAATAAATTCAATGAAAGGAGTCAATGTAACCATTTATAATCAAAATACAAGAAATGAGAAAACTGTGCACAAGAACCGAGTTCGAAGAGCCTAACTAAACCAATTTCAATTTGTAAAACTAAATTTGTAAAGCAAAAATAAAATTAAAAAAAAAAAAATAAAATAAAAAAAAGTAGACTTGGAAAATGTTCAAAGAACTAAATATGTAAATAAAATAAAGAAGGCAGTAATATGATTTTATTTTGTAAACCATTTATTTAATATTGCATAAGAATTCAGAAACGAGAAATCGTAATTATTAAATAAATTTATAAATAATCGATTATGAATTATAACACATGAATACATGTATACTCTTAACCAAAGATAACATATATTGGAAGTGTGAAAGGATAAATTATCATTTAGAAATATGAAAAAAAACAATATTAAAAAAAAATGTCGAATCAAACAGCCTGATCAACTGATTGATTCAACATTTTCCCCAATAAAAGGGAGGTGTAGTGCAATATAATCACCTAGGTAATAAGACATATCTAAGTGGATAATGTAAACATGCCGTTCACCCCTCCATGTCTAACCTGTAAGATAATACTATTTGATACTACTCTAAACATAGTACTTTATTACACATATATGTAGAATAGGTATAATGATAAGGAGCATGAATAAAGAGAGATATTCTTGTATCAGCAACCAAACGAAGAGCATCGTTTTTAATTATTAGCCACCATCCACCACATACTTTTATATATAAAAAAAATTTCTATTTTCCAACCCTGGAAGCGAAATTTAAACTTTTTAAAATTTTCTTTATCAATGCAAATCTTCATGAGGTATAAAGTAGGTTTGTTTAAGAAAAACTCGAATTTTGCAACCATTTTGGTTATTACATGTACTACAAAATATTGCATGTACTAAAAAAAATTTAATTTTTCCAACCCTGGAAACGAAATTTTAATTTATTTTGTTTTTTTTTAATCAGACATGCTTCTTGAGGTATAAAGTAGTTTTATTTAAGAAAAATTGCAAATTTTTTACCATTTTGGTAACTTTCATGTACCATATATAAACATGAAATAAAACACGACACATTCAATTAAAGATTATTCATGTTTACTCGTCGGCAGTCAAGATGATACTGGTCTTCATAGGACGAACAAAGCAAAGAGTATAATTCAAATGATATGAGAAACATGTCCATAGAATAAATTAAATTAATATAACAAATAAAAGAAATTCAAATTAGGGTTCACAATCGGCCTTTCCTGATTAATCAGCGTCCTCGCTGAGGTAGTTTATGTCGTCTTCGTCATCAAAGGGTGGAAGGGAACACCAAGGTTTCATTCCATCGGAAGCATATACAGCACAATAGCGGCGGTTTTTCCGTTTAGAACATGGTAAATCTTCGATCGTTGTCAAGCACTTTTGATATTTGAAATGGGCCTTTGAAGCGTGATTCCAATTTTCGGGACGTACCGGTACTAGGAGCCTCATTTCCGACGAGTACCAAATCGCCTTCTTTGTATTGTTTAGGTGTTGAATGGAGTTTATCAAATCGTTCTTTTGCTTTTCGGCGATATATGGCGATGTTCTGGGCTGCGGATTTGCGTCTTATCTCTAGTTCATTCATTCGCTGCTCCTGATTAACAGGATTCTGATGGTCATCGTGTAGAATCAATACCAATTTGTTCCCCAAGATATCACGTGGATGAAACCCAAACAGCAGTTCATTCGGAGAGCAACCTGTTGTCGCATTCTTCAAGTCATTTACGGTCCATTGAATACTTCGTAGCTCTTCATCCCAGCGGCGATCGTTCTTCGTTGACGGTAAGAGCATAGACAAAATGGTCCGGTTCATGCGTTCCACTTGTCCGTTAGCCCTTGGGGTGCGAACAGCGGTAAGTATGTGCTTGATGGCGAACGTTTCACAATACTGCCAAAATTCTCTTGAAGTGAATGCAGTACCTCGATCACTGACGATTTGCTCAGGCATCCCAAAGAACCCCGACATCTCGTCCAAAACTTTAATAACGTATTTGGTTGCCGTACTTGGTACAGCCCGGATGATGGTGTACTTTGTGAATACGTCTATCAGCACCAGGATATGTTCGTTCCGTTTGGTTGATCTCGGAAAAGGACCCAAATGGTCAACGTGTACCGTTTTCCACGGCACGGGGTCAGTGTTACTAAAATGGTACTCTCCTTCTTTAGTACCGCCTGGTTGTTTGTTGTAGCTGCACTGTAAACATGACTTAACGAATGATTTTGCAAAGTTTCGCATGCGTGGAAACCACATTAACTGCTGAATTTTCTCTATCGTTCTATCAGCACTCAAGTGTCCATAATTTTCGTGTGCATCTTGCGTGACTCTGAAGCGTAAGGATTGTGGGACTGCCCAAAGATTGCTCTTGTCGCCCCGTTTACACAGGCGCCCGTGATCCAATATAAATGATTTTAAAATGCCTTTATCTCGTACGAGTACTTTATTGGTGATTTCCTGTAATCTTTCGTCTTGAAGTTGCATACTAAGCAACCAGTCACCCTCATCAATATCGGCTTTATCAATTCGTAAAGTCGCCGGTTCAATTGGTCTCGGCCCTTCGTTTGGCATGCGGCTTAGCGCGTCCACATGGGACATCTGTTGTTCGGAACGGTGTTCAATTTCTATATTAAATTCCTGAATCCTAAGCCACCAACGCGCTATTCGAGGTATCAGCTCCCGCTTGCTCATGGCTGCTTTAACGGCACTGCAGTCTGATATAACTTTAATCGGCTTTCCGCATATGTAATACTTGAAACGTTCAAGCCCCTCCACCACGGCTAGAGTTTCCAGCTCATAGCTATGCATATTTTTCTCCGTCGAACTTGTTGACCGACTGTAGTAAGCAACTGGTTTCCATAAGCCCTGTCTTTCTTGCATTAGTACCGCTGCAACACCGATAGAACTTGCATCCGTGTGTAACTGATGCTGAGCGTTGACGTCGTATGGTGTAAGTACCGGTTCCATGGTCAAGGCGTTTTTCAATTCGTCGAAACCTGTCTGCTGGTTGTCGCCCCATACAAATGGTTCATCTTTACGTAACAGTCTTCGTAACGGCTCGGATATCACTGCATACGCAGGAACGAATTTTCTGAAGTAGCCACTCAATCCAAGAAATCGTCGCACATCGGTAATATTTTCAGGTGTTTTAAAATTAACAATTGCACTTGCTTTTACATTGCCAGGTTTCAGTCCGTTCGGCGTTAACTGGTGACCAAGGAAGGTGACAGTCCGTTTAAAAAATTCGCATTTTCGCGGGTTCAAAGTAAGTTTAAATTTCCGCAGCATCCCGAAAACACGTTTCAGCATTTGGATCATCTCAGTATCTGTTTCCGCACCGATGAGTATGTCATCCATGTAATGGATCATATCTCCGGGCTCCAAGCTGTCCTTCAATTTAGACATTAAACGCTGAAATGCAATAAGAGCGTTTTTAAGCCCGAATGGCATTCTTTTAAACTCGTAAATCCCATCAGTTGTGACAAAAGCCGTATACTTCCTGCTAGCTGGTTCGATAGGAATTTGATAATATCCACTGTTCAAATCAAGGGTCGAAAAAATCTTATATTGCATGGCCTCCTGCAATCTTTCTTCTATGTTCGGCATCGGATAAATTTGTTTATTCATATAGCGGTTCAACATTCGGTAATCAACACAGAAACGCTCGTCCCCATTTTTTTTCTTCACTAAAACGATCGGGCTCGCATATTCTGATTCTGATGGTGTAATTATGTCGTTCTTTAAAAGGTCTTGTATCATGTCGTTGACCATTCTCCGTTCCGGTTCTGGGACTCTGTATGGTGCCTGTGAGACCGCCTTATCCGTATTTAGCTCTATTTTTAATTGGACCATGTCAGTCATTCCAATCTGACTCAAGTCTTCAGCAAACAAATCCTCAAAATGGTCCATCAATTTCACCAGAGCAACTTTCGTTTCAGAACCAATATCGCCCATCGTCATATCAAATTTCCCAGATTCAGCCATTATCTCATTCTCCTCAAAAACAAAATGTCCATTACTAACTACACCTCTTACCTTATTTCCGATGAAAACATTTTGACCAATTAAGACATCAAACTCCAGCAAACTATCATCAGCAATATAAAAAACGCTCTTACCTTTTACGGCATCAACCTCCAGCTCTGCCTCAATACAGTAATTCAGTGTTCGCAAACCCCCACAAATTCCCTTAATTGTCAGAGAACAAGGTTGCATTTCACATGAGACACTGCCTGCGACCGTCTTCCGAATCATATTACACTGACTTCCGGTGTCAACAAACGCGGAGAGTTTTACGCCGTTCAAACGGATCTCCCGAACAAATATATCGTCCCCGCAATTTTGGGGTTCATTCCGACGGTGAACCCTTTGGCAATTAACACATCGGGCGCGACGTTGTGGCTTTGGGCAAACTGACGCAAAGTGCCCCTCTTCAAAGCAGTTATAGCACTTATATTTTTTCTTGACTGGTTCCAATGGTTCAGTCTTTACCCCGGAGGCCTGTGACTCTGTCCTGTTGGCGTACGTATGAGTTAAGCCACTCTTTGATGGCATATTTCGGAGATATTCGGAAAATGTTTCACGCATTTCTCTCAGGGAAGAAAATCGAATTGCCGCAGTTGCGATTTGTAGTTCACGATTCCTTACCCCGTCACGAGTATACTTTATAATGGCCTGGTTACTTAGACGAAATTTATGACCAAGAGCTGAGATTCTGAAACAGTAATCTATAATACTTTCATCCTGTTCCCTCTGAGTACTGCATAATTTTTTGTGAATTTCAGGCTCATCCAGCGTCGCTCCGAACTCTTCGATTAACTTTGACGATAGCTCCTGCCAGTTTGAAAATATATCATCTGCACTATCAAGCCACAACTTAGCCGACCCTTTTAATTTGCTATACACCGCCAGTATCAGGCTCTTCTCTTCCCAGCAGTAAGCAGACATAGCTGCATTAACACGGCTTACAAAGCGTTCGGCACTTAACGATCGATCATCAGTTGGGTTAAACTCTGGAATAGTCTCAGCTATTTCCTTGACTGAATAGGAGCCATGATTAGTAAAATTGGGTACGTGAGGCGCTAAATTCTGCACTGGCGCCACCTCTTCACGAACATTACTGGGCACTGCTGCCGGTATATTTCTATTAAAAGTCTCCATCATCTGCCTCATCATATCTCGTAATTCATCAATTTGATCTTGAACGTTTGGTTCCATTCGTTCCATTTCTATTTCGTCGGTACCCGTATCTGCAATAAACCGCTGTACCAATTCAATTTTGTTACCCGTACTCGGTAAATTTCTGTCGTGGAATATTCTTTTTATCTGATCGACCTTCAAATCGGCAATTTTAACCATTTTACTACGCGAGGTAAAAGTATCTGTCTTAACAATACGTATATCTTATTTTTTTCGGTTATAAAATAATATTTCAATTATTGCAGTCCTGTTGAATTTTTTTACTATCGTTCTTTTCAATTAAAAACACCCTCTATTCACATATACTGGCGCGCACACATAAAAATGTTTTTTCCGTACAAAAACTGTCTGTTTTCAATATACAGCATCTGCGTCGACGCACATGATCATGAAATTTCTGCCAAAGCGTAGCCACCACATAAACTAGTAATAATTTCAATGTACATAACCGACACACAAAAATTGATGCTCAAAAAAAAAAATAATTCAACGTTCAATCCCGACAATCAGCACAGCAACGATAAATAAATGTTTTTCTTTCTTATTTACTACAAACAGCTCATCCCTTAACAACAAATTCACATCTGATCCAACGTATGTAGTATATGCTTGTTCTCTTTTTTCTTCATCTCACTACACGTACATATATATGTAGGTTCGTTACGGCTGCGCAAATGCAGAGAACTCATATATAAATATTTTTTCTTCGTCAGCAATTGTATGTGTGGTCAAAACAGTTTTTCGTTTTACTTTACACTCACGAGAGAATCCTCTATCTCACTTCTGAACTATAAACATGAAATAAAACACGACACATTCAATTAAAGATTATTCATGTTTACTCGTCGGCAGTCAAGATGATACTGATCTTCATAGGACGAACAAAGCAAAGAGTATAATTCAAATGATATGAGAAACATGTCCATAGAATAAATGAAATTAATATAACAAATAAAAGAAATTCAAATTAGGGTTCACACATAAAATATTGCACTTGTCCATCCCAGGATTCGAAATTTTATTTTTTATTTTTGAATTTTTGATACCAATTTTGTTCTTCCTATATTTTATAAGACAGTTTTAGTTAGCAAAAAAACAAAAAAAAACAACATCAGTTGCCTGTTTGATTACTTTCATGTAAAAAAAAATTCAATTTCCCACCCCTGGAAGCAAAATTTGAATGTAGTGTGTGTGGGTATAATTCTTTTTGTTGTTCAGTATTTCTAAGCTCTGCAGCCGCTTTTCTTCAGCACCAGAAGTGCCGATTTTGTTTGAGAAATAAAAAAAGATCTTGCCTCTTTGCTTAATCAATTATTTCTATTTTTATTTACAAATTTATTTCCCACGGTTTGAGCAGATTTTACTTTGGTTCCCATAAACCATTGGCACGTGAAAAACATTATCACCAAAGTTTAATATGAAAATTTCAATGAGAATTTCATATTAGGTACCATTCTTTCCATAGCCAACAGTTCATTAAACTTAAACAGAGTTCATGTTACAATTTAATTCTCATACAACTTATTTTATACAAACAAAAAACTCAAATGCTTATTATTGCTGACCCAACATAAAATAAATGAAATTCTTAAACTATTACAGTACTTACTCTATATATATATATATATATATATATATATATATATATATATATATATATTACAGTACTAATTCTATATATGCATACACTACACCCTTACCCTTTTAGGTTTGGGTATTATTAAAAATGAAACAAAGTTATGATCAAAAATTAAACATATGTATACATACATATTTATAAAGTGTATTCTTAGTATCTACTCTATATATATCTTATTCATATTGTTACATATAATTTCTTAGTTCTTATAATTCTTTATATTCCTTATTTACATACTTGTGTGTTGATTTAGATATTTTTTTAGTAAAGTTTTATGTAATATTTTCGTTTTTGATTTATTAATTTCTATGACTACATTTAAATCTTCTACGTCTATCACTTTGTATGGACCTTTGTATGGGGGTTCATATTTTTTTCTATTTATAACTTTAACTAAAACTAAATCTCCTATTCTAATATCTATCCTATTTTGATTCTTTTTAGATTCTAATCCTCTTTTTCTTTTTTACTTCGAGAATTATTTCTCTTGCTCCTTGTAATGAGTGATGAAGTCTAATCTTTAGTTCATTTAAATAATTGTCAGTATTATAATTTATTCTGGTGTCCCCTAAAATGTCGTTTGGCAGTCTAGGAAGTCTACCAAAAATTAGTTCAAATGGTGAATAGTCTGTATCGACATTTGGTGTCGTATTAAACGCAAAAGTATAATATGATATCCACTCATGCCAATTATTGTCATCTACAAAATTTAGAAAATATTCGTTTAGAACGCGATGATTTCGTTCTATAGTGCCTAAAGTTTCATGATGGTAAGGTGTTGAGAAGTTTTGTTTTATTTTTAATAATTCACAAATCTCTCTCATCAATTCATTGGTAAATTCAGTACCTCTATCTGTTTTTAGAATGTTAAATAAACCGTATTTTAATACAATGTGTTCTATTAAAGCTTTCGCGACTGTTTTGGCATCTTTTGATTCAATCGGACAAGCAACAACATATTTTGTTAGTTCGCACTGCATTGTAAGTATGTATCTAAATTGTCCGGATGGTCTTACTGGTCCAACTGTGTCCATTACAACAGTATCGAAACCGTGTGATGGTGTATCTGTAATAGTAAAGGGTTCTTTTGTGTTTTTTATCTGTTTATGTTTTTGGCATGAATCACATGTTGTTATGTATTTTTTAACCATTTTGTTCATATTTTTCCATATATATATTTGTTTTAATTTGGAAAGTGTTTTCCTAATTCCAAAATGTCCTCCATGTGGTGAGTCATGAAATTCCTCTATCAGTCTATATTGTGTTATATTATCTTTTATTTCTCTTGGCATTCTGTATATAATTATTTCTATATAATTTTTCTTTATATTGTTATATATTTCTTTCAATTCTTCGGCCGTTATATATTTAACGATTTCATCATTATCGTATAGTACGTACTTTTTAAATTTCAATTTCTTCTCATAAAAGTTTCTCCATAAATGTTCCTGAAAACATAGGATTTTCGCTTTTATTGTATATTATGTACGTTATTTTATCATTTTTCTCTTTCAATTCTTTTTTAAATTTTTGCTGCAGCTTATTATCATACATAAATTCAATCTTTTGGGTGACCTTAATATTATTTATTGACGTACATTCCCACATATGGAGGTGATCAGTCTCCTTCCGAGATATGCAGTTTTTTATAATATTTTCTTTTCTATGAACGTTCTTTTTATTTTCATCTTCATTATTAATTTTAATTTTCATTTCTTGTTATTGCCAAGGTTTACTTTTCTTTTTCATCAATATAGATTGGAATCATGTCTCTTAATACTTGTGAATTTATTTCTACACGCGAAAGAGCGTCTGCGTTTGTATTATTCGCTCCCTTCTTATATATTATATCGAAGTCATAATCTGATAGTTCATGTCTGATTCTGGTTAGTTTTGAAGACGGGTTCTTATGGGTAAACAAGGCAATAAGAGGTCTATGGTCTGTGACTACTGTAAATTTTCTACCATATAGATACGGTCTAAAAAATTGTATTCCCCAATGGATAATGTATAATTCTTTTCAATTACGGATTTATTTTTCTCATGTTTATTTAATGTTCTACTAGCATATGATATAGGTAGATCGTTTCCTATTTCACCCTGTGAAAGAACTGCTCCTAGAGTCACATTTGAAGCGTCTGTCGTTAAAATAAATGGTTCGTCAAAGTTCGGATATCGTAATATAGGCGGGTTTTTTAATTTGTCTCTTAGAGTCTCAAATGCTGTTTGGCAATCTTCTGTCCAATTGAAAGTTACATTCTTTCTTAATAAATTATTAAGAAAAGTTGCCGTTTTGGCGAAGTCTGGAATGAATCTGCTGTAATAATTGCAGAAGGCTATGAATCGTCTAACGTCGTCTGAGTTTTTTGGAACAGGATATTGTTCAATTACTTTGTATTATGTCGGGTCGGTTTTTATACCATTTTTTGTAATCAAATGTCCCAAATACAAAACTTCTGGTTTTAAGAAACAACATTTTGCTGGATTCAGATTCAAATTGTATTGTTTCAGTCTTTCTAACACTCTTATGAGGTTCTCATTGTGGTGCTTCAAACTGCATCCGAAAATAATGACGTCATGAACGTACAAAAATGCTTCCGAATCCAAACCAGATAATGCTATTGTTAACATTCTTTGGAAGCTGTTAGATGATATTTTTAAACCAAATGGTAGTCTTGTATATTGAAAGGGACCGTTCGGTGTTGAAAATGCTGTTAGTGGTCGTGATTGTGGTTCGAGTTCTATTTGGTGGAATGAGCTTGTCATATCTAAAGTGGAAAAGTATTTAGCTCTACCTAATCTGTCCAATACATCTTCAAGTCTGGGTAAAGGGAATTTGTCATTTATTATTTTATCATTTAAACGTCTGAAATCTACAACCAAACGCCATTTTTCCGTGTCGTTTTGTCCTTTTTTTGGTACTAATAATAATGGAGAATTATATGGACTAATAGAGGGTTTTACTATGTCTTTTTCTAATAACTCTTGTACTTGTTTACTTATTTCGTCTAATTGTGTTTGTGGCAGTCTGTAGTTTTTAACGTAAGTAGGTGTGTTATCATTTAATTCAATACTTTGTTTATAAAAATTTTTTACCGTTAATGGTTCGTCTTCAATATGAAATACTTCTTGATATTGTCTTAGAATATCACATATGACTCTTTTATTTTCTTCTTCAATGTTCTTGAAATCTAGTTTTTCTAGTAATTTATTAAATCTTTGCTCTGAATGTTTATTGTTATTGCGCATGTTAGTTTTATAAATTGTATAATTTTTCAATGGTATTGTTGTGACTCCTAACTTTTCTAATCGCACTGGTTCCTCTAATGTATTCAAAATTTTAACGTAGCGTTGGCCATCTTTATTTCTTTACTACATGTGACACTATCTTCTTTTATGTCAATGTTTATAGGTACTATCTTCTCTCTTCTTGGGGGTATAATTATATTATGTATTCTTTTTGTGTTAATCTCTATTGGAATTGCAATTTTCTCTCCCTCTATGCAAGTATTTAAAGTCAGTGTTTCATAGTCAATCTGACAGTTGTATTTACAGAAAAAATCTATTCCTAAAATTCCATCAGTAAAGATTGGAAATGCTTCGTCCACTAATTGAAATCTGTGTGTTAGTGTTTGTTCTCCTAATATTATCTTCAAATCAGTGGAACCTACAGTTTCTTTGCATTCATTTGTAATGCCACTTAATCGGCAAATATTGTCAGTATTTTTGTAATAGTTGTATATTACATTTTCTTTACAGAGTGATATCTCTGAACCTGTGTCTATAAGAAATTTTAATTTATAGTTAATGTTTTTTACTGATAAAAAAAGGAAGTTTGATGTTCCAATATGTATTGTATAAACCCCTAAATTTCCCTGTTCGGAGATTCGTACTGAGTCTCCAGGGTTTGTACGTTTCCCTGTTGTTGTATAGTATGAACATTGGAATAGCTTCTTCCTATTGAATTATTATTGTATCTGTTACCTATGTTGGATGCATTGTTGTTGTATCTATTGTAATTATTGTTGTTGTTGTTATGGTGTCTGTTATTATTATAATTTTTATTATTGTTGTTATGGTTTCTGTTGTTACTGTTAGAGTTTCTGTTGATATTGTTATAATTTCTGTTGTTGTTATAGTTTCTGTTATTTCTATTGATGCCAAAATTTCTATCCATCTGTGGATTAAGATAATTTCTATTTCTGTTAAACCCTGAATTGTTTCTATTTGTGTTATTGTAATAGTTTCGTCTATTATTATTATTTATTTGTAAGGTTGTAAATGTATCTGATAGTTGTAATGATCTTTCTTGTGTACTTGCAATGTCATAGGCTTGCGCCAAAGTCTTGGGTTGTGCAGCTATTACAGCGGTTCTTATGTCTTTATATAAACCTTCTTGAAAAATTTCTAGAGCGAGTTTTTCGTTCATAGTCTTAATCGTAGAGCGAGCTACTTGATTTGAACTGTCCTCTAGTTCTGAAATTTGTACTAATGTCAAATCCGCCATCAAAGTGTTAATCCGTTCTTTGTAATTTAGTACATTTCCTTTTTGTTTAGTATTCCTTAATTCAAAATATATGCTGCTTGCCGTTCTTGTGGATTTGAAATATTTTGTTAGAACTGTTTTAAGTTCTTCGAAAGTTTCAGGTGTGTTTTCTATAATTAAAATATCCCTGACTCTGTCTACTAATTTTATCGCCAATACATATGTTATTAGGTTCTTTTTTCCTTTCTCATTTAGTTCAGAGTGAACCATTTCTATCATTGAAAGGAAAATATCAATATGTTTTGGCTTTCCGTCGAAAATTGGAATTGTATCCGAAGCCTTTTTAGTGTTAAAATCCGACATGATTTCAGGATTTTCAACTTCTTGCTCTATTTCTAATTTTTCTCCTTTATGTTCTGTCAATAGCTGAATTGCTGTTTTTCTCAAATCTCTGAATTGAGTAATTTTTTTTGTTCTCTTAAGGGATTTGTTAAATAACCTACAAGTTTCCCGAATTTCTCACTTAATTGTTCTATTGATTTTAGTTTTTCTTGTATAGTTTCTTTTGTGTATTTCTTTGTTATTGATTTTTTAGCATTCACAATTAATTTTTCTAATTCTTCAAAAATCTGTTCCATTTGTTGTATTTATTTCTATAGCATGAGATAAAAAATTTTGTATTTATGTAGATTTTCTTTATTTAAATTTTGTTTTACACATTTTGTACAGAGTTTCTTACAACCTGTTTCTTTATATAATGCTGTAAGAATTTAAATATGGCTGCTAGTATGAAAATTATCAACAAAATTATTTCTTGGTCTATTGTTATCTTATTTGTATTTATAGCATTGGCATTCGCATGACCCTCAACTTTTGCATCTGTGATGCCCATTTTGAGTTGTTGTAATGTATATTCTATTCTATCTTCCTCGGTTAGCTGAAAAGTATGTAGTCCTAGATTCATTACCTATTTTAAAATCTAATATTGGGGTAGAAAACCAAGTTTTCTCATTAGTAGTATTAATTCATTCAAAAATTTGTAAAATATAGAATTGAATTAAAATTAAATTTTTGTTGTTGTATTTTTAGGTTGATGAGTAGTTTCTCCAACCGGTTCTTCTGAGTTCTATCAGCTGCTATATTAGTCTTTGTTTTTGGTTCCCCTGACTAATACCTATTATGCGCTGCAGGTCCTTGCAGTCTTTTTGAAATTTCACCTTTTTTCTTCTTGAGTCATTTAGAAAAAATAAATTTTTTTTATGTTAGATTGGCAGGATCCTTTTGTTGTTGATGTGAAAACATGTAGTTTTCTTCTTTAGGATTTAAAAAATTATTATCATATATGTGTAAATGATAATTGCATTAAAAGTGTGGTTTTTGCAGGATCGCCATGCAGTGTGTGTGGGTATAATTCTTTTTGTTGTTCAGTATTTCTAAGCTCTGCAGCCGCTTTTCTTCAGCACCAGAAGTGCCGATTTTGTTTGAGAAATAAAAAAAGATCTTGCCTCTTTGCTTAATCAATTATTTCTATTTTTATTTACAAAAATTACCAACTTATATACAAACCTATTCTATTGGTCAGCATTATTCTGGGCTACCAACATATAAATAGTTGATTTGCTATTCCCACGGTTTGAGCAGATTTTACTTTGGTTCCCATAAACCATTGGCACGTGAAAAACATTATCAACAAAGTTTAATATGAAAATTTCAATAAGAATTTCATATTACCATTCTTTCCATAGCCAACAGTTCATTAAACTTAAACAGAGTTCATGTTACAATTTAATTCTCATACAACTTATTTTATACAAACAAAAAACTCAAATGCTTATTATTGCTGACCCAACATAAAATAAATGAAATTCTTAAACTATTACAGTACTTACTCTATATATATATATATATATATATATATATATATATATATATATATATATATATATATATATATATATATATTACAGTACTAATTCTATATATGCATACACTACATGAATTTCAATTTTTATTTTTTTGGCCAATGCAAATCTTCATGACGTATAAAGTGCTTTTGTTAAAGAAAAACTTGAAATTTTTAACAATTTTAGTCACTACATGTACCACAAAATACGGAATAGGCCGAAAAAAAATGTTAATTTCAAATCCCTGGAAAATTTTTTTATTTTTTTAGTTTTTAATAGACCATTGAGGCTCCCCAAAGCACGAAATAGGTTTAATTTACAAACGTTAAAAAAAATAATTGATGTTTGGTATATATTATGCGTCGAGAAATAGGTGTAAGCCCCCGAGCTCTGGAACCATACTTCGGATCTTTCTGAATTTCAATAGCACTCTATTTAAGTTCATTTCCAATCGAAGTCTCTAGCTCTTCTGGGGGCTTGGGAAAACCCCCCGTACAGACGGACATCGCTCAATCGTCATCGCTATTCATAAGGATCCAGAATATATATACTTTATGGGGTCCCATGTGCATATCGCAGAAATTACACACGGAATGACAAACCTATATATACCCTTTCACTTTTTTGTGAAGGGTATAAAAATATAATTGAGATAATTATTAATAACAATTGAAAACAAATAAATTTATTAAATTATAAATAAAAATCAATTACACTCTTAAAATTATTTTATAAAATGAAAAAGAAAAATGAATAAAAAAACAAACATCGCAAACATACTTCAACGGTAGCACTAATTACAGTCGCAACAAAGTACAAGTAGCAACTAAACAGTGCATAATTTTATATCATCATAGGAAATATAAGCCCAATTCACAATCCTGTGCAAATGGTCTTGCATTATAGCATTTGCAAATTGGGAGAGTATTTGAGAGCATTTTCAATGTATTTTGTTGGTGTAGAGTACAATTATTTTGCAAATGCAATAGTGCAAGAGCATTTGCACAAGATTGTGAATAGGGCTATAATAAAAAGAAAAAAACAAGATTACAATTACTCCATAAAACTGTTCAAAAAATCTATAGCTAGTGTTTAAATTTATTTTGGAGCAACATCTAAGAAACAAATTAATGCAAGAATATCAGGAAAAGTTTTGCTAAAATTAAGGAGAAAATCATTTACAATAAAGAAAAGGAAAACAATGTGTAAAAAAAGAGTGAAAAACAAAATAGCTTAAAATTTCTAAAAATATGGAAATGCGGAATATGTTAATACTTATATAAAATCACAATCAAAGTTCGCATATATGTATGTATGTATATCTAAAGTTTGCACACTCAATTTTTTTTTTGTTAATTTGAAGACTAAATATAATACAAAACAAAAAGACAAAACTTGGAAACAAATAGTAACGGAATTAAACGGTACTAACGAAATTAAACGAAAAGAAAAATTGAAAAAAAAGAATCGTTGCTTAATAAACAAATAAAGAACAAAACGAAAACAAATTTAAACTAAAACATAACTGTACCAGAAAGTGACAAGAAAGCATTGAAAACAAGTCAAAGTAATTATGAAAATATGTACCTATATGAAAAAGAAATGAAAATAAATCAAAAGACAAAAAAGAACATGCAAACGCTAAAAAAATATTATAACGATTATTATTTGCACATTAACATGCAAAACAAAAACAACAAATCTGAAAATTTATTAAAACCAAATACGTTACTAAGAAAGAACATTACAAAATGCATGAGCATCAATATAATTCCATGGTAGCTGAACAACGCATCATTAACCATCAGAGCACCAACAATAACAACAAAGCAAAATAACAGCATCAGAATGAAGCGCGGAAACACGTAAAATATGTAACATTAGTGCGAAACATTTGTGTTATTATTAATTTGACTTACTACTTACATATACATATGTATACCTATACTCCTATACTTACACATACACTTGTACTTATACCTACAATTAAAACATATATGTTACAATATATTGTTTAATACATATGTATATAAGCAATTGTTAAAACAACAAGAACCAATCAAAATAAAAACTGTAAATGAAGAAGAATTTTTGATTTATATTGAAAGTTATGTATACAATAAGGGAACAACACACATGAACAAGCAGATACCCATGAAAACTTAAATTTTGTTCACACTATTACACATATTGAATTTTGAAATCATTACCTTGCATATTGACCGCCTTCAAGACATATATAGCTAACTACTTGAAATCGTCTCGAAGTTTGACCTTGCTCATATTTATCCATATAAATGACTGAAACATTGTAAATTTCGGATTTATTTTTCTTTCGCTCTATTTGTTTTGGCTATAGTTTTGCAGAAATGTTCGTTCTTAGGGAAAGCACATTGATAGCATACTGTTGCCTAAATTAATTTGAATTTAACCAACAATTTTGTTTGATTTTTGTCAGCATTTATGACAATTTATCGCATCTTAAGTATTGATACCAATGAAAACATTTCCTTTTGGATCGAATGAGGGAGGAACACTTGAATTGAACGAATCTTTTAAATTTAAGCTCGAAGAGGACAGTGAGGAAAAACAGCTTCCTTTGGATCGTAACGCAACGCTTGATAACACTTGTATACCAACAATGGCAGACCAATTGAAATTCATGGAGTTAGCATGCAAAATATTGCCAGATTTTGATGGCAAGGTGGTGCAACGATTCGTTGACGCTTTGACATTGTTGAACACGTTAAAAGGCATGCATGAGGCGATAGCCATTCAGTTAATAAAAACGAAATTGTTAGGTACAGCGAGGAATTATATAACTACGGAAAATGCAATTGAAAATGTTATAGCCAAGCTTCGTTCGTCAATAAAAGGTGAGAGTGCAGAGTCAATCACCTGCAAAATTTTAAATACAAAACAGCTGAACAAAAGTACAACGGATTACACCAAGGAAATGGAACAGTTGACAAAGGCACTGAACAACGCATATGTGGCCGACGGTTTAGGGCCAGGGACGGCGAATAAGTACTTGACCGAAATTGCGGTGCAATCTATGGTAAAGAATGCTAACAACGAAAAGGTTAAAATGGTCATGGAGGTAGGAAAATTTGATAATATTTCGGAGGCAACAGCCAAATTTACTAGCGTAGCGAGCAATAGCACAAGTAGCCAACAAATTTTTCACGTTAGAACGCAAACAATAGATATTGAGGCACCAATTATAATAGGTTTAGAGGTAGAAACCGAAATAGCTTCAATAATAATGGCACCAGCCGTAACAACAATTCACGTCACGCTCGGAATTAGCAAGGCCCTAGCAGTAATACTGGGAATTTCCGCAACAATAATTATAGTAACCGTCAGTCACAGCCTAATAATTTCAGACCGAGTAATAGAAATGTACGCGTTATAGAAAAGGATTCGAAAAACCAATAGGACCCCCACAGGGGAGGAGGACTGAAATTCACGCACACATTCAAGATTTTAGAAATACAAATAACACTAAACATTTCACCCCTGAAGATGAGACAATTTACAGTTTGAGTTTGAATTTTTGTAGTTATATTAAACTAAATTTATCAGGCATTTCAAAAAGCACTTTTCTTCTGGACACTGGTGCTGATATTTCTTTAGTTAAAGTGTAACAAAAACGAAATAGCACAGAGATAAATAGAAATCAGATTGTTTCTATAAAAGGCGTTGGTTAAGGGGTTTTTAGTAGCATTGGTTCTATCTTTTGCAATATTTTTATTAATGGCGATGTAATTGGCCACAGGTTCTTCGTGGTTGACAATAACTTCCCTATTCCGTGTGATGGTATTATAGGTCTCGACTTTTTAAAATCTAAGAATTGTATTTTGAATTATGGCGATGAAAATAGCGTTTTAGTAATCCGTACTAGGGAATTGCCTTATGATGTCCAAATGGAAATCATTGATATGCAAACAGCTAATGAATTTACTGTGCCCTCACGTTGCGAAACTTTTCGGAAAATTTATGACCTCGACCACACCCGATCCTATTTCATACCCAATCAAGAGCTAGAAAATGGCATTTTTATACAAAATTGTATAATTTCAGGATCTAATCCGTACATAAAAATCCTAAAAACCACTGGCAATAAAAATAAACAAATTCGTTTTGAAAATGTAACCGATTACAACGTTTTTACAATACAGCAGTCCGATGGATATAGAAATAATGAAGTAATTCACAAGTAGATTTTATAGATTTATTTATTTAGTAGTATTTGTAATACTTTATAATTTCTTAAATTGAATTACACTGGATTAATTATTAATATTCCTAATAAAATATACAAGTTTTTTTCTAAATACATAACTATTTTGTTCACTCTTTAAAACATTTGGCATTGTGTTGTATATATTCAGTCCCTTATAAAATAGTGATTTCTGCATGCTACTTGTATTTGCCCTTTGTAGTCTAAAATCTGTGACATTCCTTAGGCTGTACGGTTGTACTTCTCCAACATATCTTAATTGTTCGATTAAATAATCTGGAGCATCTCCCGTCTTCATTTTTTGAACGAAGTTTATGGTGTTGAACTGTAACCTTTGTTTTATATTAAGCCATCGTAGTGTATTTATCATAAAGTTAATAGATGTATATCTGTTGCATTTTAAAATCACTCGCATCGCTTTATTTTGTAATTTTTGTAGTCTGGATATTTGTTGATCTGTGCAGCATGTATACATTATAGTTGACCCATATTCAAAATGTGGTTTTATTATAGTGTTATATATATTTATTGATGTAGTAGTTGACATTTGTTTTCTAATTCGTTTGAAAAACCCGATTTTTTTACCGATTTTTTTACATATGTATTCGATATGTTCCTTTAATTTTAATTCGCTGTCAATTATGAAACCAAGATATTTAATATTATTAACTTTTTCTATTACTACATTATTTATTGTAAACGGTATGTTAGTGTTCATGTTTATTTCCATTATTTTTGTTTTATTTTCATTTAATTTTAGTTTGTTCATTTTTAACCAGTTGTTTATATTTCCTATATCATATTTCAAGTTTTTGTAACATATTTCACACTTTTCTGCTTCGGTGAAAATTAGAGTGTCGTCTGCATACATGATTATTTCACATTTTTCCAACACTTTTTCCATATCATTAATATATATTATAAATAAAAGGGCACCTAAAACTGAACCCTGGGGTACTCCATAATCGTTCTCTATTGCACCTGATTCGATGTTGTTAACTTTTGTTTTTTGTTTTCGATTTGTTAAGTATGATTGAAACCATTTCAATTCGTTATTTTGAATGCCGTAATTGTAAAGTTTTTTTATAAGAATATCTCTGTCTATTTTCTCAAATGCTCGTTTGAAGTCAAGAAAAACTGCCAATGTCTTGTTATCGCTCTTCCTACATTTCCATTTATTTATAACATAATTAATTGTTATGTTCTAGGTAATCTTCCAACTGTTTTTTTACGACTTTTTCTAAAATTTTTTCACAAGTTTTTAGAGTATTTACCGGACGATATTCTTCGCATTTATTCGTGTTTTGTATTTTCTCTATAGGGGTTATCATGGATTCTTTCCAGTTTTCAGGAAAGATACCAGTCTCTATTGATTTATTTATAATATTTAATAATATATTCCCTGTTGTGTTCTAGTTATCCATTATCATATCATTTGAAATCCTTTTATAGTCTGATTTTTTTCTCATACTCTTAAATATACTTTTTAATTCTATCAAAGATATTGCACGAAAACTGAATTTGTAATTTATCACCGGTATTTTATTTTCATATTGCACTGATTCAATTGAGCTTCTAATGTCTGCTATACTATTTACAAAGTATCTATTAAAATTCTCTGCTATTTCAATATTGCTCGAATACTCAATTTGTGTAAATATCACATTTTTTATCACATTTCTGGGTTTTTTTATAACTAATTCTTTTATTCTATTCCACATTTCTTTTTGGGTATTCGCTGTCGATATTTTTTTGTTTATATAATTGTTTTTTTCGTTCTCAATTTTCACTTTGTATGCATTTCTTATTGTTTTATAGTTATTCCACGAATCAGTAGTGTTTTCTATTAACGCTCTTTGATATCTGATGATTTTTTCTTTTTTAAAAGATTTCAACTCATTACTGAACCATTTGTTATTTGTTCTATCGTTAATTCTCGTTTTCACAGTAAATTTTCTTATTACGTTTTCTAAACTGACATCAAAGTCAGTAACATATTCATTAATATTGGTTATTTCGTTATTACACTGTATTGTCGCGCTCAATTCACTTTTGAATCTCGTTTTGTTATATTTAAATACTTCTATTTCTCTATTTGTCTGTTGCATTTCGCTATCGCATTCAATAAATATATCTATTGATTCATGATCTGATATTTTATTATTTATATTAACGTTCGCTGATACGCTTTTTGTGTTTGTTATGACATAGTCAATTAAGGTTTTAGAATGTTCTGTTATTCTGGTAAACTCGTTCACTATTTGCTTCAAACCATTGTCGTTTAAAATACTTAAAATTTTTGCTTTATAAAAGTCCTTATACCAGTCAATGTTAAAGTCACCGATTATCAGTATATTATAATTGCCTTCACATATTTCTTCTACGAACTCTTGGAAAGTCTCACAGAATTCTATTTTATTACAACTTGGAGATCTATACACCACTACTATGATATATGCATTGTTCCTAATGTTAATCATGCATGCACTAATCCAATATTGCGACTCTTTTATAATATCTTTAATTTTATTGAATTGAAAATGGGTTTTAAAATATATAATTGCCCCTCCCGTTCTGTTTGAATTTGACAAGATAGCGCAATGTCTGTAGTTTCGAATTTGAATTTCAGCTTCATTTATGTTTTCTGTTTGATGTGTTTCAGTTAGAATAATAAAGTCTGGTTCTATTGTTTGAACTATTATTTCTAGCTGATTAAAATTATTTATTAATCCCTGAATATTCGTATATATTCCACGTATCATACTTGGTGGCTAGGCAGCTAAGCCTAATCTCTTCTTTTTTACTTTGAGCTTGTTTATATATACTGGACATTCTCTGTTGTATGTGTGATGATTCTCGTCAAGTTCTAAGTTAAGTCTTTTATTTTCTCTAATGCAATTTATACATTTTTTTACTTCTTCCTTACTGCACTCTTTACTTTTGTGATTTCCATGACATTTTAAACATATTTCCTCGTTCCTGCATTCTGACGCTCTATGATTGTATCCTAGACATTTATAACATTGAAAAACATTAGTGCCATCAAATACTCGACATCTATCCCATCCGACGTTAAGTTTTTGAACTGTTATAACATTTTTGTATGACTCGTTATCTATTATTAATTTTGCATTAAAGACCGTTTTATTGTACCGCTTTGTTTCAAAATATTTTAATAGTCCAATTTCACTGTTTTTTAATACTTCATTCTGCTTTTTTAACTTTTCTCTTTTTCCGTCATTTTAAAATTCATATCAGTTATTATGATTTGCATATCTATTTCTTTTGGTACTTTTATTTCATAATTTTCGCTTATTTCGTTCTGTATTGCTTGCTTAATTTTATCTCTTTCTTCGACATTCTGACTCTGTATAATTATTGCACCATTTTTTCTGTTTTCAACATTTGTTATTTTAAAATTGATTGGATCAACTTTTTTGTTTAAATCCGCCTTTGTTTTTTCAACACTTTGCTTCTCCTTTGGTTTTACTATTAAGGGGACATTTTTCGAAACATCTGGTATCACTACATTACTTGCAGCAGTTTGTGCATACGTTAATTTTGTTTTTGTGTTTGATTCTTTTACCATTTTCTTTATTTCATTACACAATTTTGCATTATTTTTCTCAATTGTATCACACATATCTTTATTTTTAGATTCTATTTCATTTACATTCCCGCACATATTTCTAACTTCATGTATATTTTTTTCACAAAGCTTCTGTATACCATCCATTTTCCTAAATCGTTCATCATAACGCTTTTCTATTGCTTCCAGCAGTGATTTTATTTCTCTTTCATTTTGTTTTAACGATCTTTCGAATTCACTCCTATATTCTACTAAATTATTTTTATTTTTATCCACATTTTCTTGAATGTCTCTTAGTACCAAATCAACATTTTGAATATATTGCATGCATTCATCACACATGTATCTAATAAAGTTGTTTTCTTCCATAATTTTCACTGAATATTGATCTATTCCAGCGCATTTTTTTGTAATATGGTATACTTTATCACAAACTCCACTGCATCTTATTCCAGTTTCACCTCTAATGGCCGACCTGCATTTATTGCATTCGGTCATATTTTCACATTAAACTTATTATTTCTCTTTTTCTTTCAGTCTCTATTGTATTAGACACTTTTCTAATTGTTTGGTTTATTTTTACCACCCTAATTGTTTCTTAAAAACACAGTTTTATATATTTTTAAAAATTAATTTGCAGAGCTATTATATTTTGCTTGTTTATTCAACAGTGTTGTCAATATCAAGTTAGAAAATAATTTTCCAAAACTTGTTTTCGACAAGTTAGTTAAACTCTGTAAAGAATATAAAGACATTTTTGCGTTCGAACATGAACAAATTACAGCCAATAATTTTTATAAGCAAAGACTTCACGTCAAAGACCCGACACCGACATACATACATCAAGAATTACCGTATTCCGCAAACTCAAAAAGAGGAAATTGATAAACAAATCAATAAATTGCTAAAAGACGAAATCATTGAACCTTCGTTATCCGAATACAACAGCCCACTTCTCCCGTTCCGAAGAAGTCACTTCGTGGAGATAATAGTAAAAAATAGCTGTTAGTTTTCGATTTTCGCCAAATGAACAAGAAATTAGCAGCCGATAAATACCCATTGCCAAGGATAGATGATATCCTTGACCAACTTGGGCGGGCAAAATATTTTTCATGTTTAGACCTTATATCAGTATTTCATCAGATTGAACTGGATGAGGAATCCAGAGATTTAACATCATTTTCCACACAGCAAGGCTCATTTCCTTTTAAACGTGTCCCGTATGGTTTAAAAGCCGCGCCAAACTCATTCCAAAGAATGATGTCGTTAGCGTTTTCCGGTCTTAAACCATGTTTGTATATGGACGATTTAATTGTTATAGGTTGTTCTGAAAAGCACATGCTCAACAACTTCCGTGATATTTTCGAGACGTGCAGAAAATACAACTTGAAACTTCACCCTCAAAAGTGTAATTTTTTCTGCACTGAAGTCGTTTTTCTCGGACACAAGTGTACCAATAAAAGTATTCTTCGCGACGGGTCTAAATTTAAAATTATTCAAAAATTTTCCAACGCCAAAAAATCCTGAAGAAGCCAAATGTTTTATTGCATTTTGCAACTATTATAAAAAGTTTATTTCTAACTTCGCGAAATATGCATTACATATAACAAAACTTACTCGTAAAAACGTCGAATTCATTTGGTCAAAAGATTTTGAGAAATCATTTCAATATTTAAAGAATGCGTTACATAAACCGAAAGTACTGAAATATCCTGATTTTGACAAACTTTTTTACATATTAACAGACGCAAGCAAAATTGCTTGTGGTGCTATATTGACCCAAGAATACGAGGGTAAACAAATGCCTATCACTTTCGCTTCACGTTCTTTTTACAATAGGAGAGTCGCATAAATCTACCATTGAACAAGAATTGACGGAAATTCATTGGGCGATTAATCATTTCAGGCCCTACGTTTACGGTAGAAAATTCGTCATTCGCAGCGACCATAAACCACTTTCGTATCTTTTTTCACTTAAAACCCCATCGTCTACATTAACTCGCATGAGACTAGACATAGAAGAGTATAATTTTGAAGTTCAGCATATCAAGGGTTCTGATAATTGCGGTGCATATGCACTACCAAGAATTGATATAGGCTCTATCAAAACTACAAATGAGGCAAACGTGTGCATAGTAACAACAAGAGGTCAAGCAAAAAGGCAAAATCCGAAGCAAGCAAATAACAAAGTTATTGACAACGAAGATTTAAATATCGTATATAAACCAAAGGCGTATGAAATAACTAATTTTAGGGAAGCAAAGAGAATTCCATTACTTAAATTTGAATTAAACGGAACACTTAAACAAATTTGAAATAGACAACTATATTTTAAATGACAGAATCGTTCAGAAACAATTACTGTCAAGGCTAGAAAATGAGGCCAAAAATGCAGAAGTCGGAAAAGTTCAAATATCGGTCGAACAATTCAAGGAGGAGTCAGAAAAGTATTTAGATACACTAACTATTACAATTACGCCCGTAATAAGGTATGTGAAGAATAAAATTGAAAAAGACAAATTATTAAATTTTTATCATAATGAACCCTGAGTGTCCGGTATAACTAGAACGGTGTAACTAGAACGTTAAACAAACTTGGAAACTATTGCTACTGGAGGAATATGACAAAAGACGTCATCAAACATGTTAAATCTTGCTCTCTTTGCCAAATAATAAATCCATGCCAAAACACGTAGAACCATTGGCAATAACTCATACGCCAAATAAAGCTTTTGATACGGTCATAATTGACACAATAGGACCATTTATAACGTCTAATCATGGTAACGAATATGCTGTTACAGTCATGTGCGATTTATCTAAATATTTGATTGCCATACTAGTTCCATCGAAAGATGCGAAAACCATAGCTAAAGCAATTTTTGAGAATTTAATTTGAAAATATGGACAACCAAAGAAAATTTTAACGGATCAGGGTACCGAGTATGAAAATGAGCTAATGAATAACATGTGTTAGATGTTATGTATCTACAGATAAAGTCGACTGGGATGATTGGTTAAAATATTTTACGTATTGTTTCAATACAACACCATCCACGGTACATGGATATTGTCCATTTGAATTAGTTTATGGCAAATTGCCAACTACTTTCGAATTTTCAAACTCAAACGAAATAGAACCAATATACAATATAAACGCATATGAAAAGGAAGTCAAGTTCAGGCTTCAAACTGCACAAATTAGAGCAAAACCACTAATCGAGAGAGCCAAAATTAAGCAAAAGTTTCAATATGATAAAAACGTAAACAGTCAAGTAATGCAAATTAATGATTCAGTTCTACTAGAAAACAATGCGGGACACAAATTTGAATCCCTGTATAGTGGTCCGTTCCAAACCATAGATATTGATGATTATGGTAATTGCACCTTGAAAATTTCAGAGAATAAGTCCCAAACGGTGCCCAAGAACAGGTTAAAGAAATTTAATACAGGTTAATAGTAGTAATTGCCTTGAAGAGCATAATGTAAAATTCTGAATACAATCATATTGTATGAAAATTAAAAATTTTTATTGTCGGTTAAAACACACACACATTATATATATATATATATATATATATATATATTATATTTATATATATATATATATATATATATACATATATATATATATATATATATATATATATATATATATATATATATATATATATCTAAATATATATAAATAAATTACATCAAAAATGAATTTCAAGATTAAGTATATAGAAATATATTAGAACACTAAATAACAGATTTAAATATCTTATCTTTAATCTCTTTAAATCAAATATTTCATGATATCTATACAAATAATATTAGATAATATTATTGAATTTTTTATAATTTTTTTTTTTAAATTAGTATAGAGATCGTGCAATGGTCAAGCTTGTACGCGGGTATCGTTCGAGTGAAGGAAATTCCTGGCGGGTGGTGACCCTCCAGTTGAAGGGGTAGTGTCGCAAGGCACTCCCTCCTTTATCTTGGATGATTCACATTGTTTGCTTGTGAATCCAGAAATAATAAAGATAAGCTATCTACATTGTTAATTTTTTTTTTTTTTTTGGGCTTAAGTTCGAATCTGCATGACTGCAAATGATTTTTTATTATTTTTATTAATAAAAGAATTTTGTTCAAATTCTATTTATTATTTTTTTATATTAAGATTGGAATATTAAGAATATTTTTCAATAATCATCAAACCAGCAGAACGGATCAGTACTGATTTCGAGGCCGCTACGCCATCTCATCAGCGTTCTTTGTTAAATTTTTCCACTTTTGCAAGTGGTGCTAGTTAGTAGGAATATCAACTATTTAACCAATATTTTAACGAAAATTGAATATGAGAAGTTATCACATTCATATTTTTAAGTTATTACCTTTTTGGTTAGTACGAAATTCCCCAACCCTGACGATTAATATTCCCAATATTCCATGTATCTCTTTCGCTTTTTCCAGAGCCATCGGCTGCTGATTGCTAAAGCTTCTTTGTTATTTATGTTCAAGTAATTGAATTTAGTTGTCAATTTACAATGAACAAGTGCGCGTGCCCCCGCAATGTTTTAAATTATGTATGAATTTTTATTAGTCGAACTTTTGTAATGTAAATTGTTAATTTTTTTTATTTTTTTTTTTGGGCTTAAGTTCGAATCTGCATGACTGCAAATGATTTTTTATTATTTTTATTAATAAATGAATTATGTTCAAATTCTATTTATTATTTTTTTTATATTAAGATTGGAATATTAAGAATATTTTTCAATAATCATCAAACCAGCAGAACGGATCAGTACTGATTTCGAGGCCGCTACGCCATCTCATCAGCGTTCTTTGTTCAATTTTTCCACTTTTGCAAGTAGTGCTAGTTAGTAGGAATATCAACTATTTAACCAATATTTTAACGAAAATTGAATATGAGAAGTTATCACATTCATATTTTTAAGTTATTACCTTTTTGGTTAGTACGAAATTCCCCAACCCTGACGATTAATATTCCCAATATTCCATGTATCTCTTTCGCTTTTTCCAGAGCCATCGGCTGCTGATTGCTAAAGCTTCTTTGTTATTTATGTTCAAGTAATTGAATTTAGTTGTCAATTTACAATGAACATGTGCGCGTGCCCCCGCAATGTTTTAAATTATGTATGAATTTTTATTAGTCGAACTTTTGTAATGTAAATTGTTAATTTTTTTTTGGGCTTAAGTTCGAATCTGCATGACTGCAAATGATTTTTTATTATTTTTATTAATAAATGAATTTTGTTCAAATTCTATTTATTATTTTTTTTATATTAAGATTGGAATATTAAGAATATTTTTCAATAATCATCAAACCAGCAGAACGGATCAGTACTGATTTCGAGGCCGCTACGCCATCTCATCAGCGTTCTTTGTTCAATTTTTCCACTTTTGCAAGTGGTGCTAGTTAGTAGGAATATCAACTATTTAACCAATATTTTAACGAAAATTGAATATGAGAAGTTATCACATTCATATTTTTAAGTTATTACCTTTTTGGTTAGTACGAAATTCCCCAACCCTGACGATTAATATTCGCAATATTCCATGTATCTCTTTCGCTTTTTCCAGAGCCATCGGCTGCTGATTGCTAAAGCTTCTTTGTTATTTATGTTCAAGTAATTGAATTTAGTTGTCAATTTATTAATAAAAATAATAAAAAATCTTTTGCAGTCATGCAGATTCGAACTTAAGCCCAAAAAAAAAAAAAAAAAAATTAACAATTTACATTACAAAAGTTCGACTAATAAAAATTCATACATAATTTAAAACATTGCGGGGGCACGCCCACTTGTTCATTGTAAATTGACAACTAAATTCAATTACTTGAACATAAATAACAAAGAAGCTTTAGCAATCAGCAGCCGATGGCTCTGGAAAAAGCGAAAGAGATACATGGAATATTGGGAATATTAATCGTCAGGATTGGGGAATTTCGTACTGACCAAAAAGGTAATAACTTAAAAATATGAATGTGATAACTTCTCATGTTCAATTTTCGTTAAAATATTGGTTAAATAGTTGATATTCCTACTAACTAGCACCACTTGCAAAAGTGGAAAAATTGAACAAAGAACGCTGATGAGATGGCGTAGCGGCCTCGAAATCAGTACTGATCCGTTCTGCTGGTTTGATGATTATTGAAAAATATTCTTAATATTCCAATTTTAATATAAAAAAAATAATAAATAGAACTTGAACATAATTCATTTATTAATAAAAATAATAAAAAATCATTTGCAGTCATGCAGATTCGAACTTAAGCCCAAAAAAAAAAAATAAAAAAAATTAACAATTTACATTACAAAAGTTCTACTAATAAAAATTCATACATAATTTAAAACATTGCGGGGGCACGCGCACTTGTTCATTGTAAATTGACAACTAAATTCAATTACTTGAACATAAATAACAAAGAAGCTTTAGCAATCAGCAGCCGATGGCTCTGGAAAAAGCGAAAGAGATACATGGAATATTGGGAATATTAATCGTCAGGGTTGGGGAATTTCGTACTAACCAAAAAGGTAATAACTTAAAAATATGAATGTGATAACTTCTCATATTCAATTTTCGTTAAAATATTGGTTAAATAGTTGATATTCCTACTAACTAGCACCACTTGCAAAAGTGGAAAAATTGAACAAAGAACGCTGATGAGATGGCGTAGCGGCCTCGAAATCAGTACTGATCCGTTCTGCTGGTTTGATGATTATTGAAAAATATTCTTAATATTTCAATCTTAATATAAAAAAATAATAAATAGAATTTGAACAAAATTCATTTATTAATAAAAATAATAAAAAATCATTTGCAGTCATGCAGATTCGAACTTAAGCCCAAAAAAAAAAAAATTAACAATTTACATTACAAAAGTTCGACTAATAAAAACTCATACATAATTTATAAGCTATCTACTTTTGAATTTTTGTAAACAAACAAATAATCGTAATTTGCTATTTACTTATGAAGCTAAGTAATCAGTATTTATCGGTTGTTCTTTTTTCTGATAAAAAGGGGAGGTGTAGTGTAATACCCGTCTCTGTTTCAAATAAACACAGACGTTATTACTTCTAGTCTACAAACACTTCCTGATTTATATCATTGTAATTAATAAACACAACTTAGGTAATAAGACAAATCAATTAATAAAGAGGAGTGCTGTTTCAACCATCAAGCTGTCTGGTAGTTTTACTATGATGAGTAGAACATTACATGAGCTATGCTGTCATTGATTCCAGCACCCTATCAGGTAAAATTCCAGTGCACTACCACAATGAGGTGGAAAGTGCCATGAATGAATCTATTGTGGAGTACATATTGTCAGCTGATGAGGACGCTCCACAGATCCACGTTGAAAACAGTAAGTTTCTTCGGGATGTAATGCAACTGAAGTCTGACTCCTGTGTGGAGATACTACGAAACCGAATGAACATCATTAAGGCACCATGAGAAGGTGGAAGACTCTCGCTTGTGAAGAAGACGGAAATCCCAGCCCTAACAATGGCATCCTTTTATATAAAAGGATGGGGTGGAAAACTGAGGCCATAGCAGATATCATTAGTAAGCAAAATAAAGGCCTTAATGCGATCAAGTGGGAAATCTTCCACCGCAGAGGAGGGCACCTTGATCGTGGTGGGTCTGGACAAAACGTCCATGGCTTACCTCGAAGAACGAAAAAGGAAGGCCTTACTTTGCCACCTCGGCCATATATTTGAAAGTTGGGAAACCTTCCATTGGATGGTCAGTAGGCCCGACTGAGAATAGCGAAAAAAATAAGGCGGAGCCAAAAGAAAAGGGGGAATCAGAGATCATTGCATCTCAAGAGGCCCCTTCACAAGCCGTTGTATAAAAATGCTGCTGATGCAGATAAATCTTCATTGGAGTAAAGCGGCGACTCGAGCCCTGATGGAGGAAGTAACTAAAGGTACGATACACTTTGTGTTAATACAGGAATCATGGACAATTAAGAAGAAGGTTTCTGGCTTGAGCGACTGTAATTATGCATTCTATGTCATTGAGGAATAAACTTTCTTTTTTCCCCAGAATTGTGAACATCAGACGCCACAACTTTAGTATATGGCAGTCGAAACATGCTGATGGCTTCACTGTAAATACTGGGAATAAACCAACTTTTATTAACAGAATTAGGGAAGAGGTTATTGACATCACTCTATGTTCAGAAAACTTAATTGATGAAATAAGCGATAGGCACGTGTCGAAATTGAATCCCTTCTCGGATCATCGCAATATCTTCATGACTTTAGACCATCCTGATCCTAACCCCATAACATTTAGAAATAGGGCCAAAACGGTCTGGTCAAGATTTAGGTCTCGTTTACAAAACAAACTCGAAAACTATCCGCCACCAGTTGATACTGTAGGGTGCATAGATTTAGAGATGACTAGGCTAAGTAATGATATTAGGGAGTCCTTTGAGGACAGTTGTCCACTCCGGAATAGGCGAAACCCAAAAGAAAAACTATGGATGACGGGCCATCTCATGAATCTCATGAAAGGAACCAGAAGTCTCTTTAATAGGGCCCGTAGGGAGAGACTCGATATCACCTGGGAAGAATGTAAAGGTAAACTTAACGTTTACAATGGGAAAATAAGGGACACCAAACGCGAATCCTGGAAGCTTTTCTGCGAACAGGTAGACAGCGTTAGTAAAGCTTCCGAAATAAAGAAACTTCTGTCGAAGACCCATGCTTGTCGACGCGGAAGGCAGGAGGGCAGGAACGATGGAGGAGTTATTAGTATTTCTTATGGAGGCACACTTCTGTACGGGGCAGGAAGTGGTATAACCCCCAAGAAATACCGACAATCTGTAACGTACCTCCGGCTAATCCGGGTTCAAAGCCGAGGTATACTCAGCCTCACTAGATCCTCTTTTCAATAATGCCTCCAAGGCTGAATGTCTTTTATTAATTATACCTTTTATTTATTTTTTGTTGTTTATTAAATAATTTTATATTTAGCACAATAATTAAATTACCGACCCGTCGCTTACCAAGGCAACAGACTCCCTGACCGTTCCTCCTACCCTCCGAATGTAATTCAAAATTTTAATTTGTTGAATCTTATTCAACACCTAGAACAGAGGATGTGGTCCTCTGACTCCTGTCTGTGTCACTCCTATCCTGAAGGGTGTTATCCTACAGGCTGTGCTGGATGTTATCCGGCTCCGTACTATATTTCCAATGGTTGTCAACCAAAAGGAAATCCCTAACTAGTCTTAGTATTGT
The DNA here is from genome assembly GCA_951800035.1 of Linnaemya tessellans. Taxonomy (NCBI): domain Eukaryota; kingdom Metazoa; phylum Arthropoda; class Insecta; order Diptera; family Tachinidae; genus Linnaemya; species Linnaemya tessellans. The sequence goes on from OX637537.1 coordinate 15,910,072, forward strand.
TCTCCGTTGCCACGTTTTGTTTTCTCGTCGTTCGCACACCAAGAAGGCCTGATTTCTTGACATCTCTCTGTTTTATACCCTCGTTGATGGTTCCCTCTTCGCTGTCGTACCTTCTTTTGTTGTTGTTCTTTTATCCCAACCTCTGCACCTCGATTGCTCAAATAAATTTTGTAGTTCTATCCACCAATGTTGCTTGTACGCCGGCTCTCCCCCTCTCTTACTGTTTTTCCTAAAGTTCCATTGTAGTCTTATAATCGTTAGAAGTGAGCCGTTGCATTTCGTCTCTTGTGGCTTAAAACCTACCTACCTACTCTTCGTTAATTCTGATCTCCACCTGGAAAGAGAGTAAGTATATTTATTTACCACCGGTGACGATTGCATTCCCCGATGAGAGGGACTTTATTTAGGCGGATTTAATCCACCTCTGCGTTTGTGATGAATGTGATTCACCAGCTACAGTGTTGTGTTCTTTTTGCTTGTTTCTTTTTTTTTTCTTAAGTTACTGTGTAGGCCAAAATTCCCAGAACTTTTGGTCCTCACACTTTCCTCTTTCTCCTCCTTGAAATAATGAGTAGGTATTATTTAATGCTAAATAAGGAAATTACTACTACTACTACCTATGTGAAAAAAAAAAGTTTTTTTTATTTAAATTTTAATTTTTTTAGAATTTTTTTTATATATATTTTTTTTCCTTATTTTTATTTTTCATTGTTAGACCTAGGTTTCTTAGCGTTTGCCTTTTTTCAAGTTAGTGTATCCTCCTTGTTTTCAACTAGTATACGGACACTCACTTAACCCCCAGCAGATATTCTACTCTCTACTTCTTGGTCAGGGCTGACAGAATCAACTCTTCAGAATCAACTCTTCTAGGCTATTTAGGCTTATATCACCCTGTGATACCATATCGTCATCGACGCCACTCAGCCGGAGATACTCGCTCTCTAACGGATCGGATTCTCCGCCTGCTATAGTTGGGCTGCATATTTCGTCTCTTATGGCTAGCCGTTCTGCTGATATGGGATATTCCACCAACGGTTAAGATTCTTCTACCTCGCTGTCTGATTCTATCACGGTCCATGTCATCCCCATCTGTGCGATATACTGCATGTATTTCTTTCCCTCTGAATGCACCGGTCTATCTGCGCCGCAAAGAATACCTTGGCTTCTCTTTTATCATCCGACCGTTCAGTAGGCTGGGAAAGTGTCATTTGGTCATCAGAATCGCCCCAATCCCGCTCGCTGTATTGATCTGCTTTCTGTTGGCTGCGCTCATACTCACTATCTGACAATTCTATGATGTCTTCATGAAAAATTTTTTTTATAAATCTTTGCATACCTTTTACGTTAATATTTTCTTTTGTCTGCACCCACGCACTGTTTGATGTAAACTCCCTTGGTCATAATTTCGTTGTCACTTGTTTTATAAACAAATGAGTTTACTTGTCTTTTGTTGTACTCCTCTCACGTTTTTTTTCCTTTTAGTTATTGATTATTTCTCGCATCATTTCATTCGGTTCTCTCCTATTGATTTGTTATTTGTTTAATTTAACCACTACGTTTCAACCACTCATGCTAATTACTTTATTTTATTTCTATATATTTCTTTTTTTAATTTTTTTTGTAAATATTTTTTCTGGGCGTGAGAATTCTCGGGTTTGTTTATATATATATATATATATATATATATATATATATATATATATATATATATATATATATATATATATATATATTATTTTTAAGCAACATACGTAAGTTGCTTAGCGTACGCGTTAGGGTGTTCCCTATAATTGTTCTACTTTATTCTCCCGGTTATTTTAGTGTCTTTAAACGTTCTACTTATTGGGGTTTTATTTTATTTTTTTTCTATTTGCTTCATATAATAATGTTGATTATTGTTTCATTCTATTAGTCCTCTTTTTTTTTTTGATTATCAATATTATCAATACTATTATTATTATTATTTTGTTGTTGTTTGGTGGATGTAATCCCCTTCTTTGTTTGCTAATTTATAGTCCCCTCCTCTTTTATAGTCCCCACTGTTGGGATTTAGCCTCCACTTCATTTATTATTAATCTTAAAACATGCAGTTCTACTCACGAATGGCTTAAGTTCACTTATATGGGCCGTACGGATATTTTTCTGTCCTTCCTTGCGCAGTTCGAGAGTTACGGGCGAAATCTCCTTTTGTATTTGACATGGTCCTTGGTATTTTGGGGCCAGTTTGGCTGCAAATTTTTCAGTTGCGCTAGATAGGGGGTGGTCTTTCACCATTACCAATTCGCCTACCTTAGGCTTCCACTGTCTTCCGCGCAGGTTGTAGTGTCAACTTTCCATTCTTTTTTGATACCATCACGATTGAAGCGCTATAGAGACTGTTAGATGGCTCTATTAATCTATTCTTTAGTAGCTCGTCTACTTCCTCGTATATTCGTCTTTGCATTTCCGGGTTGCGTTTCATACCGGTCGGTCTTCTTTGAGGACAATGTGGTGCTCATCTATATTCGTCAGGATCTGTAAGTTTTTAAATTTCACCAGCTCTTCTCTCAGAAAATCGTCTATTATTTCCTCTTCATTCTTAATATGACGCACTATATTCTGACGTGCTTTTTTACTCTCCCTTGATCTCGCCGTTTGTGTGACGGCCCCCAAACGTATGGTCTCATCTCCGCAACGTACCTCAATCTTCATCTTTGTTAGAAAGTCGAACCCCAGAAGCACTTCGTCCATCATCCCAGGCAATACTCCGAACTCTATGCTACACGCATTGTTCCCTAGCTTTACTGCTGTTCGTATCGCCGCCTTGATTCGTACCGTGTCTCCATTGGCCAGTCTTATAATGGTTTCGATTGCCCTTAGGACACTGCTACAGGTTCAATATGTATTTAACGCGATCCAGCATCGCGATATTTATTGAACGTGTAGCATGCAGTATTGATGGATCGCGGTCAATATCGCAGAATGGCCTAAAATATGAAATCCAGATCGTGGATCGCAGATCGCGTGATAAATATTGAACGTGTAGCATTTTCATGATATTATATCGCGATATGTTAACCCTTAGTAGCCTACTGGTCTGCTAGGAACCAACCAGGTATATGTTAAATTTTTCTGGTAAATAGACACTGCGAAAAAAGTTGCAGAGTAAAATATTTTTAGAATTGCAAGTTTTATAACACTGATTTTTTCCGTCCAAAAGAAAAAAACCGGGCGATTAAGGGTTAATAAGAAGTAAAATAAAACAAATAAAATAAAAGACGCAGTGCAAAAAATGCAACAAATAAAAAGTAAAAACGTTTATTACATTTGTGTAAAGTTTGTTTTAAAAGGGTAATGACAGAAGATAGCAAAAGCGGTGGAATCGGAATTAACGACCGAAAAAATTATTTTGAAACCCTTTATTTTTAATTTGGCATGCCAACTTCGAATTATTAATCCAGAGCTCCTCGGATGAGACTACTTGCCTCGTACGGTCCTTTCTACGTAGCACTGCCTTTCGGTTGTCCCGAACTTCGCGTCGTAATCCAGGGTGATTACTTTGGATTCTCTCGTAATCTTCTGCCATCTTGATTAACTCTTCCAAGTTCTGGAAGTCTGTCCTTGAAATATACAATTGTTATTCCAGTAGACAATTCCGGAAAATTCGCTCCACTGTGTATTTAGCATGTCGCATCATATTCTGCATTTCTATTACGTACTTTTTAAAAGGTTCCCTGTTTTTTTGAAGTCGCTTTCGTACCTTACGTAAGAAGCTTTCAAACTTCGCTTCTGGAGAGCATACGTAGCTCTTCCACCGAGTCCGCTGTATCCAATGAAAATTCTTTCAGATACTGTATCACCCCTTTCTTTTTAAAAAGGTAAATCCACGAAGTCCGCACCACTTTTCTTTTATTTCAGTCTTAGAGGTCCCTGCTCGGGCGTCAAATGTAACGTACCTCCGAATCCAGGCTAATCCAGGTATACTCAGCCTCACCAGATCCTCTTTTTAATAATGCCTCCATGACTGAATTTCTTTTATTAATTTTACCTTTTATTTATTTTTTATTATTTATTAAATAATTTTATATTTAGCACAATAATTAAATTACCGACCCGTCGCTTACCAAGGCAACAGACTTCCTGACCGTTCCTCCTATCCTCCGAATGTAATTCAAAATTTTAATTTGTTGAAACTTATTCAACGCCTAGAATAGAAGATGCGATCCTCTGACTCCTGTCTGTGTCACTCCTATGCTTCCTATCCTGAAGGATGTTATCCTACAGGCTGTGCTGGATGTTATCTGGCTCCCTACTATGTTTCCAAAAGAAAATCCCTAACTAGTCTTAGTATTGTTGTGCGTTGCCACGTCTTGTTTTCTCGTCGTTCGCACACCAAGAAGTCCTGATTTCTTGACATCTCTCTGTTTTATAACCTCGTTGATGGTTTCCTCGTCGCCGTCGTACCTTCTTTTGTTGTTGTGCTTTTATCACAACCTCTGCACCTCGATTGCTCAAATACATTTTGTAGTTCTATCCACCAATGTTGCTTGTACGCCGTCTCTCCACCTCTCTTACTGTTTTTCCTAAAGTTCCATTGTAGTCTCGTAATTGTGAGAAGTTAGCCGTTGCATTTCGTCTCTTGTGGCTCAAAACCCACCACTTTTCTCTTCGTTAATTCTGATATCCACCTGGAACGAGAGTAAGTATATTTATTCACCACCGGTGACTACTGCATTCCCCGATGAGAGGGACTTTATTTATTTTTAATCCACCTCTGCGTTTGTGATGAATGTGATTCATCAGCTACAGTATTGTTGTTTTCCTTTTGTTTGTTTCTTCTTATTTTCTTAAGTTACTGTGTAGGCCAAAATTCCCAGAACTTTTGGCTCTCACAAATCCAAGGATAATAATAGATACTCAAATGGTATGTAAAGCAGTGAAGAGTTTTTCGCCGTATAAAGCAGCTGTGCCTGATTTTCCCGGTTCTTCTTCACAAGAGTATAGACCTAATAGGGGATAGATTGGCTAATATCTTCACAATCTGTCTTACTGATGAATATACTCCCCGTGTTTGGAGGGAGGCCAAAGTTGTCTTCATTCCAAAACCAGGCAAAAAAAGCTATGCAGATCCGACAGCTTACAGACCGATTAGTTTAACTTCATTCTTACTGAAGATATTGGAACGAATCGAAGGAAAGAGTACCGCAAAATATAATGCAATTTAAACAACACGCTTACATTAGGGGAAAGTCTGTTGAGACAGCCCTACAGGAAGTTATATACCATATAGAGAGAGCCGTCGATTTAGGTATGTACACCATGGCTGAAATTATCGCTATAGAAGGAGCTTTCAATAATATATCGACCTCGAGCATTATTAACATGCGAGGAAATTTCGACCAGGGCCAAAGATTAACTACATGGATCAGTCATATGCTTAGGAACAGGAGGATAAGTTGCGAGGTGAACGACACGAAAATAAGGGGGAACGTATGTTGTCGAACGCCATAAGGAAGAATACTATCTCCCTTACTGTGGGTTGTGACCATAAATACCCTACTAAAGACACTATCCCAGGAAGGATTTGCACCCGTCTGCTATGCAGACGATGTGGCGATATTGATAAGAGGAAATAATACTAGAGTTCTTTGTTATAAATTATAATTGGCCAAATTTATTTTCCTATTGATCTTTAAGTAATTAATCAATTACTGGCCTACTAGTCCGGTCAATTTAGACCAAAAATGAGAGTGAAGTTACATAAAGTCCCAACAAGCTGAATTTCAGTGAAATTGTTCAAAATATTATTATAAACAATGTCTAGAAGTTCCCCATCATTCCCCTGTAAGGAAAAATTTTAATTCAAGGTCAAAGGTAAAAAAATGAGTTTTTCGCGATTTTCAGCAAAACGGTAAGTTTTATCATAAAAGTACCTCAGACAAAAATTGTAGATCATAAAATTATCTATAAAAAATGTATCAATACTTTTTTTTCTTACGAGCCACCGTTTCTGAGATATAACGATTCAAAAAGTTATAAAAGTTGTTATCGTCATAATATGCATGAGTACGCCACGTATATACATCTAGAGTTGTAATATTTTATATAATATATATGTATATATATATATATATATATATATATATATATATATATATATATACATATACATATTGAATAAAATGCAGTATGCAGATTTTATTAAAGTATAAGTTATTACTTATACACAATGGTAAGTATAATTTGTATAACCAAATAAGTATAATTTGTATAACCAAGTAAGTATAATTTGTATTGCAAGGTAAGTATAATTTTTATACAAAATATTAATGTATGCTTCTCGAAATCTCAAATATAAGTGAGTAATGTATGCTTCTCAAAGGCGCAAAGGTAAGTAAGTTTTAAATATTAAAAAGGTTGTGAAAAAGGTACCAATGTAAATTATTGCGAACTTATTCCACTGGATTTAACAACGAGAAAATTCCCGTGCAGTGTTTCAACTTTCGTTTTAATTATCTAAGCGACTTTTACATTGGTATCTTTACACATCCGAGTATTACATTTCAATTCAAGTTACATTTCAATTCAATTCAATTCTATTAAGCATATAGACTTATATAATACAAATAATGGATTTATTTTATTTTAGTGTTCAATGGGATTGAACATGGCGCCGGCCTTGGCTTGCCTAAGACCTACTGCTCCGCTTGGGTGTACAGCACATTCGCCAACGACCTAATCGCCTCTACCAGCACTTTAGTATTAGATGGTTCAGACGTGTTGATAGCTTGCTTTGGAGTACTTTCCAGTTTCGGCTTGCGTTGACGCTTGTGGTTTGCAGTCTTTAAGCCTTTGGTTTGACGACTCGACCTTGCCTTCATGTGCAACAACGTATGATGATAACCCCCACACTTTCGGCAGGTGTCATTAGACTCACATGCTCGTAAATCATGGCTCTTGGCCAAGCAATTGGAGCAGTAACGGTGCTTCGCTACGACCTCTTCCCTCTGCCGCGGATGCATGTTTAGAAATCTGCCACAAAACCTTAGCGGGTGGTATTTTGTGCATAGAGCGCACTTGTAATTGTCTGCCACAATTCTGCTGCGGTTGCGATGACGTCTCCGGTTTTCTGCGGCGGGACGTGTTGCTTCTAACCGTCTGTTTGGCCTAGGAAATGAAAAAAAAGAAACTAATAAATTGACGTTTTAATTTTGGGGAAGAGGACTAATAATTGAGTTGGGTAATGTTGTTATTTGGAATGTATGATAGATGAGGAAAATATTCTAATCATAAGGGTTCACAAACGCATGATTCTGCTAATTCTCTTTCGTCAGGAATGGAAGATAACACAATTTGACTATTGGGCGAACTATAGTGCCGGTGCTTATACGCACCTCGGCCGTACGTATATTGTGATCTGCCCCTGAAAAGGTTTTCTCTATCCTTCCCAAACGCCATTCGTGAGGCGGTTGTAAATCGTCCATGATTACCACTAAGTCGCCGATCTGGAGGTTTGGGTGGGAGTTCTTCCACTTGTACCTTTTATGTAAAGCCTTCAGGTAGTCTTCTTTCCATCGTATGGCGAACTGATGGTGTATCACCTTCAATTTCTCCCACCTGTTTATCATCGACATATTTTGGCAATTTTGTTCGGGTAGTGCCATTAAGGGAGCTCCTCTCAAGAAATGCCCGGGGGTTAAAGCAGTCATCTCCGTTGGATCTTCTGAAATGGCAGATATTGGTCGGGAGTTGAGTACACCTTCAGTTCTCGCTAAAATTGTGGTGAATTCTTCGAACGTGAATCTTTGCCCTCCTGCGATTCGTTTCAGATGAAATTTGAAACTCTTGACTGCGGCCTCCCATAAGCCGCCCATGTGTGGAGCGTGTGGTGGTATAAATTTCCACTCAAACCCTTGCGCAATGTATCTCTGAGCTACGTCCTGGGCTGCCTGGTCCACAAAATTGTTAAATTCTTGTTCTAGCACCTTGCTAGCACCGAGGAAGTTACGACCATTATCCGTAACTACCCTTTGGGGGAGCCCCCGCCTCCCGACGAATCGGGCAAACGCGGCTTGGAATGCGGCAGAGGACAGATCTGAGCAGAGCTCCAAGTGTATTGCCTTCGTACTAAAGCAAACGAATACACTTACATATGCCTTCAGTACCGGTGTTTTCCGTAGAGGAGATGATTTTATTTCAAACGGCCCGGCAAAGTCGATTCCAGTAATTTGGAAGGGAAGTGATAAATTGCATCTTTCTGGGGGTAAGGGTGCCATTATTTGATTGCAAGGATTCTGTTTGAAAATGATGCACCTATTACAGTGACGTATTATCCTTTTTACACGGTTCTTCAATCTTGCGATATAAAATTCAGTTTGTACCATGCGACACATTTGACTGCATTCCGCGTGCTGTAAAAACTGATGTAGGTGCCACAAATATAATTCACAAAACCTAGAGTTGCCGGGCAGAATTATAGGGTAACGCTCGCTGTATGGGAGTGCCGATCGCGCTAATCTACCATTTACTCTAAGTATCGAAGCTTCGTCTGCAAAGGGATTCAGAGTCTTCAACGAACTTTTATTTGAAATGCGCTGTGACTCTACCAGACACTTATACTCCTCTGCGTAAAATCTTTTTTGGGCCTGTATAATAAGTCTATCCTTTACAAACTTCATCTCTTCTTGTGTTAGCTCACCGTACCTTATTCCAGTATTCCCTTGCTTATTGGGTCCTGCCAACCGGTTGAAGAATCTAAAAATATAGCATAGGACTCGTAGGGCCCTCGTATACGATGAAAATCTGTCTAATATCTCTATTGATTCTACCTGAGAATGAAATGCCTGTGTTTCCAAACCCTTTTCATTTTTCTCCAGCGGATTTCTACATGGCCATTCGGATGCTGGATTTGTTAACCACGACGGACCATGCCACCATAACAAGCTCTTCGAAAGGTCTTCCGGGCTACATCCACGTGTCCCTAAGTCCGCTGGATTGTCATGAGTCGGGACATGCCGCCAACTCGCGCTCGGTACTAAGTGATGTATTTTTGCCGTCCGATTAGCCACATACGTTTCCCATGACGACGGAGGTTTTGACAACCAACCTAAAACAATGGATGAGTCGGTCCATAAATAAATATCATCCGATTTTAAATTAAGGGACATGCGGACATGATTCACCAGTTTTGCCAACAGCAGGGCGCCATTAAGCTCCAGCCGCGGTAAACACACTGTCTGTATTGGTGCGACCTTGCATTTTGCCACTAGCAAATTGGTAAATGTATCTTGAGTACTTGTATCGCATCTCATATATACTGTCGCACAATATGCAGATTTCGAAGCATCAGAAAACCCATGCACTTGCATTTTGTCCTGGGGTTGGTACTGCGGCCAGCGTGGAATTTTTATGGCATCTATTTTGGCGAGGTCTGTTCCAATTCTGTAGCGAATCCTCCGAAACTTCTTCGTCCCACTGTAGGCCCTCTAGCCATAAGCGTTGCATAAGAATTTTCGCTCTGATGACTACAGGCGATAGCCATCCGGCTGGGTCAAACAGCTTCGCCACTGCCGATAAAATCTGACGCTTAGTTATACTAGACGCCACACTAATTGGAGTGAAACTGTATGAGAAGGAATCGTTGAGTGCATTCCATTTAATACCAAGAGTTTTGGTAGAGCTTGTCTCGTGGAATCGCAAGAACTCTGAATCATAGAGATCTTCTTTTGATAAATGTGTGAGTAGACTAGGTTCGTTTGCAGTTATCTTTTTCAAAGGGAGACCTGCCGAATCTAACACTTTTATTAGTTGTTTTTGGGCGTTAAGGGTTTCCTCCAACGTATGCCCACCAGATAGTATGTCGTCCACATAGGTTTCTGATCGTAAAATCGAGGCAACCCTTGGATAGCTAGCTTCTGAGTCTGAGGCAAGTTGGAGCAGAGTACGAATTGCAAGGAAAGGGGCACAATTTACACCAAATGTGACAGTTTTCAACTGAAAATCCTGCGTAGGGCCGTCTGGGTTGGGTTGAAATAAAATTCGTTGAAACTGTCTGTCTTCGGGGTGAACTAGAATTTGGCGATACATATTTTGTATGTCGCCGCTGAATACGTATTTGTATTTCCTCCAATTGAGTATTATGGTCATTAAATCATTTTGAAGTGTGGGACCTGTGTAGAGAACATCATTTAATGAAGACTGAGTTTTAGTCTTCCTTGAGGCGTTAAAAACGACCCTTAATTTCGTGGTTTTATGCTCTGGGCGAACCAATGCATGATGGGGCAGATAAAAAGAATGATATTTACCCTGCACGACTATTTCCTGAGCAGAAGTTTCTTCCATGTGACCTAGTGTCCTATATTCTTCTAAAACTGCTGTGTACTGAGATTGCAGTTGAGGACTCTTCGCCAATGTTTTCTCCATCCTACAATTCTGGGCTAGCGCTATGAACCTAGAGGGACCGAGAAAAATTTCGTTAGGAAATTCCGGTTTGAATGGAAGTCTCACAATGTACCTCCCATTTACATCGCGTGTGGTTGTGCTTGTATAAAGTTTCTCACAGAACACGTCTTCCTCTGACGATACCGCAGCACAAGGGATCTCTTCATCTTCCCAGAATTTCCTTAATATGACACTAAGATCCGCATCTTCAGAGGCGACTACTTCCGTTGTAAAAGACTGAATTGGACTAGTTCTTATGGGGCCACTAAGTACCCACCCAAATATGGTGTTATACGCAGAAGTGCTTCCGCATATGCCATTTCTAATACCTTCAATATTTATGGAGTGCTCATAGTCATTTCCTAAAATTAAATCTATTTGCGAGGACTTATTGAAATTAGGGTCGGCCAGATCCAAATCTTCTAGCTCTTTAGTACGCTGAACTTCGAAAGAATGACATGGAAGTTTCTTCGTGACCTTTGGCAAAACTATAGCTTTCACCGACATTCTTGTATTCGTACGTCTCGCATACAAGGTAAAGCTACACTCCTTATTTGCCGACTGCCTTTGCCCACCAATACCGACGATCTCGTAATGAGCCCTTTCATAGGGGAGTTGAAGCCTCTGCCTAATCTTTTCAGCTATAAACGTTCTTTGAGAACCGGGATCTATTAGCGCTCTTACCGTGAAGTATTCTCCTCTGCACTCAATTTGCATCAATGCAGTACGTAACAGAATACTTTCGTCGTTGATGGAGCAATTCGCATGTATGCGCTTTGATGTACTGGGTTGTTCATCTTGAGCTTCAATTCGTGCTGCGTTTGCTTTGGGCGCGTCTTCTACTTTCTTTACATATTCAGTGTTATCGTTTGTGTTCTGAGATTTTCTTGCCATGTGTAAGAGAGTGTGATGAGACATCCTGCAGTACATACACGTGTGTTTACTTTTGCAATTTGCCTTTATATGGGCATGACCTAGGCAATTGCTGCAGTAATTATTCTTGTACACGTAGTCCATTCTTTGCTGGACCGAAAAAGCTCTGAACTTAGGGCATGTTCTGAGTGGATGTACTACTTTGCATAATTTGCATAATACAGACGAACTTTCTTGAGCCATATATGTCTGCACTTTGGGAGCCTTTGTTAGGCTTAAGCCATCCTTTGACCTTTGGATGCTTGTGACACGTTCAACAGTTTCATACCTGTTTATCAGGAACTGTGACATTTGGGACCACTTTGGGAGCTCACGAGGTGATGTGAGTGACTGTTCCCATAGGGCGAGCGTAACCTCTGGCAGTTTTGTAGAGATTAGCCTTATGAGAATGGGATCCCAACTTTCCACTTGGACACCTAGGGTTGCCAGCGTTGCTAATGAGTCATTGACAGACGATTGAATCCTCCTAATAGACTCGCTGTCCTCACTAGTCGCCGCAGGGATATCAAACAAAATTCTTATTTGGTTGTCCACGAGGACCCGCTTATTCTCATAGCGGGCCTTCAAAGCATTCCATGCTAGTTGAAAATTATCATGGGAAAGGGGATATCTTTTTACAATATCACCAGCTTCGCCTCTTGTTTTATTGCGGAGGTGATATAGTTTAGTAACTGGGGAGAGTTTAGAGTGATTAATGTACACTGCAGTGAACATATCACGAAATGAGGGCCACTGTTCATAACTCCCCTTAAAAACCTCTGTGTCACAGGGCGGGAGCTTTATACAATTATTGGAGCTATTGTGTTCTAAGTTTTGATCAAAGCCTAAATTAGGGACCGAATAACGTGATGTGGACTGAAATCCCGCTACATTAGCCGCTTCTGACCGCGCTGCCTTCAATAGTTCCGCTATTTGGCCATGGCATTGAAAGTAGGTGGTCACATGGGCCGCATAGTCACCCTTCGCTGACTGTTTAAATTCTGGATCCACTGCGTCATCTTGGGACAACATTAACTCCTGGTAAGAAGCTTCCATCTTCTTGTACCTTGCCTCCAGATCCTTGAGCTTGACCTCTAGGATTGATTCCGTCTGCTCCTCGCTTCCAGCTTTGCTGAAAATGTCACAAAAGACCAGCAGATTTTCACAATCGAAGAGGAACATATCCTGAAGATAAGTGAACGACGACTTGTCTAAAGAGGACTAAAATTCCTTGGGGTTCATGGTTATGATTAAACAAAATTTTACTATGAGAAAAAGATTCTACAATTAAGAAAGCGGGCCTTTTATTTTTATAACTAACTAATATATGAGTTATATTTCTTTTTTCTTAATTCTGAAATATAACTCTGGACTTGGACAGTAGATATCTCTTATCTGAGTGTGACTATGAGACTTTTAAATGTTTACTTGAGCGAGTTTTTTCTTTTTAGGTATATGACTTTGTGCAACAAAGGGTTACTGTGTAGTAATACTAAATACTTCCTATTTAGTCAACACACAAAGTATATACTTTCAAAGACTACTGTATGGGAGAGCTTTCTTTATTGTATTGCTTCTAACTGAATCTCTAAATTTTAGTTAACATCAGACGTATTTGCGGAAGGGGACCTGGTTGGTACGTAATTTTCCTAATTCGAGTGTGTAACATCAACGAAATAATATAATAATAATTCAGATTTCAATTCAACCTTATCTATTTCTTTTCAGGCGTGAGTTGGGGTATATTGAAGGGATTAATTGCCTCCAATATTAAGAAATAATATTTATTCTATTTTCAGAAATAAATTTTATTTCCTCATATACTCGGGGGAATCGCACTATACTGGCAACACCGATTATTTATTTGCTATATTGCCCTTATTCATCAATTTTGTTTTTATATTTGCTAGTTCAAAGGTTGTATGTTTTTCAATTGAAATTGTCTTCTTCCTTTATGGTACTCTGTTAATTTTTCATTTCATTCTGTTTAACATAATTTTTCGAGTGTATCTTTATTATTGTGTGCAGATTTGCTTATCTTGCTATATACGTGCGTATATTTATATACACAGAGTGTCGTTTTGTTTTTTCTTCAAGTGGACTGTATGTAAATGTTAAACCTCATGAAATAAAAGTAAGAGTAGCCATAATCAAGAGCGATCAAATGATTTTAAGAGAGGTTTCCCACCACCATGCAAATACCAATTGCTAATTGCATGAGCACATACTTGTAAGTAAGAATCTCAATTTTCCTTTGTGTTTAAATTTCCTTTTATTTTCAGCGAGCTACTGATCTTCAATTCTTGCAAGTATGTATATGCATGTGTGGAATTTGTGGTTTGGTATGTAGGTATATTTAAATAGATATTTGGATATGTGTAAATATGTATGTATAGTAATTATTGTAAATATGTGGGTAAATATGATTAAATTCTATTTATGTATATAGCTATGTATGGGAATTGTTGTAAATATTTGAGTAAGTATGTATGTTTAAATTTTATTTATTTGCATTTGTACATGAGTGTACATTTTCCCCTGTACGTACATATGCAATTTTGTGCGTATATATATATATCTGTGTGTAATTGCGAATTATATAGGTATGTATGTATGAATTTTATAATGTATGTACATATGTAGGTATAATGTATGAAATGAACTGTGCATATCTGAAGGTAAGTATTTAATTCTATTTCGTATCTATGCATGTATATGAGTTATTTGTATTGTATATTTATATCAAATACCTTTATTCTTCTTGTGGGTTGTATTTAATTAAATATCCAATGACTTCGTTTCTTCACTTCCAAATTTATTTTGTTCTTCTTTTTTGTTGTTTTTCTTATTTATTTTTCAAATTTATTCAGAAATGTTTTACTTCAAAATAATTTGTTATATTTTTATTAATATTTTTTTCACCAATCTAATTTGATTTGTTTCTTATATACCGTGCACCAATACAAATATGACATACATGTCCAAAGAATTAAATTTCTTTTAGTTTCGTGTTTCTTTGAAACGGTACTTTGTTGCTGATGTATACACTTATATGTAGATATGCACTTATATGTAGATATGTTTGTATTCATATGTGTATAACTTAGCGGTATTTCTTTCTTTCTTTATTATATTCTTCTTTTTTGTACCAATTTGGTTATTGGAATTTTAAACTTTGGGTTTTTCTGTACACTTGCACTCAGTATAACAGTAAATTTTGCGGATTCTTCTTGAAAAATACATATAGTATATACACTTAGTATATGCACTTTATCAGTAAATTTAACTGTTTTCATTTATTTAAACTTTGGTTTTTTGGGTTCTTTGCTTTTGTTTCTTAATTTGAATATACCTTTCTACACACATCCCTACGCAACTATGTAATTAGTGGATTTCCCAACATACATGTATTTAAATTTATACATACATCCATAAGTATATACACAATTATTTTCACCATATACCTTTTCCTTTTTTTTTTGCTGTTAATTTTCTGTTTTTACTGTTAATTTTTCTTCTATATATATATAGGTATATCTTTTATTTTATTTTTTATATATATTTTTTTTTTATATATATATATATATAACTTCCACATATATTACTTTAATTTTGTTTTATGTTTTCTTTAACTTATTCCGTGACCACCGATATTCAACTGATTTTCATAATGTTTTATTTTAAGTACATACCTCATATTAAATGTCGCGAGTATTACTTGCCAAATTCTTCACTCTCCTTTTTCTCAGGCAGATGATATTTAAGTTGCTTCTTGTATTCTCTTTTTGCAGATGAATGTTGGTGTTTGTTTTGTTTTACCAGCAAGATTGGACTTTTTTGTTTTCTCCCTTTGCAGATTAATGTTGGTGTTTGTTTTGTTTTACCAGCAAGATTGGACTTTTTTGTTTTCTCCCTTTGCAGATTAATGTTCTTGTTGATTTTTTTTTTTATTGTTGTTACCAGCACGATTGGACCATGAATAAAATGCAGTATGCAGATTTTATTAAAGTATAAGTTATTACTTATACACAATGGTAAGTATAATTTGTATAACCAAGTAAGTATAATTTGTATAACCAAGTAAGTATAATTTGTATTGCAAGGTAAGTATAATTTTTATACAACATATTAATGTATGCTTCTCGAAATCTCAAATATAAGTAAGTAATGTATGCTTCTCAAAGGCGCAAAGGTAAGTAAGTTTTAAATATTAAAAAGGTTGTGAAAAAGGTACCAATGTAAATTATTGCGAACTTATTCCACTGGATTTAACAACGAGAAAATTCCCGTGCAGTGTTTCAACTTTCGTTTTAATTATCTAAGCGACTTTTACATTGGTATCTTTACACATCCGAGTATTACATTTCAATTCAAGTTACATTTCAATTCAATTCAATTCAATTCTATTAAGCATATAGACTTATATAATACATATAATGGATTTATTTTATTTTAGTGTTCAATGGGATTGAACACATATATATATTATATATTAAATATTTAAATATTTTTCTATCGGTCATTGTAACTTATACTTACAATATAAAATATACATAAGTTTTAACTACAAGAATATCAGGTAAAATGAAACCCAGTCCTTTAATATTTAAGCCAGTGTAACTTCGAGACATCAGCGTCACTCTGTAGTGAAAACACGTGTTTGTCCTAACCTATATTGTGCTGTTTTGAGTTTTATATTAAAAATGTCTCAATAATGTTTTATTTGTGCTAAACTTTTAACTGAAAGTGAAGTTGTTACTGTTGAACGTGGTATAAAGACATTAATTAATGCAAGTATCGAAAGAGCTGATGATTTTTCGGAATATCTCAAAAATCAGAAATCTGTGACAATACATGAAAATTGCCGTAAAAATTATACTCGAAAGTCTTCTATTGCTGCAGCTAATAAAAAACAACGTGAAGAACAAGAAGCCAGTACATCAGACTGGGGTTGGAAGTTGGTCAACAATATATTAGAGCCAGTTCAAACTTTACTTCCACCTGCGCCGGAAAAACTGCTGAACACTATTTTTTGCAACTGCAAAAAGGGATGCAGTGCTAAATGTGGTTGCAAAAAAGTCGGACTGTCTTGTTCTTTGGCATGCACAAATTGTCAAGGCCGGTCGTGCTCTAATATTGAATCACAACCAATGGAGGATTCGTTTGACTCCGACGAAGTATCATGCGATACATCGCTATTGACGCAATTTACTTGCATCCAAAATGAAGATGAAGAAGCAGGAGAAGAAGAACAAGAAGAAGATCAAGAAGAAGAACAATAATTTGAAACTTACGAATAAGACGAATAAACTTCAACACTTTTTTTTCATTTACATCGCTTTATCTTTCCCAATCTTTGAAAATTTCCGTTATTTTGTAATAGTTTTACATTAAACAGGATCACAACTGACCCGTGGAGTAGGCCTACTGGGGAAACCACGTTAAAAAAAAGCGCTAAGTACACTACCTCATAGGTGGCGTGGAAACGTGTGCATATTATGACGATAACGACTTTTATAACTTTTTGAATCGTTATATCTCAGAAACGGTGGCTCGTAAGAAAAAAAGTATTGATACATTTTGTATAGATAATTTTATGATCTACAATTTTTGTCTGAGGTACTTTTATGATAAAACTTACCGTTTTGCTGAAAATCGCGAAAAACTAATTTATTTGACCTTTGACCTTGAATTAAATTTTTTCCTTACAGGGGAATGATGGGGAACTTCTAGACATTGTTTATAATTATGTTTTGAACAACTTCACAGAAATTCAGCTTGTTGGGACTTTATGTAACTTCGAATGTCTAAATTGACCGGACTATACCGTGTTTTATGTAAATAAAAATGCAATTTTTATTTCATATTTGTCCCGACGTTTCTTGAATTTTATGTTCACCTTTTCAAGGGATCTTCGTCTATTTAATAAAAGAGAGATATATCAACCATTTTTCTCAATTTATTAATAATTGTTTTAATTATGTGACTAACATGTATATATATATATATATATATATATATATATATATATATATATGTATATGTATGTATATATATATATATATATATATATATATATATGTATATATATATATATGTATATATATATATATATATATATGTATATATATATATATATATATATATATATATATATATATATATATACATATAGATACATATATATATATATATATATATATATACACATATATATGTATATACATATACATATACATATATATATATATATATATATATACATATATATATATATATATATATATATATATATATATATACATATATATATATATATATATATATATATATATATATATATATATATATATATATATATATATTTATATACATATATATATATATATATATATATATATATATATACATATATATATGTAACGAGCAAAAGGCGCACGAATTATGTTTTATAACATTATTTGATGAATTGAATCCTAAGATTAAAAATTATTTTAACTTAAAACTAACTTAAGCTAAGCAACGTAGGTAATTTTATGCTTACGTTGCTGTCTATCAAAATGTGAGAAAATAAAAATAATAAATGAAATTTAACTTGAGGTAAGCAACGTAAGTATTTTATGCTTACGTTGCTGTCTAGCAAAATGTGGGAATAAAACTTTAAGGTTTCCCTACACTTTGTCAGCCATTATAATTAGTTTGGGGATCGGGACGTAACTCTTCCACCCCTTGTCTGAAACACTCCTGAGTTTCATTTATTTAAAGTTCTATTACACTATTTATTTAGTAATCATTGTTGTCATCAATATTTAAATCGCAAAAAATTTATTTATCTTGGGTTTTATACCTTCTTATAATCTCATTTACATTATCGTTCATTATAATATTTTCTTTAGTTTGCTTTTCTTCAATATTTATTTTAATTTTATTTCTTCTTATAGAACAATACAATATAATGATCGCTGCAGTGAAAAGAATTATCAATGTTACATTTACGCCATAAGATACATTCTTATGGAATTTTAGTTCTTATATTGCCTTAATATTATTTGTATGATCTAAAATAATATCATCAAACTCAGGATTTGGATTAGTTATGTTAACAATCTGCGTTGGTGGAAAAAAATATTTCTCATGAATTATGTACTTATTGTTTTCAAAAGTCTGATCATTAATTGCAATACAGCAGTTATTAACATATATTAAATAATTTCCAGATAAACTTAAATTTCTATTGTCACAAGTTTGCTTGAGTTTTATTTTTCTAGCGTTTTTAATAAAATAGTTTCTTCATCTATTTCTATTGTATCGGTTTTATTATTGAATATATATTTACAATTATTTTTAATTGAACAATGATTACTTTTTCTGAGGTGTTTAAGTATTATATTTTCTTTATATTGTAAAATAACATTATTTATTTCTATGATTTTTTCGTTACGTTCTTCAATTTCCATACAATGACTATTTGGTACTGCAGTGAGTAATTTTAACGGTGTGGTTATAAATTGATTAGGGGTTTGTATAGCTATTATTAAGGAATTTTCGCTATAACTCATCACTCCGATTTTTAGAAGTTTTAATTTGTAAAAGTCAATATTGAATTTTTCGATCTCTGTTTTTGTAAATACACTAGGATGAATGGAATTATTTCTTGCAGATGCAATATTGTCTTGTATTTTTTCTCCTTTGCCTTCTAAAGCATTTAATTTGGACAACTGATCGAGATATAGATATCGCTTTACAATCTCATTATTACTCTTCCTGACCTGTTCTAGAGCAAATTTGATATCAGATCTATCCTTTTCTATTGCATTTTTCAAAATGGTAAGCGATTTATTAAATATGTCATTTATGATAATCTGTTTGTTTACTGTATTTATAATGTTTCTATTATTTTCTTCAGATACAGAAATATGCTCCATTATTTCCTTCCTGTCGTCATCGTCCATTGTTCCGTACAACCATCTTTGTGCGGTACCTACAAAATTCACTAAACCTCTCTTTCCCCTTTGTTGTCTCGGTTTTATTGTCAGAATTTTTTCATGTATATTATGTACTTTTTGTAAGAGGATTTGCCTATTGCTGAAGTCTATTGTGTTAATATTTTCCTCCAATAAGTTCAGTGTTTCCAATATTTCGCCAACATCAATGATGTGAATTACTGTAGTAGTATTAGTCAAAGCGTACTAAACCAGGTGGCATCGTTAGGAATGTAAATAATTTTTTGCTCCTATTGTGTTCAAACTTTCACAACGAATTTCTTTCATATGTACGTGGGAACGTTTATTCAACATACAAACATACCACCGTACATATGCCTGCACGAAATTTAAGTGAACAACCTTGCATTGCTGAATACTTTAAATTAATTAGGCCACAAGTTAACAAACCTTTAATGCTTAAACTGCAAGTTTTTTTTTGTATATTGTTTACTGTGATTAAAGGTAAACAAACTGTATCGGTCATTAACTGTGGCTTTGCTTTTACTAACTTTGCATTTTTTTTTATTTGTTGTTATTATTTGTATCTATTAAATAGTATATAAGAACCAAATTTTTATTAATAAAAACAGAAATAATTAATTAATCAAAACAATTGTTTGGTTTTTTCTCTCTCCATATAACCAAGTTACAAGTGCTTGTGTTGTGTCATAGAAATTGTCTTGGTGTCACTGCCTAGACAAACAAACAAATTAATTGGCTAAAGGCCTAACAATTAAACAAGGTTAAACAAACTAGTTTAACCCTATCCTGAATTTGGATAAAAACATTGGTGACCCCGACGTGATTCTTCAAGTTCCCCCCACCAGCGGTAAGGACTTGAAAACAGTCAACAGGAATCTTCTACAAGATGGCTACAAACCACGATACCATGATGGAACAACTAGCGGCTGCCCAGAACGTGACAGGCGAAGCAATCCAAGGTATCATCAGAAATTTTAAAAAAGATTCGGCTTCAAGAAAAACCAGTCAATACTATGAAGAACGAATCAGACGGATAGATGCGGCTTGGGCTGAGTTTGAGATCATCGACAACAAAATACGATGTCTCGAGGCACCCCCATGAAATCACAAGTATTTTACCGAAGATTACTACACCAAAATATCGGATCTCACGAACAACTACCGGGAATTATTTGAAAAGGCCATGATGGAAACTCCGAAGGAGTCAACATCGAACATTGGTCAACAAATAACCAATGACGACCCCAAGGAACCATCTAGGAACCAACACGACCACTACACCAGCAAAATCCCGGATAAGAAGACAAAATGTCATGATGGCGTCCCTCCAACGGCTATTTCATACGGACCCAGAAGCAACCAACCTACAGCAGAAGAAAAAACTGTGGGCACAAATCGAAGAGTTGCACTTCTCAATCTGCGAATCCAGCACGGACCCGCCAAAGGAAGGTTACGATATGGAAACCTACCTTAATCTGGAAGAATTAATCGCTGAAAATCTTAGGGCGATCCCACAAGATTCAGAGAAGGGCGGCAACTTCATGCAACCCAATGTGCTTCCACTACCAAAGATTACCCTTCCAACATTCTGTGGAGATTATCTCAAGTGGAGAGGCTTTTCCGACCTGTTCTCTCAACTAGTGGACAGCCAACAGCTCCCAACCGCACAAAAGATGTGGTACCTCAAGTCAAATTTGGGAGGCGAAGCTGAAAAAGCCATCTCTCAGCGACAGCAGACAACTACAGCGTTGCTTGGAACCTACTACAAGCACGCTACAATAATCAGCGCATTATCGTGTCAACTATAATGCAACAGTTACTGGATCAACCCAACACTGGTTCATCAGCCGCTGCTATAAAACTATTGCATGACACGACACAAGAATGTATACATGCATTAAACAACATCGGGATCGATACGACCTCGTGGGACCCCATGCTACTTCACCTGCTGATAAAAAAGCTAGATCGGGGTACTCTTATTCTGTACGAGAGGACCATCAGCAATCCAAAAGAATTACAAAACCTCCAAGACTTTCTAAAGTTTTTTAAACTCATTTCCAATCCTTGGAAGTTACAACCCAAAAAGAGAAATCACCAAGGGTATGCGTTTCGGCTACCAAATCAGAATCCCCGTGCCCTCTGTGCAAAACCGGCCATCATCCACTTCATCAATGTCAGAAGTTTCAACAACTATCACCACAAGGCCGCCTGAGTTTCGTTCAGAACCAGAACCAGTGCGTCAACTGTTTAAAATCAGGACACACGGCAAAGGTCTGCAGATCAAGACCTTGCAAAATATGCAAGAAGTTGCATCACTCGCTGCTTCATCTGAACAACAAGCAATCAACTAACCAAGGATCAAGCAACCGCGGGACATCTCAGATGACGACATCAACAAAACCCAACGTCCATGAGGCGCCAACCATCACCCCAGAAGTGTCATCGTTAACAGCAGCAAGTGGTCACACGTTCAACTCATACGTTCTTCTCAGCACAACTGTAGTAAGAATCAAAACTGAAACACAGGAAGTTGAATGTCGCGCATTACTTGACGCTGAATCACAAGTAAATTTCATCACCGAGCGCTTGGCAAAACGACTTAACATTACAAAACAACCATCATCAACAAACATTAAAAGAATCGGTAATTGTAACACCAAAACACGACACCGAGTCAATGTTTCCTTGCATTCCCGAATTAATGGGGTTTCAACTCGCCTAGAGGCGCTTGTCTTGCCTCAAATCGTGGCACCACAACCATCACAATTTGTCAACATTGATGATTGGCCACTACCAAAAAACCTGACCTGGGACCTGAGCGGATCCAGCGTTTAACAAACCAGATAGAATTGACATATGGCTAGGAGCAGAACACTGTCTCCAACTGCTCGCAATTGGGCAAATAAAACTATCTCCACACCTTCCGACGTTGCAGAACACAGTTCTGGGCTGGATTGTAGGAGGAAAAATAGATGAGGAACACTCAACAGAAGCACTTTGTGGAATCTGCACCGAAAATGAAGGACTTGAGGCTTCCATCGCTCGACTTTGGGAATTAGATGAAGTCAAACCAACTACAAGGCCACTATCAATAGCCGACAAACAATGTGAAGAGCACTTTGCACAACACACAACAAGAAACAATCAAAACCACTTCGTCGTCAGAATACCATTTCATCAGAACCCGAATCTTCTAGGCGACTCACATGGAATTGCTCTTAACCGATTTTTTGCTCTCGAACGACGTCTGCAAAGGAGTGCGAAATTGAAGGCCAAATACATTGAGTTTATGGACGAGTACGAATCAATGGGACACATGACAAAATGGGAACCAAATTCCAGCATCTCCCCAACCTACTACATCCCACATCATTGCGTATTGAGGCCCGAAAGTTCAACCACCAAGCTCAGGGTCGTATTCGATGCATCAGCTAAAACCTCATCCGGATGCTCACTAAATGACCTAATGTTCACAGGACCAACCCTTCAAAGCGAACTATTCTCCATACTTCTAAGATTTCGTATGCCAAGATTCGTATTCACCACCGACGTCGAAAAAATGTACAGACAAGTACTGGTAGCTCCTGAGGACCGGCAGCTTCAGCTAATAATTTGGAGAAAAGATACCACAAGGCCCATCACCTATTATCAACTCAACACGGTCACATACGGTACCAGATCTGCTCCATATTTAGCAACAATGTGCCTAATGCAACTGGCCAAAGAAAACGCGACACGTTATCCACTAGCTTCCAAATTTCTCCAAGAGAATTTTTACGTAGACGACGGCCTGGGCGGTTTTGACAGCTTAATAACCGCACTAGATGTACAACAACAGCTAGTGCAAATTCTGAAGGAAGGTGGCTTCACATTACGTAAATGGTGCGCTAATGATCCAAAATTGCTGCACAATATACCACAAGGACACGTGGAGGTTGATTTAGACTTCGAAAGCACCAAGGTTGATTCAATAAAAACCTTAGGGCTCATTTGGCTACCAAAGGATGACAAATTGGGAATCAGGGTAAACATTGAGAGTATTAAAAAAATCACCAAACGGACAGCCACATCGGATCTTGCAAGAGTCTTCGATCCACTAGGCCTTTTATCGCCTGTAACAGTTACTGCCAAAATCTTCATCCAAGAACTGTGGGCATTAAAACTCGATTGGGATCAGACACTCCCTGAACACATGCACACCAAATGGATGAACTTCCGCACAGACTTAAATGAATTAAAAACATTACAGCTATCACGGCACATTTTCAATGGCGGAATCCCTACCTCAGTCCAGCTACACATTTTTACCGATGCTTCAGAAAAGGCATATGGTGCAGCAGCTTACCTTAGAGCCACAACAACAAACGGGTTAATTACAACACGGCTGCTCTGCGCAAAATCTCGGGTCGCTCCAATCAAAACTCAAACCATACCGCGATTAGAACTTTGCGCCGCAGCGTTGGGAGCCCAGCTGGCCGCCAAAATCACTACCGATCTTCAACTATCAAGCCAAGTTTGGTTTTGGACTGACTCGGAAATTGTGTTAGCGTGGATAAATTCACCAGCAGCACTTAACACCTTCGTAGCAAACCGCGTATCAACTATTTTACAAACAACGCAAGCTAGCCAATGGCGACACGTCAGCTCAAAAATCAATCCCGCAGACATATTATCACGAGGAATCTCACCCAGCCACCTTAAAGATTGCTCCTTGTGGTTTTTTGGCCCTCTATTTTTACATGGCCAAGACGCAGCCTGGCCTCCCAACTATAATCCAACCCATGCCATGCCAACTGACCTGGAGAGAAAGTTAAACAAACACTAACAGTGACGTCCACGGAACCAGACTTCATCTATAAAATAAACCATGGGAACTCCTTTTGGTGTCTTTAGAACATCGTGGGATACGTTCTGCGCTTCATCACCCAAATTAAGGGAAAGGGAGACTTAAGGCCTAGTCAAAATTCACTAACGACAACTGAATTAGACAACGCACTGAAGTTGATCATAAGACAAATTCAAGCATCGGACTTCAAACAAGAAATTCATCAACTTGCAAAATACAAAGAGTTACGCGGAACAAGTAACCTAAGTAACCTATCACCGTTTCTAGACATAGATGGTTTAATCCGCGTTGGAGGCCGACTCGAAGCATCACCACTTCAATACGACTCCAAGCATCAATTCCTGATTCCTTACAATGATCCGATTGTAAAGCTAATCTTTGAAATGGTTCACAAGGACAACAAGCACTGTGGCGCACAAACACTCCTGGGAATAATCAGACAAAAAGTTTGGCCAATAAAAGGAAAAATTATGTCTAGAGCCACTGTGCATCAATGCACGATATGCAGCAGAGCCAAACCAGCGTTATTTCACCAAATAATGGGCAACCTACCATCAACCCGCGTTACACCAGCCCGGGCCTTTATTAATGCCGGAGTCGATTACTGCGGCCCAATCACGGTTCACTATAAACTTCGGGGAAAACGACCACACAAGGCCTACATTGCCGTATTTTGCTGCTTTGCTACAAAGGCAGTCCACCTAGAACTTGTGAGCGATCTGACAACTGAAGCCTTTATAGGTGCACTCAAACGGTTCATATCCCGGAGTGGACATTGCCAAAACTTATATTGCGACAATGCAACAAACTTCGTCGGTGCCAAAAACAAACTGCCAGAACTTTCCACAATAATACACTCATCAGATGCCCAGGCAACCATTCTTAATGCATGCAGCAAAAAGGGTATCCAATTTAATTTCATTCCACCAAGAGCACCACACTTTGGTGGTCTTTGGGAGGCAGCCGTTAAATCAGAAAAATACCTGTTGGTGAGAACATTAGGAAATGCATCTCTCACGTACGAAGAGCTCGAAACCGTAATTGTGGGAATTGAAGCAATACTAAACGCCAGACCGATTTCACCCATATCAAATGACGCAAACGACATAGGAGCACTTACTTCCGGGCATTTTTTGATTGGTGAACCATTAACAGCCCAAATCGATGCTCAAGCGAAGCCCACAACCCTTAAATTAGAAACACGATGGAAATTAGTTTCGCAGCTCAAGCATGAATTCTGGAAGAGATGGTCACGGGATTATCTAAATGAGTTGCAATACCGACACAAATGGCGGGAACAATCGAAAAATCTGAAACCAGGGGCAACCGTCCTCATCAAAGAAAATAATATCCCAGTAATGAAATGGCCCTCGGGACGTGTAATAAAAACATACAAGGGACAAGACGGAGTCATAAGAGTAGCCGACGTTCAGACCTCTTCAGGCATCCTTAAACGAGCCATCCAATACTTAGCCCCATTGCCTAAACTTAATGAAGAAGCTGAAGAAGAAGAACTACTCCCTCCTCCACAAACATCAGAAGCCACGGATCCTCATGAATTGCCATCGGAACCCCAATCATCAATGGCATCTACTGATGAAAGACCACCAACCAAAAAACACAGAACCTTGGCAAGCTCAATCCTAACCACACTTCTCACAGTACTATTATTACTTCCGCTCGTATCCACAGATAAGGTTAAGATCATCCAATTTGAACCCAATATCGGCTTGTACTTCGAAGGTATCAGCAACACACGGGTATCACGGTCAGAATGGAACATCATTTCCTATTATAGCTTGAACCCGTATTGGAAAGAAATAAGCAGACTCATGATCGAAGCGACGGAACTACACCGATTATGCGAACATCTTACTCAAAACACAACCTGTCCGAGCCTTCTCCAAGCAATCGACTTAAGCATAGCAGGTCTAAAGAATACAAATCTTTTGCTGAAAAGACGACTTAAACGTGGCGCAATTAATGTGGTTGGTAATGTGGCTAATTCATTGTTTGGTGTTTTAGATTCCAATTATGCCGAGCAAATGTCAAACACCATCAATGCATTGAACGAAAATGAAAATCAGTTGAAACATCTCCTCATGAATCAAACATCTATTGTTGACGCAACTTTAAACATACTTAAACATGATGAAGAAAGCGTAAAACAAAGATTTGACAGCATGAATAATGAATTAACAGAAATCACATCCAAATTGCACGAAAACGACAGGGAACATTATCAAGCAAACCTCTTTAAAATACTTATGCTACGATCCATTCAACTTTCATTAACATCAGCAAGACTACACCGAATCCAATCAGAAATAATATTATCATTAACGGACTCACACCATGGAAAAATCAGCCCAATGCTTCTATCACCATCCCAACTTCAAACCGAGCTAGTACAGAAAAAAAATTATCTTCCAGCATCTCTAGAAGTACCAGTGGGCGGGGACAACATTCTGCAACTATACAAAATCATGAGTGTCAAAGGAGGAATAACAAAGGACCACGTCATCTTCCACATCTCTATTCCATTAGCTGATCCCGAACCATTTGAGCTTCTGAAACCGCACCCAATCCCAGTATCGATAAACGGTACAATGCTCGCCATACGTCCTTGCTCCGATTTTCTCTCTATAAACGCTCACCGGGATCAGTATTTCATCTTATCGGAAAGACAGTGGACCACATGTTCAATAATTAAGGAGAACGAGCACTTGTGTCAACACTTACAATCAAGATTTAATGCAAACGCTGGAAAATGTCTATGCGAGCTCTCACTTCTCAAATATAACACCCGAAAGGATTGCAACATTGGTCCTATTGCAGACAACAAGTCACTTATACAATTGGAACACAGCAATCAATGGCTATATACAATGCCGCACCCCTCCCGAGTAAGCTCCGTATGTGGACAAGAAAGGTCACAGCTTACCATCACAGGTTCTGGCTTTCTAAAATTATCACCAGATTGCACTCTTAAGCTCGACTCAATTACTATCCAGGGACATCAGACTGTCTCTACATCTCTTAAGACGTCATACACAGCAATAAGCAGCATCAGTGAAATCATTTATCCAAACGAGGTTCAAGACAAAATAATTCACTTCAAGACTTATGGTGATCAAATTAAAAACATCTCCGAACTACAAGGCAAACTACACAAAATGGTATCCTCAGAGTTTCCATCACAAATCAAAACTATACCATACCACCACGGAACCATCGCCTATGTCGCTCTAGGTCTCACAATTATGATCTGCATAACTATGGCCTGGAAAAGAATACATTGTAAAGGGAGTGAACCAAATCACCAACCACCGACTCCAGCAAGCCGCCAACATATCTCAACTGCAGAATTTGAGGTATCAGTAACTTAAATAACAGCAGTACAAGGTTGTCGCAGCTGCAATTTGTTGAGCATAGCTCCACGTCGGGGTGTATGTTCAAACTTTCACAACGAATTTCTTTCATATGTACGTGGGAACGTTTATTCAACATACAAACATACCACCGTACATATGCCTGCACGAAATTTAAGTGAACAACCTTGCATTGCTGAATACTTTAAATTAATTAGGCCACAAGTTAACAAACCTTTAATGCTTAAACAAGTTTTTTTTTGTATATTCTTTACTGTGATTAAAGGTAAACAAACTGTATCGGTCATTAACTGTGGCTTTGCTTTTACTAACTTTGCATTTTTTTTTATTTGTTGTTATTATTTGTATCTATTAAATAGTATATAAGAACCAGATTTTTATTAATAAAAACAGAAATAATTAATTAATCAAAACAATTGGTTGGTTTTTTCTCTCTCCATATAACCAAGTTACAAGTGCTTGTGTTGTGTCATAGAAATTGTCTTGGTGTCACTGCCTAGACAAACAAACAAATTAATTGGCTAAAGGCCTAACAATTAAACAAGGTTAAACAAACTAGTTTAACCCTATCTTGAATTTGGATAAAAACATATTGAATTTTTGTTTGTTGTGAGTTTAAACTGTCAAAGTACGGCGTAATTATATTTATGTTCAGAGCTGATATATGAATAAAAACTGTTTATTGAAAAACGAAAATTTTAAATTATTGTTGTGAAAAAAGTGAACTAAAAGGAAATAGTACTAATAATTATAATAATAACAATCTAAATAGAAAACTAGGTAAACAATATAAAAGGTGTTTTATGTTTGCTACAGTCGTTTTTTCTGTTATTTTAAAATATATTTTTAAAAGTCTTTTCAATATATTTGGAACATATTCGTTTTATACTGCAATTATATTGCATTTCATAGTGGAATTATATATTTTTTCTTTAATTGGTCAAAAATGATTATAAAATTTTATAAAAATATGCCTTTTTGTGAGCTGAGCAAAAAAATATGTTCCTGGTAATGGCGACTCATTTTTTCGTGTGCCTAAGTGCTCCCTAACAATGGAAAAGTGGAGTAGCTTGTGCCAAAAGCAATTCACAAAGCGTTCGCTTATATGCAGTGATCACGTTTTGAAGACTCAGATTATATCATATATAGACCCTTTTCCGATTTCAGGTTACAAGAAAATATTGTGTTTTGATTAAATCTTTTTTTTTACTTTTTTTTCACTTTTGTATGTTGGCATGATGCAAGATATTTTATTTCTTAAATTTTAAATGCTTCTTTTTCTTACGCTTTTGACATTTATATCTTAACTCATTGTTTTGACAATCTCAACTTTTTTACACAAACAAAAACACCTATGTTGTTGTATTGTTGTACTTGTAGCCCTTACGCTGCCACCTGGTTTTATTACGCCAAGGTATTAGTTATTTCTACATCGCCAATTTTTATGTCGATAAACCCGTTATCTGGCAGTTGGTTAATTTGCATTAGTCCTACGGTGTTACTGACCATTAGGAATAGTACCATGATTGTTGCCAAAGTCTGAAAATTTAAAAGGTCGCTTAATGTTTGATTCATGAACATTTTCCAAAGGTTTCTCAATAAACTTCGGCTGTTCCTTATGTCTCAAGCTTTTATAGTTTTTTATAAAGCCTTTCCTTCTATATTCCATATAATTTTCTCGGGATTCATTTCTCTTTTCAATCGTTTTTGATTTTGCACTCTGCAATCTTTGTTTTATGATATTGTGATCGACCAATTTATTTTGCACGTCTAAAGGGCTGCATTTTATCGTGCTATGATAATTACTATTATAGAATTTTATTGCCTTAATTATTTGGGTGTTTATTGGAAGTTTTTCCTCTAGGTTAAAAGCTCTGATTTTTTCTGTTATCGTATTATTAAATCTCTCAATATCCGAATTACCGGTATGGCTATTCGGTTTTGTAAAATGATAATGAATTCCTTCTTGATCAAGGTAATTCTTTACATTTGCGTTATTAAATTCGTTATCAAGTACAAATTTGGTAACATTGCCCTTAATAGCCAAAAATGCCCTAATTTTTGCAACCAGAGTTTGACTATTTCGTGTAAGTGAAATGATATTACATGTTTCGAAAATTTGTCAATAAATATTATGAAGGAATGCTTACTGTTCACATACGTATCCACGTGAATTATTTCATTGGTAGTTGAAGGTGTTTCAGTCATTCTGAATTTATTTTTAATTGGGTTTCTGTCGTATTTAGATGCTGAGCAAATTTCGCAGTTATTAATTACTTTTTGGATGAATTCCTTCAAATTAGGATTGTAAATTTTATGTTTAATTTTTTCATAAGTTATGCCTGCATGACCTGTTTCAAATTTATGAAATAGTGCAATTTGTTTTTTCAGTTCGTTCTCTTCGACAATATCCTCAGCGAACTTAGAACACTTAACAAATTTAATTTTTGTGTTTCCGGGAAATTCGGAGATAATAATTCTTTGCAATGTATTATACTCATGTCCATTCAGTTCGGAAAATATTGCAACTTTTCCTTTTGAAATTTCTCTTTTGAGAATATTTACAACATTTCCATTCGCACAATCATCTCTATCGATAAATATCCGCTTCTTTCCGAAAATTTCCACCATAGGAATATTTTTCTTCTCTACTAAAATAATTTGTGTTGCGAAACGGTTTACTACGGTATCTAAAATTGGTATATGGTCATTGTTTTCCTCTTCCTACGAATGAACGGTTTGAACCCGTAAAGAATCTTCATCCCCCTTTTTAAATGATTCGTCAGTACTATTCTCTATTAAATGATTAATTTCATTCATGTTGGAGTTAATACGACTTAAAAAATCGGCAACTTTATTCAGTTCACCTTTTATATAATTCACCCGCATATTATATTTTCCCAATTGAACCAACCATCTTTGGAGACGTGGACTGATATCCTTACCCGTATATTTTACTTGTAACCACTTCAACGGTTCGTGGTCGCACTCTAGATCGAACTCTCTTCCATAGATAGGGTCGAAAGTATTTCACATCCCAAACTATCGCCAACAATTCTTTCTCAATTGTTGAGTAGTTTGTTTCGGTTTTATTCAGAGTACGAGAAGCATATGCAACTGGGTGACTTTCTTGTGAAAGAACGGCGCCAATGGCAAAATTGCTTGCATCAGTGGTTATCTTGACCCTTTTGGAGAATATTATATATCTAAGGATTGGTGCATTGGAGACAATTTCCTTCAATTTTTCAAAAGCCAAAATGTAATTAGGATCATAACTATTAATTTTTTTCGTTTTTTCTGAGTGTCTTTGTTAAAGGGTTTGCAATTTTCGCATAATCCTTGATAAACTTTCTGTAGAAACCCGTCATTCCCAGAAATGACTTGATCTGTTTGGTTGTTTCCGGCAGTTTTAGATTTTGTATTACTTTAATTTTTGTGGGGTCCGGTTTAATGCCCTTATGAGTCAGTAGGTGTCCCAAAAAGTGAGTTTCTTTCTTCAGAAAGTCGCACTTATCTATTTGGTTTTTTAATTGGGCTTTTCTTATAGTGTTAAAAATTTATCTCAGAGAATTTATATGTTCCTCCAGAGATGTGCTAAATACTAAAATGTCATCCATGTATACAACACAGGTATTATTGATTTGGTCACGGAGAATATAATTCATCAGCCTTTGGAAGGTTGATGGCGCATTTTTCAAGACAAAAGGCATACGAACGAACTCGTAATGTCCGAAAGGCGTTGAAAATGCTGTTTTCTGGCGATCTTCTTCCTTTACCAAAATTTGGTGGAAACCCTTGGCAAGGTCCAATGTAGTAAAATATTGGGCCTTTCCCAACTTGTCTAGAATACCGTTAAGATCTGGTATAGGAAACCTATCATCGACTGTGTTCTCATTGAGTTTCCTATAATCGATAACAATTCTCCATTTTTTTATCCCAGAATTATCCTGTTTTTTAGGCACAATCCATAAGGGACTGTTATAGGGAGAATTACATTCCCTGATAATATTTTGTCGAAGCATATCTTTGATTTGCCTCTGAATTTCATTTTCGTGAACCTGTGGGTATCGATAAACCTTCGAATATAATGGTTTATCCGTCGTAGTGACTATCTCATGGCAGATTTCGGTTGTTGCGGATAAAGTGTCGCCTTCTACAAAAAACAAGTCCTTAAATTTATTCAGCAAATTCTTAATTGAATCCTGTTCCTTTTGACTTAAGTCATTTATTCGGAATTTGCTTTGTACTTCTTCACCTTCCGAGTACTGAAGACTTGTTATCATTTCGAATGCTAATGGATAATCATTCTCTTCAAAAAATATTCTATTTCCTAGTATTTCCAAATAATTTTGATCAAGGTTTATTTGAGCCTTGAAAGGGACCAAAAAATTCTGACCTATTATAGCATCATAATTTCCATTTTTGAAGTCGACTACTTTCCATGAAAGAGTACCTCTAACCGGAAATTGGGAAGGTATTGGGGTAACAACGCAATAATTTACTTGGTTGAAGCCGTTAAGAGGTTTAATATAAATAGGTTTTTTCAAATTCTGTTTCTTGTAAAGGGAAAATGTGTTTGGTTTCACTACGCTTGTACTTGCCCCGGTATCTGTTAGGCATTTAAAACTCTGTTTACCTATAGACAAAACGATTACGGATAGTTTGAATTTTGAGGCGGTTCTAAAACATTTGTGTCTTCATCGGGAACTACTTCAGCTTCCTGTAAGGTATCAATTTCCATATATTTAGAATTATGACACCTTTCTGAATTTATATTAGTATCAATACTCATATGCGACAAACGTGTTTGGGATGAACTGGGTTTTTCATTGTAACTACAAGAATTTTGAGGTTGATAATTTCCATTTTCCTTTTTGTTGAATTTTTGTGGTTGACGAGAGTTAAAATTACGATTGTAATAATTGTTATATTTATGATTGTGTTGGACCTGATTACTGCCATAATATTTTTTTCTATCATTTTGGTTAACACTTTGAGATTTTCTTTGATTTACAAAATTATTATAATTGTTTTGATTAATTTTAAAATTTTTATTAACTTTATGTCTACATACTATCAATAGTCATATTGTCGTCAAGTAATCCCAGTTTTGTGTATTTGATGATAATATCGTTTAATGTTAAATTTTCGTCCAAATGAACTCTGAGTGGTCCATCGATTTTTTCAATTAGGATATTGACTAAATCCCTATCTACATTTTCAGATTGATACAACAGAGGTTTACTATCATCGAATTCATAGATTTCACTTATCATATATTTAGCCTTCTCAAAATAATTAAACAATTGCCTTAAACTACTTACTTTAACATATCGACAGTTATTAAACACTTCTGCATACGATGTTTTTGGTCTGGCTTGGATCCTTAATTTCGCTTTCAACTGCTCCCAGGAAATGTCTCCTACTTCTCTTATATATGTTCCGAATTCAGCAGTAATTTTTTCGTTGATAATTATTTGAACTCCGAATCGTATTAGTTCTAGATTATTTTCACAAAGTCCTATTATCATTTCCACGGATTTGATGAAACTGTTAATGCAACGGTTGTTATCCAGCGTTTGCCGAAATTGTTGAATAATGTCCTTTGGTGTCATGAAGGGGCAATTTTGTGGTATAAATTGTTTATATTGTTGTTGTACTTGTGGTTGCGCTTGTAGTTGTTGAGCTTGTTGTAGTACCTCTTGTTGCGCTTGTAGTTCTTGTTGTTGTTGGGCTTGCTGTAGCTGCTGTTGTTGTTGGTATATTTTAGCTTCTTGTTGCTTTAGAACAGTGCAACAAGTTCAGTGGGCTGAACCATACAACAATTGTTTAAAAAATTTACACACATTTGTTATGCTCTTATAAAAATTTTCATTCAGTCGGCGTTGAGCAAGCGATGAGAGCACATGCGGATGGTTGTTGTAATTTTATTTCAGAAATTTATTAAGCATTGTTGTTGCTTCTTGTTGGACGAAGCATAGCAAACACAAGCGATTCAATTACAATTGAACATAAAAATTAAAATCGAAATTGAATAAAAGCATACACGTTCACGGAATGAAATGTAAAAAGTATTTTATGATAAATGATGCTTTTCATAACATTCAAGTTTTAATCTTACATAAAAAACTGGTTTAAAGAGATTTATTTTTGTTTTGTTCTCAATATAACTGTTCTATTTTTTGATATTGATAACTGCTATTTACGGTCCACGATATTTTTTTCTTAAAATTAAAATAACATTCACTTAATAAGTTGTTTATATATGGCAAAAACTCTGTCTGTTTCTCTTATTTTAAGCGTTTGACATTATGTTTGCTGGGCAAAATCTCTTACCAATACATCTTCACTTTTATTTTTGAACACCACTGCTTTAGAACAGTGATGTCAGCCTCATACACAATTGTGGAAGCAAAACTCACATGTACGCTTACGCTCTTTTATTTTGAGAGCGTAAAATATAATTGTTTACTGAAAAACACTCTCATTCAGCGGGAAGAATCGTAAGTCCTGTTTTGAGGCCTCTAAACAGAAATAATATATTTATATAAATATATATATATATATATATATATATATATATATATATATATATATATAGATATATATACAATATATATAAGAGGTTTGAAATAAGTTGGTGCCACTGAATGTAGGTACATCTTTTCGAAAAATTTCTTAAAGTAGCTTTTAAATTAATTTATAAGTAAGACTTTTTGTAACAATTGTTTCTCTTGTATATAAACTAACTAAATGTTCAGCTTAAAAATGAAGAAATATTTTAAAATTAAATATCTGAGCACTTGGCAATTTTCGAAACCCTTTTTTACAACTTATAAAATTAGAAGATATTATTGGTAAATAAAAGGATACTCTTAGAAAAGGCCACTAGTTAGGCCTCGCAACCGCACATTTCTCCCGCTGGGAATGTAAGACATAAGAGTGATCTCACCAACACAATCACATTTGACATCACTGCTTTAGAACCATTTCAAGTTCTGCTATTCTTTGCAAATTTTCATCCATGTTTATCGGACGGTTTTCGTCAAATTTGTTCATTTTAATTTTATTTAGTAGCACAAAAAAAATTCAAATTTTATTCACTTCTTTTCTTTTTGTTCCGTTTAGAATCAAAAAGTTTACAACATACACATTATATTAATATAAATAAATTAATGTATCAAATGCGGTTAATCGCTTTTTTTGTTGTTCTTTTTATTT
Source organism: Linnaemya tessellans (assembly GCA_951800035.1). Taxonomy (NCBI): domain Eukaryota; kingdom Metazoa; phylum Arthropoda; class Insecta; order Diptera; family Tachinidae; genus Linnaemya; species Linnaemya tessellans. The sequence continues at coordinate 15,944,832 of OX637537.1, forward strand.
ATTCTTTTGATGAATTGAATCTTAGGATTAAAAATTATTTTAACTTAAAACTAACTTAAGCTAAGCAACGAAGGTAATTTTATGCTTACGTTGCTGTCTATCAAAATGTGAGAAAATAAAAATAATAAATGAAATTTAACTTGAGGTAAGCAACGTAAGTATTTTATGCTTACGTTGCTGTCTAGCAAAATGTGGGAATAAAACAGTGATGTCAGCCTCATACACAATTGTGGAAGCAAAAGTCACATGTACGCTTACGCTCTTTTATTTTGAGAGCGTAAAATATAATTGTTTACTGAAAAACACTCTCATTCAGCGGGAAGTATCGCAAGTCCTGTTTTGAGGCCTCTAAACAGAAATAATATATGTATATAAATATATATATACAATACATATAAGAGGTTTGAAATAAGTTGGATCCACTGTATGTAGGTACATCTTTTCGAAAATTTCTTAAAGTAGCTTTTAAATTAATTCATAAGTAAGACTTTTTGTAAAAATTGTTTTTCTTGTATATAAACTAACCAAATGTTCAGCTTAAAAATGGAGAAATATTTTAAAATTAAATATCTGAGCACTTGGCAATTTTCGAAACCCTTTTTTACAACTTATAAAATTAGAAGATTGTATTGGTAAATAAAAGGATACTCTTAGAAAAGGCCACTAGTTAGGCCTCGCAACAGCACATTTCTCCCACTGGGAATGTAAGAGATAAGAGTGATCTAACCAACACAATCACATTTGACATCACTGGAATAAAACTTTAAGGTTTCCCTACACTTTGTCAGCCATTATAATTAGTTTGGGGATCGGGACGTAACTCACGCTTGTTTTTGCTCACATGTAAGCATCTTATTATTCTTTACATATTATTACTCGGTTGTTTATATTATTTACTTTTAGAAACCTAATGAATTGTATTTGAATTTTCGTATATTATATTTTGCTTTACCTACTAAGTAAAATATTCAAATTAGCGATATATATTGATAACCATTTACACACGTACATATGTACATGCACAACGATCTACCGTAAGAAAACTTGTTTTACATTTAATTTGTTCTTAAATATAATGCTGCTGCATTCCATTTGTTATGCTGTACTTTTCATACATTAACCGCGAACAGTTGGCATGTACACATGTAAGTACATAGTGATGTATGTATGTATATGATAATATAAAGTAGATGCTAAGCAGAAACATTGTACGGCTCGCGTACATACATATTAACGCTCATGTATGTAAGCGGTGCCAGCCTATATAAGGCGCAGTAATGCTGAACAGAATTCTTAGTTCTTGGGCAGCCGGCGTGGAGGTAAGGTGTTTGGTCTTGATAATAAGTTTCAATTATTAATTAATTCGGTTAGTTTTAGTGTCCGAAGGTGATTACAGAATTTGTCTACAAAGCGACAGTATTGTTAACCTGTGGGCATATTCTTGTAATCCACTAAAGCTAAAGTGTGGTAAGGGCAAATGACAACCTAAGCTACAGTATTGTTAACCTGGTTGGACATTTGCTTTTCCCACAGCGTCTTGCCATATCTCGTGTGCGTCTTGGTCACATTGACCACATATAGTAATTATTTCGGGTAGTTTTGGTGCCCAAAGGCGACTACAGAATTTGTCTACTAAGCGACAGCACTGTTAACCTGTAAGCATATTGTTATAGTCCACTAAAGCTATAGTGTGGTAGGGGTGAACGACAACCTAAGCGACAGTACTGTTAACCTGGTTGCGCGTTGGCTTTTCCCACAGCGTCTTTCTCTTTCTTTCGTCTTGGTCACTTGGACCACATACTGTTGCTAGTGAAATTGCCTCCTTACCCTATTATTGACCACGTCGCCAAGAACCAGCCTCTGAAGCATCATTTTTACTATTGCTCAATAAACGCGTATACTCGAATCTTGGTGTTTTACTTGGCCATCGAGAGATCTCCCTGTAATCAACAAATTTATGTAACTGACCCTGGACGCCGCTGAGTTCTACCCCAGCAACCAGCGGAAACGTGTCCGCTGTATATATATATATATATATATATATATATATATATATATATATATATATATATACTTTTAATTACATAAGTGGATAAGGGTCTCAAAAATTTTGCAATCTCTTAGCTATTGCTGTCGAACACAATGCAGAATAAGAATTTTAAAAGAGCCGATATTTGTATATAAATCTTGTGTTTTCGTAATTAGGAAAGCGATAGTCATTGCGTGTACCTAGAACACAACAAATTAAACATTTCCAGATGTATATAATATACATATGTATATTTGAAATATATTTTATTTTTTTAATATAAAACAAATGAATCTGAGAAAACAAAAAGGAAAATATAAACCCAATACGGTAGCACGATTTTAACGAAAATGTCACAATCCTTATTCTTGCCAGAAGGTGAATGTCAAGAAAAATTGAGCGAGTGGAAGTACCTTGTTTATTATACCATGCAGTAGACTACTGCTACACTGAAAATTGTACGCTACCGGATTAGAAAACAAAAAAAAAACCCCAAGAATACAAACCGCTGATTACAACTCTCCTAAACTCATCACTGCAAATTGCCACCACCATAAAAATATTCACCCCTATCGTGGTTGGCGTTTTTGGCCTGCAAATTCGCCAATTTGTAATAGCTTAAAGACAAAAATCTAAATTTTTCTTTAATCTATTACAAATTGTCGAATTTGAAGGCGAAAGACGCCAACCACCATAAGGGTGATTAAACACTTTTTTCAAGCAGACGTATCTATTAAATCGCAGCGCACGTCACCATATCATAAAATAAATCAAAACGAATGCACGTATGTGCTATGATTGCTATCCCTCACTACACACCAGCTCTTCTACACGATCGTACTATGATTTGAGTGTTTCTTCATGTAATCAAATACCCAAGTAATTTTGTATTTGGTTAAGAAGTCACACTCTGTAAATAGTACAACCATTAACTCTGCGTGTAGTAAAGATTTAGGGTTGTTTTCTAGTCTCATTTAGACGCTTATTTTCCCTTTTATACTAAAATTGAATCATGTTCTCATCTACATATGAGAAATGTGTCAAAATTGTAAATGCGATGCGGCAAGACCCGTAGTCAACCACTATTCCTCAAGCCTAATAAAACCCATCAAAATGAAAAAGGTAATCAATGTTTGTTTTTTAGAAAATCTTTTATTAAAAACAACTTAGCAAATAATGCTTTCAATGTTGTTTCCAAATTAAGATTAAATTTAACTTAAAATTAGTTCAGCTTATATACTACTTACTAGGTTATTTTTATAAATGTTTAAGTTATAACAATGTGGGAAATTTGGTTGAAATTTGATTTTCCCTAAAAATATTTGTTCTTTCCCACGGCGGCGAATATTTTGGTGTAACCGAATATGTATGGCATATTAAAAGAAATAAACAAATTTTATCACGACAGTATTGTGACACACACACACAAGACATTAATATTTCATGGTCACTGCAAGAGGTGCAAAGGCGGCGGTGTATTAAAACTATTCAAATATGTTTGCCGGCCTGTGCTGATATTTTGTGACACTTGATATTCTTTTGGTTATTTTGTTGATGCCCTTAAAACGATTAATTCTTTCATGTTGATGTTGTTTAAGAGAATTAATTCATATTATGCTACACTAATCCTCATTGCTTAAATTCTTACAGCTGATACCTGGAGTCCCGGGATCTGAGATCGGAAATCAGAGAGATCAACTCCAAGAGTTTATGGCGCTATCCCATCGCACGATACTATCTTACGGGAAGTACTTATTTTCAATTCATAAAAAAAATGCGGTACTTTGTTTTTCTTTCAGGTACAATTGGCTAGCAGAATAGACAGAAGCTAGGAAAATGTCATAGGTGAGTCTAAAAGCTATAATACATTCTAATTCAAAGAGTCATCGATTGTTAAAGTAATAAAACTGGACTTCACTAACAAGGAAAATAAGGTATCTGTATTAAAATTTAGATAAACGGGACATCACGAACATGCTAATATTAATAATAATTAAATGATTATTGCTTAGTCCCCTTAAATCTAAATATCACAGATCATTGCTTAATATCCTTGGCATGAAAGATAGCAATGATTCCTCCTTGAAGTGTCCCCAGGTTGTACATACTATTCCTTATAACCTCTAGTACCCTACATTTCCTGAATTTTGGTGCAAATTTAGCGTTGAAATTTTTCTTAAAATCACTTTGCACAAAATTCCTTAAGTACACTTCCTGTCTAACGTTAAATCTTATATCTCTGCTCCTCTTGTTATATTGCCTCTCGTTCCTTTGGTACGCTTTATGTAAATTTTCCTTATCTGATTCTCTAACAATTTGTATTCCATCCTTTCTTCCAAGAATTTGCAGTTCATTATCTCCCAAAGACTTCAATTTTCTAGCTAAAACATAATCTGAACCGGAAGTGAACAATTGCTGGCCAAACAGCGTTGTAACTATGGACTCCTGCACCGCCGAACGAAGGGCACACTCTATTTCAGATATGTGAATATCCCATTCCCTATGATCAGTATTAAAGTACGCTCTTGTGCCTGCTAACAGAGACTGATTAACTCTTTCAGAAGCGTTGGATTGTGGGGCATATGCTGAAGTTCTCATATGCTTCACATTATATCTCTGTAAAAAACTTTGAAACTCCTGTGAAATGAATTGTTCCCGTTATCTGAATGGAATATTTCCGGGGTACCAAAAGTATGAAAAATTCCTTGAGTTAGATAATCTATAACTAACTTTGAAGTGGTTTTTCTCATTGGCTTTAAAAAAACAAACTTTGAAAAATGATCAACTACAACAAATACATACGCACTACCAAATTTTGAACGTGGTTATTTTCCTAAAAAATCTATATAAATTTTCTGAAATGGACGGTAAGTTACTAATTCTTCCCCCATTCTTGGACGCATCTCATAATTGGCTGGTTTGATCTCCTTACAGGTCTGGTAATTATCTATATAATTCTTGACATGTCCTGCCATCCTTGGCCAGTAATAAAATTGTCTCAAACGATGAAATGTTTTCTTAATCCCACCATAAGAAGTTGTTTCGGTGTCGTGTGCATTAGATATCAACGTGCTAATTAAATTTTCGAGAATCCATAGTTTCCACTCGACGCCGCTGTCATTCTTGGCAAAATTGGACTTCTTAAAAATCATTCCATCTTCTATTTTCAGGTCAGGTAATTTATCTCTATTTTCTTCAATTGTTTTTATAATTTCTTGATATTCGGGCGATTCAAATTCGGTTGTTTCAAAGCCAAGCAAATCCACTTCCTCAACGGAACGGGATAACATATCCGCTACGATATTTTCCCCGCCTTTTCGGTGTTCTATTTTAAAATTGAACGCATGGAGAAGTAAAGACCAGCGAGCTAAACGACCGCTTAAGTCTTTAAGACTCATTAACCACTTTAAGCTGGCATGATCGGTAATAATTGTGAACTCCATCAGTTCCACGTATGGCCGGAATCGTTTGACTGCTAATACTGCCGCTAAACATTCCTTCTCGGTCACTGTATAATTTATCTGAGCGCCATCCAGTTTCTGAGAAAAAAACGCAATGGGACGATCATTATCATGTTCGTTCTTTTGAAAAAGGACCTCGCCCACTCCAACATGTGATGCATCATATTGTATATAGAAGACTTTTCTAAAATCAGGGTGAACTAAAACCGGTGCTGTTGTTAGAGCTTCTTTCAGATCAACAAATGCTTGCTTTGCCTCTTCCGACATTTGAAAATTTTTTCCCTTCTTCAATGTGTCACTCAGGGTAGCTGCCTTCACCGCAAAATCCTTAATGAACCGTCCATACCAACCGGCGGTGCCTAAAAAGCTTCTCACCTGTCTGAGCGTTTTTGGTATAGGTATCTGCTCTATTGCCTTAATCTTGTCGGGATCAGTACGAAGTTTACCATCTCCAATTACAAATCCTAAATATTTCAATTCTTTGAAACAGAATACACTCTTCTTCAACCCTATGGTCAAGTTTGCTTCTGATAAACATTTTGCTATGTCCCTCAAAAGTTGCATATGAGATCAAAAGTCCTTCGAAATCACCAGCAGATCATCGAGGTAGATAAAAACGGTGTTTTTCAGCCTATGTGGTAATACTTTATCCATAAGACGACAGAGGCGTTGTGCCGCATTACAGAGGCCGAAAGGCAAGACTATATATTGGTAATGTGGCCTACCTGGGATAGTAAATGCGGTGTATTCTCTACAATCAGGATCTAAGCCAATTTGCCAAAAAGCGTATTTTAAATCCACACTGCTTATGTATACGGTCTCCTAAATCCGACTCAATATCCCCTCGATATTCTGAATGGGGTACGCATCCTTAACCGTGAGGTCATTTAATTTCCTTGCATATAGACATAAACGTTTTTTTCCAGGCTTACATACCAGCGTGCCACGATTATTACAAGGGCTGTCACTCTCTTCTATTACCCCTAGTTCCAACATTTTGTCCACTTCTGCGTATAGTAACTCTTTTGGAGACACAGGATAATGTCGTTCCTTGAATGGAACATAATCCGGTGTTAATTTTATCGAATGTTCTTCCACATGAGTTTTACCTAATCCGTTCTCTTCGTAGGTTTGGAGTAACCTTTTAACTTCCTCCAATTCCTCGTACTGTTGCGGGTTTAGTCGATGCTGTTCAGGCTTTTGATTTTTTGGAGCTTCAGAGCTATTCATCATTCCTTCAACATCCAGTTCATCAATGTTTAATACTTGAGGTGCTAAATCGAATTCCCTCCAAAAATTAATACCTAGGTACACATTTTATTCCAGTGACGGGCATAGATAAAATTGAATCTCTCGTATTTTATTCTGGTAATTTATTAGTAAACTAATTCTGCCACATTTTTGATGTGCTCGCCCAGAAGCTGTTCTCTCATTCGAATTGTATCTAGTAAGTTCCATACCTAATTCAGCCAATAACGCAAAGCATTCTTTGCCCAAGATACTGACCGAAGCACCTGTATCTAGCAAACCACGCAGTTTTACTTCCTATAGCTATTTCGGCAAACACCCTTGGGTCGCCATTTGAAATGGCCTCCACTGAAGATATAACACCTTTTCTAATCTGTTTGCGATCACTATATCGCTTTCTAGACTTTATAATTCTTCTAGATATCTTTTTTTCCTGTTTACTATCATTTTCAAATATTCTATTGCTAACTCTAATGTAATTAAGCAATCTTTGATTGTATGATTGTCGTTGTCCTGATAATTCATTTGGCGGAGCATCTGTACCATGACCTGAGCTATTGTTCGCATTCTTTTGACCTTCACCATTTAATACCTAGAAATTGTGGACGTTTGGGTAGAGCGTGACTCGCCCGCCTTGGCCATGCCCCTCTGGCGGTTTTCCGACCTGTTACAATTCGAACACTTAGGTGTTATAGTGTGTTCCAGACCGCACTAATAACAAAATATATGTCTTGTGTCAAATTCACATTCCATATAGGCATGGCCTATATGGCAACTTTGGCAACTTTGGTTTTTACGGACGGCTCGAAGATGGACACTGGCACTGGTTCGGGGGTATTTTCCGAGGGTCTCGGCCTTTCGGTATCGCTCAGGCTACCCGATACCTCGACAGTTTTCCAAGCAGAGGTTTATGCCATTACCGAGGCAGCATTAAGGATTGATGGGCTCAATTTGGAGGCAAGAACTATTGACATCTGTGTAGATAGTCTGGCAGCAATTAGAGCCCTGGGTTCGGAGATTATAAAGTCGAGATGTGTACTGGCATGCATTCAATCTCTGGCCAGACTTAGGGGGCATGATGTCAATGTGGTTTGGGTTCCAGGGCATGAAGGCATTCAGGGGAATGAGATGGCGGACGAATGCGCGAGAGCGGGTTCGGCCTTGGATGAAGCAGTATCGCGTAGGGACATTGACATTCCCTCAGTTGAGCTGCTGGGCAGATTTCAGAGGTGGGCAAGGAGGGAGGTGACAAACAGGTGGTCAAGTATTACTACCTGTAGGGTCTCCAAAACTCTATGGCCCTCGCTTAGCAGAGCTAGGACTAGGCAACTTCTGTTTTTTGGGAAACAGCCGTTGGCACTCCTGGTAGGGGTCTTGACGGGGCACTGTGCAATTGGGCACATGTCGGAGCGTTTGGGCTTTCCCCATGATGGCCGCTGCAGGAGCTGCTTCGATGAGGAGGAGGAGGAGTCAGTACAGCATTCCCTTTGTGACTGTCCGGCCCTGCAGGAGCGTAGGCTTAGACATCTAGGCTCTCGTTTCCTGCGGGATCTTGACTGCCTCAGGGATGCACCGCTGGCTGCCCTGGCGGGCTTTGTGAGAAGTTCTGGATGGTTCTCAGGAACCACCACTTCGTCTTGAGAAGAGTGTGTAGGGAATAGTCCTCTTGGGCATCACAATGGGCCTTTTGATGGCCTCCGAGTGTTTTTCTCGCTTACTGCGGGAAGCCCTTTTAACCTAACCTAGGCATGGCCTATGCGTCTGCAATTCCAACAGATCAATTCTTTGTTTGTTTTACGCGTTACCTCATCAACTACAAAATCATTATGCTCTTCGTATTCTGTCGCCTGTAAATCATCCTCATATAATTCGTTCACATTGGGATGCACATTGTAACGGGTAGCATTACCAGCAGAAAAACGAACTTCTCGTCTAGGGAACCTCTTTTCTATCTCCTTATATTCCTCCCTCAGCTGCTCAATATTATAATTCGTCATAGGATATACCAGTCTCGCTATATGTTCTCTAACATTTCGTTTTAGTACCTTTGAAAGTCCCTAATTACTTCTTCCCAAGGTATAACATAGCTTGCCTGTAAAAGTTCTATCCTAAAAACAAAATCTTCAATAGACACTCCACTACCACCGTCTTCAAACACAATATCCCATTTGTCTATTCTTATCTGACCTTCCGCGGGACGGACATTCAAATTTCTCTGATGTGAATGGAAATTCGGGGCATTAGACAATATATTACTGAACCTATACGCCTGCTGAGGAGCTCGAATTTCTCTTGGTATATACTGTTCAGCCGCTCGCCCTTGGTTATTATTAGTTGGCATCGATTCCGGAATGTGGCTGCTGTGGTTTATTTGATAATTACGGGCACCTGTATTATTCGTATTATCGGTATTGGCCACGATCTTTCTATTTTAATGTTGCCTCTCCAGGCTACTTCTACTGGATCTTGAATCGAATGGGTGTTGAATATTATCCTGCGAGTTGGAAGACGACTTAACTACTTTTTGAACCTCTAGCATGATTCTTTTCAACACCTCTTGCAAAGTGGTTTGAATTAATTCCGACATCTCAATTTTCAATGACTCCTTTAAAGAAAGTTCCTGCTCATTATATCCGGACTGATTATCTTGGGCATCAACTTCTATAAGACAATCTTGCCGAATGGAAGCCCCACCTTCCTCCGGAACATCTGATATAATTTCCTTATCCGTATCTACCTTTTCAGTTCTCAAAATTGTTCCTGATAAGTCTCGGAATTGTGGATCCTGAAAGACAGTATACTGGCGTGGAGAATGTACAACATTTGTGGATACTCCTGCTCTATTTTGATCAAACTCTATCGATCTTCTACCTTTTGGGTCGGTCATGACTGCTAATGATATCGGTATGTATCAATGTTTTAATATAATTTAACAATAGACTAATGTATTACGTATCTGTAGGAATCTAAATTGTAGTATATTCTTACGACAACTGTGTTCTGTTCTATATGTATTATTGATTATTTATTTATTTTATGTTTATTATATCTATGTATCCTGTTGTTTTTCTTTTATTTATTTTAATTTTAATTTTTTTTGTGTGTTATAAACTGAACTTCTTTTATGTTTTTAATAAGTGTATTAATGTTTCTTAGGTGTATTAAATTGAATTAAGATTCATAGGCTAATTGTTCGAAATTTGTTTTAAATCTCAGAAAGACATGATAAATATTCCAAGGCACAAAGGAAAGTCAACATCAGTTTTATTCAACTTACACAGCAGGGCAGAACAGCTGTTTTCGAAAGACACAACCCTTTCATCATCAGTGCTCATGTGTATTGTGTTTGTCACCACATTAGGTGGCTTAGTTGAATTTGATAACAGTTCCTATTTACACAAATTTTATTGTGAAAAAGAATACGAGAACTGTATCAACCTGATGTTAACATGTTATTGTTATAATACCCGTGTTACCGTTTGATTATTTTTCTTCATGTCCCATTTTTCTGAATTTTTTGTTCCATCATACCTAAGTCAAACTTTTTTGGTTTGAATTTTATACTTAAGTACATGTGAAACTTTTTCCAATATTTTATTATTGGTAGCTCAAGCCATAGCTTAAATTTGTATGTAGTAAGAATTTTAACGAACATTTATATTGCTATATTAAATTGAATTAAGATTCATAGGCTAACACGGGTATTATAACAATAACATGTTAACATCAGGTTGATACAGTTCTCGTATTCTTTTTCACAATAAAATTTGTGTAAATAGGAACTGTTATCACATTCAACTAAGCCACCTAATAAGTGGTGACAAACACAATACACATGAGCACTGATGATGAAAGGGTTGCGTCTTTCGAAAACAGCTGTTCTGCTCTGCTGTGTAAGCTGAATAACAAAAAACTGATGTTGACTTGCCTTTGTGCCTTGGAATATTTATCATGTCTTTCTGAGATTTAAATTGAAAATTTCGAACAATTAGCCTATAGAATCTTAATTCAATTTAATATAGCAATATAAATGTTCGTTAAAATTCTTACTATATGTTTCTTAGGTGTGTTTGTAAGTTTCTAAGTAAGGCGACTTCCTGTTATTAAAACAAATAAATGTTTCAATTCTAGTTTCCTATCTATATCACTGATTCTTTAATTGAAGTAAACCCCCCTAAATTGCACTAATTTCCTTTATTTAAAATGCTGCTGATGTTACTGACAAAGTACATCAGGTCATCGTATTATTTATGTAAAATTGACCACGTAAAACTTAAGCAGATATGGTCAGGTTTCTCTGCCATATGCCTTAAGTTCTGCTTGTATCCAATAAAATCCTATTTCTAAGTTTACTATTATATATATTCCAGTTCTTCTGATGCTATACCAGATACATACCTCAGGCCACTGGAAAGTACTAGTAATATTATGCAAACATGATTCCCACCTGCCATGTGCCTTAATTTACCTATCCCTAAACATGAAACAATCAACTTTATTACTCATTTACTAGTATACCTGAAATCTTAATCATTTATTCTGTATCCATGCAAATGGTCTGTGCTGTAGATGACTGCCATGCCACGAACTACATACATAAACTATTAATTTGACCCAAACTTTATTTAATACTATCTTCTACTTTCGGTTAAGGTGTCATATTGTCACCTGCTTTCAATTGGTATTGTCCTCTGCTTTCAACATTGTGCTCCATATTGTCACACTAACCCTTTTACGTACACCCAGTAAGCCGCCTAGCAATTTCCCCAACTAGCTCAGTGACGTCAGGGGAGGTAGGACCCGCGACTTCCGGTGCAGGGCGTGACAATAAAATTTATACTTGAAGAGACAACAGTACAACTTCAGACATACTCATTGCGGACGGATCATAAAACAAAACTACAACTTAATATCCTGTGACTAGATGTAGGTCAAAAGGTGTAACTTGATCCCCACTAGCTGCCCACCCTACCTTGGTAACATAATAATACATCCCGTATGCTACCCCTACTACTATCAACAACTCAGTCACCCCCTCACATACTTACACTTACCACACCATATCTACCAAATTTAGCCAGACATTTTCTTTTTAAAACTGTTTCAGCCAGAATAAATCATATACATATATTAATTTCCTTTTCTTTCTTTTCTTTTTTTAATTGTATTATAAAAAGATAAATATAAGAAATTATAAATTTGTTCTCTTTAAGCCAATACAATTGACCATGATTTCTTAATTTACCCGTACAAAATAATCTTATATGCAAAAGAAACCACAAAGTAAGTAACTTATTTAATTTATAAATACTAATATTAAGCTACTGCTCTTAAACATATCCCCTTGGCTCCTCCTGCCAATATGCTAATCGACAGGCAAACGAACGGACTAACAAACACAATTTATACCTATTTCTAAAATGGCCTAATTTTCCTTTTGCTTTACAAGGTTTCAATTATCACTAATATTCCTGACGCAACACTGGTATTTTTGGGCTAACAACATGTACTCTAAACTATCTTACACTAACTATAAAACACTAATTATTCCTTAATACTAAATATCTTTCCTTACTCTACTCCGACTTAATCTACCGAATATAATTAACTACCTTATGTTACAGTAAACTTCCTTTTTTTCCTTTTTTTAATTTGTTTCCTTTTCTAGTATTTTCTTCTTTAACGGCTGACTTCTGAATTTTTTACACACACCAAATTTCCTGACGCTTTAGCAAACAAATCTCCCATTGAATTTTCCAGTTCACTATTAGCGCGTTTCACTTTTACTAGAATATAAAATGGAACGGATTCACCAAATGAACTAATCCGGATCATATGTACGGCGCCTTGGCTGACCAGTACCTTCTCCCCGTCTGTTAAATATCTTCAATGTTCCTCTCGGTAGATTCTGATCTCAAGATGTCGCTGGTTGGCGGTACAGACTCACTCTTCCACCTTACCACAAAATTTTTCCAAAGCGGTTCTTAATCTCTTTATTTTGTTTTTATTTATTAATAATTTTCTTTTCATTTATTGGTTAATAATGTTCTGAATATTACTTAGTTATCAATAATATCTTTAATAATTGTTATAGTTCTTTTGGCAACCACTGTTGTGTCTTTCTCCATTAGTCTCGTCACCAGAATTAACTTTTCGTTTTTTCTTGATCTACTGACCTACCTCAATCGTTTTCTCAATTCGCCCTAAAAATACCTAAACATTTTCTTAAAATTATTTCTTAAAATATTCTTCCTCCTCTAACTCACATAGATAACCTATCCTACCATAGGTACCTAAAAGTACATACAGATACAAATGCACCTCTTTTTTTTTCTTTTTGCACATACACCTACATCACAA